>CM053605.1:36884562-36912404 GCA_028646535.1 Procyon lotor
AAAAAAAAAAAAAAACTACCATTATGGGCTGAATTGTGTCCCCACGAAATTCCTACATTGAAGTCCTAAGTCCTAACCCCCAGTACCCTAGAGTGTGACTATGTATAGAGATAGGGCCTGTAGAGAGGTAATTAAGGTAAAATGATGTCATATGGGTGCATCCTAATCCAGTATGACTGGTATCCTGGTAAGAGAGGAACTAGGCCAGAGACAGGCAGAGAGAGAAGACCAGGTGAAGAAGCGGAAGAAGACAAGCCAAGAAGGAAAGTCCCTCAGAAGAAATACAACCTGCTGACATCTTGATCTTGGACTTTAGGCTTCCAGAACTGTAAGGAAATAAACTTCCGGTTTTTTAAGCCATCCAGTCTGTGGTGCTTTGTTATTGCAGCCCTAGCAAATGAATTCATGCACACTCATGAAATTAAGGATTTGCTAATAAAAAGAAATTTAAAATGTTTTACTAATCTTCTGGACAATCAAATTGTTTACACTGAATATAGAGTATATTCAGTGAATCTGAATATTCAGATTCCTAGAATATTCCTAAGCACTACAAGGTCTGGAAATATGAAGAATAGGGTGAAAAATGCTTCTTAGTGAGATACAGATACTTACTGAACACCTAAAATAAAGACGTCCAGAGACAACATCATTGCTTTCCTGTATCACAACAGGAAGTCAGCAAGTATAAAATTAAGCAAGAAATAAAGGCAATTTTAGAATAGGTTGTTGGTATAAGTGAACTTACCTATAAAGAGGAGGAACACAATTGGTAAGAAGCAAGTGATTTAGCAGAAAACAACTAAACCATGGAAAACCCAAATCACTTGTCAAATACCTTGATTCTGTATTTGAGCAAAATATAAATGGAGAAGAAAAAGTACTTATAGGGGCGCCTGGGTGGCTCAGTGGGTTAAAGCCTCTGCCTTCGGCCCAGGTCAGGATCTTGGGGTCCTGGGATCGAGCCCCGCATCGGGCTCTCTGCTCGGCGGGGAGCCTGCTTCCTCCCCTCTCTCTCTGCCTGCTTCTCTTCCTACTTGTGGTCTCTCTGTCAAATAAATAAATAAAATCTTTAAAAAAAAAAAAAAGAAAAAGTACTTATAACATTCTAATTTCTTTCTTTTATTTTTTTTTTTTTTAAGATTTTATTTGACAGAGGAAGACACAGTGAGAGAGGGAACACAAGCAGGGGAAGAGGGAACACAAGCAGGGGAAGTGGGAGAGGGAGAAGCAGGCTTCCTACTGAGCAGGGAGCCTGATGTGGGACTCAATCCCAGGACCCTGGGACCATCACCTGAGCCCCAGGCAGACGCCCAATGTCTGAGCCACCCAGGTGCCCCAGATATTCTAATTTCTTTTTTTTTTTTTAAAGATTTTATTTATTTGACAGAGAGAAACACAGCGAGAGAGGGAACACAAGCAGAGGGAATGGTAGCGGGAGAAGCAGGCTTCCTGCCGAGCAAGGAGCCTGATGCAGGGCTTGATCCCAGGACTCCGGGACCATGACCCAGGCCGAAGGCAGACGCTTAATGACTGAGCCACCCAGGCACCCCAGATATTCTAATTTCTTATGCAACCACAATTCATGGTATTGGCAGGACAAAACAGGAACTTTTTTTTTCCAGACACAGTATTCAAATACAGATATAATTGTGATCCACTCTGCAATTCTCTACAAAGTGTAGATTAGTTATGATGCCTATTTTTCTAATTTTAACCCATCTATAATGGGGCTGAATCCCCCCCAAAAGTGTCTCTACACCACAATGAATGTGACTTTTGCTCAGTAAACATTATTGAGATACCATTATGTATCATACACCATGCTGTACTCAGGGGAATAAAAATGAAGAGTGTTCCTCCTTGCCTTCAAGGAACTTACAGTCTAGCAGAGAGACAGAAACAGAAGCAAATAAGTTAAATACTAAAAGGTATACACAAAACACTAAGGAGCACAAAGTAGAGGCCCTTAGCTATCCCTGGGGGCGGGGGGTGCCAGGACACTGAGTTAGAACAACTTGGACAGAAGTAACTGGGAAGAACATCACAGGCAGAGAAACAATGGGAGAACTGTTAACCATAAGCCTCAAGTGTTTGCAGACAGGGTACCTGAAAGATACAAGGAGAATCAAAGTCCAAGGATTTACGGGGAGATGAGTGAACTTCCCCAGTTCAGATCTAGTGTGGAAATTATTCTTTCTTCCAGAGACAACCCAGGCTATGAGCCTCAAAGAGAGACCCAAGCACGATTACCAGACAATGCTCAGATGGGAGAGACAAGAGCAATACCACACAAAGGGATCCCATTCTTAGCCAAATGACTTGGCAGCAAGCCTTTGCAAAGCATCTACTGGAAAAACCTAAAACCTCTTCAGGAAGGAAAAACCACTAAACAAAAACAAAATACTCTGGATGAAGATTGTCTTTAGCAATCAGAAGTGGGGTATTTGCAGGCAGACTGAAGATTCTAGGCCACCTGTGTTAAAGGCCCGCACATAAAATGCACTCCTTCCAGCGCACAGGAAGTGTTCCTTATGAGCCTCGTAGGAGATGAAGATAGACTAGCAACAAACTGAGATTCAGAAAACATTTTGAACAGGTTACAAACCACCTGGACAATTTCCTCAGCTACATCGGCTGGAGGTTAGCAGGTCCTGATGAGGTAGAATCGGTCATTTTATACCAGGGACTTGGAGACAAGTCTACAGTCTGCCTCATGTATGAGTCAGCTTAGGTTTTCTGTGTGGTAAACAGCATACAGTCTCACCCCTAAGTTGGGTTCCATTATTCCGAGATCATCCTTTTACAGTCTATATACACTTGTCAGTAAAAAAAAGAGACTCCTTCAGATACTGTTCCAGATGTCTTTCTAGACTAGGCAAACATCAGCTGCTAATTACAGTCAGGATTTTGGAGCTTAATGTAAGCATTCAAATGTAGGCAGTGCCCTCCTCCCCATGAATGAAGCTTATTTCAAACATAACCACCATTTTATACTGATGACCTTAAGAGGATAAGGTTTCATCTTCTTATTAATCTATTTATCTTCTTATCTTCTATCTTATCTTCTATTTATCTTATAATCTTATTAATCTTATTTCATCTTCATTAATCTAAAATAGTCATTAATTTTTTAAAAAGGTAGGAAAAAAACACATCTAAACTCTCTAGAAAATAATTAAAATATAAGCTTTAAGCCTTGAGTTAAATGTCAGTCTGGAAAACTCATGTTTTCTCAAATCCATCTCCCTCTTCCCAACCAACCTCTATTAATGTTACTGTGGATGTCCTGCCAGGACATCTCGGCCCTGTCTGGCAGAACAGGTTTTTATCATCCCTATCTGGAATTTCCTGTCCTCCCTCCCTCTTTTTGTTCTCTCCGTGTCCTTTCCTGCCATCCTGTGTTCCATTCCCAAGGCTCATCGGTTTGAAAGGATCATAGTGGACATTCCTTGGAATTCCCACTCTAAGGAGGTGACCCAAGCCTCCATCATGGTGCACTCTTCTCATGCCCCAACAGTAGCAAAAGCAGCCAGATGGAGGGAGGGAGGTGTGGCCACAGTCAATGACCTGAACAACATGGCAGGAGCTCCCACCCCTCATGCTCAGACCAAGTGCTTACCTAGAAGTGCCAGAGCTGATAACACACCTGACCTTGACACAACTTTGGGCACTGGCATCTGTGATTATAAGAGTTCATTCTTGAAAGGGATCATCCACTCTGAGAAATGTCTCCAATGTCTCCAGGAGCAACTGATCTTATCTCCTTCTGTTCTTCCATTATACTATTAGACTGTTTGTTTCCATTAGACTATTTGTCAGTCTACACCTTGCACACAGAAGATTGTGAGTTCCTGGGAGACTAGGAAGATGTCTTTATCTCTGTACTCAAAAGGAGCCTGCCTGCCTTGCTCAAGTGCTCAAAGAACCTACAGTAACACAATTTAATGTAATCTTAAGTAAATTAACGACATAGGAGGGCAAAATGAAGCACTGTTTCTCTTCCTGGGTTGTAGGGTAGCTCTATTTTTAACTTTTTGAGGAACCTCCATACTATTTTCCAGAGTGGCTGCACCAGTTTGTATTCCCACCAATAGTATTTGAGGGTTCCTTTTTCTCCACATACTTACCAACATTTGTTGTTTTCTTGAGCTTTTGATTTTAGCCATTCTGACAAGCGTGAGGTATATCTCCCTGTGGTTTTGATTTGCATTACTCTGATGGTAGGTGATGTTGAGCATCTTTTCATGTGTCTGTTGGCCATCTGTATGTCTTGTTTGGACAAGTGTCTGATCATGACTTCTGCCTGTTTCTCGGTTGGATTATGTGATTTTTGGTATTGGGTTTTATAAGTTCTTTATACATTTTGAGTGCTAACCCTTTATTGGCTATGTCACTTATAAATATCTTATCCCATTCAGTATGTTGTCTTTTAGTCTTGTTGATTGCTTCCTTTGCTGTAGAGATATGTATTTTTTGAAAATCATAACAATCAAGATTTAAAAGGTGAAAAAACTGTTAAATTAGACATAGGAAAGACACATAAAAATCTGGGTTAAAATAATAAAAAACTAAATGAATTCAGCTCTCGGGTTATAAGTATCTTTAAGTTCGTGTTCTGCATTAAAGAAACCAAAACTGACAGAAATCACAGATTATACATTTGGTTTAACTCCAACCAGTAACATTGTTTCAAAGAAAAAGTCTGACACTATATCAAAAGCATAGCAAATGCTTTTATTTTTTTAATAATATTCTGATTATGTTATGTTTTATCATTAATCTTCCAATCTCTAACTCCTTGATGCTGCCATCTAAAGCAAGCTAAAAATCACTACAGAATATTAAGGACAGCATTCTAATATTTATGTCAGAGAAGGAGGGCTTCACATATGTGTATGCACCTACATGTGAACTGAGTATCTCTAGGAAGATATACTAAATCTCATGACACTGATTGTCTCTAGGAAGGATGACTGGGAAACTGTCCCGGGGGTGGCAGAGAGACTTTACTGGATATCTTTTAATACTTCTTGAATTTTTTCCCATGCGTTATCTACTTTCTCAAAGAATGAACAGAGATCAGTCACTATGTTTCATGTAGCTATAAATAAGCACAGTAAATGATGTATGATGTTTGACTAATAGTTTTCCAACCTAAAGGGATCATTACCTGGGTCTCTATTTTGGCTTAAAAACAACAGGACATCCTAGCTAGTATTCAATATTATTTCTGTCTTTTGAACTTACTGTGAGATCAGGTACAAGTAAACCACATACACCTACAAATAGTTAAGAAAAGCACATGAAATAATCAGCCTTACCATTATTGTATTCTTTCTAGACAAAGGAAGTGGCAGTCTGTAGAGAGGGTCATAAGAAAAATGCTTATTTGCTTCAAGGACCACGTGGTTCATCAGATAGTATATGTAACACAACGGGAACCTTTGAATCAAAGCTTCTAACAGAAATAAGATTCCATTATGAAACATCTCTCTTTGCAGCCCATTTGGCACAGTGCTCTGCCCAGCTCTCTGTCCTCCAGCCACGTATGCTCTGTGCAGGGTAAGGTCAATTTCATGTAATGTTGGCTGGATTTGATCCCCAGTGCTTGGCATATAGCAGGCACTCAATGAATATTCCTCAACTAGAGGGAAAATATGAATACTTTAAATAGAACATCACTCAACAAATATTTACTGAATACACTGTGCTAAGTGCCAGGGATATGGTGGTGAACAAGATATGAACCGTGTATGTACTATGTTCACAATTTTATGTGTGTGTGTATGTGTATAAGAGATGGGCATGTGAAAGAATGAATTGACCTATAAAAAAGACCTAGAACTAGGATGATTAAAAAAGTGGATGCCTGGGGGCGCCTGGGTGGCTCAGTCGTTAAGCGTCTGCCCTCGGCTCAGGTCATGATCCCAGGGTCCTGGAATCGAGCCCCGCATCAGGCTCCCTGCTCGGCAGGAAGCCTGCTTCTCCCACTACCATTCCCTCTGCTTGTGTTTCCTCTCTTGCTGTGTTTCTCTCTGTCGAATAAATAAAATCTTTAAAAAAAAAAAAAAGTGGATGCCCATATTTGGCAC
Source organism: Procyon lotor (assembly GCA_028646535.1). Lineage (NCBI taxonomy): Eukaryota > Metazoa > Chordata > Mammalia > Carnivora > Procyonidae > Procyon > Procyon lotor. The sequence goes on from CM053605.1 coordinate 36,890,658, forward strand.
TATTTGTGATTAATGTTAATAGGCTATGGTTGAAGATACATATTAAGTCATTTATAGGAACAAGCAATAGTTCAATGACCAGCTGTCTGTGGCTTGTTTATTTGGGGGCATCCTGAAGCATCAGGCAACGAATCTTCAACACACGTTCACAAGCAGATAACAGGGCTCTTGAGTACGCACAGGCATATCTCACCAGAAGACTAAGACTTAGCATCCATGCCACAAAGCTCAAAGAGTCAATGGCACTCCCATACCAACCACAGCACAGCCAAGGTGATCACCAATAGAGACAACAAGCTACTAAGCTTCTATCACTAAGCATGTGTAGATGGCTTTTGCTCTGTCCTTGTACAACAGAGGATAAGAACTGTATTGTATGTCAGAAGAGTGAATGGAGGGAAAAGACTATTTTCCTATGTTTTGTGCAGCTACCAATACTTCCATTTTTTTCTGTTAGGAAAAAAAAGTGAAAGTGAAGTCTGAGCCCCTGTTGGTCTTATGTCATTCTTTATTTTGTTGCCTTAAAATATTTCCTCTCCCAATGATTGATAACCTAAGAGTCTAAGTATGGAACCATCAGTTGGGTCACTGTGCTGGTTCCTGGCCACAGTTACATCTCTCTATTGTTCCTTTAGTTACTCTACTTCTTCTTAGGTTCTGTATAGCTCTAGGCAGAAAAATAAGGATGTTCAAAACAAAAGAGAACTTTAATTAATGGAACCCAACTACTTGGAAAGCACAATATGCTGCTTTATTATAGTTTCCATCTGAGTAACAGTTAAATGATCAAACACACACACGCACACACCCCATATAAACTTTTGTTTCAAAATTTTCCATGAGATGACCTGACGTATATATAAAATACGAATCTTGTTATTTCCAGACAAGAGTCATGGACATTTGGTGTAGCCATTAATTTGAAAAAGGCCTCAAGAGTTTCAGTTGACCCTAAGGTAAATTTGAGGGAATTAAAAAAGGTCATCAAAATTCAGGCTGAAGGAGTATCATGACCAAACCTAAAGGAGGTAACAGTCTCACTGTTCTTGGCTTTGGCCAGACCTCAGCAGGAAGTGGAAACAATTAAGGGATCAGTGACAAAAAGGAAAAGAGCCAGAATCAGGAGGGGAAAGAACTGTAGGGAGTGTGGGATAAGGTGCTCTGTGGAAAATCCACGTGAGAACTGGAGAGGCAGAGATATAGGAGGGGACATTCAGGTATAAAGGCCTTTTCTGCTGAAGAGGGGATGGGCCGCATTAGCCACTTGCCGAGGAGTCAGTACAACAGAAATTGTTTCAGCTGCTAAGCAGCGACTAAGAGAAGCAGTCTGCTCTCCTTTCAGCTAGACTTGATCCTGGACCTGCCTGGGACCTCCGGCTCAGGCCCGCGAAGCCCAACAGGAGACAGAGCTGAGAGATGAAGAAACCCAAGTTCTGACTGCATCACTTCAGCCCTGGCTAAAGCTACCCCTACAGCCAGTTGCTTGACTTCTCAGGTAGACAATACATTCCTTGTTTTACTTAAGCCACTCTGAGTGAGTTTTCTGGCTCCTCGAGTGAAAGTGTCCTAAGTGACACAAGATCTTGGCTACCCTGTGAGGTAGCAAGTTCCACATCCCTAAAAGCGGCCAAACAAAGACTAAGTAACCATCTGCCAAGGATTAAGGGGAAGGAAACCTAAACTGGAATCAAGCTAGGCCTGTGTGGCCATACTAGTTCGCTAGTTTTACCGTAACAAATACCTCAGACTGGGGGGCTTAAATAGCAGAATTTATTTTCTCACAATTCTGGAGGCTAGAAGTCAGATCAAGGTATCAGCAGGATTCATTTCTTCTGAGGTCTCTTTGGCTTGTAGATGGCTGTCTTCTCCCTGTGTCCTCACATGGCCTTTCCTCCATGTGTGTCTGTGTCCCAGTCTCCTTTTCTCACGAGGACACCAGTCTTATTAGGCTGGGGTCTTACCCAAACGACTTCAGCTTAATTTAACTACCTCTTTGACTATCCTATCTCCAGGGCGCCTGGGTGGCTCAGAGGGTTAAAGCCTCTGCCTTAGGCTCAGGTTGTGATCTCAGAGTCCTTGGGCTCTCTGCTCAGCAGGGAGCCTGCTCTTCCCCCTCCCCCCGCCCCCAGCTGCCTCTCTGCCTGCTGGTGATCTCTCTCTGTCAGATAAATAAATAAAATTTTTTTTTTTTTTTTTTTAATAAATAAAATTTTTAAAAAAATAGATCCTATCTCCAAATGCAGTCACATTCTAAGGTGCTGGAGCTTAGGACTTCAACATTCGCATTTTGGCGGGGGGGGGGGGACACAATTCAGGCTACAAAAATGACCTCCAAGGTTACTGACAATTTCAACAAAATTCAATAAAGAATGCCAATGTTTTACTCAAAAGCTCTCTATTCCATGGATCAGAAATAAAATGAGTGACAGCAATGCGGCTTCCCTGGGCTTCTAGAGTCAGAAGAGGCTGCACCCATAGAAAAGAATTGTTTGCAGTTTGCACAACCCAATCTGACCATATTTATTCATTTATGTTATCTAGGGGATTGGTATTTACTTTTCCAGTGGTTGAAGTAAAGTGAAAGGCTTGGCCAAACAGCGCTAATTAACGTGTCTGTACAGCGGGCAGCACGGTGGGGCATGGGCTGCACCCGGCTGAGGTGCCGGAGTCCATGGCATAGACTTCCTGGCAGCAGCGTTCTCAGGAATGGTCACGACTGCCTTGCTTATACTACAGGGGTTTTGAAAAGGTCAAATAAATATGGAAAGAAAAACCACACAATCCTTTGCAGATGTGTCAACTACCATTAAATAAAATGCAAATATTTCAGCAAGGGCAGCCAAGTCTTTAACAGATTCTTTCTGAGCCAGTCCATGAAGAAATGTCCAAGGTTTAGGATTCTAACCTACATTCAAGTCAACTGGCTTTCCAGAAAGAAAATCCTCTCTACTGTTCTCAGCGACTGCTATCATAAATCACATCGCCTATCTCTGACCAGAAGGTCTGTTGTCATGATGTGGCCTGGATGAATTTGCATGAATGGCTTTGTGCACATTTCTGACTTATCAGCAAAAGCCATTCGGACTGGGAGTCTGAGTCCTCCCAGAGGCGGGGAGTGGGGGGGGGGGGCGGGGGGGGGCACGGTGCGGTCGGCCATGTGGTTTTTCACATACTAAAACCAACCACAGCAGAAAATAGATCATTAGAGTAAGATCTCAAAGAAGCCAAGGCATCAAGTCCAGGCCTTTTATAGAGACAAGGAAACAGGGCCACAACATCAGCCGGCCAGTGCAAGGCCAAGGTCCCTGCCCCTTGCCTGATGGCCCTTTGGGCAGATAACAACAAGGTGCTGTGTTCCTGCACGAAGTCAGACCTGGACAAGGGCCTGAGAAGCACCTCTGGATCAGACGGGCAGCGACAGGGCCTGGCAGTGTCGCTGTGGTTATGCGTCTGGTAACAGCTGTGCACTTCCATCAAGGAAGTCAGTTGCATGTTTGAGCTGGCTTTAGAAGACGGTTAACATTTTAAACTCTGATGAATCATGAGGACGAATGGCATGAGAGGAAAGCAGTAAAGTAAATGCCAGTCAACAGCTGTCCCGTATCCTGGATCACAAAAGAAAAGTTTACTGAGAAGCAGTAAATTTTGTTACGCGGTAAAATGGGCCAAAAGCCCATTTCTGCTAAGGTAGCCCAAGAGGGCACAGGTGTCAGTGTTGGGGTCGGACACAAGGTGAGCCAGGACTTCTGCCCCCAAGCAAGAAGACTTTGAAGTCAAATAATCAGAAACTGACTGTCTGGCTTGGGCTGGGTAAGGAACAGAAACTAGGGAGGGGCACCCCCCACACCCCTAACAGCTTTGTGAGGGGAGAGCAGACAGGGGCTAAGTAAGAGTCTCCACCTTGGGTCGGTGGACCACAGGCTCAGGCTGTGTTCATCAACACTGTGGGTCTCTAGAGAAGCCTGGGAAGGCCCTGAGATGGGCTCAGCCCACCAACGGGTTGAAAGGGGCCCTGATCTGTTCCATCCCTTGATCCCTGAAGGAGCCCCACAGAAGCCACTGTGAGGAGTCAACTACCCTAGCCACACTGGTTCTGAGTCACCACCCTCTCTTTCTTTCTTGAACTTTCACTGGCTTTCAGACTTAATTCAATATAATCCGAACTCACAATGCTGAACACCTTCCCTGAAGAGAAAATTGGATTATGGGTTTTTTAAGAAAGGAAAAAATAGTGCAAAAACAATTACAGTAAATTCCTATCCTAAACTTGTTAATATAGTTTTATGACTAGAAATTTTGTTCTATTCCTTTTTGAGAAAGGGAACTCTAACTGAATACTAGATTTTGTTCAAACCCACTCCTGTCTCCCTTTCTGTGATATTAAGGAAAAAAGAGCATCGACTCGGTGGCCTGGAAACCTCTGCCTGCTGCAGGCCCCCGACCATGCCTAAGCCCTCATACTAATATTTCTGTAATGTTCTCCAATTCTTTAGCACTTTCCCCAATTTGTATCTCATCCTGCCAATAATCTTCGGAAATAGAAAGGGCAAGAGTTATCATGAGTCTTGCCCTATAGCTGAAGAAATCGAGGCCCTGAAAGGTCAGCCAAGTTGCCAGGATCACAAAGCCAAACAAATTGCAAAACCGAGACTCAACTCGAGGTCTCCTGTCAAATCCTGCACCCTTCTCAGTCTGCAGAGCTCCTCCACCCTGATCGTAACACTTTGAGGCAAGCTGAGGGAAATTTAAAAGGTGCTCTTTTTCATATACACACAAAAATTAATAACCATTCTACCTTGGAAATCTTGTTTCACAAAAATTTGTTGTGATATTCTACCTGTATTTGAAACATATTAGATTTCTAACAAAATCCCAACGATAGAACTAAGAATAACTTAGTAGTAATGAAAGAGTACTAGTAATTAATAGTAACTTGATTAAGAGTAATGAAGCAGTAATGAAACCACTTTTCATCTACTTTGATGGATGCCGACATTATTATCTGATACACTGAAAATAGTATGGGATCTGCAAGCCAGAAACCCCAGGTGGGTTTCTACTCTACCACTCAGAAAGGTAGATTGTAATAGCAAATCTGTTTCTTCCTAGGCTTGCACGGTGGACCTGTTCACCCAATCAACGTACATGCTGCCAGGAATGAGTACACATGCAAAAAACAAGTTTCTCACTGCCTGACTCACTCCCACAGTCATCCCAATGTTAACCCACAGGTCCCTCCTACTGTAGTCTCCTCTGACTCTTGGAGTCTTTGGGAATCCCAACCCTCTATACTCACCTAACGCTCTCCTTGCTCTATCTGTTAGGATACGTGTCTTAGTCACCTCAGGCTACCACAACAAAATACTACAAAATGGGTGGCTTAAACAACAGAAATTTATTTTCCAACTGTTCTGGAAGCTGGAAGCCTGAGAACAGGGTGCCAGCACTGTCAGATTCTAGTGAGGACTCTCTTCTTGACTTGCAGAAGGACACCTTCTCACTGTGTCTTGTCATGGCTGAGAGAAAGAGCCAGAGCAAGCTTGCTGGTGTCTCTTTTTATAAGGGCACTAATCCCATCATGAAGGCCCCACCCTCATGATTTCATATAACTTCAGTCACCTCCTAATGGCCCCATCTCCACATACCTTCACACTGGGGGGTTAGGGCTCTAACACATGGATTTCAGGGGGACACAATTCAGTCCATAGCAACAGGCTTCTCTGTTCTTAATACACACGCTCTCTGACACAATTAGGAACCTACCCTGGGGCTCCATGAACCCTGGCTGTAGGTTCTCAGGGGCTCCACCCCAGACACCCAGGGAGTCAACATGCTCTTTCCACCAATGGAGGTTATCTGGCTCTCATCAAGCCACTGTAAAATGAATATAACAAAACTTAACTGTTTTGTAAGGTGGTTGTAATAATAAAAATATTTATGAAAACTATAAATTGTAAAGCCTACAATAATATTATTTCTCTTTATTTTTATTGGTGATCGATCTAGAAATTAGAAATGGAAAGAGTGATTTCTGATTTAGCCTAATTAGTAAAGAGAATAAAATGGTTTCCTTTAAAAGACATAAGCATTTTCTCTGTGGAATAATGTATATTCTAGCTATAAGCATTCTTGAGGGAAGGCAATAGAAAAATAATCCTACACTCAGGCATGTGTATTAAAAAATAATAATTGATTTGTTTGCCGGTCTTTGTTTGCTTTCTTAGTTTACACTGCACTTATCAAATAAGCCCTAGGCACAGAAAAATCACACCTCAGCCATTAGGCTATATTGGACATCATCTTCCCTCTAGTAGTGTGTTTCTCCAGTCCCATAGAAATGCAGGGGCCACCATCCTTAAGGGTGAATGGACCCTAGGATGAAGGTCTTGAGTTATGAGTGAATAATATCAAGAGAACATTAGGGGTATATTTATCAAGACTACTATTCTGACTTTAGGATATAATTTTCATCCCTATATTTTATATATATATATAAAATATATAATTATATATATATATTTATATATAATTAAATATATATATTTCATCAAATATTTATATATTTATATATATAATTATATATATATTTCATCCCTATATATTAGGGATATATTTATCAAGACTACTATTCTGACTTTAGGATATAATTTTCATCCCTATCCTAGAAGCACTTAACTTGTCTCTCTCTCTCTTTTTTTTTTTTTAAGATTTTATTTATTTATTTGACAGAGAGAGAGAGATCACAAGTAGGCAGAGAGGCAGGCAGAGAGAGGGGGAAGCAGGCTCCCCGCTGAGCAGAGAGCCCAATGCAGGGCTCGATCCCAGGACCCTGAGATCATGACCTAAGCCAAAGGCAGAGGCTTTAACCCACTGAGCCACCTGGGAGCCCCAACTTGTCTCTTTGCAACAGTCCTGCTCTGTGACATTGCTTCCAGAGGTAACACTGATAGTAACATGTTCCTTATTTGGGGTAGATGATTTCCCAAAATGGATTTACTAGCTGAAGGGAAGAGAGGGAAGTAGAGGAGGAAGATGGTTACAAAAAAACTTCAAATCATGGGATGGAGCTAGCTGTCCTACGTACACGTCAATGCTTCCCAAAAGACATCTCCAGCCTTGTCCTCTCTTCCAAGATTTGGACTTACAAATACAACTTCCCAGTGGCATCTTCACTGTCTCATAAGATTTCCATTAAGTTCCATCCTCCAGGATCCTCTTCCCCCACATGGTGTCCCTCCCTTGGGGAGTGGCACCACCACTGATCGGGTATCCAGTTCATAAAATAACTTCTCCCTTGCCCCATCTATACTGAGTCCTGCCCCACAGAACTCTCACTTTTATTTGCTTTACTCTTTTCCCATTCCCAGTGTCTTAGGTGCCTAAGTTAACATTTCTGTAGCACCAACATTTTTGTTTGTCTGTTTTATGGTCTTCCATGCCACGTGAACCTCATGAGAGAGGTGCCTTGTTTATCTTGTTCAATGCTGTATCCTAGAGGAGAACCTGATCTTTAATAAAGAATTCCTTTAAGAAAATGCTGTGTGAACATAATATCTAGTTGTGAATTAACTCTATATGACACACAGTCATCATTAGAAACATTAGTTTTTGCCACTTATATTCAGTGTGAGTTCTATGTTATTCTCATCCTCACACTCTATGAAGGCAACTAATCTGGAGAAATAAGAATTTTATTGGGGGGATGAAAGGAATGATTTGAGAGAATGGGGTATTTTAGAGGAATGGAGATCTTACCAGGAAGACATGGGAGAGTGCTTAAGGCAGGTGAAGAAATTGTACTGGACACACTGGTCACTCAGAGCAGAAAAAGGGAAGGCTAAGCAGTGAGACTGGGTTATATCAAGTGACAAAATACTTGCTACCCTATACCTGTGCCCATGAATCTATAAAGTAGCTAAGATCGAAAATAATTAAATAAATAAAGTAGCTGAGATCATGGGCTTTGGAGTCTGCGTGGCTTGGGTCTGAATCTTACCTCTGCTATTTATTAGCTGTGTCACCATGGGCAACTTGTGTAACCCCTCTGAACCCCTCCTAAGACAGACAGACTACTGCCCAACTCAGAAGGCCGTTAAAAGGGTTAATGAGGGCTTGCAGGTAAAGCATTTAGTATAAACCTTTATAACCACTTTTCTGGAGTGAGCCCTCAAATGACATCATACCAGCTATTATTTTTTTTTATATCATCCTGTAATTATACTTTTTTGGTATGGTTGGAGATTTTTTAATTTTTATTTTTTATTTATCCTCTAGATTATATGGCTATTCTGAAATTTTGAAGTTGCTAAAAAAAATAAAAAACAAAACAAAACCACCCTGAACCCTTCATCTGGATCAGTGGAAAGCAGTAAATCAACGAGGGTAGAGTATCATTACCAGCTCATGACTCAGGAAGAAAATGACTCGATTTCTCTGTAATTCAGAGAATGAAGTAAAATGGGCCCCTTCTAAACTAGAGCAAGGTAAATAATGATGATAAATTCACCCCCCGTGTAGGCATTTGAAAAAAACAAAAACATCAAAGCAGAAATCTGCTCACGTTACACCCTGCTCGGGCTCACCAATGGCTCCCACTTCTCTTAGATATGTAACCATGCTAGCTCTCGACGTGGCCCTCAAGGCCCGGCAGAATCCCTGCCCACCTTGCTGACTTCCCGTTAGTCCTCACTCTCGCCTCACACGGTTCATACCTGTGGTTTCCTCTGTACCCCAAGTCTTCACTGGGTGGCTTCTGTTTGGGACTCTGCTCAAATGTCACTTCCTCAGAGAAAGCCTCCTGGTCCACCTAAGCTAAAACAGTCACCTCTCCTCACTCTGTGAATCCTCACCCTGCATTATTTTTGCCGTATGTCACTCATTATTATTGGAAATAAAATAATCTGTTTATTGCTTATTGTCTACACCAAGAGTTTGTTAGTCCCATGGAGAGCCTCTGTTTATCTTATCACACACTTGATATATCCACAGGGTCTAGAAAAAGTGCCTGTCACCTTGTGTGCTTAATACTGGTTGAAGGAGTCAGTTAATAATAGCAGTAATAGGGCAGCTGGGTGGCTCAGTGGGTTAAAGCCTCTGCCTTCGGCTCAGGTCATGATCTCAGGGTCCTGGGATCCAGTCCTGCATTGGGCTCTCTGCTCGGCAGGGAGCCTGCTTCCCCCTCTCTCTCTGCCTGCCTCTCTGCCTATTTGTGATCTCTCTCTCTGTCAAATAAATAAATAAAATCCTTAAAAAAAATAATAGCAGTAATAGAACTACCTACTGCTTATAGTTGAGCACTTAGTGTTACTATCCATTATTTCATTTAATCTATTGCTATGAAGTTAAGTGCAACTATTAACCCCACTTCATAAATGAGGAACCTAAAAGATTTAACAAAGTTAAACTGCTGAGTTATCTAAGGTCAGATGTATGGTAAGTGTGGGATTTGAACCTAGATCAAAAGTGCACGTGTTCACACACGCACGTGTGCTCCTTATAGGCAGACTGGCAAAAAGAAGAATAAAAGGAAACTACAGGGTAGTTTCCCTGCCAGACTCCCCAACAATTCCACCAGGGCTTGAGAAGATGACTGAAGTCAAGGCTAAACCAATTTGCTCCCCTCTCTTTCTCATTCTAAACGGAAGGAAATGCCTGGCCAAGATGCCACAGCTCCAGCCAGGGACCGTGGCCAGCCCTCCATCCATGAGGATTCCTCACGGACTCAGCCGTCAGCTACAACGCACAGCAGCACGGTTCAGAGATACAGCCCCTCTGCACAGGAAACGTGTACTCTTCTCAGTCGTGTCTAAGCATCAGTCGATGGGTTATCTTTCCCAGGAAAAGTTAACGAGTTACTGTTTGCTTACAGATTACTATTCAGAGATGCTGTCTTCAACAGAGAAAGGATAAGGAAAAGATGCTTAATACATGAGAAATAAGAATGGAGTGGCATTCTTCCTCACAGCGGGAAAGGCTTTGAAGAGGTACGCTATGACGTAAACTTCTAAGAAAATCTCCTTTCTTATCTACTCCTCAAAGTATCCCACACAATTATATAATTGCAGTCTACCAAATATTTCCATGGATAAGTAGAAATATAATTAGCCAGATTACTTGGATTTTTGACTCGTACCAAAAAAAAGGCAGTAAATTGACACTGTATGACTCAAAATAATTAAACAACTGATGCAAACACCCATACCTAGACTCACTGCGTGTGGTAAACTTTATGGTCTTTGGGAATTCATTTGTCTCTTTGGTACCTTAATTTCTTTTTATATATAAAGAAATGTAATTACTACCCAAATCAGGATGTTGGGCACTTTGATATTAATTCCCAGTAAGATACTATAAATTTGCACCCTATCTCATTTTAAAGAAACATGAGGCCATGATACTTATGTAAAGTAGATTTTTAGTCATTTATATTTATGCTACTTAGGGGGAAACACATGGGCAATGTATATATTAGCGGTACAAATTCTCAATGTTTGATATATTTGGATACAATATGTCTCTAAAATATATACAGCTACACACACACACACACACACACACACACACACACACACAATTCTTCTGAGGTTAATTATATTAGATTCACTATAAGTAGACAAGCTTTCAGCTATTTTCCAATAGAAAATCCAAAAAAAATTCTGCAAAACATATATCTAGCACCAAGAATGGAAAATTATGGAAAGTTATGAATATTTTCCATATTTCCTTAAAAAATGATAATATTACAGATTAAGTGGGGGTTCTCCTTGTCTTCTTTGTCCCCCATCCCAGTCTCCTCTTTTCTACATCCTGTCCAGAAAACAAGGGCTAATATAAATTTGAAATGTATTTTTTCCTCTCCAAATTTAAACATCTTTCTATACATATAGATGTACCCATAAAAATGTTATAACTTAATATGCATTGCTAAAGTGTGGATTAATGTACCAAACTATGTCTCATTCTGAAACTTGCTTTTTGTCTATTTAACATATTTTTTTAAAAGATTTTATTTATCTATTTATTTGACAGAGGGAGAGAGATCACAAGTAGGCAGAGAGGCAGGCAGAGGGAGAGGGGGAAGCAGGCTCCCTGCTGAGCAGAGAGCCCGATGCGGGGCTCGATCCCAGGACCCTGAGATCATGACCTGAGCCAAAGGCAAAGGCTTTAACCCACTGAGCCACCCAGGCGCCCCCAACATATTTTTAAGAACTTTCCATGCTGACATATTGATCTAGTCCATTCCTTTTAACTTCTGTGTAATCTTCCATCTTATGACTATACTATATTGAACATTATCCAATTTCATGACTTGCTTAAGAACTTGCTTAAGAACATGGTCACATGTATGACCAGTTCATGACCATGAACATTATCCAATTGATGGATATTCAGACTGTTTCTCTTTTCCACTGTTAGGAAGCTGGACAAGCAAGTAAACATCCATGTACATGTCTTTCTGCATGTGTGTAAGTTTTTCCAGATAGGTACATACCTTACAATGCAATTTTCAGCCCACAGAAAATGTCTAACTTGAGCATACCCTGGCCTGCAGCATCGTCTGCACAGTGTTGGCTAGGTAATGAGTTTGTAGGCGCTGTCTTTACTGTTGCTGGCGCACACCCCAGTGAACATCACCGCAGCCTGTGAGATGGTGAAGGGGGCTGTCTGCAACCGCAGGTGTACAGCTTATATGGAGTGAGAGCTGCTCCTTTCACTCCGTGCCTCAGTCAAGCAAAGGCAAAAGAGAAAACAAGCCAAATACGACACCAATAAAGAAAAGCCCTGGATTCACTTATACTACCTTGCAGTAATGGCCTTTTGTTCTGAACTATGAATGGCTCAATTAACAGTAATGCTGTTATTAACAAGTCAGCCTGATTGCTGTAATATGGTAACGTATTTCTTTACAAAGTTGTTCTTTTCAGGGGACTATAAAAACCAAACCACTGCCTTTCAACCCTTGATCATAAATTCTTCTACTTTGGGGATTCTATAGCTTATAGGTTTTTAATAATAAGAATCTCTATTTGCTTGAAATAGCTCTAAAAGGCTTTTCCTTTAAAAATGGATATCAGTGTTTTTGAAGGTAAAGTTGGAAAGCAATAGAAGAAATAGAAATCTATCACATATAATGACAGCAACAATTATAACCATCCTGTATGCCAGCTATTTACAGCTCTAAAAAATGGCACTAAGGAGTCTACACATAATCTATAGTCATCATAAAGTGGGGTGAGAAAAATTCAATTTGCCCAAGATGTCTTTGACAAAGAATGTTAGTTTTGAAAATCACAAACATTTTCACTTTGCAACCTTAATGATCTGTACACTTGTCTTATTGTGCTAAGCCTCCGTGTTTTTCTCATATTGAGTGGCCCTTATAGCAACATAATATATCTGAAGATTAACAAAGTAGTAATCATTTTTAAAAATCAACTGAACTCCTAATATATGCCATTCACTGTCCTAAGTTGTTGCCAGGTTTTATCTCATTTATCTTCATTTAAAAAAAAAAAAAACAAAGAGATAGGTTTTCCTCTTTTTGCAGATGACAAAACAGAGATGCAAAAACTTGTGTAACTTGTTCAAAGCCCCACAGTTCCAAATGGCAAAGCCAGGTTCTGAACCAGGCAGATTCCAAGCCTGGTTGGTTGGTTGATCCCAAATCAACCAGGTGCTTCCAAGCCTGTGCTCGTAACCGCCATGGAGCAGTGCCTTTCATGAATAAGGGCAAGAAGAAACCTTCCCCTTGAGAAAGCAGCATTTTCTTTCTTTACTTTTTTTTCTTTCCCTTTCTGCTCCTTACATTCCTTCTCCCTTTATTTTTCTCTCTTCCCCATTTATGTCTTAGGTTTACTTTATAAACACTCATAGAGGGCACCTGGCTCAGGTGATGGCATTGGAGGGGAGCTCAGGAAGTCCTTTCCTCCCAAAGCAAGATGTGGTAAAAGGTTATAATAAATACCGTACCACACACTTCCCCTAACACAAAATATTTAAAAAAAAAAAATTTTTATTTATTGACAGAGAGAGAGAGAGAGATCACAAGTAGGCAGAGAGGCAGGCAGAGAGAGAGGGGGAAGCAGGCTCCCTGCTGAGCAGAGAACCTGATGTGGGGCTTGATCCCAGGACCCTGAGATCATGACCCGAGCCGAAGGCAGAGGCTTTAACCCACTGAGCCACCCAGGGGCCCCAACACAAAATATTCTTAAGTGTGAGAATACCTACTTTAAGCAATAAAGCATAGACCAACATTTCAATAAGATCAGATATTTGGAATACAATCTTAGAGACAACCATCATTGATTTTCCTCCACCCATTTCTCTTCTTTGACCATAAAATTTCCTTGTTGATCTTATCCGTGTTCACAGTTTGAACTGTTGCAAATTGGTATCCCTTGGGGATACAGTTTAAGCTTCAAGCTTGTGGTAGTCAACCATCTATTACACATTCACATCTAGATATTCCAATTTCAAACTAAATAAACCCAATACTGAATTCAGATCACATTCCCCCAAATCTGTATCTCCTTCCTGAATTTCCTATTGGTTTTAATGGAACCAGCACACCCAAACTGGAAACATGGGGATCTCTACCTCATTTCCCACATCCAAACCATTCTGTCAATTTTGCCTCCCAAATCCATCCCTCCCCTCAATTTCTGTTGGTGCTGCTACAGCTCAGGCCTGTATCACTTCTCTTTGTATTAGCTACTCCTGGATCACCTCTTCCTTGGACTATTTTAAGAAGCTTCTCAGTAGATTCCCTGCTTCAAAGTTACCCACTGCGTTGCAAGTTTAAGTGCAAATCTATGGTACTCGCCTGCTCTGAACCTTGCAAAGGTTCCCTACTGCCTCCAGGATGAAGTTCGTGTTCCTGATCCCAGCAACCATTTGGCCTTCAATCTGCCAGTCCTCTTAGCACTAGTCCCTGCATCCCATGAACCTGGCGTTCTCTAAGCCTAAATAACTGTTCAGCTAAACTGAACAAACGTGCAGGGTTTTGATCTCTATTGACTGATTTTTAGAGAGAGAAAGCACTAGTGCATGGGGGTGGGGGAGGAGCAGAGGGAGACGGATGCATTACATTACACTATAGAACGTATTACATACTTTCAAGTTTACTGTGAAAATTAAGTCTTTAAAAAAATTTTTTTTATGGTAAAAGTCATTTTTTTTAAAAAGAAGTAAGACTCCCTGCAGCACCTGGGTGGCTCAGTCAGTTAAGCATCTGACCTTTGATTTCGGCTCAGGTCATGATCTCTGGGTTGTATGATCCAACCTCATGTCGGGCTCCATGCTGGTGTGAGACCAGTCTAGGATTCTCTCTCCCTCTGCCCCTCTCCCCTCCCCTCCTCTCCCCTGGGGGAAAAAAAAGGAAAGAAAGAATACTCCTTTAAGAAATGAGAAGAGAAAGTAGTTGCCAGGTCCATGTTATTTTTGCATTTTCATCAAGAACTGCGAGGACCAGCTGAGAAGTCCAGTCTGGCGAGGGAACCCAGGCAGCCTGTGCCAGGTCCCAGCTGGGAGGCTGACAGAACGGGCCTGTCAGCAGGCTCAGGGCCACCACAGGGGTGGGCCACAGGGAGGCACAGCGGCTAGGCTCTCAGAGATGCTGCCTGACCGGGCGCAGAGGTCTCCAGAGCTGGGGAGACAGACTGAGAGTCTGGGGAGCGGGGTGCAGACTGAAGAGGAGAGGGCTGCACAGGGAGCCAATGTGGCTCGGATCTGAGCACGGATCTGCCTCTGAGGAAAGGGCCATGGCCAGGAAAGAACCCCATGAAAGGATGAGAGGGAACGGTCGCCCAAACTCACGGGAGACACTGCCTGAGCTAAAAAAAAAGAAAAGAAAGTGCCCTGGATTTTTTCCCTTCGTCCCTCCCTCAAGTCCTCCACCTGTGCCTCTCACCAGCTTGGTGGTTATCAACCCTGGTCGCACAGTGGGATCAGCTGGGGAACTCTAAAAAAGGTGAATACCTGGGTTCACCCCTACAGAGTCTTGAGTGATAGGTCTGAGGGCCCTGAGCGGTGGGGCCCTAAAAGCGCTCGTGCCATGTCTGCTGGTTGAGAACCACTGCTGGGCGGGACCCAGGCAGCAGCCAGGAGACCAGGTCTTGGGGAAGGCACCCTGCAGAAATCAGCAGCCTGCCAGGCACAGTGGGGACAGGATCTGAGAGCCGGCAGATCTAGAATCAGCTAATAGGGCCTGAAACCACGGTAAGAACAAGGGAGAGGAGAAGCAGCAAAACTAAGTAAATGAACAAGATTTCTCCAAATCCTTCAGTGGCAGGCTCAAATTCCCCCTTCCCTGTGAAGCCTTCCCTGAACACCCCAGCAGCAGAATTTCTTCATTCTCACAATGCTGATTGCCGTTCCTTCAGTGACAAAATGTCATGTCCCACCTCCCATGTGACCTCAGCAGGTAGCCCAGTGTCTTATTCTCTGTTCTTGGTCTTCCCACACCAGGAAAACCTGTTTTCCTCCTCTTGATATTTTGCATCACATATTTCCTTCTTTCCCAAACTGACTGGCTAGCTCACTGGGATACTTAGCTACTATTAAGTAGTAATTAAAGGCTAAAAATGGTTAATCTAGTACCCCTTCCAGTAAATATCTGCATGTCTAAACTGACCTGGAGTACAAGAATTTTAGGGCAAAGTCAAGTTGATTGAATAGATTTTTGTGTCCCTTAAAAGATAAATAAATGTCAATCAAATAACATAGGTGATGGCCTAATATTGGATAGTAATGATTTACGAATTTACAAATGATTAATTGTAATCCATTTTAGACCACAATCCTACTCATGGTTGTTAAAATATTCAGCGGGATGAATATACCCTTAAGATACATTTACATTTCTAGTTAAAGAAGTCTAGTTATCATCTCTATATAAATTAGCCTCTACTTGCTATAAATTCCAAAGTCTTGTGATTTCATATCAAAAGAAATTTACCTTTTGAGTGGAAGTATTAAGTATTATCCTACTTGCCTAAGAAAGCTACTTTCCAGAGAAAGACAAAATCCAAGATTAAAACCCAAAAATCATTTACTGTGTGTGTGTATGTATGTGTGTGGTTAGACTGACAGTTTATTCCCTGAAAAACTGGGCCCCAACTGTTTAACTGTTAAAATACTAAGTACTTCAAAATTGGATGTGCTATTTTAAAAAACTGTTTTCTGATATGAATTAAATTGGACGTGCTATTTTAAAAAACTGTTTTCTGATACGAATTTTTCTTATGAATCCATATCAAAAAGTTGTGGCAAATCTACTTCTGACCACATTAGGATATTTCTAATTTTTATGGTAGTACTGACTCCTGCAAACAAACTCCCAACAAGACAGTCACAGAATACTGAAAAAACATACATGCATACGTAAGAGCCACAGACAGATCCTTCCTTAAGATCCTATAAGGAAATCATAAAAGACTATCAATCATGGAAAGATAATTTCTCCTTGTCAACTATTTAATGTATGATAGTGTTCTAGTGAGTTTAGAACTGTCATCATCATGCTTTCAAACCCCCAAATCTCAACCACCCACCTGATTGGGCTCCCCAAATTCCTACCAAAAAAAACCTATCTGTTCTGCCTGAATAGTGGGCATAATCACAAGCCAGCTAATAGAATCTTTTAAAAGTAGTTAAGATAGTATGTTTAATGGACAGAATTAAAATCCAATATAGATAAATGACCAAAAATTGATGGAATCCCAGTAGACTCTTGGGACAGCAATGTGACCACAAGAGCCTTTTTCTTCCATCACATCATTAAATAAGAAAAGGAAGATGTTCTCTGTACATAAAGCCAGAAAATTAGAGTGAGCTGTAGGGTTTTGTTTTGTTGTTGTTGTTTTTTAAGACTATTTATTTGAGAGAGAGAGAACGCAAGCAAGGGGAAGGGGCCCAGGAAGAGGAAGAAGCAGAATCCCTTGCTGAGCAGGGAGCCCAATGAGGGGCCTTGATCCCAGGACCCTAAGACCATGACCTGAGCTGAAGGCAGAAGCCTAACCAACTGAACAATCCAGGTGCCTCTGAGCTGTAGGTTTTAAAGTAGTGAGTAATTAATAATGCTCAGGAGAAAAAGAAAAAGAAAAACAACAACACAAGTATAAGCTTCACATACTTACCAAAATTAGAAGTAAAACTGCTAGAATTTTATCATGAAAATATACACCTCAGACAAAAGGCAAAGACAGAAAAGAAACTTCCTTTTCTTAGCATGCAAGAAGAGCCCAACAATTTCTTTGAAAATAGAACACATATTCATACTCTGTCCACAGTCAGTATTCAATTGATGCTAGTGACTGATTAAACCATGACATTTAGGAATTCTGCTCACTTATGAGACCTAACTGAGTACCTTTCTGGGAATAAATGACTGTGATTTTAAAGATGTTTATTTGAGGGACGCCTGGGTGGCTCAGTTGGTTAAGCGTCTGCCTTCAGCTCAGGTCAAAATCCCAGGGTCCTGGGATCGAGTCCCATTCCCCCTCTACCTTCAGCTCCCCCTGCTTGCATGCTCACTCTATTTATTTATTATAAATAAATAAGATAAAATTTTATTATAAATAAATAAAATATTTTTTTAAAAAAAGATGCTTAGTTGAAGAGAGGAACCCCTTCAAGCTGAAGAGAAGTGTCTAAATGCATCATGGTCAATCCACAAAGCTCAGAGAATGTAAACATGACCTGGACAAAGTTAAAGGACATTCCAAGTCCTTAATATTACAAGACTCTTTTCAGATTGGTTCCACTGAATGTGCCTTGGGGACCCTGTGGGTCTGGGAACCATCTACACAATGCTTGACTTTGTTTAGTGACAACAAAGGGGTCAAAGATTTGAGAAACAAAAGCAGCAGGACACAGCTTCCCAAAGCAAAACCAACCAAACAAGAAAAAAATATTCACAATTGTTTGGGAAAAAAGAATGATTCTAGGCTGAAGCTTTAAATTAAATCAAATTACGTAAGTTATTAATTAATTAAAATCTCCAGTTAACAGGAAAGGAAAAAAGATCCGTTTCTTAAATCTTATCCATATCTATTCCTCCTTTTTGATTTGTCAGAGACAGACTTCATAATTACCACACACAAACACACATGGTTGCTTTCTTTCAGTTACAGCCATTTCAAATTTTAGGGAGAGATATGCCATACTTTTCTTTGAGGTAAGAATGCTTAAGTGTAGCTAGGTCTAAGTTTTATAGCCAACAACAGAGCAGAAAGACTTATAAAAAGCAAGGTACTATTTGGTCAACTTCAGACAAACATTAATGGTGAGAAACATTACATAAGAAACACTAGGCATTTACAGTTTTTTTTTTACTAAAAAGATTCCATGGGAAATTTAGGTAAAAGGAAGATTTTTAAATGTCCCATGTCTTCATGGCAGGCAAAAATGCAGAGATGGATGTAATAATCAGGAAAAAATCATACAAGAATCTCCTCCATGTAATATCATGGATTAGCGATTATGGTGGGTTCCAGCCTCCTTAAATATAATGGACATCCTTATGAACCAAATATTCAAGCTCTATCTGTGTCAACGAGTGGCTGACAACAACTGAAGGCTGAAAGAACCTAATCCACTTTATCCATTTAAAACATCCTTCACAAATGCCTGGGACCAGTGGACCCTTCAAATTCCACAGACTAATCTAGCTCACTAAATTTGTGCTCCTATACCTGAAAACATTTACTGCAAGGGCCTCTTAGCATACAGGCAGGATTTTTGTTTGCAAATACAAGCAGCATTTTTGGTTTGTTTTAGATAATCCAAGTAGGTTCATTACTCCCTTCCTTTTGTTTCTATTTTAAGGAGGAAGAGCAACACCAAGCCCCATTCCCATTCCAACCCCACCCCCAAAACAAATTATAATTTTCTTAGCTGTGCTAACAGGAGCCGTAAATTGTAAAAAGAGGAGATTCAATTGCTGAAGGGCAGCAAGAGTAAGCATGTTCTTACCTGATGTGGCCAATCAATTCAATAAGCTTGTGACTAAAAAAATAAGCTGTCAGCTCAGACACATGGCTCAGGACCGAACAGACCCCAAAGAGGGTTGTAGTTCCATTCAGGTCTTCCAGATGCCAGTAGAGAAAGGTGAACACAAAGCCGTATCCAAAACCCATAAACCACGCCACGAACAACACGGAGCCATATTGCACACTGCAGAGCAGTCTGATTAAGTCCCAAAAGTTGAAGGCCTGGGAGTGGCTCATGGTGGTTGGGGTCTCCTCAGAGGACTCTGTGGAGCTGTTCCTCTCCACCTGAGGGATCTCCACCTCTTTACCTTTGTTGTCATTGTTTTTGAAATGGTTGTAGCGGAACCGGAATTGAGTGGCGACAATCAAAGCCATGGTCATGAGAACTCCAAAGACGATGAAGACGATCTGGTAGTTCCGATACTCAGGGGGTTTACACCCCTTTCCATCGATGAGCACTTCTATGTGAGTGTAGTCAATCCCGATGCCCACAGACAGCATCGCCAGGCCCCAGCCCAAGGAGCCCCACATGCGCTGCAATCCATAGCGATCTCTGTGTTTTCCCAGATACTGGAGTGTTACTGTGTCCACAATGGTGACAGAAGAGGCACTGAAAAATTCTCCTATTATGACGACTACCAAGATCACCAGGAATATAGCCTCCACTTCTTGTTGATCATAAACAAGAGTCACTTGATTGGAGGGAAAAGATTTGGTGGTGGTGATGATAGTGGTGGTTGTCTCTCTGGTTACGTTTCCAGGGAAGGCAGGGGTTGCTGTGCTTGGGCTTAAGGTCAAGTCCATAATATGGTCAGTAATTTCATCTGTCTGAGGTTGCAGAGTGGGCACGCTGGTCTTGTTTGGAGCTGTCGAAAAGATGACAGTTTCTGTGACATTGGGCCCTGTTTCTAGTATCACAGGCCAGGTGGAAGGGAGCAGGCTTCTCTTCTCCCGCATTCTTGGTGATGTGGTAAGGGAAGCGTTGGTTGGCGGGATAGTTAGCAGATGACTTGAATTAGTGGGATGAGATGTTGGGGGAATCTTTGGTACACATCTCAAGGTTGCAGGTTTGACAAATCCGATGCCCAGGTTGAATAAAACCCAGCACAAAAGAGAAAAGAGGAGGACGATTTTGCCTTTTTTAAAGCGATCTGCAACTACACCCCAAAACGGAGCACTGCAGAATTCAATGAAGTATCGGATACCTACTAGCAATCCACTCTGGCTGGGTGACATTCCCAGCTGTTTATAATACACAGGCAAGAGCGGGTAAAGAGAGCCATATGCAGAGTAGAAGAAAAAATAGAAGACCTTGGATATGAGAAGATCATTGTTTATTTTGACACAATGTTTCTCTATCCAGTCTATTTCCTCCTCGGGAATAGGGGCTGTTTCTGTGGAGGTGGGGGTTTCATTGGAAGATGGTTCTGGTTCCCTGGAAATACCATTAAAGGGATCAGCAAGCACATACTTTCTCTTCTGTTCCTCTTCATCATCAGTTAAGATGGCGACTTTATCATCTGACGCCATGGCTTACCACCACCATCAGAAAGTTTATGACCTTCAGAATCTTGATTGTTTATCTGTAAAGTAAAATTTTAAATTTGGCTTAGTATGAAAATAACATTTAAACCTAGAGATTCATCTTGCAAGAAGCTGAGGAGTTTCAAACTACAGCTGAAAATAGTAAATGTGAGAGAGAATTCTCCCATTTATCATTTGTAGCCATACACTACTAAAAAAGAAAAACAGCTTTCAAAGAATCAAATACTCTTTGTGGCCACTGACTGACTAATTACATGTTCTAATGGCAGGTTTATAGCTCAGGTTCATTCTCAAATCTTTTCATTGATTCCTAGTGAAAATGTACAAATGATAGGGATTATGTCGAAACCAAATAGTATTGAAAATAAATAGTATTAACAGTTTCCTGATTTTACTTTTCAAACAAATCCACTGCATGTCTGAAGTGCAGAACTTTTAGAAAATAAAGGTAGCTAAAACCATTCAGCTTCTATAGAAAAGTAGAATTAAGCTTTTAACCACAACCACAAATGTGATGAGAAAGAGGGAGTCAACTGCATATTTGCACCTGGAGTTGGTCACTACAGCCATGACAAATGTATCCTGGTAAAGAAATAGTTTTTTTTTTTTTATGTTGTATATATTCTATACGTTTCTCTAGGTGTGCTTTTATGGATTGAAGTTTAAGAAAACGTCAGAAAAAAAATAGTAGATACCATTCACTGAGTGCTTACTCTGGGCTAGGCAACACTCAGAGATCTTTAAATGTGTTAATTCATATTTATCACAATATCCCTACTATTTCTCCAGGTTACAGAAGAAAAAAATGAGGCATGGTGAGCTTCAAGATCTCAGAAGTGGCAGAGTGAGGGTCCAAACCCTAATATGTTTCATATGGGAGATAAGCAATATATCAATGGTATAAATTTATAGAAACTGTGCCACATTCCATCAGAGTTTCCCTTTCTTCCATTATACAGATAATTAAAGAGTCCAGAGGTCTTGCTTGCATCAAGATTTGTCAAGCTGCAGTCAATATATTCCGATGTAGGAAGTATATACATTAAATACACAGTAATTCCTTTCACCTTCTATACCAGAGAAGAATAACTTCACTTGCTACCTGCTGGAATAGATCTTGCTCAACCTTTTTCCCAAAATGAAGACTAACTTGCTGAAAATCTTCCAGAATCAGGCTTGCAAACATTTAAAAAAGAGCTGCTAGGCAGACAGT
>CM053605.1:36912504-36922542 GCA_028646535.1 Procyon lotor
AAAAAAAAAAAAAATGTTCACGTGTTTCTTATTTTTAGGTTTAAGCAATTTTTTTCACTTGAGGAAAAATTCACACAACATAAAATTAACCATTTTAAGTAAACAATTCAGTGGAATTTAATGCATTCACAATGTTGTGCAACCCAACTCTATCTAGTTTTCCTTAGCGTAAAGGAAAATCTGTTTTTCCCACAAAACTTCAAAGAAAAGCAAATGCTATCTTTTGCTTTCCAGCAGATTTTTCTTAATGTTCTAGACTTATGTTTCTTTCATTAGTGCCCTCACCTATCCAAGTCAGCGGCTCCAATTCCATCTCATCACCTGAAAAGAACAGTAATTCTTCTTTGGACTTATTTTCTAAATTAATTTCATTTCTGAGCTCAAACTTAAAGAAATGTGTGTTGTTTTTAAAGTGTATAAAAGTTATATGACACTTCTGGGTGAAGATGGCAATTGAGCATATCTGACTTTCATTTCTAAACTCCACTAAAATGAACACACACACACACACACACACACACACACACACACACACATTTTAAAGTCATAATCCCAAGCTAGGAGAATTTTAAAGAGCCCATAAATGGAGCAATAAAATAAGATTCTGGAAGCTAGACTATAATTAGACAATTGGTAAATAACCTAGTAGATCTCAGAAAACTGAAACCTTGGTTGACACGGGGGAAAGCCAGTAAAAGAATTTATTACTCTGAATCCTTCAAAGTCTCATGGGTTGGCCATATTAGGTTGAACTGCAAGTAAGTGTGTGTGTGTGTGTGTGTGTGTGTGTGTGTGTGAGCAGGGAGAGGAGGTT
This sequence comes from Procyon lotor, assembly GCA_028646535.1. NCBI lineage: Eukaryota > Metazoa > Chordata > Mammalia > Carnivora > Procyonidae > Procyon > Procyon lotor. The sequence goes on from CM053605.1 coordinate 36,913,319, forward strand.
GCTGCTAACCTAGTTGGCTGAAAGTCTGAACTCCCAACTAGGAACAGTCAATCTCCTTCTCTACTCTGCACAGCTAACCAAACAACTAGAGTTTTTTTTTTCCTCTGGAAAGAATAAAATAGGTTTTGCTGTTGTACAGAAACAGCAGAGTTTCTGAGTACAGAAACTCAACAGAGTTGAGAGTAGGGGTACCATACTGAAAACAGGGCATTAAGTGAACATATACATACTGATTCCAAGCCTTAGTCCTGCCCCGAGCCCCCAACCCACTTCCCTCACAAGGTTTACAGAGGTTGGCAAGGCTATCATCCTCCAGGCAGGAAACTGGAATGTTCTTCTCTGAGGATCCTGACATTGAAGCCTCCCCCACTAAACAACCCACCAAATCACTCTACATAGAAGTTCAGAGTCATCGAGCCTTGCCACTAAATATGACCAGTCATCTGGAATTGTAAGACATTTGAAGAAAGTACTTTACATGAAACTTAGAACCAAAACAAATGGAAAAAAGAATCAACATAGAGAAAGAGGAATTATGTGAGGAGGAAAATATTTCCTAAATATATTATTTTCAGAAATAGGAAAAGAAATGTAACTATGAAATAAAAATAAGAAACTACATATTTTTCAGGAAGAAGGAAGATGAAGAGAAATAAAGGGATGCTTGAATGAAAAAGTTACAGGAATTTTTTTGTAGAAAAAAGCATAAATGATAAGGTAAGGGATGATATAAAAGAAAAATTTAAGGCAACTACTTAGAAAAAACAATAACGACAACAATAAACAGATCCTATACTTCACATCTTACACAAAAATCAATTCCAGATGGATTATAAACAGAAAAATATGAAGATCTTAGGATTAAAAAAAGACTTATTAATTAAATAGGATATAAAAGTGCTAAGCATTAAGAAAGGAAAAATAAATTGGACTACATTAAAATTAAAAATTTCTTTCCATAAAAAGGCAATATTAAAGATGGAAAGGTCAAGCCAAAGAGTAAAATAATATATTTTGGTGAGGATTAATATTATACATATCTGACAAAAGAACATATCTAGATATATAGAGGATTCTTAAAAATCTATAGAATGGTGTCAGGTAGTCTAATAGGAAAAATAAGTAAAAAATTTAAACAGTCACTTCACAAAAGAGCTTATGCAAATGAAAAATAAATATATAAAAACATGTTCAACTTGATTCAAGTAAAAGCAAATTAAAACAGAATGCAATAATATAACATATTCCCAAAATGGCTAAAATTAATAGGACAGATAATACCAAATGTTGGTGAGAATGTAGAGCAACTGGAACTCTCATAGGTTGCTTTTAGGAATGTAAATTAATACACTACTTTGATAACTGTTTGGGAACAGCTATCGAACCTGAAGGTTTACCTGATGACAACTCCTTGATATATATTACATAGTAATGTATTCAACAAATGATAACTACCAAAATGTTCACAGCAGAACAATTTTAATAGCTCAAAACTGCGAACAACCTATCGATACCAGAATACATAAACTATGTTATATTCATATAATGAAATACTGTTCAGCAGTAAAAAAGGAACAATTACAATTTCATGCAATGATATGGGTGAATCTTGCAAACATAATATGGACTGAGAAAAGCAAGAAGCAGAAGAGCACATATCATATGATTCCATTTATATAGCCTAACAAAAGCAAGCACAATTAATTTATGGTATTAAAAGTTAGGGTAGGGGTGCCTGGGTGGCTCAGTGGGTTAAAGCCTCTGCCTTCGGCTCAGGTCATGATCTCACGAGCCTGGGATCAAGCCCCACATCAGGCTCTCTGCTCAGCATGAGCTTCCCCCTCTCTCTCTGCCTGCCTCTCTGCCTACTTGTGATCTCTCTCTCTCTCTGTCAAATAAAAAAAATAAAATCTTTAAAAGGGTAGATTTTTGCCTCCAAAGAGATTAAGTAGACACACTTTTTCCTACTGCTCCTGCTAAGTACAACTAAAAATCTTGGACATTATATATAAAGCAAATACAGAAAACTCTAAAAGGTAGACAGAAAAAGGCAGCTAGGGAAAGAACAACATGGGGATGAGTGGGGCTAATGAACTTGGAAATACCAATGAATGCAAAGCAAAAGACAAAACAAAACAAAACCCCAATCAAACCACAACAAAAAACAAAACAAAAAACCCACAAAGTCCTCTCTGGCTAAAGGATGAGGAAAAATGCAGCCTAGAAAAACAGAAAACTTCAGATAATAATTGCTCTACTCCAGCCAAATACCACAGAGTGGGATTTGGGGTTGGGGGGTAATGAGTCTTAACTCCCACACCCACTAACAAAGACTATAGGGGGAGCCTAGACATCCACACTCACCAGGCTGTCACAGGGCACCCCCAACCCCTAAGCTGAGGTGGTATCAGAGGACACCAAGAAGGGAGCTGGGACTCTCATCACTGCTAGGTGGTAATGAGGCCATGTCCCGAAGACATCATTAGTGCGGAACAATGGAGGTTCCTAGACTTACATTCCCACCTATTAGTAACAAGACATTCCTACCTTTCCACCTGGGGCTGTGTCAGAAGAGGCCTAGTAGAGACTCATGACTTATCACCACCCAGCAGTAACAAGATTCCTCTCCCCACCTCCGCTGTGGTATCAGTGGAAACCACATAGGGAGCAGTAATGAGGCACTCCTATTTCTCCCAGCCAGGGATGTATCAGTGGATACCTAATGGTGAGCCAGAACACCCATCTCTACTTCACAGTAACAAGGAGCTCCTTCACCCTCAGGTGTCAAGAGGGGCTGAGTGGGGAACCTGGAATTCAACCTCCATCTAGCTGTAATGAGGCATTATCTCCAATTCCCCTGCTAGAGCATGTCAGAAAAATCCAGCTAGAACAGAAGGCTTAAATATGATCCAGAGTTTCATAACATAATACCCCAAATGTCCATGTTTCAATAAAAGTAATACATACCAAGAACCAGTGAGACTTCAAAAAATGCTTCAAAAAGCAACTAAAAACATGCCTGAAAAAAATGAAAAGAAAGAAAGAAGAAAGATTCATACAGAAATAGAAAGTCCCAGAGATATAATATATAAATAATATATAATATATATTACATTATTAATATAATATAATTAATAATTATATAATTATAACACAATATATTATATATAATATATATTATACTATTATATTATTTATAATAATTTATTTATAAGTATATAATTTATAAATTATATTTATGATTTATAATATTATAATATTAATATAATATATAATAATTTATTTATAAATATATATAATTTATAAGTTATATTTATAATGATTTATATGATTTATATTATAATTTTAATATAATATATATTATATTATATTCTCTTTATATATTATATAACATGAAATATTGAAATAAATGAAAATTTAGAACTGGAAAAGACAATAGCCAAAATATAAAAAACTCAATGGATGGACTCTATAGCAGAATGGAGGAAAGAGGGGAAAATGAGTGAATTGAGAGACAGAATATAGAAATCACACAATCTGAACAACAGAGAGAAAACAGACTGGAAAAAAAAATTAACTGAGCCTCAAGGACCTATGGGACTTTAACAAAAAGATTGAACATTCATGTCATCAGAGTCCTGAAAGGAGAAGAGAAGGGCAGGGCTGAATTACTCAAAGAAATAAAACCTGAAAACTTCTCCAATTGGCAAAAGACTTACAGAGTCAAGAAGTTGAATGCACTCCAAACAAGAGAAACCCACACCAAGACACATCATAGTCAAACTTGGAAACCAAAGACAAAGAAAAAAATCTTAAACGCAGTAAGACAGGACTAACAACTTACTAATACAGGAAAAACAATTCAAATGATAGCAGATTTCCCATCAGAAACCATGTACGCCAGAAGAAAGTGGCATAATGTAAGAATTGTCAACCTAGAATCTTATATCCATAAGAAAGACAGTCCAAACACCAGAAAGCTCCAGAACACTACAGAAAATTTAGCAATATATAAAAAGAATGATATACTTTGACCAAGTGAGATCTTTCCATGGATGCAAGGCTGGTACAATATTTGAAAACCAATCAACATAAATCCACCATATTAACAAGCTAACAACAACAACAACAAAAAGTATCACAATCCTATTAATTATTACGGAAAAAGATTTTGACAAAATCAAACATTCATGAAGTCTCAGAAAAATAGGAATAGAGAGAAACTTTCTCAATTAGATAAAGATCATCTACAAAAATATACAGGTAACATTACACTTAGTGGAGAAAGCCTGAATGCTTTCTCTCTAAGATAGGAAACAAAGCAAGACCATCTGGTCTTACAACTCTTATGCAATGTAGTGCTGGAAGCTCTGGCCATTTCAGGACAAAAAAGAAAACAAAAAGTATACAAATCAAAAAGAAAGAAAGAAATGGTGTCTGTTTGTAGCTGACATAGTCTATGTAGGAAATCCCAAGAAATCTACAAAATCTCCTGGAAAGAACAAATACTTAAATATAAATTAATGCAAAGGACTATATGCCAAAAGCTACATGCTGATGAAAGAAATAAAAATTAAATAAATGGATAGAAGTATGTGGTTGGCTCAGTCAGTTAAGCATCTGACTCTTCATCTCAGATCAGGTCTTGATCTCAGGATCATGAGTTCAAGCCCTGTATTGGGACGAGTGTGGAGCCCACTTAAAAGACAGAAAAGGAGAGACATACCATGTTCATGAATTGGAACATTCAACATAGCAATGATTTCAATTCTCCTCAAATTTACACACAGGTTTAACACAATCCCTACTGAAATATGAGCAAGATTTTTTTTTTGTAGCTATAGAGAAGATTATTCCCTATGAATAATCTATAAAAGAAAAGGGAACAGGAACAGCTAAAGCAATTTTGAAAAAGAAGATATTTTTCAGCTACAGAATAATCACGACTATGTGGCCCTGGCAGAAGAACAGACACATTGATCAATAGAACAGAGAGAGGCCAGGAATAAATCTATACAAATATGCCAAACTGATATTTCACAAAGATGCAAAAACAATCTAATGAGGAAAGATAACCTTTTTAACAAATGGTGTTGGAGCAATTAGAGATCAATAGACAAAATATGAACATCAACCTAAGTCTCTCACCTTATAATATTAACTCAAAATGGGCATGGATTTAAATATAAAATGTAAAAATACATAACTTTTAGAAAAAAAATCTAGGAGAAAATCTTTAGGCTCTAGTGCTAGAAAAAGAGTTCTTAGATTTAACACCAAATGCATGATACATAAAAGGAAAAAGTTATAAATCAAACTTCATCAAAATTAACAAATCTTGTTCTGTAAAATTCTCTACTAAGAGAATGAAAAGGCAAATTATAATAGGAGAAGATATTTGCAAGACACAGTCAACAAATGATTAGTATCTAGAATATATAAAGAATTGTCAAAACTCCACAATAAAAAACAAATCCAATTAGAAAATGGACACAAGATATGAAAAGACATTTCACCAAAGAGTAGATACAGGATATACAGAAACAAATAAACACAGGAAAAGATGTTCCTTGTCATTAACCATTAGGGAAATGTAAATTTAATTAAAAACATACCACTACACATGTATTAAATGTGTGTGGCTAAAGTACAAATAGTGACAACACCAAATTCTGATAAGGATAGGAAGAAATTAGATCACTCATACATTGCTGTTGGGGATATAAAATGGTACAGCCAGTCTGGAAAGCAGTTTGGCAGTTTCTTAACAATCAAAACAGTGACTATCATATGACCCCACAATGCACTTCTGGGCATTTATCTCAGAGAAATGAAAAAATTTCACACAAAAAGCAAGACACAAATATTTTTAACAGCTTTATTTGTAATACCTTCAAACTGGAAATAACCAGATGTCCTTCAGTGGACAAGGTTCTATAAATTGTGGCACATCCATACCATGGAATATCATACAGCAATAAAAGGGAACAAACTATTGGTACATACAGTCATCTGAATAGATCTCCAGAGAATTGTAAAGAATGATAAAGGCCAATCTTAAAAGATTACACACTGTATGATACCATTCATGTGTCATTCTTAGGATGACAAAATTACTAAAATGGAGAGCACAAAAGGGATTGCAAGGGGTTCCATAGAGAGCAGAGGCAGGAGGAAAGTGGTGGTAGACACAGAAGGGAGGCATGAGAAATTCAGGTGGTGATAACATGTTCTATATCTTGACCATATTCCTGTCAGTATCCTGGTTGTGCTGTGGTACTAAAGTTGTGTAAGATGTTACCACCAGGGAAAAGTGAGCACAGGATACATGAGCCCCCTGTATTATTTCTTACAACTATATGTGAATCTACAGTTATCTCAAAACAAAAAGCTTAATATTTAAAATAGTAGTTCCCCTTGGGGAAGGTAGTGACTAGATGGTATTCTAGGGTGCTGAGAATTTTATGATTTTTTGATCTGGGCCTTTAACATACAGATGCATTCAATGTGTAAAAAGGTCTTTGATTTATATTATTTTTTTCTTTTTGGAAAGAAAGAAAAGTGTTTAATGAAATGTTATTTTTTTCAACAAAATATGAACTTAAGAACTTAAAGTATGAAGACGAAAAAAAGAAAAGAGGTGAAAGTAGGAGAAAAAGGACAAGGCAAATACAGGGTCATCCAGAAAGTCAACTATCTAAAAATTGGAACTCCAAGAAAAGAAAATAGAGAAAATTAAGAAAAGGAAGTTTTTTAATCCAAAAACATTTCTCAGAACTGAAAGCTATTAATTATCTGACTGATTTGACCCACTGAGTGCCCCACACAGAGAATAAAACAGACCTGAGCCAAAGCACACTGTGAAGATTTCAGAACACTGGGACACAGAGATGACCCCACAAAGTTTCAGAGAAGAAAATGTGTCACATACTACGGATCAGGAACCAGAGGTGGCTTCAGATTTCTCAACAATAACAGTGGCAGCAAGAACCTAGATGCCCATCAACAGATGAATGGATAAAGAAGATGTGATATATATATACACAATGGAATACTATGCAGCCATCAAGAGAAACGAAATCTGGCCATTTGCAACGACGTGGATGGAACTGGAGGGTATTATGCTAAGCGAAATAAGTCAGAGAAAGACAATTATCACACGGTCTCTCTGATATGAGGAATTTGAGAGGCAAGGCGGGGGTTTTGTGGGGGGGGTGGAGGAAAGAAATGAAACAGGAGGGGATGGGGAGGGAGAAAAACCATAAGAGACTCCTAAACTCACAAAACGAACTAAGGGTGGCTGGGAAGCGGTGTGGCGGGGGGATAGGGGGTTGTGGACATTGGGGAGGGTATGTGCTATGGTAAGTGCTGTGAAATGTGTAAGCCTGACAATTCACAGACATGTACCCTGGGGCAAATAATACCTTATATGTTAATTAAAAAAAAAAGTGTTTATAATTTAAAAATAAATAAATAAAAATAAAATGGAAAAAAAAAAAAACAGTGGCAGCTATGGCCAGCCAAATCCTTATTCAAGTTCCTAGGTGAAATAAAGACGTTTTACCTACATGATTTCTCAAAAAACACACCTCTTGTGTACCCTTTCTCAGGCTGTGTGCCACCAAATCAAGGGACTAAATCGAGTGAGAGTAAGACAGGATACAGGACATAAAAGACCTGATGTAGGTGATAGGCATAGGGACACAGGCGCTGGAGGCCCCGGTGTGACAGCCGCACGCCAGATACACAGGGCCACAGGTGGAGCAAGGGGCAGGTCCGAAGGCTCCCAGACAGCCTCTGACAGCAAAATGACGCTGACAGAGTGACAGTGCATTGGAATATCCCAGAAGGAAATTCAGATAATTGGTGATGAATTAGTGGTAAGTACAGAGAAAGTGAAGTAAGCAAAACATTACAAGAAAACAAAAAGTTGCACAGGAAAAGAAAAATAATCATAGTTTGCTACACATCTCGGCTGTGTTTACACAGCCATACTAATGCAAATCGTGAATACTGAACTCATCAAAATTGCCACATCACCACATTGGGAAGATACGAAATGAGAAGGCTGAACAGGTATAGAGAGTTGGGGCAGCAAAGATTTAACTTCGTATCTTCCATGGTGAGAAGATAGTAGATAATGCTTACAGTTAAAAATCAAAAGTTAAGAACACGAGCATTTTATTTAAAAATACACAGGTGAATATCAAAATGGTAGCCCAAAATGCAGAGGAAGGAGCTGCCTCTGACAGGGGAAATGAGCGATGGGGTAGAATCTGACTGTTGTTTTACTTTTAAACAAGATTTTTAAACTTGTTCAACTTTTTAAAAAACTTTGTACGTGCCTATCTCTGCTTTAAAAAAAAAAGAAGTCAGGATTAAAAAGGAAACATGCAGTAATATGAGCTTTATCTCTATAAAAGACAATAATTAAAAGCAGATAGCAGTACCCTTCTATCACAGACTAAAAATAGTTTTCAGAATTATATAGAATGAATTCCAACCTGAATTCCAATCGGGTGGGCTTTAATTAATTATCCTCCATAAATCAACCACTGAGTCTTCAACAAGTAGGTCATAGAAGGACACTAAGTCCTTTTTAAAGGGCATAAGTCTAAGTTCTGTGAAATGTGTAAACCTGAAGATTCACAGACATGTACCCTGGGGCAAATAATACATTATATGTTAATTTAAAAAACAAATAAAACAGAACAAAACAAAAAATAAATAAAAGGGCATAAGTCTCTGATTTGTCCAAGTGATGCTGAGAACTGATGCCCGAAAGCTTATTCAAAGCTGCAAAATACCTTACATTTGAATGTTGATTTCAGTCTTGATGAATGACTTTCCCCTAAGCCATTGTCTCCTGACCATCTTATTCAAATAATTTTGGTGGGATCACAAACTGGTGCAGCCACTTTGGAAAACAGTGTGGAGATTCCTCAAGAAATTAAAAATAGAGCTACCCTATGACCCTGCCATCGCACTACTGGGTATTTAACCCAAGGAAGCAGATGCATTACAAAGAAGGGCCACATGTACCTCAATGTTCATAGCAGCAATGGCCACAATTGCCAAACTGTGGAAAGAACCAAGATGCCCTTCAACAGATGAATGGATAAAGAAGATATGGTACATATACACAATGGAATATTATGCCTCCATTAGAAAGGACGAATATCCAACTTTTGTATCAACATGGATGGGACTGGAAGAGATTATGC
>CM053605.1:36923042-36947692 GCA_028646535.1 Procyon lotor
GGTGTAGTGCAAAACAATAAATCTTGTAACACTGAAAAAAAGAAATAAAATTAAAAAAAAATAATTTTTGATTATCATAAGGTCATGCAAAGTTTATCTTCCCCCTTGAGTCCAGATGTTAAGTAGGTCTCTAAGTATCAACAAATGCAAAGTAGTTACTGGAATGTTCTTCTCCTATAACAGGCAATACCTTTGTATGAATGTCACATCCAGTAACTTTTATAAGAATTTTAATTCTAAAAATATAAACAAAAACTTTTAGTTTCAATTTGGGACACTAATGCTTGGACTTAATATTTTCAGGTTATATTTAGATTTTGAGGAAAAGGAACCAAAAAAATCACATTTAAACACAGTTATAAAATACAGTTTAACTACAGTCATCTGTGCAATCATAGGATCAGGGACAAAAAGAAGCAAATGAGCCAAAACAAACTCTGTATATTTTAATAAAATTAAAATATGTCCTAAAGTAGGGCATGCTTTGGCTGACTCAGATTACATTTGATTTGCCATAAGGATTGACAGAGCAAGTATAAAGAACAGTAAAAATATTTATATGCTGGATGAAGCACTTAATCTGTTTACAAACCAAGAAGAGGTATTGTTTATTAAGCAGTCTAACAATATGAACCCATTAAGTTAACATTTTGTTTAAACCTCTGAGTCTTATTTTTTTTAAACATTTTTTTAAAAGAAACTTTTAAGAAGAAGAGAAGACATTTCAAATCATACACAGAATTAAATTTATGAACTTCTCCACTGTAGGTTTGCAGTTAATCCTACTTGGATAAGAAGGGCTTTTATTTATTAGAAAAGCAGAAAACTTTTCTCACCAAGCACTCTCCAATGATAGTAATCAACACTATTACTGTGAAAATATAACACAGGTTTTAAAACCTGGAAAGACATTTTATCAGTACTTACACCGAGTCATTCAACTAGAAGGTATTTCTGAATTATTGATGACAGGTGATGAAATAATTCCTGTTTAAACTGACAGCTATCATCATTATACATTTAACTGGAAACTGCTCAAACATATATTGAGGTTCCACAAATATATGAGTATGGAAAAAAGACACCTTAAACTTGAATATATTGTTTGGAATAACAATCGTCAAAGGTCAGATGTACAAACATTATAAAATAGCAGCAACTATCAGTGATGGAGAGGAAACAATGCCTGGATAACACAGAAAGGACAATCCCCTCTTGGCACCACTTTCATCATAACTTGATATTGCCCAGAGACCAGTACTGAGGCTGCAAAATGGGAAAAAATCCATGTTTTGAACCCCGAGAGCTAGCTCTACATCATCAACTGTCACTGACCATTCTCTAGGCCTTCAAGCAATGTGAGTCTCAGGGTAGGTCTCTAACTACTGCTGCAATTTATTATCAGTACAGACATAGAGAAACCACTCTAAACAAGATTTGGAGTCCTGGTATTCAGCCATTACATTCTTGAACACTGAGTTCAACCCCTAGAATTTTCCAGAAAGAGGTTTCCTCAGAGGCTTAGCATTCAATGTCAATTCCAAGAGATCTTTTTCCCATAAGGATTGCTTTAGCATCAGCTAGACCTTTAGCCAATGTCATGAAAAAGCAACATAAGGTTGGTTTTATAACCGTTACATAAGCTACAAGGGCATTAAGGTCTACAGAAGTGAATGACTATTTTGGAATCTTCCTCTGGCTTTTGGAGCATTTTGACATGGGTCCTCTATGGCTAAACCAAATTGTAAAAGAGTCAAACTGGTTCTAGTCAGCCCAGCTAAATTCTCCAAGGTCCAGCCTGAGCCCTCCAGTCACTACTCCCTGTTCCCCACAGCTGCTACCAACATTATTCCACTTGCAAGGAAACTCCTCCCAGAAAGTGCCATTGCATTCTTGGTGGGCCTTTCCCAGGCTCAAAGCAAAACCTATCTGCTGCATGACAAAATGATTCATACAGTGGCAAATACATGCCTCGTGGTTGGCCGTCTTGATGACATATTTGTATTTTAATAAGGGCTCAGTGGGCTATGTTATTATCACAGTTATTACTAACTACAACACAATAAGGCTTAAGTAACATCTGCTACAGGTTTAAAATGTATTAACTCATTTAGTCATCACAATTGTTCTCTGGGGTAAGATTACTTTCCCAACCTTACAATGAGGTAAACGAGCCATAGAGAAGGTAAATGATGAGCCCAAGGTGAGTAGGGAGCAAGGAGCTGAGCTAGCATTCAAATCCAGACAGTGTGTGCAGGGGCTGTGTCTCAAGGCACTGTGTAGCTACTAGACAGGGATGTCCAAAACCTGGTCTTGGACCTCAAAGACTTGCTTTATAGTTGACAAGATGAGCCCAAAACACAAGGAAGATTTAAATGGCAAGTGACCAGAAGGACTTAACTTGAACCCTGAAAGATGTGTAGGTTTGCCTTGGGCAAGGATGAACGGGAAAACTATTCCAGGATAGGGGAAAAGAAGAGATAACAGGAGACCCTGAAAATGTTAATACTGGGGCTAGCACACAGCCACAGATCACAGAGGGCCCTATAAATCAAACTGAGGGGTGACAGGAGAGAACACAGACCACGTTAGAGACTTCTACTGAAAATTAAAGACGTTCTTTAACCCAACAAATATAAATTTAGCACTAACCATTGGGTAGGATGCGTGTTTGGTGATCAGTAATTTCAATGGTGAAGACTGCATCCTTGCTATCAAGCCAGGTAAGAAAGAGAGAAGAAAGAGAGAAGGGTAAACACGGCCACCACGCACTGTGCTCTATGTTAAAACAGGAGCGAGTGTAGCTGACACAGGAGCCTCTGGGGTGGGGCCATGAGGAAGTCTTCGAGGATGAGGGAGTAACCCACGAGAGGAGGCACAGGTGAGGGCCTGATCCAGAGGGGCCTTCTACATGCTACGAAGGGGTCGCTGAGGAGGGGATGAGAGACTGGCAGTGAATGTAATCCTGGCTCTGTCACTGACTAGTTCTTTGGCCTCAAGGAAGCTACTTCTCTTAGTCTCCTCATCTACAAAATGAGGACTATAATGATACTTTTCCATTAGGGTAGCTGGGGGGTGTAATAAAAAGGCATAATGCTGAACTCTTATGGCCCCTGATATATAGTAAGAACTTGTTGGTATTATTCATTCTGAGCATAATAGAGAGCCACTGAAGAGAATTAAACAGGAGAATACAATGGCCACATTTGTCTTTTATGAAGATTATAGCTTCAGTGTGGAAAACAAAATGGCAGTATTTTCTACTGCAACCCCTAAGGATTTCCTAACATTTGATCTCTTATTTTAGTGTACTGTCTTAACACTAACTATAAATACTAATCTCCTGTGATAGAATTACTTTTTTAAAAAAGATTTTATTATTTATTGAGAGAAAGAGAGAGAGCACAAGTTGGGGGTGGGGGGAAGAGAGGCAGGCTCCCTGCCCAGGGCCCTGAGATCATGACCTGAGCCAAAGGCAGATGCTTAACCCTGAGGCCAGGATACAAGTGACCCTAAAATTACTTTAGATAGTACTCTATGAATTTCATTTAATGCCATCTTTTATTAACATCTGGAAATAGAATAAACTCTTTCGATTGTTCTCACACCTGAGCTGTGGCAAGACTTGTGGATAATTTTATTGTTTTTTTGTTTGTTTGTTTTTTGTTTTTTTTAAAGATTTTATTTATTTGACAGAGAGAAACACAGCGAGAGAGGGAACACAAGCAGAGGGAATGGTAGCAGGAGAAGCAGGCTTCCCGCGGAGCAGGGAGCACGATGCGGGGCTCGATCCCAGACCTCTGGGATCTGACCTGGGCCGAAGGCAGACGCTTAACGACTGAGCCACCCAGGCGCCCCAATTTTATTGTTTTTATAGGTAGTTCCTTTCTTCCCAGCTAGATTATAAACTCCTTGAGTGAGGAATCTAGTATTTAGCATATTCCCTTTACTTTTCTAAGCTCACAATAAAGATTATTTTTGACAAGCACCTGATGGCATATACTGACACCTGATGGATATTTTACTGAAGTTTAATGTGACCGAGATTAATTTCAGGAAAGGTACAGAGAAGTTCCAGGTGCTCTCCTGGCTTTGACGTACCAGTGGCTCTTTGAGCCTCCCTTTATTCATTGTAAAATGGGGATCAAAACACAAACTCAAGTCAACTAACTCACAGAGGGATTCTAAGGCTTAAATGAAATAATGTATGAAAAAGTACTTTTTTTTCTTAAAGATCTATTTATTTATTTTAGAGAGAGCAAGAGTGAATTCATGTTCCTATCCATTTCCATGTCCTCAGCCTAATTGCTTCTGGGGGTGGAGGAGTATGGGGGGCGGTATGGGGGGGGAGCACACTCAGTCACGAGAGAACACAGTGTTCTTTAGGGACTGGAATGATAATTAGGTACCTCCAAGCCAGAAATATCTATTCATTTAAAATAGAGCCACCTGTAGGAACATTTTAATTATATTTGTAACATAATAAATGTGAGAGATAGGAGCTGAAATCCAACAGTATTTCCCTTCATACTGCTAAGAGAGTGAAAGGAACCAGTTATTCTCATCTCTAAAGGGTGTGGCTGTGGGGGAGGAAATAGTCTTTAATCCTAAATGTGGCTTCAGCAATAAGCCAAGTGGATTTTCACTTTCACTTTGTGGAAGATACAACGAAATATAATTCAAAAATTGGTAATTTAGATCCTTAGACGTTATCGAGCCTCATGGGTGCAAATTCCTATTTATTTGTTTTAGGTTTCTGATTAAGTGTTGGGCCAGGAGCTTAGAGCATAAATGTGAAGCAGGCCTCAGAACCTCGTTTCCTTCTAGGCCTTTATTTAACTTCCTGCCTTAAAACAAGCCCAGTGTGAGGAATAAGTTAACAGGTCAAACTACAAACATGAACAGAATGTTGGTGTTGTTGTTGAAGCTACTTCGAGCCTGTGAGCTTCTCCAACAAGAGCAAAATCCAGTGGATGTTCGGAATGGGGTGAGAGTCAGTGGACATGCTGGTGCTCACCCTGAGTTTATCTGTCAGGAAGGGGACCCGAGGGCTTGAAGGGGACTGGTCACAGGAGCACAGTCCTCTCTCCTCAACAATGAGCAGCAGCCAGAAGGGGCAAGGAAACCATCGGTGGAGGAGGTTGAGGAGAAGTGAACTGAGGAAGAGGCCGGGTTTCCCATGCTCCTTGTCCTGCAACCGCTGAAGCCTGGCAGCCGGGTCCCTCTGAACTAATACCACAAGCAGGGCTGGGGCCCAGAGTACTAGAGCACAGTGCTGCATGCATGGAGGGACTACAGAGTACCTGACTTTTACTTATTTATTTATTTATTTTTAAAAGATTTTACTTTTACGTAATCTCTACACCCAATGTACGGCTCAAACTCACAACCCTGAGATCGAGAGTCCCACGCTCCACCGACTGGGAGGGCAGGCACCCCCGGAGTGCATAACTTCTAAATGAGAGGAAATTCTGCTTTTCAATCTGGCATGCCAACACCCTGTCTCCCAAGACAGGCCCATCCAGAGCGTTCCTCCCCCCTCCCCTCCAGCCACAGCAGCAGGCACGGGGTCCCAGCCACTCGGGTCCTCGTGGGCAACAGTTCCAACCTGTGGGAGCCTTGGAGTCTTTGCCAGAAGTCTTTGCAAGCTAAATACATGTGTAGCACATAAGTGGTCTACTCATTTTTAAATGTTAACGTAATTCTTCTTAGCTTTCGGCCTGCCTTTTCTTGGATAGGGGACCCTACAAGCATGACTATTTCCATGTGAAAGCCTGGATCAAAATGGTGTCTTCAGACACCTTCCAGGTAATAGACGAGGTTCAGGGTTAGAGGAGAGGGAAAGAGGGCAGGTGGACCCCAGCCCAGACCACAGGGAACCTGGCTACCTCAGTGAGTCAACCCGTACCTCTCTATTATCAAATGATTTACTATTTTAATAAATATAAATGCAACCTTTGTTTCTCTGCCAAGAAGCCAACATGGAAACTCTCAGACTTGTCTTTTCAAAGCATGAAACAAAAGGTTTTTAAAAGGTTGATACTGAAAGAAGTGATTTGCCTAAGGTTTTATAGAAAGATTTTCCTCAATAAATCTTTGCTTGCTATACTTGAGGATCAATTTATAGAGAAGATACATTAGTTAAAAAAAAAAAAAAAAGACAAATTACAATTCTATTAAAATGCTTTTTGGTTTATTTTTAAACCTTTTTATGTGAATCTGTTTTATACATAGAGACACTTTTTTTTTTTCAAATCTTTTCAGAAAAGAGCTGACTCTAAATATATTAGTATTGGACTATGGGTTCAAGATCTAAAAATACTAGGAACACAGGAAAGGCAGATTGTGGAAAAATAAGAATTATAAGGAACAATAAAACACAATTCCAGGTATTAATAAAACATTACATCAGAGCACTTATGTGCGTGCAGGCACACATATGTAAAATAATGTTATATTTATAATGGGTTATTTGATGAAAGCTGGCTGTTCCAACACTGTTTAGACCCTCAAGAAGTTAAGAGGGCTAAAGAAAGTACAAACTACCCATAAGACAAGGCATTTTAAACAGAAATCTAGAGGTCCTCAGACACATCTCTTATGAATTTATAATTTAGATCAAAATACAGACCTCAAGAGTTAAAGTACACTTTTCTACAGACATGCAGCTACCGTCTCTGATTTTTATTTATATCCCCTAAGTGCTATCATCTAAAACAATAATTTATATCCTAAGCACATTCCAGTATATGTGACCTGGATTGTTTCTTACACTGTTAGGACTCTGATAGAGAATTAAAATGAGCTATCAATCTCTTTCAGAAAAAGACTGATTGCCTAGCCCATTAAAGTAAAAATACATACACACCATACCAATACTTTTGAAAATGAAAATATTCAGTGCTGGTAAGGATGAAGACTGATAGGGACTCTCATTAACTGAGAAAAGTATAACCTTTCTAGAATGCAACAATTTAAGTACAAGGATGTTCATTTCAGTACTTTACATAATAATCAAAACTGAAAAATAGGAAGCAATCAGTAATAGGAGCAGTTAAATAAATTGTGGTATATCCAATGAGAGCAAAATAGAACTTAATAGAATGGAGTTAATAGTATATGGAGAAATGCTCATGATCTATTATGCATCTCACTAAGTGAAAAAAAGCAGGACACAAACCCCTATGTATTGTAAAAGTTTATACTCATAAGTTTATATACTTCATATAAAATATATTTTGGAAAAAAACAAAGAAAATAATAACAAAATGTTAGTAGGGTTATCTCTGAGAAGTTAGGAGTTACTTTACTTTCTTTCTCTTTTACTTTGCTGGACTTTCCTTCAATGAGCATTTACCACTTTTTTTTTTTTAAGATTTTATTTATTTATTTGACAGAGAGAGACACAGCAAGAGAGGGAACACAAGCAGGGGGAGTGGGAGAGGGAGAAGCAGGCTTCCCACTAAGCAGGGAGCCCTATGCAAGGCTCCATCCCAGGATCATGACCTGAGCAGAAGGCAGATGCTTAACGACTGAGCCACCCAGGTGCCCTGCATTTATCACTTTTAAAATACAAAAGAGGCATTCTTTTTAAAACAAGGAATTTGATGGGGTACCTGGGTGGCTTACTAGGTTAAGGTTAAGTTTCTACCTTTGGCTCAGGTCATGATCCCAGGGTCCTGGGATCCAGCCCCAGGTTGAGCTCCCTGCTCAGCATGGAGCCTGCTTCTCTCTCTCCCTCTGCCACTCCCCCTGCTCATGCTCTCTCTCTCTCTCTCAAATAAATAAAATCTTTTTTAAAAAATTTAAAAAACAAGGCATTTGAGTTACAATCAGGACACCCTTGATCCTGGAGCTCTTGAAAAGTCACAGGGAGTTGCTAAATTGAAGTCTGCTTTTCCTTGGGCTGCTCCCACTTACTTGTAGAGACAACTAAAAAGGCCTGTTACAAGGGCTTTGAGATATCCTTAAAAGGTTTTGTATCTTCACGATAGCGAGAATGTGGAAATAGGGGAAACCCTGTGCACTGCTGATGAAATATAAATTGGTAAAAACACTACGGAGATTCCTCAAAAAATTAAAAATGGAATAACCACAGGATCCAGTAACTCCATTGCTGAGTGTTTACCCAATGAAAATGAAAACCAAATTAAAAAAGATACATGCATCTCTGTGTTTACTGCAGCATTATCTACAATAGCCAAGTTGTAGAAGCAACCCACGTGTCCACTGACAGAAGAATGGATGAGGAAGAGGTGGTGTATATACATACAAAGGACTATTACTCAGCCACAAAAAAGAATGAAATCTTGCCAATGGCAACAACATGAATGGACCTAGAGGGTATTATGCTAAGTGAAGTAAGTCCAATGAGAAGACAAATATCATATGATTTCCCTTACTTGTGTAATCTAAAAAACAAAACGAATGAACAAACAAAAAAAATAAAATCAGACTCATTAGTACAGAGAACTGGTGGTTGCCACAGGGGAGGGATGTTGAAGGGATGGACAAAAAAGGCAAAGGGGATTAAGAGGTACAAATTCCCAGTTAAATTAAGGGGATGAAAAGTACGGCATAGGGAATAGAGTCAATAATACAGCAACAACTTTGTAGGGTGACACATGGTAACTAATACTTACCGTGGTAACCACTGCATAATGCATAGACTTGTTGCATCACTATGGTATGTACCTGAAACTAATGTAACATTGTATGTCAACTATACCTCAATAAAAAATAATTTTAAAAAAGATGTCACGCCCTCAAAACATAGGGATCTGATACAGTAAATTAAAATGTGTGTCATTTTTACCCTCCGAAAGCATAACAATAAAATCTTTTATTCAAACTCCCTCATAAAGGTGAATCTGAGTTTCATTGGTTTCATTAAACACAGTTCCACAGAACTTATTTTGAAACAGAATTAAGAAGGCGCTCCCTATTAGCCACAGAAGCTTGACTGTGCTGGACCAGATCAGTGTATTTTGTTAAATCATAGATGGTGTGCATGTCCCTTTGTATGGTTCTGCTTGTTTTCTCTCAATCTGGTCCTTAAAAGTACCCAGTGCAGTTAATGAGACAAGAATTTGCCACAGGCTCATGGGGACCGGCTCCTCCACTGTTTTGGGATTCCAGACTTCCTCTGCCCCTCAGCACCCCACGGGCAGCATGGCTCACGCTGAGGCAGCTTGTGGAAGGCAGAGGGCACCTGTTGGGGCAGTGGAGGTCTCTACACAGCCACATAGGCAGCTCACCACACCCCAGGCTCCTTACTCACTTTCCCTTCGTACAATTAATCTACAAATCAGGCTTTTTGAGACAATATCACTTCCTCTTTCTAGTTCTCCTTTTATCCTCCACAAAGCCACACCACAGCCCCTCTGGCCACTGCTGACTCATGAGGGCCAGACTCCCACTCTCCCCCAGTTCCACCTCTGGTCTCAGATCAAAACGTTTCCTCAGAGTTATTCAAAGTTGGACTTTCCTGTTTTCTATCTGCAACATGTTCCCTGGATTTGTCTTCCCTTCTCAAACACACATGAGAACAAATGTCAAAAAAGGTGTCTCAGCCCTCTTTTACCCAATGCTCTTTCCTACCTCTGGAACATGGGTTTTTCTCAGAGCACAGATTTCATTCCATCTGCCCCACCCCCACCCTCACCCCAGCCTAAAATGCAGCAGGACCTTATGGACCAGCAGGACCGCCGGGTCATAAGGTAATGCAATATTCCCATTCCCGTATCCAAGCCTCAGACATCCTTTCGCACATCCTCTGCTCAGCTGCATTTACATTACCTTGGACCAAGGCAGATGGAGACTACTTTTAATACAACACTCTGGGTAGTTTTTGTATGTGCTGAGGTATGGGTGTGGGCATGCTTGGGAGCTACTTAGACCCTCAAACTAGCAAGACGAGCTGCAATATCTACAGCAAACACATACTGATATATAGGCTCAAGATTTAGGTGTTTCACATTTAGGTTATTTTGTTTGGGTTTGGTTTTCTTTTGGGGGCTCTGCACCAGTAAGTCACTGTCTTAACAAATTACTCTGATAGTTTTCCAAAGCGTCCTGGCCAACTAAATTAAGACAGTGCCATTTTACAAAATAGTAAATAAGTGTCTTCTAAATATGGGGAAGGAAAACCAGCTAGGAAAGAAATGTTACTGAAATCAACAACAGGGCCAAGTACTACATAATGTGTCATTTGGGATTTACGGCAACAAATCAGGGTAACACAGACCCTTAAAAAATAAATCCAAACATAACTTCATAAGGAAAAGGTAAAAGCATCCTCTTAGCACCATTCTACTTCCTTCACGAAGTAGAAGGGGCAGTAGAAAGTAGACCATTCTACTTCCTTCACGAAGCCGATGTCAACGGTTTGGGGACAATGAGGTGTACACGGGCCTGCGTGCATGTTTAAATTAAGTACATACTTCTAAATCTCTTATTCAATGTCCTCTTTTCACTTACTGTATCTTGACTTTTCCCAAGACAATGCACCAAGGTGGCTAACACACGTTTATACTTACTGCATATCTCCCTTTCCCTACAATGCGATTGCTAAATCAAGATTTCCTGAATATTGAAAAAAGGAAAGCCAAAAAAGCCTGTCGGCCTAATATTAAATATATCTTTGATTATTTTCATTTTTCTTACACTTGCCTCCAACCTAAAAATGGTGAGAACGAATGTATATACATGCATTAGTAGTATGCACGCAAAATAAATATACAGATTATCTTATGTAGATACATGTTAACATATGCAATATATGTACACTGAAATGTAGTTAATTTTCAAAGCCAAAAAGCAAAGGAAGGCACCTGCATAGGTGGTGAGGCCCATTGGGTCCCAAATAAGGAGGAACACCACGTGGAAATTTCCTAGGCTTTGGAGCCAGAGACATGGGGTCAAATCTAACTCCCCTTCTCACTGATTATGTGGATTGTGTAAATTCTTTAACTATTCTCCGTTTTCTTTTCATCATCCACAATGCTGGTGAAAAGACTTCTCTCACAGAGACTTAGAAATTAAGTGTGTCAGGAGGTGTTTTGGACATAGTAAGTGCTCAAAAAGTGCCTTCTGTCTGTTTAACAATCCAGACAGACTTGAGGGATCCAAGACCTTCTACCACGGAATATGCAAACCTTGCTGTTTTACTTTATGTTTTAGTTTGCCTCATCTGTATAGAAACACAAAGGGCCTTAGAAATAAATTATTGTAAACATGCTTAGTAGCTTTAATGCATTATTGAAATGTGATCATCTCTCCTACTCACCAAGTGTCTTGTGCTGGGTTCAACAGCAATGTTCCAGCCTCCTCCTAAGCAATCCTAAATTCTACTTCCAACTTGCGATAAACACAAGCCATCTGGCTATCTAAATAACTGAAAATATCTTGCATGTCTGCTAATGGCCAGCTGCTTCAAGTGTCAAATCCAATCTTACCAATGACTAGGGTTCCTGTCCTCTCCCTTTACTTAGCAAGGCCATCAATGATGCATACACCTTCAGCTGGCTAGTTCCCTATGTGCTGGGGAAGGGATGCTCTGCCAACACCAGAAATATACTAAATACAGCTCTGTTGTTAGCCAACTGTTCGTCCACCCACCCCTTATACTCCTCTCTATCGAAGAAGTTAGATTTCCACAAAATCCTGAACTTCTAGAACAATGAAGGGGAAACGTGGCCACCATCCTATCCAACCATCTCCTTTTACATGTGAGAAAATTGAGGCTGAGGCAGATGTGACATACCCAAGGACACACAACTATTTAGACACCAATTGTTATTAGAACCTCGACTCTTTAATTCAAGGTTCTTTCCTATAACCATTAGGCAAGGTTTTATCTGTTCCAGGAGCTCTGTAAGGTGTTTATTAAATATTTTTGGATGAAAAGGAAATGCTTGTGGTGGTGAATGTGTGTGGGAGAAGTAAAATGCACCGTGTTCCTGCCTTAAGGGTAATTAATCCACCTGTCTGTCTGCGAGGAGAAGAGAGGAATAAGGGGTAAGTTGCGTTTCAAATTTTTCACCTTCCTACTTAAAATTACAGGGGGCTGGTGAATAAATAGGACCCAGAAAGGCTAGTAACCCTCATTACTATCTCAAAAGAGCTCTAGAGACATGTTAGACCATGTCAGGCTTCAGTTAAGTAAAGAAGCACAAGGCGGTAGCTGGCATGGGGGTAAAGGTAATCTTTCGTATTTATTCACCTGGGGATTCAGGCGCTGTCAATTTCCTTCTCTTGGCACACAAGTGGTCACGTTCTTGTCCCTGGGGCAGTATGGAGATTCTCGCTTCCCCCTTTCCCTGAGGATGTTTACCGCAAGGTCGCCAGGCGAGCTGGGCGGAGAAGGGCCTGGACACCGGGGCCCATCCCTCTCCCAGCACCCCCCACCCCTGCAGCTGCCAGCTCCGGGCGAGGGCTCCCTCGGGCAGCGCCTTTGTTTTCCCTACTTCAGTTACGTTTGCGGAAGTGCTGCCCGCGCCGGGCGCGCCGAGGGTGCCGGCTGCAGCCTCCCCAGCGCCCCATAAAGATGACAGCCGACACAGAAGCCGAAGGGAGGGAGGGAGGACGGGAGGAAAGAAGGGAGGGAGCGGCGGGCGAGCCCGGTAGGGAGCAGAGACACCCACACCCGCCCCACCCCCCGGAGCCGCGCCTCTGAGACCCCCTCCCCCGACAGCAGGTGCGCGCGCCGGAGGGGAGCTCCCAGCCCTCTGGGCTGGCCACCCCCGCAGGGGAAGCTCGGGCGGGGCTGCCGCGCCGCCCTCCCCCCCACCCCCCGCAGCCCCCTCGCCGCCGAGCGCCCCACTCCTCGCGCGCCGAGCCCGGACTCACCTGCGGCGGGCGGCGCTGGCGCTCAGCTGCGCGGGGCGCGGGGAGCCTTCTCCCCCCGGCGCGGGGCGGCGGCTCGGGGCGCCGGGGCGGCGGCTGTCGGGGCGGCGAGCACCATCTCGGGCGGGCGGGTGGCTGGCTCCTCGGGGGCTGCGGCGGGCGGGGCGCGGCCGAGGGATGCGTGCCGACTGGGGCGACCCGCGGCGGCGAACGGAGCGCACCCGCCGGCGCGACCTTCTCGCCTCTTTCCCCGCGGCCGGGTGCCTCCGCAGCTCGCTACCGGCTGGACCCGTTTCAGGGCTGAGCGCCGCCGACCCGCCGCCAGGTGCAGCGCTCCGCCTCCTGCGGCGGCGGCGGCGGATGCGTCGGCGGCGGCCGCCGCTCCTCCCGGCCTCCCGCCCGCCCCGGCGGCCCCCGGGGACCCCCGGAGCCGGCCCTGCGGGCGGAGCGCGCCGAGGAGGGGAAAGCGGCTGGCGGTTCCGTCCCCGCACGCACCCGAGCCGACCCCACCCCACCTGGGCTCCCTCCCCAGGCTAGCGGTGCAGGCCCAGCTCCCCGGGGAGGGTGCGGGGTGTAAATGGTCGCCTGCGTGGGAATCATCATCATCGTCATTTATTGAGCGCTTATTAAGTATAAACACAATGCTGACGCACTTACTGAGTTATCTCAGCGCCTCGAGCCCTGACCTTGGCCGACTACCCTCAGTTGACCAGGGGAAGAGGAAGGGGCCAGTGGACTGGGGCAAAGAGTGGGGGTTCCAGGACTCACCGGGAAAGGATACACCGAAGCTAAATCAGCCTTTCAAATTGGGAAGGTGCCACTGAGTATCTGGCGCGTAGCTGAAGAGGTAACCGTGTGTGTCGCACTGAGAATGTAAAGTTGTATTTCTGGTTAGACGCAATGAGAAGGTGGGGAGAGTGGAGTTGGTTGTGAAAGGCTGCATTCCCTCAGTAATTGGGCGCCAGTGAGGGGCTCTGGGGGTGCCGGATACTGTTCTCAGGGAGCTTATGGTCCTGTTCAGGCAATAACAACAACAATAATAATGACAACTAACATTTAGGAACATTTCTTATATATGAAAAACTGCTTAAGGGCCATTTAACCTTACCATAATCCTAAAGATACAGGTAATACTATTCCCATTTTACAACTGATAAAACCGAGGCTGAAACTTAATGTGACCTCTCCAAAATTACTAAATAATAAAAGGAAGAGAAGTCTTCTTTTATCTCCAGGATTTAAGCTCTTAGGCACGAAATCATATTGATGAGAATTTTATAGGCCCTGAAGCCTTGAGATTTGAGGTCCCATTTTTGGAAAAATTAAACAAAATTACAAATACAGTCACTATCGCCCCTCCTGGAGGCCAGGAAGGGTCCCAGAAGTTTAAATTACATTAGCCTCATGCTAAATCCAGTTGCAATACTTTTGCAGAAAAGCAAAAACAATTAAAGGTGGTGAATGCTGCAATTTCAAATGAAAGAGATTAAGGCAGATTATTCAAGAATGAGATATTTTGGTCTAGTGTGGCTTCCTAATGCCTTACTGGAACTGACAGCTCACAAAGTATGTAGTTGGTAGCTATCATAACAATTATTCTTTTCTGTCCACCTATTAAAGAAGCAACCTTTAAAAAAAAAAAAAAAAAGAAGGTCTAGCATGGCTCAAATTCTCTCCTGCATATAGAAGGGGAGTAGGGAAAGCAGAAAGAAATTGGAGGAAAGAAGGATAGTTCTTGGGGCGCCTGGGTGGCTCAGTCGTTAAGTGTCTGCCTTGGGCTCAGGCCAGGATCCCAGGGTCCTGGGATGGAGCCCCCGCATTGGGCTCCCTGCTCAGCAGGAAGTCGGCTTCTCCCGCTACTACTCCCTCTGCTTGTGTTCACTCTCTTGCTGTGTTTCTCTCTGTCAAATAAATAAAATCTTTAAAGAAAAAAAAAAGAAGGATAGTTCTTAAACTACAGGTGCTCAAAGGTGACCTCATGTTGAATAGTGAAGTCAAATCATCTAGAGATTTAAGTTGCTGTTTCTGTTTCAGATAGGACAAGGTAGCCTCAAGGGTCAGCATAGCAGAAAATGTTGTTTTCATTGGCCTTGTTAGGGTGGGAATTTTTTCCTGGCAGCCCTTTGCCTTTTCAGTATAACTAAGGAGAAGATGCACACACGCATCAAAGAAAAGGGATCTGCCACTCCCGACTCCCATGAGGTAATTGGTGGGTGTGGTGGTTGGTAACTTCCCAACATACTGCAGGCAGGCTATCCCAGAGGTCACCACACAGAAAGGCACAAAAACAAAACTAAGATGTTGAGATCGCGTGCTTTTTGAATCGATGTACAATACAGAGGAAGAAGCCAGGGGAGGAAGAGAGGGTAGATGAACACACTTGGGATAGGGTACAAGTGGGTGGTATATGTTATGAAATCTGAATCGAACCTGGGCCTTTCTCTCCCGCTTCCCCTCTCGTGATTCAGCCTTCCTTGTGTAGTTGGTGTAGGGACAAGGACCAGAACTTGGAGGTGGGACCAGGGGACTTGACAGACAGATGATGCCAGGTACCAGAGCCCACGCATGCTTTCTCTGCTGAGACGCAGGAACAAGGATGCCCGGCCCTACTTCTGGCTCACCAGTTAGGCTGAGGAGTAGCTGTGGATTTTCTCTGCGTTTCTCAGGCAAAGAACAAATGGAAGCTGTGTAGAGGTCACCAGTGAGTAGCCAGTTTAACCCTTTAACCATTTTATTATTCCTAACACTGAGTGTCTCATATGCTTCATGAATATTTACACCTCAAGCATATTTGGTGCAGACTCTGACCTTCAGCCCTTCCCCTGTGTTCAGCTCACATATACACTATTTTGTCTCACAAACTACCCACTTCTACTTTAATTGTGTATTTCCTCCTTATAATGTTTGTTTCCCTTATTGACCTTGGCAGACTTTAGTGTTCTAAAATAACAAAACAAACACATTACAATATGTAATAATGATAATAGCAGCAATAGCTAACACTTCATAGGACTCACCCTGGGCTGGGTCCTTTCCACGTATTTATTTATTCATTTAATCCTCCCAACAATCAGAGGCAAGTAGGTATGGTTCCTGTCCCATTTTACAAGTGAGAAACCTGGTGCACATCAAAGTTAAGTAACTTGACCGAGGTCACACCACTAAGTGATAGAATCCACATTCAAGCCAAGGTAGTCTAGCATCGGGGCTCTGGCTCTTAACTGGTCCTTCTCCCCGGATCATAGAAATACTGAGAAACACCTATATTCCCATACGGAGAGGTGAGGATTTTACTTTTATGCAAATGGCATCATCTGCTTTTCTCTGTCCATCCTTTAGCAACATTGGATGCTAATGTAGTGCACCCTTAGCAGCAGTATTGCTCTCCTTACTAGGAATCTGTGGTACACCACAGCGCCGACGTTGTTCACCTCACTTCATCTCATCACTGAGACATTTCATCATCTCCCATCATCACAAGAGGAAGGGTGAGTACCGTAAAATGAGGTATTTTGAAATAGAGGCCACGTTTGCATAACTTTTATTACAGTATATTGTCATAATGATTCTATTTTAGTACTAGTTACTGTTGATCTTTTAGCTGTGCCTAGTTTATGAATTAAACTTTATGATAAATTTGTGTGCATAGTAGGTATAGGGTTTGGTACTGTCGGAAGTTTCAAGCATCCACTAGGGTCTCAAAATGTCTCCCCTGTGGATAAGGGAGGACTGCTGTACTGACTGTCCCTTCCTTGAAACTCTCCCTCTGACTTCTATGACCCACAAGCCCTCGGTCTTTCTTTTTCTCTTTAGCCTTTATATGCTCCACTTGGCTTTTGTTCTAGGCCTTTCTCTCTTCTAACTCTGTTTTTCTGTGCTTGCTCTGACCTATTCCCTTTGCTTCAGTCACAGAATGCTTGAGGATTTCCCCAAATCCCTCTCTCAGGGACGGTTTTTCTCTTGAGTGCCAGATCCATAAGGTCAATTGTCCAGTCAGTTGTTTCACAAGCCCTGAGTCCAACATCGGCCCTTCCTTAACTTCTGCCCCTCCCCCACGGGGTCTTACTTCTGGGTTCCCAAGGGGTCATCCACCCAGTTGATACCCCCTTCACCCTTATCCACACACCCAGTGTAGTAGTGTATTAGTTTCTTATGGCTGTACCAAATTACCATAGACTTTGTAGATCAAATTTACTACCCAGAAGTCTGAAATCCAAAGTGGGTGTTATTAGACTAAAGTCAAGGTGTCTTCAAGTGTCTTCCATCTCTACTTTAGAGGAGAACCCCCTTAATCTTTCCAGCTTCTGGAGGCTGCTCACATTCCTTGGCTCATGGCCCCTCCCTCCATCTTCACAGCACACCACTCTACCTTCCGCTTCAGTTGTCTACTTGCCTTCCTGGCTCTGAGCTCCTATGCCTCCCTCTTATAAGGACCCTGGTGGTTACACTGAGTTCATCCTGATAATCCAGGATAATCTTCTCCTTTCAAGAGCCTTAACTTAGTCACATCTCCAGAGTCCTTTTGGCCATGTAAGGTCACATTTGGGCCAAGTCTGTTAGTGGGGTCCCACTATCCATACAACACGTGGATTCCAACCCTGGTCCCGGGTGACTGCTTCAGATCCCACCATTCCCAGTACATGGGATGGGGAAGTAAGCCCAGTCACCTAAAGGGAAGTCCTGGTTTGTGCATGGCACATCCATTCATATCCCCTTGGCTAAAATGGTCACACGTCTATATCTGGATACAAAGGAGGGAAAACAAAGTGTATCTAAGCAGTTGTAGGCCCAGCTAAATTCTGTTATGACAAAAAAAAAGGGTGAGTTCATTTGGGGAGTCAATTGGCAATCTTCCACAGGGAGGAAAACAAAGAACTCTGTAAGAGGAAAATGGCGGAGCATAACTTAGATTGGAGGATGCAGAAGACCTCTGAGGCAGTAGTAAACTAAGACCTGAGACATAAGTAGGAGATGGCCAGGAAAAGAGTTCGGGGCACACCTTTCCCCCAAGGAGGGGCAGCTATGAGGCAGCAAAGAGCTAAGCTTTGGTGAGGAGCAGAATGAGTGGGGAGCAAAGAGTAAATGTCGAGAGATGAAATTGGATAAATTGGCAGGAGGCAGCCACCTGTGCCTCATATTAAGCATTTTGGATCTCACCTGACATTCAGTGCAGTTCTTTGAAGGACGTTTAAGAGGTCTGATAGGTACCTTTAAAAGATCGCTGTGGCTGCTGTGTGGAGAATGGCACAGAGGAGGAAAGAAGTGGAAGTGAGACTCACTTAGAAAATACCCATCCTTGAGGAGAGAGATTAACAGTAGCTCAGAGCTTAGTGGTAGCAGTGGGGCTGGAGAGAAGCGGATGGATTTGAGAATTTTTGGAAATGTATCAGCACGCTTGGTGATATATTGGGTGTGGGAGGCAAGGGAAAGGAGGTGGTGAGAATGACTCACAAGTTTCTGGCTCGCACAAACTGGGTGGATGGTGATAACCTTTATTGAAAGGGAGAAGCCTGTGGGAGGAGCAAGTTGGAGGGAAGAAAGGAAGAGTTCACGTTTTGGCACAATACATTTGAGAGGCCTGTAAGACTTGCAGGTGGAGCTGGGAAGTAGGCAATTAAACAGGAGTCCAGAACCCAAAAGAGAGGGCTGGAGCCGGCAGTTGGCAGCACTGAGGTGCTAGGTACTGTCTATCGTGGGAATGAAGGGGATCACCTGGAGAGAGAATGTACCAGAGAGCCCCGGGAAAGGTCAACCTTTGCCAGGTGGTATGGGAGGAGGGACGAAGAAGGATTAGCCACAGAAGAAGGAGGAAATTCAGGAGGGTGTTATCACTGAAACCTAGAGAAGAACTTTTTTTTTTAAGATAATATTTACTTACTTGAAATAGAGACAGATCACGAGCAAGGAGAGAGGGAGAAGCAGACTCCTCAGTGAGCAGGAGCCCATTGCAGGACTCCATCTCAGGGTCCTGGGATCCTGGCCTGAGCCGAAGGCAGATGCTTATTGACTGAGCCATCCAGGTGCCTGAGAAGAACTTTTTAAAAGCAGGATTGAATAGATAGCACATCACCTTCCTTCCTTCCTGCCCATGCCAGATAAAATGTGATATCCCTGTAGACTAGGCTTGCCGTCCCTCAAGGGCGTCATGCACCAGGATCGGGTTCTCGCATGCCACTCACCAAGTAACATTTTAATGCTGGGCTGGGAGCTCCTTAAAGACAGGGAATGGCTTGTTTTGTTCAAGATTTGTATTATTTGTATTCGTTAGCATGTAACAGTTCACATAGGGTGGTTTAAACAAGATTAAGGTATGCTTCTCCCCCATATACAAGTTTCCGTAAATAGGGGGCTCAGTGGTGTTGGGCACCAGGAGATTTATGTTCCTTTGATCTTATTGTTCTGTCACTTTCAGCATAAAACTTCCATCTCAAAACCCAACCTGGCTTCCCCACCTTTTCCTGTTGTGTTCACATTCCAGTCATTGGGAAAGAGAAAAAGGAGAAGGGGAAGGCATGTTCCTTTCTTTTAAGAATGTGAGCAGAGGTTGTACATGTTACTTAGATTCCCGGGGCAGAACACAGTGTATGGCCTCATCTAGTCACAAGGAAGGCAGACAAATACAGTCTTGAGTAGCGCGTGCACAGATATAAATTCTATTACTATGGAAGGAAGAGAGAACAATACTAGATGCAACTGGCAGCCCTCCCGTACCCTTCATTGTCACTCATCACTGAGCCTGACTGTCGGAATTGGCTTGTAGGCACCTGGAGAAAGGTGGGGAGGATTAACCCCAAGCTCTTTAGGTTGATTGCCTCAGATGGGAGGAAATGGAAGGGCATAGAGGGAAACCTGATAAATATTTGTTAAATAAATGGATGATAATAAATGGATAAATACCAGGGTCACAAGAGTAATGAACTTGGTTCCTTTTAGCTCTTTCTACTAAGAGAAAGTGCCCTCTTTCTGTGGCATCAGCTTCATGGAGAAAGTGCAACTTTTACTAGACTCAAAAGAAGGCTTACAATGTAAATAGGAAGAAAGAAGGTTAACTTGGAGAAATCCTTTATTCTGGTATCTTTTTTGCTTACATCTCTGGAGTTTTCCAGGTGGATGATCTTATCAACCTATAGATAATAATATTGTGGTCTCCTTTCCAGTCTTTATATACATATTTTTGAAAAGATGATTACATTGACAAAACAATTATAAATATTCGTAATGATCTATAGTTGTTCCCTTGTGTTATTACTTTTTTTTTTTTTTTATTATGAGTACCCCTCTTGCTTCACCACAGAGAGTAAGACTAGCTAGCGCTGTGAGGTAGATAATTCTTCGTTAGGTGACTAAAATATCCCTGTATAGGGACACTGAGGTGGCTCAGCCATTAAGTGTCTGCCTTCGGCTCAGGTCATGATCCTGGCTCCTAGGGATTGAGCCCAACATCGGGCTCCCTGCTCAGCAGGAAGCCTGCTTTTCCCTCTTCTTCTGCCTGCTGTTCCCCCTGCTTGTGCTGGCTATCAATCTCTGTCAAATACATCCTTTAAAAAATCCTTTTTAAAAAAAAATCCTTTAAAAAATAAATAAAATATACCTCTATATATTTCTCGAGTTTAAATAAGAGTTTATGATGTAATAAGAGTTTTAAAAATTGAGAGTAGGTGTTTTTTTTAAGATTTTTTTTTTAAAGATTTTTATTTATTTATTTGACAGAGAGAGAGAGAGAGATCACAAGTAGACAGAGAGGTGGGCAGAGAGAGAGGGGGAAGCAGGCTCCCTGCTGAGCAGAGAGCCCCATGCAGGGCTTGGATCCCAGGACTGAGATCATGACCTGAGCCGAAGGCAGAGGCTTTAACCCACTGAGCCACCCAGGCGCCCCTTTTTTTAAAGATTTTATTTATTTATTTGACAGAGAGAGACGGTGAGAGAGGGAATAGAAGCAGGGGGAGTGGGGTCCCCCTGAGCAGGGAGCCCAATGCGGGGCTTGATCCTAGGACTCTGGGATCATGACCTGAGCCCAAGACAGATGCTTAATGACTGAGCCACCTAGGCGCCCCCAAGAGTAGGTGTTTTAATATAATTTTCTGGATTTTTTTTTGAAAGATTTTATTTATTTATTTGTTGGAGAGAAAGAGATCACAAGCAGGCAGAGAGGCAGGCAGAGGGAGAGGGGGAAGCAGGCTCCCCACTGAGCAGAGAGCCCAGTGCAAGGCTCCATCCCAGGACCCTGAGATCATGACCTGTGCCAAAGATGGAGGCTTTAACCCACTGAGCCGCCCAGGTGCCCCTTAATGTAAATTTCTTCACATATTTTCTAAAGTGTTTTCTTGTCCAATCACAGTCCAGTACCACATCATCATCATATTGTTTCTTAGACGACAATATATCCATGAACGTGTGGTGTGGAGTTAAGCCCTGGATATATAAGAAAGTATAGAATCAGGTCCCTTCCATCAAGTCTTGTGGTTTACTTACTAGCAGAGGCATGGTTATAAATAGGTTGATTATAATAGAAGGTAGCATATGCTACGAGTGGCACACAGATTAACTTTTCAGAAATATCACTTCCATCATGTTCCTCCCCAATTTAGAATAATTCAGGGGCTCCTGGGTGGCTCAGTCAGTTAGGCATCTGCCTTGGGCTCAGATCATGATCCTGGCGTCCCAGGATCAAGACCCTCGTCTGGCTCCTTGCTCAGTGGGGAGCCTACTTCTCCCTCTAATCCTCCCTCCTCTCATGCTCTATCAAATAAATAAATAAAATCTTTAAAAAAACAGAAAAATTCATTAGATTTTTATGGCTTAGTGCCCAAAGTTCCAAATTCTTCACCACCTTCAGACACTAAGTCTTACCAATTTTATCTCCTTGGCGTTTCTGTAAGATATTTCATCTTACCCATCCCGACACACGCGTGAAAAGGTGTCCAAATTGGCTTCCCAGTCTCCAGCCTTGCAAATCTCTTCAATACAAACCAAGGCACTTAATATGGATCATAGTTATGTAATTTTTAAAAATATCCTTGCTTCTTAATCTTTAAAACTTTTTCTTGAAGTGTGATATATAGAACAATATACAAATCATAAGGGTAAAATTCAATAAATTATAATAAATTTAATAAAAACTCTGTGTCATCACAATAGCAAGAAATTGAATATTACCAACCCCCCAAAAGATTCCCTTATGACCCTGACAAATTATTACTCTTCCCTTCTCCCCAAAGGTAACCATCATTCTGATTTGTAACCTCTTTAGTTTCAGAGTTAGTTTAGTTTAGAGTTTTAGTTTAGATTAGTTTTACCTGTTTTTAAACTTTATATAAAAGGAATTAAAAGTATGTAGTCTTTTATACTTGATTTCTTTTGCTCAAAATTACATTGTTGTGCATAGTTATTTCATTTCCAACATATAAAGATACCACATTATTTTTTTTATTCTTCCGTTGGTGGTTATTTGGATTATTTATATTACCAATAATGCTGCTATGACCATTCCTGTACTTGTCTTTCGGTTGCGTATGTATGAATTTCTATCATATATACCTAGTAATATAATTGCTAAATTGTAGGATATGCAAGATTTCACCTTTATTAGTACCAAACAAATTCCCAAACAAACCCCCAAATACTTGCAAGGGGGTTGCAAGTATTTATACTCCTTTCTTATTTCTTTTTTTTTTTTTTTCCTTTCTTATTTCATATCCTTGCCCTGACTAGGTATTTTCAGTCTTCTTTTTTTCTAATCTTTTATTTTGAGATAAATCATTACTTACAGAGAAGTTGCAAAGATAGAACAGAGAGATCCCTCACCCAGCTTCCTCTGATGTTAGTTACATCCTACAGAGTCACAGTACAATGATCAAAGCAAAGACATTGACATTGCTAAACCCTGATCCAGATCCTATTTGGATCTCACCAGTCTTTTCACCAACATCCTTTTTCTGTTGCAGGGTCTAATCCAGGATTTCACATAATACTTGCGTCTCCCTCATCTCTCCTTCAATCTGTGACTGCTCCTTAGTCTTCCCTGTCCTTTCTTTTACCTTGCTATTAGTCCTAGGATACTAGTCAGGTTGTTAATAGAATGACTCCCAATTTATTTCTACTGATAGTTTCTCATGGTGAGAATGAGGCCATATCTTTGGGGGAAGAATGTCCTTGAGGTATGTGCCCTTCCGTCATCATACTAGGCAGCTCACACATCCTGTGTCCCGTTACCTGTGATGTTAATCTTGATCCCTTGAGAAAGGTGATGTCTACTAGATTTCTCCACTGTCGAGTCACTCTCGTTCCCTTTCTGATAAACAATATTTGGAAAGAGACACTGATGCTTTATACATATATGCCATTTCCCTTTAAACTTTTATTCATTAATTTTAGCATTCATTGGTTGTTCTTGCTGGAAGCTATTATTACTGTGATACTCTAATGGAGATTTTATATTGTCCTTATTACTTATACATTTATTAACTGGAATTCTTCTGTAGAGAAAAGTTTTCCCTTCTTCTCCCCTTAATTACTTATTTAATCAATTATTTACATCAGTATTGACTCATGGATATTTATTCTATTCTTTGAATTTATTTGAGAAAGAGAGAGAGAGCATGCATGGGTGGGGGGGAAGGAGAGGAGGAGAAGCAGACTCCCCACTGAGCAGTGAGCCTGATGTAGGCCTCAATCCCAGGACCCCAAGATCAGGACCTGAGCCAAAGGCAGACATTTAACCGACTGAGCCACTCAGGTGCCCCTCTTCTCCACTTATTTACTATTTAATCAGTTATTTATATCAGTATTGACTCATGATATTTATTCTATTCTTTGACTTAAAATTCAATCTCTCCCTCTCTCTCAAATAAATCTTTTTAAAAAATGGGGCACCTGGGTGGTTCAGTCATTAAAGTGTCTGACTTGATTTCAGCTCAGATCATCATCTCAGGGTGCTGAGATTGAACCCTGAGTTAGGCTCCACACTGGGCATAGAGCTCACTTGGGAATTTCTCTCTGCCCCTCCCTGCGCTTACACATTCTCTCTCTCAAATGAATAAATAAATCTTTTAAAAAATAAAATGAAATTTAATATTTTCATTATTGATTTTCTTTCTCAAATTGTTCCATATTTAGCCACTGGGTATTCTTTTCAGGTTGACTTCTATGATTTTTTTTTTCAGGATGGAATTTGAGTATAACTTATTATTTTTAGTAGAATTTTAAATATATAATTAGGATAATTTTGCCATGCACTTTGCCTAAATATTTTCTTTCTTTTTTTTTTTTAACTTTTATTAATATATAATGTATTATTTGCCCCAGGGTACATGTCTGTGAATCGTCAGGCTTACACATTTCACAGCACTTACCATAGCACAGACCCTCCCCAATGTCCACAACCCAGCCACCCTATCCCTACCCCCCTGCCTCCCAGCAACCCTTAGTTCGTTTCGTGAGTCTAGGAGTCTCTTACGGTTTGTCTCCCTCCCCATCCCTTCCTGTTTCATTTTTCTCCCCCACCCCCCTAAACCCCCGTTCTGCCTCTCAAATTCTTCATATCAGAGAGATCATGTGATAATTGTCTTTCTCTGACTAACTTATTTCGCTTAGCATAATACCCTCCAGTTCCATCCATGTCGTTGCAAATGGCCAGATTTCATTTCTCTTGATGGCTGCATAGTATTCCATTGTATATATACACCACTTCTTCTTTATCCATTCATCTGTTGATGGACATCTAGGTTCTTTCCATAGTTTGGCTATTGTGGACATTGCTGCTATAAACATTCGGGTGCACGTGTCCCTTCGGATTGCGACGTCTG
>CM053605.1:36948192-36995361 GCA_028646535.1 Procyon lotor
TTTATTTCTCCAGAAAGGGATTTTATTTCACCCGAAAGAGATTCTCTAATATCTTCTATGCTTTTTTCGAGCCCTGCTAGCATCTTGATGACTGTCATTTTGAACTCTATTTCTGACATATTACTAATGTCCGAATTGACTAGGTCTCTAGCCATCGGTACTGTCTCTTCTTTTTTTTGTGGTGAGCTTTTCTGCCTCGTCATTTTGTCAAGGTAAGAGTAGATAGTTGAGAGAGAAAGATTCTCTGGAGTTCCTCAGTTTTCACTGATTGATTAACTAGGTCTTGGCTGGATATTCTCGCTGATCTTCTGGGGGAGGCGCCCGTTGTGTTGTTCTCAAATGTCTTTGCCTAAGGCAGAATTCCACTGCCCTTGCCAGGGGATGGGCCAAGCACTTGGCTCAGGTTCACCCTCAGGAGTCTTTGTTCCCTGAGCACTTTCCGTAATTCCCTGGAGGCTGGGAATGAAAATGACGGCCTCGCAGTGTCTGGCCCAGAGAAGCCAAGTGCTGGGCACCTGGCTTCTCCACACGCCCTCAGAGGAAAGTGGTCAATCACTCCCGTCTCCCTTGTCTGCGGCCCATGCTCTGTGCTCAGCTAGCCAGTGGAGGAGCGCCTCTATCTGTGGTGCCGCGGCCCCGTCTGGAGTCCCCAAACCCAGCAGATTCCTGCTGCGTGCTCCCGCACCGCTCCTCCCAGAGGAGGAAGGAGGGGGTGTCTCCGGAGCTGCCTCCCGCGGGGTCCCCACTTGAGGTACGGCAGCCCTATATGAACTATATGTCTCAGTTCATATAGTCCGAGGTAAGCCTAAGCAGGCATGGTGTTGTGTGGCTCCTTCTCTGCCTCTGGCTTCTCCGCCCCAATACCTGGGAGCTCTGCTGCACTCGGGCTCCCCTGGTCCCTCAGTGACCCCACGGGTCCTGAAACCACACTGTTCCCGTGAGGGCTGAACCCCTGGTTAGCCTCCGAAGTGATGTCCCTCAGTGGAACAAACTAAAAGTTCCGGATTTTGTGCTCCATGGCTCTGTGTCTCCTGGGAGCCAGCCCCTCCCCCCAGGGTCTCTCTTCCCGTCGCTTTGGATTCAGTTTTTCCCCACGTCTTACCTTTCGGAAAGTGGTTGATTTTCTGTTCCTAGAATTGCTGTTCTTATTCTCTTCTCTCTCCTGTTGTGTTTACCGGCTGTTAGAATGGTTTGGTGCCTTTCTAGCTGGACTTCGGGGATCCAGTGATCTCTGTGCCTCCTACACCTCCACCATCTTGCCCGCTTCCCCGCTTAAATATTTTCTAAAGTCACTCCTCACATCAGTTGCTTCATAAACTCATTTTTTAAAATTGTGATAATACATAACGTAAAATTTACTATTGTAACTGTTTTTAACTGTCTAGTTCAGTAGCATTAAGGACATCCACATTATTGTGCAACCATCCTCTTCATCCATCTTTATGACTATTTCATCTTCCCAAACTGAAACTACATACACATTTAACAGTAAGTCCCACCTTCCCCTCTCCCCAGGCCCTGGATACCATCATTCTGCTTCCTCTATGAGGCTACTCTAGGTACCTCATATAAGTGAAATCACACCGTATTTGTCCTTTCGTGTCTGGCTTGGTTCAGTTAACATGATGTTCTCAGGGTTCATCCATGTTGTAGTGCGTGTCAAAATTTCTTTCCTTTATAAGGTTGAATAATATTCCATTGCAGGGATGTACCATATTGTGTTTATTTCTGGGCCTATTTATTTATTTTTAGGAGCTTTGGCATTACAAGATGCTCTAGGCCCATCTTAAATGTCCCAACACTAGAATCAACTCCTTCTCCAAAGAGCTGTGGTTCTTTTCATTGGAGGATGGTATTCAGAAACCATCTGATTTTGCTCATTATAACTGGGATATCACTGCTCCTAGGCCCTATGAGTGGACCGAGTAGGAAATGTATGTATATTAACTCATTTATCCATACATATCTATATTTATTTCTGTACCTATCTGTGTATATAATGAAAAACAAAACAAAAGATGAGTTCATACTGATATTTTCAACTCCAGTCCAGCATTATAGGTTTCCTTCTAGCATTCCCCCTTTGCATATTTATAACTTTCCTCTGCCAGTAAGAAACCTGGCTTGCTTTATCTACAAGATACTTATTTGTTCAAAACCAGGATGCATATCAGGTAGTTTAAGTAGATTCATTAATACTCCAGAGAAATAAGTTTACCAACTAGAATCCAGTGTTTGGGAAATTTTTTTGTTTAGCCTTATAATATCTAGTCAAAACACTGTTTTCCAGATGGTTATCTGATATGTGGAATTTAAGAAATGAAAGAGAGGATCATAGGGGAAGAGAGGAAAAATAAAACAAGACGAAACCAGAGAGAGAGAGGCAAACTATAAGAGACTCTTAATCATAGGAAACAAACTGAGAGTTGCTGGAGGGGAGGGAGGTGGGCACGGGGGCACTGAGTGATGGACATGGTGGGGGCACATGATGTAATGAGCACTGGTATTATATAAGACTGATGAGTCACTGACCTCTACCTCTGAGACTAACAATACAGTATGTGTTAATTAATTGAATTTAAATTAAAAATAGATAAATTAAGTCCATACCAAAATAAAGACTTATAAATTGAAAATATCCTTTAAAAAAAAAAAAACAAACATTTTAAATACTGTTTTCCAAAGCTGCTTGGGTCAGCTCCTTTCTCACCCATCCCTTCAATGTGGTCACTCACATGTAACACAATTAGATTAATTTGTGCTGCAATTAGAGTCGCTGGCCAACATTTTGTATTTTATCTTGAGTTGCCTTCCCACATGCAATAGAATTCCCTGATTTGGGTATAATGTTCTGTGGGCGTTTAGAAGATGCATGGAGTCACATACCTATCAGTTCAGTAACATAAAGAATAGTTCCATCACCTGAAAAATTCCCTTGTGCTATGTCACTTTATCATTGACTTCCAACTCCTGCCAACCCCTCATCACATCAGATCCTATAGTCTGCCTTTCCTGGAATGTCCCTGAAAGGGAATCATGGAAAATGTAGCCTTTTAGGTCTGACTTTTTTTCACTTAGAAACATCTGTTTTGATCCACTGATACTGTATGAATCAATGGTTAATTCTTCTTATTGTTGGACAGTAGTCCATTGTAGAGGTATAGCACAATTTTTATCCACTCACTGGTGTCTGGGCTGTTTCCAGTTAATGGTTATTATCAATAAAACTTCTACAAATATTTGTATACAAATTTTCTGTAAAGAAAAGTTTTCGGTTCACTTGTGTAAGTACCTGAGAGTGGGATTGCTGGGGCACATGGTTTAAATGTATGTTTAACTTTATAAGAAAGGGCCAAACTCTTCAGTGCATATCACTGCCTTCACCAGCCAGAGAGGGCAGCACTCGCTGGCCCTTGCTATTGACACTTTTCATTTTAACCCTTCTAATTGGTGGGCTGTGGCATATCATTACGGTTTTAATTCACCTTTCCCTAAAACTAAAAATACTGAGCATCTTTACATACGCTTATCTATCTCTTCTTTGGTAAAGTGTCTGTCAGATATTTTGCCCATTTTTTTAATTGAATAAGATTAGGCAACTTTCATTGAAATGAAAAAAAAAAAAAGCTTTCTAAGTACAAGGCACGTACTTAGAAAATTTGGGATGGGGATAAGGATACAGAAATTAATTTAAAGGCATGGTATCCACCTTTAAGGAACCAATTGTCTAATGAGGGAGGCATGTAGATAAAGGAATCACTGTAATTACAAGCGTAAGAAGCTACTGATGGCTACCACTGATTGAATACTTACTATGAACTTGGACCTATGCCAGAGATGTAACACATACAAGTGCTAATTA
Organism: Procyon lotor; assembly: GCA_028646535.1. Taxonomy (NCBI): domain Eukaryota; kingdom Metazoa; phylum Chordata; class Mammalia; order Carnivora; family Procyonidae; genus Procyon; species Procyon lotor. Next base: position 36,952,055 of record CM053605.1, read on the forward strand.
ATATGCACAAACTCTAATTTTTACAACATTTCAAGGTAGTTATTAGTATTCCTATTTTGCAGAAGAAAAAAATGAGTTCACAGATTCTTCATCTCACTAAGGTCATGTAGCTAGATTGATGAGACTGTATTATCCGTTATGCCTTGTTAGGTTTCTTCTGAGGCTTAGAAACATTTCTGTTTGAAAGTTTATTTAAAAGGAATAAGTATTTCTTTTTTTAATTGAAGTTCTATTGACATATAATATCCTATTAGTTTTTGGTGTATATCATACTGATTCTATATTTTTAGACATTATAATAAAGTGATGCCTACGATGAGTTTAGTTACCATCTTTTACCATGCAAAGTTATTACAATATTGTAACTGTATTCTCTGTACTACATCCCATGACTTAATTTATTTTATAACTGGAAGTTTGTACCTCTTAATTCCCTTTACTATTTCACTCCTTTCCCCTCTGGTAACCAATAATATCTATGTTTCTATATCTATGAGTCTATTTCTGTTTTGTTTGTTCCTTTGTTTTTTAGATTCCACATATAAGTGAAGTCATATACTATTTGTCTTTCTCCCTCCGACTTAATTCATGACATGGTATCCTCTAGGTCCATCCATGTTACCGTAAATGGCAAGATTTCATTTTTATTTATTTTTTATTTTTTTGGAGCCCAGAGCATGGCTTGAACTTACAACTCTGGGATCAAGACCTGAGCTGAGATCAAGAGTCAGATGCCTAACCAGCTGAGCCACCCAGGAGCCCCAAGATTTCATTCTTTTTTATGGCTAATATTTCATTATATGTATAATACTGTATTATATATATGAATATCATATCTTTATCCATTCATCTATTGGGAGACACTTCCTTTTGCTCATCTTCATTGAGTTGTTTATATTCTTATTATTGAGTTTCGAGAGTTCCTTATATATTCTAGCTACAAGTCCTCTACCAGATATTTGATTTACAAATGTTACTCCAAGTCCATGGCTTGTCTTTTCATTCTCTCAACAGTGCCTTTTGTGGGGCAAAGCTTTTAATTTTTATAAAAATCCAACTTATAAAATTTTTAAATTTTATAGATTATACTTTGGTGTCATATCTAAAAGGTTTTTGCCAAATCAATAAAATTAAAGATTGGTTCTTTGAAAAGATCGATTAAATTGATAAGCTTCAAACCAGAATGAAGAGGAAATGAAAAGAAAATACAAGTTACCAGTACAAAAACAAAAAGGAGAGAAGATATCATTACCAATCCTATTAAAAGGATAATAATATTATGAACAATTTTATCCTAAAAAATTTTTCAACTTAGATGAAAAATGCAAATTTCTTCAAAGACAAACTACCAAAGCTACTTGAACAAGAAATAGATAAACATGAATAGACATATATCTATTACAAAATTGAATTTGTACTTTAATACTTTTCCACAAAGGGAATTCTAGGCCTTGGTGGCTTCACTGGTTAAGTCCTACCAAACTTTTAACTAAGAAATAATAGCACCTCTATACAGTTACTTCCAGAAACCAATGAGGAGGGAATTCTTCCCAGGTCAACTTATGAAGCCAGCATTACCCTGGTCCCCAAACCAGACAAAAATATTATAAGAAAATAAAACTACAAGCCAACATCCCTAACACAGACGCAAAAAGTCTTTTTTTTTTTTTTTTTTTTAAGATTTTATTTATTTCTTTCAGAGAGAGGGAGATCACAAGTAGGCAGAGGCAGGCAGAGAGAGGAGGAAGCAGGCTCCCTGCTGAGCAGAGAGCCCAATGTGGGGCTCAGTCCCAGGACCCTGAGACCATGACCTGAGCCAAAGGCAGAGGCTTTAACCCACTGAGCCACCCAGGCGCCCCAGACGCAAAAATTCTTAATGAAATTTTAACAAATCGCATCTAGCAATATATGAAACATTATAACCCACCATGACCCACTGGGGTTTATTGTAGGAATGCAGGTTGGATCAGTATTTAAAATCTAATCAATGTAATACACTATGCTAACAGAATAAAAAGGAAACATGATTATCTCAAAAGAACAAACTAACAAAAATCCAGCATCTATTCAACATTGCACTAGAGGTTCTATTCAATATAATAAGTCAAGAAAAATAAAAGTCATCAGGATTGAAAAGAGAAAAAATCAAACTGTCTTTATTCATAGGTGACATGTGTGTCTATGTGGAAAATGTTAAACAACCTATAATGACAGAACTGATAGAACTAATAAGTGAGAATATCCAGTTTTTAGGATACAAAAATCAATTAAAAATTAATCATGTTTTACAAGTAATTTGCATTTATAAAGTATTACCACATACATGGTGCTTGACTGGCTCAATCCATAGAGCATGTGACTCCTGATCTCAGAGTCTTGAGTTCAAGCCCCGTGTTGGCCGTGGATCCTACTTTAAAAAAAAAAATAAATCAATCAATAATAGAAGTAAAAAAATAAAAAGTGGAGCTCCACCTTACCTCATACCACATACAAAATTAACTCAAAATTAATCATTTACCTAAATATAATAGATAAATCATGAAACTTCCAAGGGAAACTTTATTTACATTTAATCTGGCAGTTTTTCTTAAATAGAATATTAAAAATGCAAATGATAAAAGAAAATAGTAAATTGGACTTTATCAAAATTAAGCAGTTTTACTCTCCAAAACACGATGTTATAAAAATTAAAAGGCCAGATGTAGGATGGGGGAAATATTTTCAAACATGCATCCAACAAAGGACTTGTATCTAGAATGCTTAAGAACTCTCCATTCAACAATACCAAGACAAACAACCCAGTTTAAGGATGGGCACAAAATGTCAAAGACACTTTACCAGGGCACCTGGGTGGCTCAGTGGGTTACAGCCTCTGCGTTCGCCTCAGGTCATGATCTCAGGATCCTGGGATCGAGCCCTGCAACAGGATCTCTGCTCAGCAGGGAGCCTGCTTTCCTGTCTCTGCCTGCCTCTCTGCCTACTTGTGATCTCTTTCTGTCAAATAAATAAATAAAATCTTTAAAAAAAAAGACACTTTACCAAAGAAAATATGTCAATAGCAAATAAGCACATGAAAAGATGCTCAATATCATCAGTCACAAGACCAATCTTTTCCACCGGGTACCGTTTGGCCTCTCTCGCAGAGACCCTTGGCAATGTCTGGACACAGTTCTGATTGTCACAGCTGGCTTGGGGACCACTAGTGGCACGTGGTGAGCGGAGGCCAGGGATGCAGCTACATTTCCTGAAATGCAGCAGGACAACTCACACAAAGAATTATTGGGCCCAAGATGTCAGTAGTCATAGGGAGGAACTCTGCATTACAAAAATGCACATCAAAGACTCATATACCAGGACCCATGTAAGAAATGAATAAATGGACTGAACATACCAATTATTGAAGAGAGTGTGGAGCAAGTGGAACCTCACACAGAGCTGGTGGGAATATAAAATAGTAATGCCACTTGGGACAATAATTTGGCAGTTTCTTTAAAAGTTCATCGTAAACCTACTCTAGCTATTCTACTCCTAGGTACTTCTCTAAGAGAACTGAAGACATATGTTCCCATAAAGACTTCTACAGGAATGTCCATTGCAGCTTTATTTGTAACAGCCAAGAACTGGTAGCAACTCAAATGTCCGTTGATATGTGAATGGATAAACAAATGGTGGTTTAGTCCTATAATGGAATACTACTCAGCAGCAAAAAGAAACACTTGTTGATACGTGCATTGATAAATACATAAATATACATGGATGAATATCAAAGTAGTTATCTTGAGTGAAAGAAGCCAGACACTCCCCTCTAAAAAAGGAGAGTCCAGTATAGCTTCATTTCTAAAACTCTAAAAACTGCCAACTGATCTATAGGAATGGAATGCAGATCAGTTCCTAAAGAAGGTCATTCCTATGATTACCTGGGGACGGGGGTGATTGGGGGAGGGGAGAGGAGAATTACAGAGGGGCATGAGGAAATTTTGGAGGATGGTGGATATGTTCGTTACTTCGATTGTGGTGGTGACTTCAGGAGTGGTTTATAAAAAAACTTACCAAACTGTATACTTTAAATATGTGCAGTTTATCACATGTCAGTTGTAACTGAGCACAGCAGGGCTGGTGGGGAGGCTGTGGCTCCCGTTCTGTGTCAATGGGGAAAATCCCTCTTGGCCACTCCACCAAATCTGTTTATAATACACAGATTTGGTCCCAACACAACTCTACAATACTGGACTGAAAGGAAGTCAGTGTCTCAGAGTATTCTTAACTTTAAACTGTCCAAGAGGAGTGCCTCAGATCAGAGACTTCCAAAAGACCCGAGATAGTGTATAAGAATTTAGGAAATTTCCCTTCCTTGCTAATCTAAACTTACCATTTATTTTTATAACAAACTCTCATTACTAAGGCTAGTCTGTGCATGTTAAAAAACCAGGAAAGTACACCAGCTTATACTTGTCCTCCACATTCTTGCTGAAACAGTTTTCCAGAACATCTAGCCATGCAGGAAGAAAATAAAAGATGAGTTATACATGTTGGAAAGGAAGAAACAAAATCGTACTATGTATACTGTTTGTTTACTTAGATATTTCAGGGGAATCAAACTGAAGAATTATTAGAACTAAAATTATGTTGAGGCGCCTGGGTGGTGTAGTAGTTTATGCCTCTGACTCTTGGTTTCAGCTTGGGTCCTGATCTCAGGGTCGTGAGCCCCATACCGGGCTCCGTGCTCAGCTCAGTGTCTGCTTAGACCCTCTCTCCCTCTCCCTCTGCCCCTCACCACTGCATGCTCTCTCTCTCTCAAATAAATAAATCTTTTAAAAAAGAACTAAAAATAGGTTTATGTAATATGGCAAGATACAAAAGTAACATACAGAATTCAGTATTTCCTAACTATCATGCAGAAAACAAATACTATAGGATGGAAAAAAGGTGATACCATTCAGAACAACAAGAAAATTCTCACCACTTGGTCACTTTTTCTGAACATTTTCTACTTCTGTGTCCTTTTCAAAGGGTTTTCTTGGGAATCAACTGGAATGCATTTATGATCCTAAAGCCTTTCCGGAGAAGCTCTCACTGTGTGATCCAATGTGTCATCGTCTCCTCTTTATTCAGTGTAATGCCTCGGTTTCTATTTCATTCAAAAGATCAGTTGAAAACCATGTTCTTCCAGCTGCAGGCCATAGACAACCATTTAGTTGTCTAGGAATTTACTAATGAGTTAATTTATGTAAAGTGATCCTTTTTTATATTGGATATTTTTCTATATGATGATGAACTCATATAATTCAGGAGAGCTGTGTAGGTAAAACAGTATGTTTGGAATTATGGATTTAAGTTAAAAAGACAAAAGCAAGGAAATATTTGTGTACTCACCAACTTATATAAATAGAATTTAAAACTTTTGCTGTATAGTATTTTAGAATATATGTTGAAATGAAATTATGAAACAAAGTTTTCTTGATTATTTAAAGTCAGTGCTTTTTTTTGTTTCCATTAATTTTTGCTTTTGTTAAGTTTTTATTTAAATTCCAGTTAGTTAACATACAGTGTTATATTAGTTTCAGGTGTACAATATAGTGATTCAACACTTCCATACATCACCCAGTGCTCGTCACAAGTGCACTCTTTAATCTCCATCACCTGTTTCACCATTTCCTCTCCCCCCCACCCCCCGCCCAGCCTGTAACCATCACTCTGTTCTCTATGGCTAAGAGTTTGTTTCCTGAGGTGCCTGGGTGGCTCAGTTGGTTGAACATCTAACTCTTGGTTTTGGCCCAGGTCATGATCTCAGGGTCTCGATATTAAGCCTCATGGTGAGCTCCCCACTCAGTGGGGAGTCTGCTTCTCTTTCCCTTTCCCTTTGTCCTTCCCCTCACTTGCTCTCTCTCTAAAAAGTAAATAAAGTCTTTTTTTTAAAAAAACCTGTTTCTTGATTTGCCTCTCTTTTTCCTCCTTTGCTTGTTTTGTTTCTTAAATTTGTTTCTTAAATTCTTAAAATGAGTGAAATCATATGGTATTTGTCTTTCTCTGGCTGACTTATTTTGTTTGACCTAATACACTCTGGCTGCATCCATGTCACTGCAAATAGCAAGACGTTTTTATGGCTGAGTAATAGTCCATTGTGTGTGTGTGTGTGTGTGTGTGTGTGTGTGTGTGTGTACCTATATCTACATAAATAATGGTACGGTATATATGGTATAGTGTGTGTGTGTGTGTGTGTGTGTGTGTGTGTGTGTGTACCTATATCTACATAAATAATGGTACGGTATATATGGTATGGTGTGTGTGTGTGTGTGTGTGTGTGTGTGTGTGTGTACCACATCTTCTTTCCATTCATCTATCAGTGGACACTTGGGCTGTTTCCATATTTTCCCTATCGTAGCTAATGCTGCTATAAACATCAGAGTGCATGGATCCCTTTGGATTAACACTTTTGTATTCTTTGGGTAAATACCTACTAGTACAATTGCTGGATTGTAAGGTAGTTCTATTTTTAACTTTTGAGGAACCTCCATACTGTTTTCCAGAGTAGCTGCACCAGTTTGCATTCCCAGCAACAGTGCAAGAGGATTCTTTTTTCTCCACGTCCTCACCAACGCCTGTTGTTTCTTGTGTTTTTGATTCTAGTCATTCTGATAGGGGTGAGGTGATATCTCATTATACTTTTGATTTGTATCTTCCTGATGATCATGATTTTGAGCATTTTTTCATGTATCTATTAACCATCTGTATGTCTTCTTTGGAAAAACGTCTATCCATGTCTTCTGCCCATTTTTAAAAATTTGGTTATTCATGTTTTGGGTGTTGAGTTTTATAAGTTCTTTAGATATTTTGGATACTAACCCTTTGTCAGGTAGGTCATTCGTAAGTATCTTCTCCCATTCCATAAGTTGCTTTTTAGTTTTGTCGAATCAAATAGTATTTATTATTGAAAACATCCCAACTGTTCACTCTGGGACCCTCAGGTCTGAGGGCACTGAATTCCCTCACTGTGTACAGATAACTAAACCTTTATAGTTATGAGAGTCTCTTATATAAAACGAATGAACTTGGAATTGATCATCTTTAAGCTCTCTTTGTAAACATTTTTGTGATTCTCTGAATCTGTACCTGTCAAGTATTTTCATCCCTGCTTTTAAAAAATTATGCAGTAAACAGTGTTTCCCTTTTAAACAAAAAGTCCTGCGGAGTAAACATAAGTTTTGCATCACTACTGTTAAAAATTTGATTGTAGGGGCGCCTGGGTGGCTCAGTCGTTAAGCGTCTCCCTTCGGCTCAGGTCATGATCCCAGGGTCCTGGGATCGACCCCCACATCAGGCTCCTTGCTCGGCAGGAAGCCTGCTTCTCCCGCTACCATTCCCTCTGCTTGTGTTCCCTCTCTTGCTGTGTTTCTCTCTGTCAAATAAATAAAATCTTTAAAAAAAAATTTGATTGTAATATCACTGATCTTCTATGTACCCTATAATGAAAATATCATGACATGACACATAGGGTATAAAAAAGGAACTATAATTCCATCTATCTTCATTTAACTATAATTTGACTTTCTACTACATTTAATATTGCTAAAATCAAATAGTAATAAAGTTTACGTCCTTACATACCAGTGATAAGTCATTTTTATCCCTGGTAATAAGTAATAAAATATTAATTATTGAGCAATTATTCAGTTAATATTTATTAGGTGCTCAAAGTTCTGGTGAAGTCCTTATTGAAATGGAGTCATGCAGAGCACACATAAAAACAACAGGCCATGATATTAAGGAGCCTGCAGTCTTAGCAGAGAAAGAAATAAACCTATTTCTTTCATATTTTAGGAGTGTATGTTATTTGAGGAAAAGTACACGTCTATATTCAAGTGATTCCCCTTTAAAATATATTTTCCATAATACCATGTGTATTATTCTTTGTGTATTACTAAATATAGGAAACTAGTTCCACTGTTTTAAAATTCATGTCAAAGACTTGGATATATTCATTCATTTGACCAATATTTACTGCTAAGTGCCCACTTTGTGACTCAGGCTGTTCTAGGTACTGTTCTAGGTACATGGTATTATTTTCGATAATACCATGTGTATTATTCTTTGTGTATTACTAAATATAGGAAACTAGGGGTGCCTGGGTGGCTCAGTGGGTTGAAGCCTCTGCCTTCAGCTCAGGTCATGATCTCAGGGTCCTGGGATTGAGCCCCGCATAGGGCTCTCTGCTCAGCGGGGAGCCTGCTTCCCCCTTTCTCTCTCTCTCTCTGCCTGCCTCTCTGCCTACTTGTGATCTCTCTCTCTCTGTGTCAAGTAAATAAATAAAATCTTTTAAATAAATATACATAGGAAACTAGTTCCACTGTTTTAACATTCATGTCAAAGACTTGGATGTATTCATTCATTTGACCAATATTTACTAATAAGTGCCCACTTTGTGACTCAGACTGTTCTAGGTACTGGGAACACAGCCACCACATATTTCTAGAAGTCCCTACTCTCATCAAGTTTACGTTCCAGAAGGTGTATATAACCTGTAACCCAAATATTACTTTATTTTAAAGATTTTATTTATTTATTTCAGAGAGAGAGAGAGAGAGGAGGAGGAGAGGGAGACGGACAAACAGGCTCCGTGCTGAGCACAGAGCCCAATGCAGGGCTCAATCCCAGAACCCTGAGCTCATGACCTGATCTGAAATCAGGAATCGGACATTTAACCAACTGAGCCACCTAGGCACCCCTAGTTTTTTTCGTAAAGAAAAAAAACTTTTTTCTTAAAGAAATGTTGTATCACCTTGATTTCACTCTTTTCTCTAGTTATAAAAGTAATTCTTATGTATATATGGAAACAAACTACAGTGATACAGAAAATGATTTGTAATCCTATCCATTGGCATGATTACCATGGATAGTTTGGTATGTATACTTAGAGGCTTTAAAAAAATTCTTTTTTAATTTACAAACTAAATCACTCCTTCATACATTGTTTTTTTTTCACTTAGCAATGCCATACACAACACAGCATCACCCTGTACCCAGAGTGTGTTTTCCTAACAAGGCATCGAGACCTAACTCTGTTCATCAGTTGCCTAACATATCACTATATATAGACTGAAAGTTATTTCAGCCATTCTTTTGTTGATGATCATTGAGGTTATCTCCAGTTTTCCCAGTATGATTAGTGTTTTGCTCAAGAAGTTTTGGCTTACCACAAGGTATTCTCAAGTTCACCCTGTGAGACCTAAAGACAGAGAGAGCTCGAGCTTACAGCTTTCTCACTAGACTCGGGAGACAGAAAGTGGAGTTTAGAGATTGGGCAACCAAGATCTGAGGGCTTCACATCCCAGAGAAAAGAAGAATATAAAGCAGTGAGCCTGCGGCTTTGCATGCAATTCCCTTGAAGGCTTTTTTTTTTTTTTTTTTTGTAGTTCTGAGTTGTACATGTGGGGGTAAAAGGATGAGAAGCCCAGTGGAAAGCAGCGAGGTGATAAGAGTCTCAAAATCTAAGAGGCTTTGAGAGTCTCACCTGTTTTTCTTTCTTCATTTCCTTGGGGACAGGTAGGGGGATGGAGGGTGGGCAGTGTGAGGCAGAGGGAAGGCCTTGTGCTGAGCTAAAACCTAGGAGTAATAGAAAGTCACCAGAGAGGGTTTTAAGGGAAATGAGAGCCTGACTTAGAATCAGTTGTAGGGTATTGGCATCGAAAGGGCCCCTTGTGACTGTCCTGCCAGCGAAGAGACTGCAGCACAGGAATTGTCTCCATCCACAGTCACGGATCACCCACAGCGGCAGATGTCATTCTGACCCCTAGTCTAGGTTCTCTTCAACTATGCAGGTTCCTCAAAGCCCCATCCAGTACCTGTATAAGGGGCACCAGAGGCGGGAGAGGTCGGCTGAAAGTGGTGACTAGGGGTTTGAAGGATGAAAAGATGTTGGAGGCCAGGAAATGAGACAGTGGGGATAAAGAGCTCAAGGAAGAGAACAGGACCCCAGAATTTCCCTCAGGGCAGGATATGGAAGAGGAGAACTAGAATCAGAAAATTAGAGTGCAGGGCGCCTGGGTGGCTCAGTGGGTTAAAGCCTCTGCCTTCGGCTCAGGTCATGATCTCAGGGTCCTGGGATCGAGCCCCGCATCGGGCTCTCTGCTCAGAGAGGAGCCTGCTTCCCCCTCTCTCTCTGCCTGCCTCTCTGCCTACTTGCACTCTCCCTCTCTGTCAAATAAATTAATTAATTAAAAAAAAAAAGAAAATTAGAGTGCGAGAGGAGTCTAGCAGAGGAGGGGAGGGCAGGATGGGAAAGATGATTACTTAGGAAGCTGTTGAGTTCCATGGACTGGCAACACTGGGAAGTGGAAATGGCGGGCAGGCACTTGTAAATACAGGTCCGGGGTTTGAAAGACAGATTAGGGTTTTTCCTTATTCCAATCCATGCCCTCCTCTTTTCCACTTTTCCTTTTATAAATTTGGGAATCAGATATATAATTGAAGTTGGAGACATGAATGAGATTGTTAAGTGAAAAACTACATAAAGAAAAGAAGTTTTAAAAAGCATGGTATATTAGAATTTTATAGTTAAAAAAATCCCAATATCTGGGATATGATATGAATCATGAATATCATGAATCATGAATATGAATCAATCTGATTCATCATGAAAACTAGATCTCATGCCCTGGATCCTAGAAAAATGGTTATCTAGATTTTACTAGCCCCTGTCCAATGCCTGTAGGCTAAATGGTAGTTAGAATGCAGTTTATTCCATGGGTGGACATCTTTTTTTTTTAAGATTTTATTTTATTTATTTGAGAGATCACAAGTAGGCAGAGAGGCAGGCAGAGAGAGAAGGGGAAGCAGGCTCCCTGCTAAGCAAAGAGCCTGATGCAGGGCTCAATCCCAGGACCCTGAGATCACGACCTGAGCTGAAGGCAGAGGCTTAACCCACTGAGCCACCCAGGCGCCCCCCACGGGTGGACATCTTGAATCCTTTCAAAAGCTTCTTGTATTGAGTTCCAACTTACCTCTCTATAATGTCTGCATATTGGTTTTTAAATACAAATATTTAGGGGCGCCTGGGTGGCTCAGTCGTTAAGCGTCTGCCTTCGGCCCAGGTCAGATCCCAGGGGCCTGGGATCGAGCCCCGCATCGGGCTCTCTGCTCTGCGGGAAGCCTGCTTCTCCCGCTACCATTCCCTCTGCTTGTGTTCCCTCTCTCGCTGTGTTTCTCTCTGTCAAATAAATAAAATCTTTAAAAAAAAAAAATAAAAAAAAAAAAAATACAAATATTTAAGCTTTTATCTACTTTGCATCTTAAAATGGTATAATTCAAGGACTACAGTAGACCTCACTAATTAATTAAGATTGGCCGAGTAATCCTCAGCATGTAATTAGTCCTAAAGAAAAGCAATAGACTATTTAAAAAACTGATCTACTTTTTTCACATATCAGATTAGACAATTAATGCTATCTAGCATTGGCAAGGATGTAGGGAATGAACATTCCCATCGTCTGCTGATAAGGTATCAGCTAGTGAACCTTTTCTGGAGGACCCTAAATTTGCACCCAAATTTAGAATGTCCATTTCTGATCTAGCAATTCCACTTCTAGGAATTTATCTTGATGCAATAATTAGAAAAATGTTCAAATATATACATTCTTCAAGTATATTCATTGGCTTTTTTAAAATTGACATATAACACACATATAGTAAAATACACAAAATTTATACAGCTCAGCGAATTTTTACAAAGTAAACACTCCTGTGTATCTGCCATCAAGGTATAGAACACTATGACACCTCCAAAAGCTCTCTCTTGCCCTTCTCTAGTCATTGCCATCCCAAAGGTGACTACTACTTTCACTTAGATCAGGTTCCCAGGGAAGCAGACTCAGATGACTGTGCAGTTGGGACCAATTTTTATGAGACGGAAGTGAAGGGGAAGGAAAGAAACACGACTGAGCAGAAGTAGGAGCTGAGTTGAATTGCAATGTCAACCAAGTCTTCAACTAACTCTACAGGAACTCTAAGGTTCAGAAGGCTCTGAAGAGTTACCCAGATTTCAGTGAAGGCCTTCATACCCAGCCCAGGGTTGGGGATGTGATCTTGGGTCCCCTGAGGCATTTCCAAAGAAGACCACTCCTGAAGAGGGCTCATGATGGTGCTTTCCATTAGTTCTGCTTGGTTTTGAACATTGTATGAGTGATGAATGATATCATACAGTACATGCTTTTTCTGTGTTACTTCTTTCATTCAGCATAATGTACATTGATTGGTCCGTAGTGTTTCATTCTATTTTAGCATACCATGATATAGTTGCTCTTTCTACTGTGCTTTGAGCATTTGCTTGATTTTCAAGATTTGGCTATTATGAATACTGTTGCTATGGATATATTCTTGAAAGTATTTCTCGACGTATATTTACATGCATTTCTGTTGGATGTATACCTAGAAAAAAGTCATAGAATAAGCATATGTTCAGCTTTATTAAATATTTTTCTAAAGTGGCTGTTCAACTATGTGTTACTTTTCTAAAGTAGTTGTACAAATTTATGTTTCCACCAGCAAGAGAGGAGACTATTGTTGTTCCAAATTCTTGCTAATTCATATTACGCTGGTGGGTTTAAGGGCAGGGCAGGCCGACACGGTTTAAGTGCATTTTCTTGGTGACTAGTGATGTTGAGCACCTTTTCATATTCTTATTGGCCATTTAAGCACTCTCTTTTGTAAAGGGTCTTGTGGTTATTTATTTTTATTTTTTATTTTTTTCTCATTAAATTTTTGTTTTAATGGGTCTCAAATTTCTGTGACAGATGTCTGGTCAGGTTGTTTCCATTAAAACGTACTGATTTTAAAAACTAATAACTTAAAACTGCCACACACACACACATACATACACACACACACACCCCAAATGGCCCACAGAAAACATTCTCCATTCCCTCTGAAGTTTTTAGCATTGTTTTCATTAACTATCTTTTACTATTAAACTTAAATGGCCCATTGGCACAAACAGTTCTGAGACCGTTCTTCCACCACTGGTTAAGACTCGGGTGGGGTCAGGTATTGGGGATAATACTCATTTAGGCTTCTGAGCTTTCTGGGCAGACCTGGGGACCTTGCCAGCTCCAGCTGCCTTCCTGTCCACTGCTTTGATGACACCCAAGGCAACCGTCTGTCTCATGTCACCAACAGCAAAATGGCCCAGAGGAGCATAATCAGAGAAGCTCTCAACACACGTACCCTCGCCACAAACCATATCAATGATGGCAGCATCACCAGGTTTCAAGAACTTGGGACCATCTTCCAGTTTTTTTCCAGAACAACAATCAATCTTCTCTTTCAGCTCAGCAAACTACCAAGTAACGTGAGCTGTGTGACCATCCAGCACGGGTGTGTATCCAGCACTGATCTGGCCTAGATGGTTCAGGATAATGCCCTGAGGCATGAAGCCAGCTGTTTCCATGGGTGGGTCATTTTTGCTGTCACCAGCCACATTGCCACGACAAACATCTTTTTGACATCAAAGCCCACAACATCCCCAAGAAGAGCCTCCCTCAGAGCTTCATGGTGCATCTCAACAGACTCTACTTCAGTTGTAACACTGACCGGAGCAAAGGCGACCACCATGTCCAGTTTAAGAACACCGGTCTCCACTCAGCCCCCAGGGACAGTACCAGTACGACCAATTTTGTAGACGCCCTGGAGAGGCAGACGCAAGGACTTGTCAGTTGGACAAGCTGGAGGCAGAAAGCAAGCCAGAGCTTCAAGCACGGTGGTTCCACGGGCATTCCCAGCTTTACAGGTGACTTTTCGTCCCTTGAACTGAGGCATGTTAGTGCTTGGCTCCAGCATGTCTTCACCATTCCAACCAGAAATTGGCACAAATGCTAGTGCCGGAGTTGTAGCCAAGTTGCTTAACGTAGGTACTGACTTCCTTTACTATTCTCTTGCATCTCTTCTGGCTGTAGGGTGGCTCGGTGGAATCCATTTACAGCCCAACCCCTCATTGTTTTGCCAGAAGGGCATGCTTGTGGGTCTGCCCGTTCTTGGAGTTATCGGCTTCAAACTCACCAACACCAGCAGCCACAACCCGGACAGCACAGTCAGCCGGAGATGTGCCTGCAATCATGTTTTTTTTGTTTTGTTTTGTTTTAAATATTTTATTTATTTATTTGACAGAGAGAGACAGATCACAAGTAGGCAAAGAGGCAGGCAGAGAGAGAGGGGCAAGCAGGCTCCCTGCTGAGCAGAGAGCCCGATGCGGGGCTTGATCCCAGGATCCCGAGATCAGGACCTTAGCCGAAGGCAGAGGCTTTAACCCACTGTGCCACCCAGGCGCCCCTGCAATCATGTTTTTGAGAAAGTCTTTGTGTCCTAGGGCATCCATGACAGTCACATAATACTTACTGGTTTCGAATTCTCACACGGAGTTATCAATGGTGATACCACATTCACGTTCAGCTTTCAGTTTATCTAAGACCCAGGCATCCTCGAAGGAGCCCTTTCCCACATCAGCCTCCCTTTCAAAGTTTTTGATAGTTCTTTTGTCGATCCCACCACACTTGGAGATCAGATGACCAGTAGTGGTAGATCTGCCCGAGTCTACAAGTCCAGTGATGACGGTGTGGGTAGGAGTCTTTTCATTTCCCATTTTGGTTGAGATTTTTCATGGCACCTGTGTTCTGGCAGCAAACCCATTGCAAAAAAGCTTGTGGCTATTTTTATATTCGGCTCTATTTTTCTGGCTGATCTGTAGGAGGCCTTTCTCTCTTCGGGGTACAAGTCCTTTACCAGATATACATTACAGAGATCTTCTCCCACTTTGTGGCTCATGCTTTCACTCTTTTCTGAACAAAAGGAAAACAACTCTAGGGAAGTGGACTAAACTGTGGGCCGTCATTTTGTCTGGGTGACGGATTTTCCTCCTTGTTTTTTTTCGCTCCCTCTTCGGTTCCAGTTCTTTGAGAAGCATGTGATGACAAGAATACTTAAAACACAATAAAAGGAACGCGTTGTTTAAAGAAAGAGGCATATTTAACACATTATAATGTACTGTATAAATAACCTATTGGAAGAGGTTAGCCAAGACAAGAACCTCGCTAGAATTTGCCTTTAATATCACAGAAGGGCCCATCATCACTGCACAGATCTGCAGGAGACACCTGGTGGAGGGTGTTGATAAGTTTACAGCAAATGTGCTTGAAATGTCACCGCATAAAGGGCCAGGTGGGAAATGTATGCACAACAGTTGGGTTCCCTTATCACCTCAGTTTTTGGATAACAGAAAAGACCCTCTGCTCTCAATTGGGGGAGACCTCCCTCACCAGGAGGTTTGCTTTGGGCCTGACCAGCAAATATGACAAAAATTCAGCCAGAGCAAAAGACAATGAGATTAGAGTGAAAATGAAACTGATACAGGGCCTGCTATAAAATTTGTGGCACCCAGTGCAAAATGAACACATGGGGCCTTTGTTCAAAAAGCAGGGGGGGAAGTACTAAAGTATTAAAATATTTAAATATGTAAAGGTACTATGGTAAAACATTTTTCCTTTCTTCCATGGTCTCTCTGTCTCAACCTGTCATGATACTGTTTATTTGCTACTTAATGTCACTCTAGGTAAAAAAAAAATTAAAGTTTAACTTATTAGCATGGATTTTATTCATCTTTATATTATGTAATACCAGTTTTATATGCAGATATAAGAGCATTTAACTCATATGTGGAATTGCCAAAATTACATGATCCATTTTTCATAGCTCCTATGTGAATACATATTTAATTTTTATCAGAACAGTGGAAACAGTCCACGAAACTAACTCGACTGTTTTTATTTTTTTCCTTGTTACTCACACATTCTGCCAACCCTCTCTACCTTCGGCTCACTGGCAAGCAAGCCTGAGAAAGGGAAGGATTTATAGGTGACCCTGCCTTTCCCTTTTCCTCCATGCCATGGTTTTCAGCCAATGCGATTTGCTAAAACAGAAAAGTAACAGAGAAGAAAGGGTGTGATAGGTTCACTTGGTTGTTCGCTCATGTTTCTCAGAACACCATTGCCTTCTTTTGGTATTGGAAGCAAGTTCTGGTTCTCTGGGGCTGTCAATGTCTCCACTTAATCATAAATGTAATATATTTACCTTGTACTCACTTTGAGTCTCATGGAACATTACTGGCCCCTGGGAATTCCATGCTCACCAGGCACCGCGGGTGAAAGGTGAATGGATGGGGGCAGCCAGGAAGGGGGGACACATATTGTATGTCGTGCCCCCATTAACATGTATGTTCCACCGTCCTTTTGACTTAACTCACAAGTTCAAAGATAATTTTTTTCCTAAGAAGAGGATTTTATTTTATTTCTTCCTCCAAATTTTTATTTAAATTTCAGTTAGTTAGCAAGCAATGTAATACTGGTTTCTGGCGTAGGAATTTAGTGATTCATTATTTCCATACGACACCCAGTGCGCATCACAAGTTCCTTCCTTAATCACCGTCACCTATTTTCCCCATGTCCTTGCCCATGTCCTTAAAGATGAAAGTTTTAAGAAGTTTGAGATGGCAATAGCAGAACCAAGTACAGGGCCCGTCTGAGTGAGGAGCCTTTTATAGCTGCAGGTCCTCTCCTCTCCGTTTCCCTCTCCCCCTCCCTTCCCTCCACTCACCTCCCCTCCCCCTCCCTTACTTCCTTCTCTCCTTTCTAATGGGTACACAAAACAAGCTCTTAATCCTGCATAATCATAGCTCCTTCAGGAACAGGGGCATTGAAAATACAGCCTGAAAAGAAAAATCATATTAAGATTATAGACATTTTGTTACAGAGCCAGAATTCTGGCTAGTCTGATTATCAAACAGAAATAGTAAACAAAACCTTTCAAGAAATGTCGGTGCTCAGAACAGCTATTTCCCCTGGATCAGTTTCAAACATTTACTTGTGCACATACCAGGCTTGCACTGCGATTCTTGCCATTCCGAGGGGACATTTGCAGTTACTTAGGCTTGCTTTATGAATGTGTTTCAACCAGTTTGTACCAAGCTGGATACAATTAGAGCTGTCAGCTCTGGGTGTGAAAGGTTACAATTGACTATTTTTATTCTCTCTTAGCACTTAGAGGAAAAGATGAAAAGGAAACCGAGGTACAAGAAGGCAAGTGTAACCTTTTGTTTCCTTTTTTCCCTTTTGGGGAAAGCAGCAAATGTGCATATCTATGTTTGACTTTTCCTGACATGGAATGGGCAGTGCTGTTGCTGAGTGGTAGCTGTTTAAAGCTGGTTGCTGCAACACACACGGGGCTGTGGATGCAGGACAGAGTCCCATCCAGCTTCTGGGGACTGGGCTGAGCAGACTCCAGAGTGGAATGGCGAGCAGTGCACAGACTTGATGCGAACTTGCCTGTGTGCTGAGCACCCAACACCGAGGCAGAGGGTGTAGTCTGATAAGAGGGGGAGGAGGGAACTTGGCAGGGTCAAGAAGCCCAGATATTTATCATAGATCTTGGGAGAAAAATAACTGCTTCTGTTCATCTTGCATTTTCATCTGTGCTTTTACTGGCCGCAAGTTCCCTTTCTTTATCATTTTGATAAATGTATATATTTATGGCATTTTTAATTCTTCAGGGGATGAAGTAGATAAGCACAGCATAAATAGATAGTGCGTGTGGCTAAGGATTGGAGTAATCTGGCTAGAAAGATCATGAGACATTAGTGATAAGAATAAGGGATGTGCGATCAGAGGTCAGACCAAGGCCAAAGCCTGGACAGCTCAGTTGGACTGAGTGATAGAGATTGCTGGTTGTTCTCCAATGCCTGTTTCCTTTCTTCCAGGGTGATAAAATGCCTAGTTTTGCTGGGTATGTGGCTGCTGGCTACATGGCTGGGTACATTTTCCAGCTTCCTGTATATAAGTATAGTCACATGACTATGTTCTGGTCAATGAGCTGAAAGATTACCTGCTCTTTCCTTCCTGTCTTTTCCTCTATCTTGCAGATCCCATTGCCTTGGACCTTGAGAAGAAGGGCCATGGTCTGGGGGTGGAAGGAGCCTGAGTCCCTGAGGACATTAGGGTACAGCCACCTTTTGGCTTACGAAACAATTTTTATCTTATTTAAGCTATTGTTTTTGAATAGTAGCTCTTTTTTTTTTTTTTTTAACATTTTATGTATTTATTTGACAGAGAGAGAGAGACATCACAAGTAGGCAGAGCAGCAGGCAGAGAGAGGGGGAAGCAGGCTTCCTGCTGAGCAGAGAGCATGATGCAGGGCTTGATCCCAGGACCCTGAGATCATGACCTAAGCTAAAGGCAGAGGCTTAACCCACTGAGCCACCCAGGCACCCCTAATCTGTTGTTATTTTGACATTTGCTGCTCATAGTTCATGCCAATGCTTACTGATATAAAGTATTATTGCAGGCTTCACCTGGCAGGACTGCTCCCCTACAGAAGGGCTGTCTTACAGACTTTATGCATAGGGGAAGAGTTCTGCTTTTTATATTCCCATTATTATTACATAGCAGAAAGACTTTTATAGAATACACATCTCTTGGCACTTCAAAATTTCATGCAGGGAGCCTACAACGAAGGGGTCCGAAGCCAGGGCAGCAGATTGACAGTATATAAAGTGCATTAAAAGGCAGTGATCTTCAAGACCCTACTCAGTGTGGGAGCCAGTCCTGAAGGACAGTTAGGCTGAGTTAGGGTTGATGATAGGACAAGTAAGTGGCAAGTATAGAGTAACAGGTGGAAGGAATGTAGAGAAAATGTTTTAAAAAGAAGATCTTGGGGCACCTACCTGAGTGGCTCAGTGGGTTAAAATCTCTACCTTTGGCACAGGTCATTATCTCAGGGTCCTGGGATCGAGCCCTGTATCGGGCTCTCTGCTCAGCAGGGAGCCTGCTTCCCCCTCTCTCTCTGCCTGCCTCTCTGCCTACTTGTGATCTCTCTCTCTGTCAAATAAATAAGATCTTTAAAAAAAATAAAAAGAAGGTCTTGAAAAATTATTAATTTTTTAAAGATTTTATTTATTTGAGAGAGAGAAAGAAATGGGGTAGGGTCAGAGGGAGAAACAGACTCCCCACTGGCATCAGAAGCCTGTTGTGGGACAGGATCCTGGGACTTTTGGATCCTGACCTGAGCCAAAGGCAGATGCTCAACTGACTGAGCCACCCAGGCGCCCCTGATTTCATTCTTTAATGTAAGCAAGATACCTAGTTAGGAGGAAAAGACAGTGTCATGCCATGGCATCTAAGGATACACAAATTAGCTCATTATCGTAAAGAAAAGAACGTAAATAAATGTCTAACACAGCACTTGGAGTATAGTGATCAACATGTGTTAATGGCAAATATAACAATATGTTATTATATTACAACAAAAGAATTAAGCTTCCCAGAGACTGCCCTTACCGCCGGGCAGGGGAAAGTCTGTCGTCACCACCCTCCGTCTAAGTGACCTGGCAGGTTAGTCCATATTCATTAGCAAAACAAATTGCTCACTAAATAAAGTGAGGTCTCTCCTTTAACTTTTTGTTTCACCTCTAACTTACGTTTTTGTTTCCTGATAATTTTTAGATTGACTCCATTCTATATGAACAATAAAAGTATTCATAGCTGTGTCATTGAGCACCTATCTACAGTGTTAAGATGTATATACATTACTTCATTTGCTTCTTACAATATTCCTGAGAGATGGCATTGATGATTTTCCTGGATGAAGAAACTGGGATTCAAAGAGGTTACGTGGTTTAATATCCAACTTGAGATCACACTATGAATGACAGTGAACCCAGGTCTGTTTATTCTAAAACCCATGTTCTTTCCCTGGTACCAGTTGTCTTTCTTTCTAGGGATAAGAGTACTCATATCCCTACTCTACTCTGCAAAGAAAGAGTAACAGCTGGTACCAGGGAAAGAACATGGGTTCTTTCATGGGTATATGTCAAGTTTGGTTTGTGGTTCACTTTGGCCTGTGGTAAAAAATGGTGGGCAAGAATTGTCCCATAGTCATGTTATTTTTAATAGAATTTAAATCAGTTATTGAAGATACAGTAGCGTATGATTGCATGAAAGAAGGAATACATCAGTAGTTACAATATAGGAAATGTGAGAAATAAAACAACAAAATGTAAATGATTAACTTACAGATAGGACGTAGAAAATAAAACCATTATTAAATTTTTACTAGTTGCTTTTAATAGGGAACTTAAAGCCTTACTGAACTGTTGCTTTGTTATAATATTCATCAAGTTACAGGTTAAAGTATTTTGTTCCAAAATTTAAGATTATTGTTCCATTACAAAAATTGTGTTATAGAGATGTCTATAACAAATTATGACTACTTTACTTTTTTTCATGAAATACAGTATGTATTTCCATTTAGCACATCTCAATTCAGAGTAGCCCACATTTTAAGGGCTCAATAGCCACCTGAGGCTAGATAGAAAGAAATATCTAGGTAGATAGAAATATCTATCCTGGGAGGAAAAATAATACCAAAGCTACCAATTTCTCACTGTAGTGGTGCTCCTCCCTGTATCGTAAGGATAAAAATACATTAACTCACTCTGGCTTTTCATTCTTTTGTTTACTTCTATACTCTAGGACTTGATATATCAAGGTAACTAGTGATGAGTTTGCCCCTGCAGCAGCTGTCCTAAGACATGAAGGGCTTAACTGGGCTCGTTGGAAAGGGTGAGGCTGGTAAGTGGGCCTGGCGTGGAACTCTGGGCTTAATGGAAATACTTGGCCTGAGGTAGGTGCATTTACACAGCATTGTATCTCAAGCTACCGACTGCTAAACCCAGTTGAAAAGGCTTAGCTTTTACTGTAGAGAGATGTGGCCAGTTTTCCTCAAACTCCAGCTGCCACAAACTCTCTGGTTCCTGCCCCACCATCGAAGACACTAGAGTGGGGGGAAGTGACTTGGCTTCCCAGAGCATACCCTTCCCGAGGTGCAGTGGAAGCTGTCTTTTATTACCCTCCCTCTAAGGGACTGGCAGATCGTCTCTCTCCAGTCTACTGTAAGCCACACTGGCTGAGGCATCGGACACCTGACCTTCATGGCCCACAGGCTGCTCTGGCACATTCCCTCCATCACTACCCCCAGCTGCCATTCCTGTCAAGTGAGTTGTATGTTTGCCAAGAGTTGTTGACTGCTTGCCAAAACTGTATATTCTGAGTGTACTTTTAATAAATTACATATAAAATGATGGAACGTGATTTTGATAACGAAGAATTAAAGGCTTTGGAAAGGGTTGATAAAGGTCTTTTTTTTTTAAGACTTTATTTTTCTTCAAGTAATCTCTACACCTGACATGGGGCTCAAACTCACAATCCCAAGGTCAAGAGTCACATCCCCCCCACTGACTGAGCCAGCCAGGCACCCTGATAAAGATTAAGTCTTAAAAAATAGAGTATGAGACAATTGTAAAAATAGAGGGGAAATTTTTAAATCCAGAATATGTCCTCAGATCACTTTGAAAGCATTTTTAAGTTTTTTCTTCTAAAGAAATCAACCCTAGAGATCATACTCTCATGGGTATAGTTTATGCAAGAAAAACCGCAGACCTATCCTCAGACGCATCCTGAAGAAAGGACTTTGGCTTCCCTGCACATTGGCAGGGAGCGTGCAGAATGGAGGTTAACAGAATAGACATGATTTTGTAGCTTTTCTTCTCTCATGAATTGACCAACTGCTTTGTTCCAATCACATGGAAGAGGACTGTTTTCACTGCATTTTAGTGATAATTTACATGCCCTAAAAATATTCATGTGGATAATAAATGTTTTTTCTTGAACCATATTCTAGATCTCTGTTCTGGTGCATATCAGGGAGCAGGACTAGTTTCTGGGCTTCCGTTTTTAATGTGGTTTGTGAAGAATGAACTCACTTTTATTTAAAATCAACCTTTAAGATAACACTCTAAGTGGTAAGAATATACAGCTTGAGAGCCAACAATCCATCACAAAGCACAACGATGGCTTTAAATGCGATAAATCTATTATCAATAATTAAATTATTGAATCTGCTGTATGCATCACAATACTACTAAAAAGAGTTTGTCATTTTCATTTGTTTGTGATTATAGAAAAAAATAGAAGATGCTGCAGAAATATCCTTTGGCCCCCAGAGGGCGCATAGCAGAAAGAAATCAGAGCTGAAGGTTGGATCCCTCCAGATAGGGGACTGGATCTTTAGCAGGGATGCTAAAGAGAATAGGAAAAGAGGCCCACGTTCACCTCAGAGGACATTCAGTATGGGATTCTAGCAGATACAAGGACTGCCTGTATTTAGCTCTACCCCTGGTTTTTGAAGTGCAAAAATTGCAAGAATTGCAGAAACCTCTTTATCCCCTTCTGCCTTACTGATAGAAATGGAGTGTGTCTATGAGGATATTAGAATTAGAGAATATTAGAGAGTGTGTGTGTGTATGTGAGAGAGACAGTGTGTATGTGTGTGTGTGTGTGCGCATGCACACACCCATGTGAAAGACTGTGAGAGACAGTAGGAGGGGACACAGTGCTCCAAGCTTTAATTCTTTAAAGAAACATATAAGAATACTGTTGGAAGTACATGAACTTGGCTAAATTATGCATCAGATTCATAGTTTTAAATGTTTTGCCAAAGGCTAAAGCTGCAGATTTCCCCTTCAGGACAGGAAACAAAATCCAAGCACAGCTTTTTCTCATGCTCTCCCTCATATTTCAGTGACATTTTACTCATGATTTAGATGCTTAGAGGAGTGTTACTAACAGAGCTGGAATTTTTCCTCTTCGATATTTTACTGAATTGTTTCAAGCAACACTAATAGCACAATACCCACTATTAAGAATTTCACACAGCTGTTTAGCTGCTACACAAATATCATTCATTTATTGAAATTAGCATTCTTATGAACACATAATGGAAAAATGCTCCTCAGAAGAGGAAGGAGAGGGCTGACCATCAATAGGACGCACCTATCTTCAAAAGATAAGAGATGTGGGAAATTGTTTCACAGTTGGATTTTGAAGCACAAGAGGACAGAGTTCGTCTATGTGCTCGTATCCACGGGGGCGAGGTTTGGGATGAGGAGGCTCAGGAATGTCTCCAGCTGCTTCCTTGATCTGTATGCAACCAGTCCTCCCTTGTTGGCCCAGCGATCCACGCCAGTGGCCCCTTTGTTTTCCACGTGGTACACCAGCTGTGGCAAGTCGAGCCCCGTTCCGGAATGTCTTTGCAGGCATTGTCTTAAATCTACCATTCCCCCTCCCATGGCCCGGAGTATGGCGTGAGCAGCACACGAGTCCCACTTGAACGTGGTATCCTCTGAGAAGATGTAAACGTCAGCAAGGCCCTGGACAACACAGAGGCTCTTGTAACCAGCGCCAGCGGCTGGGAATATGTGCTCACCACATACACGTGACAAAGCGGCTCTGATGGTGTCCTTTTCGCTTGTGCTAATGACAGCTGAAAACCCGTGGGAGCATTCTGCCGCAGAGCTGGTGCCTTCAGTCCCTTGGCTCTGTGGGTCCCTGCTCTTTCTTTTAGAGTCGGGAAGCTGAAGTGAATGGATGTTGGTCCCCAAGTAAGAAAGGCCCCAGTAGCACTGTCCTTTCCACCTGCAAGAGACAGCTTTTCAGTTGGGGGAGGTAGGCTATCACATTTGTTTTTATGACTCATGTTGTTTTCCAACTTGATGATAAGAAAATATATACTGCAGTGAGTCTCGATGCCCCGAAACCTAGAAATAGAGAGCAAGTAGCTCATTTGTTTGTGAAAGTAACTCTTATGCTTCTGGCTGCCTGGTTGCCGCAGATTAGGAATGCTGTGGGTTTTGTTTTTAAGATTCTATTCAAGTGTTTGAGAGAGAGAGTGTGTAACAGCAAGTGAGAACAGGGGAGAGGGGCAGAGAGAGAGGGAGGGAGCCCGACAGGAGGGCGGGTGGGTGGGCGCTCGGTCCCCATCCGAGGTGCCTGAGATCATGACCTTAACCAAAGGCAGACGCGCTTCATCAACTGAGCCATCCAGGCGCCCCTGCTCTGGGTTTTAGATGTGATCTAGGACAATGGGAAAGTATCTCTGGGATTTCTGGCCTCCGGGAACACAGCAGAATTTCATTTGCCACTTTTGGCATTTAAAGTTAAATCAGGGGGAAAATGAACAGGTAAACCATCTCTCTTTTCAACCTGCAAATCTTTTGCCATCCTTACCAGTTTTTTTTTCATTTGGCGAGCCCCTCTCATTCTGTCAGTCACTAGCTCCACTCTGGCTTTAACACCAAGAAGGAGGGATTCATTCTCTGGCCACACCAGCACCAATAGCACTTGTCTCTCCGTATTTAACTTATTCTGTCACATGGGCTCTTTACACTCTTTACAGGGGGAGGGACAGGGCGTCAGGGAATAGAACTGTGAGTGTGTTAGTGCTGGGCTCTGCATGGAAACCCAGGAAAGCCTCACTCTGGAATCGGCACCACGGACTACTTTGCCAGTCATTTCTAGGCCACGGGGATGTCTGCCTCCAGTCCCAGCTCTTTTTAATTTCTTAATAACCCTTTAAAGGTAACAGAGACACGTTTTCAGTTTGAAAGAAGTCAGGGTAGAGGGGAAAAAAAATGTCAAGATTGAGGAGCTGTAGTTTATGCCCATTAAAGAACAAATCTTAGTGGCATGAAGCAACTCAAAATTCAGTAAAAATGTGTAGTCATATAGACATGGAAAAATAGGGCCTGTTTCAAAATTGAGGCCACGGGAGAAAAGCTGCTTGCTTCCACCTGGACTCTGCCACGCGCTGGGGTCAGCCCACGTACAGGCCGTGGGGCAAGGGCAGGGACAGCCTGGCCACCTCCAGGCTCTCGGCCGGAGTCCAGGCAAAGGGGAGGGGGAGAGGAAGGATTTGCAGGGAGAGTACCCTGGGTCAGGATCTAATCCTGGCCATACCGACTCACCTTTTCACTGGATACTTTTAGTATTTGTTTTGAACTTCTTCTAAAATTGCCTAAATGTTTGACTTGGCTGTAGAAGGATAGCATTACCTTGTTTCAAAAGTAGTAGAAGACAATGTTACCACTGTTCTAGCAATCTGGTTTTGAATGGATTCTAGAAAACAGGGAACAGGACTGCTATATTTCAAAGACCAAACCAGGATTTCTCCAAGACAGACTTTCTTATAAAAGTTTCTGTCAGCCTGCATCTAGCCCCCAGTAAAATTATATTTAACCCAAGACTGAAAAGAGAAAAAAAAAGTTAATTCAAACCTGCAGACTTTAGTAGGAGCACTTCAGTGTATCAAATCATGGTAATGTCATGTCAAGGGATTATCCCGACAATAAGCAAAGCTGAGGTGGTAAATTCCCCAAACCACAATAAACCGGAAATGTTCCTCTTTTACCTGAGGGTGTTTTGGTCTTGTGATACAAAAGGTTGGTTGATGACTCCCATTAGGGGCACCCCTGTGTGTAGGTCATAGACACCAATTAAAATGGTGACACACTGAAGTCCACTGGGGAAGATTCCTTGGTTGGGTTTAATGTCTGCAGAACCTTTTATGTACTGATAAGTGGAATCTGAAAAAAATGAAGCAAATTTGTTTGGATTTAGGCAGTGACTATTTAAAAGATAATGACAGATACATCTATAAACTCTATCCTGTATCATCTCTGTCTTTCCACTGATTTGGTAACTGCTATGGTCTGAATGTGTCCTCCCCAAATCTAACCCCCCAAAGTAGATGGTATTAGTGAGACCTTTCGGAGGTGCCTAAATCATGAGGGTGGAACCCTGAGTAATGTGATCAGTGCCTTAGGAAGCAGGCTTTAGAGACGTCCTTCATCCCTTGTGCTGTGCAAGGACATGGTGAGAAGCTGCCAGCTACAAAGCAGAAAGAGGGCCCTCATCTTACCATACCAGCACCTTGATCTTGGTCTTGCCGGCCCTCAGAACTTTGAGAAAGAAGTTTCTGTTGTTTCTAAGCCACCAAATCCACGGTATTCTGTTACAGCAGCTTGAACAGACACAATTTACCCTATAGTAACCGTTTGAACTAGCCTACTATTACTCCAGTTGCAAGTTTGGCGGGCAAAAGGCGGGGTTTACATCCTGTGACAGTTAGGGGTTCCGCATTCCTATCGGCTAACTCAAACTGGTTCAAGGACCGGCTAGGCAACGTTCTGACATTCTGTGACCTTTCTCAGGAGCAGGTCGTGTAGGGGTTATAGACAAGATGACAGGTGTAGCACAAAATGAAGTTGGCCTTGTTCTGCTCTCTCAAGTAGCCAATTGAGTTTTACCTTTGGGTGTCACTTATATTGACTTGTTATTTGACCTCTTGTACTTCATTTTTAAGATGCTTGAGTTCCATTTTCCCCAACTCTGTGGGAACTCTTGAAGGGAGAGGACACGTCTATAGTTCCTGTGGTGTCTAACCTAGCACCTTGCCCATGATAAGCACTCGGATATTCACCACAGGTCAAAAGCATTTAAAAGCTAATGACTCAGGATAACTGGTGGGATTCTTTAGAGTTCTTACCAATCAGAGGGCAAGTATAATATGGATGGATGGGAAAATCTCCTTCCAGAAAGCTCTCAGGGGATTTACCTGGAATTACTTTATTTATTTATTTAAAAAAAAATTTTTTTTTTGGTCCCTCAAAGAAGAAGGAAAAAGACTGTGATGGTGGCACAAAAGGCAGGAATTGATGGCGTTCCAGTGAAAAAAAGCCGAGGAATCAGGATTTCCCCTTAAGAGACATACGTGCCAGCAGCAGACTGCCAACGCCTGGTGAGTTAACACCTGGTTGGGGGGGGAGGGGGAATCCACATAGCTGGCTAACAATCAACTCAGAAGAGAGCCAAGAAATAGGAGATCCCTGTCCCTCAGAAACCTCAACTAATGCTAATTTACCTTTAAGGGATAAAAGATTTTGGGAAAGATTCTTAGTTTGCATATGTAATCCACTGAATGAATATTCTCCAATTCCCTGATGATGAAAGGCATTTTGATAATGTTGTGCTAGTGTGCTTGCAAGGTGGGAGGATGGGGGCATTTGCCTGCGAATGGTCCCAGTTGTGTTGGCTGGAATATGCCAGGCAAGTGGGAAGGAAAAAAAGGAGGGCCTCTGCAAATCAACAGCCAGGGACTCGTATTAATATTATCATTGAAATAGGCTTATGCTTTTAAAACACGGAGCTTGGATTAGGGTTCCACCACAACCATGACCCAAAAAATAATAGGTAAGATTTATGTTTTGCTTCATCTATGCAGTGGTTTTGACTATTTGCTTGTTTGATTGAATTAGTTGTCCGTGGCTAAAAGTTGGGAGGTATCACTTAAAAACCTGGATTTTGGTTTCTCTTTAAAACCATGAAGATCTGGAATGTACTCCTATGCGGCAACAATCTGCGGGAGCTGAGTGTTTCTTAAATGGCAGGTGTGTTCAATTAGGTAGCTGCTATTACTTCATTCTGTTCTTTACCAGTCTGGCCCCTCAGGTCTTCCAAAGTGGCATTAATTCAGCCACATACACACACACACACACACACACACGCGCGCGCGCGCGCACGCGCATGCACACACACACATATATATATACGTGTGTGTGTGTGTGTGTGTATATATATGCACACACTCCAGGTGCACACAAATACATAGATGTTCTAGAAATGCTATAAATATACATGTATCTGTAACAACACATCATCACACATATACCTCAACTCTTCATTATTCATTTTACAACCTTAAAATGTTAAAGACTTCTAGGAGCATTCAACTACACGCTCAATTTTTATTTTCCCAAGCCTCCCCCCGCCAAGGGATTACTGAGAAGAACAAATAAAAGCAAACACTCTCCACTACTTACCTATGGGATCCACCCAAATTCCCAGAATGTCCTGTGGAATGTCGATCTCTACGGAATCCAGAGCTGGGTCAGTAAAGGTGACATCCTGATGAACAACCCTGGCTAATGCTTCAGATGCCAGCTTGTTACCACTAAGGACTTTGCTAAGGAGCTCTACTGTTTCTTCCTCAGTTGGACACAGTCTCAGGATAATCTTCTCCCCTAGGATACAGGCAAACTAAAAGCCATTACATCTCAAGAGTTTCCAGGGAGGAAAACAACAGCGGGATGGGGGAGGAGCAGAAGCTGTGCACTTAGACTAGGTGAGGGCAACATGTTCGTACGTGTGGTTCCTAACCTGGCTGACTGCCAGAGTCACCCAGGGGGCTTCACAAGTCATGGCTGCCCACGAGTCATGCCTATGCCTAATATGAAGTGAGGGATGGGTTGCTAGTATCAAAGACGTTGTCTTTCCAGAAAAATGTCCATGTGGGCACATGCACACAATTCTCATCCAGTCTAAGGGGGCTCGTGAACCAGTTTAAAAACCCCTGAACCCCGAGTCCTTGATGATATTTATGGTTTTTGCCTTTTGCCTCTTAATATACATAGGTCAATCTGTTAATGGTTGCATGTATTATGGAAAAGAAGAGAGGTTTTATCAGCACACAGAAGTGCTCCTATCTCCCTCTAGGATACTGCTTTAACTAAAAAGTGTTTCCGCTCAGTAAAGTCCAGTAAGATGAAGTACAACTCATCTTCACATGTGGTAAACTGTGATGTGACAGGACATACACAGAAATAGCTCTCCTCTGTGAACCCCACTGGAAATCAGGACGTAAGCTCTGCTCCCACTGACACCACAAGTCACCAAAT
The DNA here is from genome assembly GCA_028646535.1 of Procyon lotor. Lineage (NCBI taxonomy): Eukaryota > Metazoa > Chordata > Mammalia > Carnivora > Procyonidae > Procyon > Procyon lotor. The sequence goes on from CM053605.1 coordinate 36,980,712, forward strand.
GCAGGCGCTCCACCATCACTTTAAACAGGCTTCTTAGACCCTTGGCTAACCTGGTTTCCAGCTCCGACCAAAAGTGAGGCAAGAGGCTGGCAAAAATAGGCAAATTAATAGCAACAAAAACTGACAGCAGTGGTGAATATAAACTTTTAAAAAGCAGAAGACATGGCATTTTGGGGGCTTTTGAGGTCCAGAGATAGGTATTCTTAGCTACCGTGGCCATTTCAAGGGTTAGCAGCATCTGCTTCATGACCTGAGAGCTTGTTAGACATTCAGAACATCAGGCTCCATCCCACAGCTGAGTGCAGAGGATCCCCAGGTAATTCATGTGATCATTAAAGTTTGGGAAGCATGGTATGAATCTATTACAATGATGACTCTGAATCAGCAAGAAACATTCCATTGCATTTAGTGAAGTTAAATTCAAATTACATTAAACTGTTGAAGTCGGGGAATAATAAGGCTAATCACTGCCACTTAATCAAGCACCGACATTGGGCTCAGGAAAAGCCATGGGATCAATCCAAGGAGCAAATCATCTCACATCACTCCTTTTGCTTAAAATTCTCCACTGAATTCCCATCACGTTTGGAAAATGCAAACTCTTTCTGCAAACTTCCATGTTCTGCACCTGCCTGCACTCACCTCCTCCATCCCATGCTCCCGCTTCTCTGCTCCCCAGTATGCTAGCCTCCTTCCCCCCATAGGTTCTCAGGAACACACAGGCGGAATGACTTTTTGTTCCTATAATTCTAGATAAACGAAATAGTAAAATAACTGTTTTTGAGGTAGCCAAACACAGGATTTCAAGCATAGGATTTCTTGTCAGTTAGTCACAGATTTTTTTTTTTAATCCTTAAGAAGTTTCAGTGAGATTTCTTTGAGTGTCACAGAACTAATTGTATTGTAATACATAGCCCACGAAGGAGACAATCTTCCAGAAATAATCCAGAAATTAGTTTTTTCCTTTGCAACTGTGCCTCTAGATGTTTAACTATGGGTCACACGATCAATGATAAAGTTCACTATTTTAATCTTCTACCACTAAACAAACAAAACACCCAGGCAAACTTAAAATAACTTAAAAGTAGAGGATCAGAGATTTTGGTATTTTTCTCTCTACCATCTGGGAAATGTGGAGGTACCTCAATGGAGAATCTGGCCCACAGGAAACTAATTAAAGAGGACTTAAAATTTGGTACTAAAAGGAACCTTTTATTTAACGCAACTCCTTTTACAGGAGTTCTGAGACCAGAGAACTGATGAGGTGAACAAGTTTTCTTTGCTCAAGAACACAGTATTTCAGAGATGGGGCCCCTCTAGATTCTCAGGCAAGGTCTATGGACTCCCCAGGAGGTCCATGAATGGGCTTAAAACTTGGACCTAAAATGGTCCATAAGACTGTGTAATGTCCATTTTCCTGAGAGCATCTGTAACTTCTGTTAGATTCTCAAAGGGCCATGAACTTCCCCAAAGATGGTCATATATCATCTCAAGTGCTACAGATTTATATCTAAAAGCATACATGTGGGGCTTGCTCAATAATTCCAAGATACTACCTCTTTCTAACTTAAATGGCATGATATTCTGAGGTGCTGAATGAAGTTTAACATTCAAATATGTTATTTACATGAAAGGCTCCCATTCATTTATTTCATGTTGTTGTTGAAAATTAGAATTGCCTATGATAATTGTTATAAAAATACATTCAAAGTCTTATACTTACCCAAATCATTAGTAAACTCATTCGATTCTTCTCCCAAAATTTTTTTTCCCAAGCCTGGAAACTGAATGATTCAGAGTATGACAAAGAAACCAAAAAACAAAACAAAGGCAAAACAAAAACACACAAAAGCCACCCAAATCCCACATACATGTTCAATTCTGATCATATTTTCATTTTGTGCTTCAAATCAAATGGCACAACTCGATCTGAAATTCAGAAATTTACAATTCCAGGGACACTGGGTGGCTCAGATAGTTAAGTGTCTGCCTCCAGCTCAGGTTATGAGCCCAGGGTTCTGGGATCGAGCCCCACATCAGGCTCCTGGCTCAGCGGGGAGCCTGCTTCTCCCCCTCCTCCTGCCTTTCTCCCTCCCCCTGCATCTCCCCCTGCTCATGCTCTCTGTCTCAGATGAATAAATTAAATCTTAAAAAAAAAAAAAAGAAATTTATAATTCCAGACATCAATCCAAGTACAAAAAGTGAAGTCAGCTTAGTTCAGTACTTAGTTTTCTAACATTTTCCTACTCCTCTGCCCCTCCAGGACGTCCCAATCATGGTAGACGCCTGCTTTCCTTATGTTCTGTTGAGTTTGCAGTACTTTAGAAACTTCATCCTTCCCTCTAAGGGCCATAGAACTAGCATATTTGCAAAGGAGATGTTTTAACTGTTGCTCTTCAACAGCACCCTACTTATGTGAGTTAATAGCATTGCCCAAGTACTTAAGATGATTACTAATTAAGTTCAGAGGATAACATTAGAGTTTGCTTTCATTTTCAGGTGTTCTCTGCACCTGTTGAAGGTGTCATTGGACTTCAGGCAAGGAAGGCAAGATAGCAAAACAAGAGGGAAATATTTTGACTGATAATTAATGCATCAATATAGAATGAAAAAAAAATGGAGCTAAGTAAGAATCCTCACTCATCTCTGTACGACCGGGAAGCTTTCAGATACATTTTGCTTCTGACCCTCTCTGTAGTAAAGAGAATTTTTCTCCAACTCTGTGCTGAATTATGATATGTGTGATGTTCTCGGAACAAAAGCAAGGAAATGCTTCAAATATTTGAACTCGGCCATTTGCAGATGGCCAATAATTTTAGCAGTGCCCACAACCACTTGTTATTTTTTCCTCTTCTGAAGAACAGTGCACATCAACAGTGGCTGCCAATGAGCCCATTCATCAGCGGTTGCAGCTCCGGCTCCCAAGACCCGTTTCTGAGGTTACAGGATGCAAGCGTCATGAAACAAAGAGGTCTTAGCTAGCCAAAAATGAGTATCATTTCTTTGTTCATAAGTCCTGTCACATACTTTATGAATGAACAAGTGCTGAGCTTGTCACAGTGTTCTGGGGCAAATATTAACTAATACAAGTTAATGATACATTTCTAATTCAATTTTTCAACCACCCCTGGTACCCAACTACCTTGATAAGTAACAAAAATAAATTTACTTTGTTTATTGGAGCCAGGTACTACAGGGCATGAAAAAGTATAGTTTGTAGAGATTTCAAGGGGGCTATTTATTATGTCTTTTTGCCCGTGGTCAAGAATTCACTTAAATGATTCCATATGATTCCCAATATTTTGAGAATTTCAATAGAAACCATTCCATATTTTGTAGTGCTTTTTCTGTCATAAAGTTCTATCCTCCTAAATATTTTTTTAAAAAATTTGTAATTATTAGATTATCACATAAAGGCAACATAGTATTGCAAAGATTGCAAACTCTGAAGCCAGTCAGCCAGTCTCAAAAGCCAGCCCTGCTATTCATTTGCTGTGCAACCTTGGGCAAGTTACTTAACTTCTCTGTGTGTCCCTTTTCTCGTCCATTACATTGGAATAATAATTCTTACCTCATAAAATTATTATAATTGTTAAATAAATCAATATATTTAAAGCCCTTAGAAGTACCTGACACACAGTAAAAACTCATAAATATCTGCTGGTGTTATTTGTTATTACTACTTATAAGTAGTTTCTTTGCACAGCCAGCTTAAGATACCCAGAATCACAATCCTTATTAGTTATAAACAGTGATTTTCTATTAGAGTAAAGGGGGATTTTCAGTCTTTAGGACTGTACCAGCCCATAACTGAGGCAACCATTAGATAAAAGATTACATCAAAAGGTGGGACATTATATGTCAAGTTAAAAAAAGAAGTCAATAAAACAGTATGCTCCCATTTCTGCTGAAATAAATTCTATGTTCCATGCACACAAATATGCATAGAAGGAAATGTCCTTACAATATTTAGTAAAACATAGCTGTGGTTCTCTCTAGTGGTAAGATTAAGAATTCTTATTTTTGCTTATTTTCTGCAGAACATGTATTATTTATTAAAAAGAAACTCATTAATAAATAAAAGCTCCATATCCAAATATTTCTCTTCAGCTGTCAGAATTGTGATTTTTTTTCCGTATTTGCTTTTCTGTAGTTTTAATTTTTCTGCAGTGAACATTTTAGTCATTTTTGTAGTCAGAACGGGGGTGAGGATAAACCCAAGTTGTTTATTAGAATCCTAGGTGTTAGTATTCTGAGGTGGGGAGGGAGAAAGAGAAGGCATGCTATTCTACTAGGAAAAAACCACAAGGCAAATATTTTGCAATTACCTTGGCTGTGACCTTTCTTACCTTGTTCTCCATATTCTGTTTTATAACTTCCTGTACCAGGACATCAGCCAGCGTCTTGAAGTCAACTGCAAACTTCTTGTTCTTTTCTCCCCCTTTCTTTTCTTCGATCAACAGCTGGAAGAGGGCTTCCTGCTGCCGGCATGCCCGGGCGATGTTGGCAGCTTTCTCCGACACACGGAGCAGCTCCCGGAGAATAGCTGACATTTCTGAACCTTGCTTTCCAGTCGCAGCTGCTGGTGGAGTTGGCACCCACTTTCTGGGCCGTCAGCTGGAAAAGTACAAGAATGCGAAAGAGAAAGGGGTTCAGGGAGTGATGTCAGGGTGCGTCTGGCACTCTTCATTCACCCGTCTGGCGGTCAACCTGGCCAGTGGGGTGAACAGCCCGTGCGTGTCAAAGTCACATCCTCGGTGGGGAAGACAAGATAGCACTCAAAATTGAAAACTGACTGTTTAAATGCTTCAAAAAATATGTTTAGTCTCAAAAATCCATGATGCAAAGAACTGAATTCTCAGTGAAGGAAAGTCTTTGAGAATTGACCTCAGAAATCCCTAGACTGACGGGCAGGTAGATACAAGCACAATGGTAAAAGGAAAGCCCAAGTCTTGGAGTGACCTTAGAATGACCGCATAGGCTTCATGACACTTGAAGAAGCACTTTTTTTCACTGTGTTGGGGAAGAAGAGAGAGGTGTAAGGGGATTTATCCAATCAGTTTGGGGCCAACTTTCTTAAAGTACTAAGCACCACGCCAGCAAGCACCGCTGTGTCCTCTAAGACTGAGGCCACTCTTGGGCTAGCAGCCAACCCATCCCCCAGCCACCTTTTCTTAAAGGAGGAAAAAAAAAAAGTCCCACTATCTGTGGTACTACAAACGTTTAAAGAATAAAGTAAAACATGCAGCTCGTTGGGACTTTTAAAAGTTCTGGCTTCTAAGAGGTATGCTGTCCTACCTTGACATAGCCGTTGGGTAATTAGGAGAGAGACCTTTCTCATTTTTCAGTAGTAGCCACGTTTGGGAGCTTCAACAGGCTTACCATGCGAGGTCACTGTGAGAATTACTGTGAAGGCTGTCAGCCTCGTTTTACAGTCAACGAAACTGAAGCCTAGAGAGATTGGGTAACTTGTTCAGGGTTACACAAGACTAACCGGCAGGGCTCTGAGTCAGTCCTACACACAAGCCCAGGCTCTCTATTCTCTTAATCAACACTCTCCACCTTTAAAAAAAAAAAATTCTCTTGATGGACTCTAGGAGGCTGAGGATTAGCACAACAAAGATGCCAGTGTAAGAATTGTACATTGGTCCGCAGTGGCTTTGTCTTAAGAAGTTTGCCCCAAAAATGCTGTTTTCTTAACATTACGGGTCAACCACCATGAGAAGACATATCCAGCCTCAACAGTAAGAAAAGGAAAGTGAATGCAAATGAGACATCCTTCTTTACTATTAGGTACACAGGGCTGTCGTAAGGTAGCTTTCATTCTTGCAGATGTGGTAAAGCTCCTGCTGATACTCTGCTCTTAGGCATGCAAGCAAGGGGCCTTCTAGAGGGTGTCTGAGGAAAAAAAAGTATCAAATCCCTAGTGATGTCACTACCTTTAACCAGTAATTTCATTTTGCCTTAATTTGTGTTAAAAAAAATAGAGTTGCATTAAAATATTTCTGCAAAAGAAGGATTAATATTATTTACAGTAGCAAAAAGAAATAATTAATGGCATCTATATGCTACAAATTAGAAGTTACAAACATAAAATTATAATTACACATAAAATGTATACAAACATGGATACATACATAGCTTGGAGTACATATACCCCAAGAGCACAAATTCAGTAACTTAGATAATTTTGGTTTCCTAGCAAAGGTCCTAAGTGATTTTAAGTGAAGAGAAAATAATCTGGGGAACCAATAGTATCCAAATAGCTTATCTGAAAAGCAGCATGAAGATTTTAAGAGTCTAATTTGAAAGCTTTCTAGATAAACAATATCATTATTGTCTCATGAATACTCATCAGTATTTTCCTCAACTTTGTTAAACCTTTTTTTGGGGAAAAGAAATACTATACCACTGCACTGATGCATAACCAAGAAACTTTCCCCATGATGCTCTCACAAAACCCAGGTGAGCTACTCACAGAGGCTGTAAACTCCAGGACCTGGCACTCTCCTTCCCTCACCCAGAAAGCTCACTAGCTTAGCGCTGCTAAGTTTCTGCATAGTTGCCCCAGGGGTCTCGAGTTTCTCCCCTTTGAACTTCACCTCTATTTCCTCAGTAATGACCATCCTCCCACAACTTGGGCACAGCAACTTCACCGGAAGGAAAGCAGTATCAGTTGCACACTTCAGTCCCGCAGTTAACAGGTGTACAGATTTTAGGAATTCATCATAACACAATAACCAGGTTTTTCTGTTCCAAAGTTATCCTAGGGTAGATCCTTAATCACTCCTTATTCTGACCCTGGGAAGCACTATCATATTTTGTCAAGCTCCAAGTTGAATGACCAGTTTCAACTTGGAACTTGGAACTAAGCGTTCTCCATCGTATAGAGCCTAGTACTATTTGCCTTTCTTTAGGGTCCTGGCTCCCTCAAAATACCTCTCATGGCTACCATTCTCTACATGCAAAACTTTCTAATTCACACAATCATCTGCTACTTTCTCGCTGAATGAACTATTTCCTCCAGAGGAACCGAACCACTATTCTCCCTGCTTCTCTGTAAACTGATTTCACATCTCTCTCCCCATCTGTCCTCAACTCAGTTTGTTAAGACCATAACCCTGAGGGGAGCGCTGGGCAAGTCATCCTCATCTGAAATGACTCAACTAGAAGAACTCAAATTGTCTGTGGAGAAACTGAGGTCTGCTTTAGATGCTAAATTTCTTCAGGTTTATCCATAATTCTTACTAACACTTGCAGAAACTATCTTTCAGATATCTTTCTGATGATTTTTTAAAAAGATTTATTTTAGAGAGAGAGAGAGAAAAAGAGAGCGTGCTTGGAGGTAGACTGGGGAGGAGAGAAAGAATCTCAAGCAGACTCCATGCTGAGCACTGAGCCCCACACAGGGCTCGATCTCATGACTCTGAGATCAAGACCTGAGCCAAACTCAAGAGCCAGATGCTTAACCGACTGAGCCACCCGGGCGTCCCACTTTCAGATGACTTTTTTTTTTTTGAGATTTTATTTATTTATTTAATAGAGAGACATCACAAGTAGGCAGAGTGCCAGGCAGAGAGAGAGAGGGGGAAGCAGACTCCCCAATGAGTAGAGAGCCTGATGTGGGGCTCAATCCCAGGACCCTGGTATCACGACCTGAGCTGAAGGCAGAGGCTTTAACCCACTGAGCCACCCAGGCGGCCCTCAGATGACCTTTAAAAGCAAGTTTACATACTCACTTTTGACCTTAGTTTTATTCAAACATTTCAAATACTTTTAATGAAATGTATTATAGACTTGTGATTAGTAAGTTATGACATTTAATAATGTCATAATTTAATAGCTTTGAATCCACAAGAAATTGTTTTTGATGAGTCTTTCTTAATAGTGGGTCTGAGAACCACCTGCATGAGAATTAACCAAGGGCTCAGTAAAGAGACAGATTCCTGGGCTCTGTCCCAACTTGGTGAATCAGAATCTCTGGGGACAGGGCCCAGGAATCTGCATTTTGGTCAGCCTCATAGACGATGTTAAACACTGAGATATAATAGTTGCCGTTCTTCAGGCCCGCTTATTTTTCTTTAATACCATGCCAGCAAGTCCGTGGGGGCTGGCACCTGCTGGCAGACATCTTGGTGGAACCTTGTAGGCGCATCCTGGGGAGAGGCCCAGATGAAAATAATAGCTAACATGTGTTCAGTGCTTACTATACGCCAGGGAGCCTTCTAAGCACTTATAGTCATTTACTTTTCACACAACCTTATGAGGAAGGTTCTATCATCTCTGTTTTACAAATGAAGGTTAAGTAGTTTGCCCCAAATCACACAGCTAGGAAGTGACTGGGACAAGATTCAAGTCCCAGGGAACCGGCAGCCCTGTTAGCCAGCATGCTAGCCAATAAAATTCTTTCATGAATTCTTAGCTGTTAACTCTGGGAAGGAGTAATTATTGGGTAAATAATCATAAGCATATTATTATTCTAAGGTATATTATATAGCAAAAAAGTAGAGAAACACACCTAGCTGGTAACAGTCACTAGTTTGACTACTAAAAATCACTATCTGACTCTGGACTTCCTTCCTAAAAAAATCCCTTTTCCCACTGATCCTCAATGTGACCCATCTTTCCTGGATAATAAAATCTCATCCATCATATTCTACTGATGTCTCTCTTAACTGGCTGCTTTGGTATCAGTGGGAAGGGCTTAGCTGATGCCAAATATCCAATGCCTCTTGTAGTGGTTTTCTAGCGCGGCCATAACAAAATACCACAAGTTGGGTGGCTTAAACAACAGAAATTACTTTTCTCACAGTTCTGAAGTTCCAAGAGCAAGGTCTCAGCAGGTCTGGTTTCTCCGGAAGCCTCTCTCCGTGACGTGCAGATGGCTGTATCCTCAGATAGCCTTTCCTCTGTGCACGAGCATCCCTGCCGACTCATCCTCTTTTTAAAAAGACACCAGTCAGGGGTGCCTGGGTGGCTCAGTGGGTTAAGCCGCTGCCTTCAGCTCAGGTCACGATCTCAGGGTCCTGGGATCGAGCCCCACATCGGGCTCTCTGCTCAGCAGGGAGCCTGCTTCCCCTTCTCTCTCTGCCTACTTGTGCTCTCTCTCTTTCTGTCAAATAAATAAAATCTTTAAAAAAAAAAAAGACACCAGTCAGATTGGATTAGGACTCACCTATGTGACCTCATTAACCATAATTACCTCTTGGAAGGCTCTGTCTCCAAATCAGTCACATTTTGAGGTACTGGCAGTTAGGGCTTCAACATGCAAGTTTGGGGGGACTACATCTTATCCCCTCTAACACCTCTTCTGAAAGACAGATCTTGATAATTTTAGCAAATGTCAACAAAATCTATTCCTTTGTCTTTTGTTTTCTAGTCAAAGAGAAATGGAGTAGGGTTCTCTTCCCCACTTATATGGTCAATAAATTTAATTTTGTGGGTCAGTGTTTCCTTCTAGGACCCATTCACTTTAATAGCCAAATCATTAATGATGGAGTGACGCTAAAATAACCTCTCATAGACCTTACTTTGTGTCAACTTATTTAAAGGCATATTTGATCAGAACAGGTTTATTTTTATTTTAAATAGTTTATCTTTCGGAGAGAGAGCGTGCGCGCACACAAGCAGTGAGAGAGGCAGGCAGAGGGAGATGCAGGCTCCCCACTGAGCAGAGAGCCCGATGTGGGGCTCGATCCTAGGACCCTGAGATCATGACCTGAGTCAAAGGCAGATGCGTAACCAATTGAGCCACCCAGGTGTCCCTGATCAGAACAGGTTTAAATAAGTTACATTCCTCACCATCTCAGACCAAATGTATGTTAACGTAAGTGTATCACAATGTCAGATAGAAGTAGCCTCTTTAGCTTATGTGGGGTTTTTCATCTCCAGTTGGAGAAATGTTGAATAAACTGAAGTGGGCAAAAAAATGTTCTTAAGACTTTTCCTGGAAGCCCAAATCTCTCTATACAGACAAAACTCAACTTTAATTCCTAACTATTCCATCATTTCATCAAAATACCCGTGCTTTAAAAATCACATTTGAAGGGCACCTGGGTGGTTCAGTTGGTTCAGCATCTGCCTTCGGTTCAGGTCATGATCTCAGGGTCCTGGGATCGAGACCCACTTCAGGTTCCTTGCTTAGCAGGGAGCCTGCTTCTCCCTCTCCCCCCAGCTTGTGCGCTCTCTCAAGTAAATAAAGCTAAAAAAAAAAAAATCACATTTGAATGATACACACATATTTCAGATGTGATAAATAGTGTAGTGGGAAAGACACAGGCTTTTGGAGACAAACATGGGCTCAAAGCCTTGCTTGGCCATTAACTAGCTGTGCAGCATCAGGTAATTTCCTTACCCTATCTGAGCCTCTCTCCTCATCTGTAATATGAATATAATACTTACGTTGCCAGAACATTGTGAAGATCGAATGAGATATTTCTGGAAAAGCACCCAGCACAGAGCTTTGCATACAGTGGATCACAAATGATAGCTACGGATTTTAAATACAGCTTCACGGAAACCACAGTCACGTGTCCTTACCGGAGAAAATAAGAGGCTGGCAACTTTATATGGGTCACCGAAATCTTTTCTGAAAATTTACTAGTCCATTAAATCCCAAAGGCTGGGAACTACTTGTATTTCGCTGAATGACCCAGAATAAGGTTCCTTTATGCAGGCCAGATCTGATTGCTTCAGTTTCTGGGCGTCTGGCTGGAAACTTGGCTCCTGGAGGCTGAAGGACTACTCTGGCGTCATAGTAGACCGTCTGTGGGTGGCTTGGCAGGATCGTAACACTGTCAGGGGGGACATTCTGTCAGGATATTTTGTGGAGATTCGAGGGCCAAGTGTGTCCATTCTTGTGTGAAGAGCCTGGATGGGCCAGAAGCTGGCCATGCCCTTTTGCTGTTCACAGTGCCAGAAGTGGACCTCGTGGATAAGGGCCCTCAACAAAACAGAACTGCTTTCTCATGAATAAGCAAGCAGGTCAAAGCATTTCTGTGGACATTCATTTCTTCCTGCAGAGAACCCAAGACTTGTACAGGGCCTACCTTTTCGCCCAGTCTATAGGGCCCCCCCACCCCATTCATACCCTGAATTCAGTTTTTCACTCGTCCTCTGAGGATGGACAGTTTGAAGCTATTGCGTGGTGGGTCTTCCTGACATGATTGCCATTGGGGGAGAAGGCCAGACTTCCAGGAGATCCCCGTGTTTACAAGAAGGTGTTTGTGGTGGCCTCTCTCAAGGGGGTGCAGGTGTCTGAGAGTGTCCCTCGTGGGCACATGCCGAGCGGCCGGCCAGGACTCCACGTAGCGCACACTGCTGTTCCAGGGGAAGCAGACTTGGCTCTCCCTCTGGTTCCAGCTCCACACAGCGCTGCTTTAGGAACTAGTATAAAGAGTGATGGCTGCCCTGGCAGAAGGGAAAGGGGACAGAAGTGGGCCCACACAACGTCGGGGGTCTCCATCGGCTCGGCGGGAGCAACAGCGAGAGCTGACCCACAACTTGCTAAAAACAGCCTCTCCAGATCCCACTGTAGATCTTCTGTCTGTGCATCTGGTTACGAGGCCAGAGAGAAACTGTTTCCTAAGCATTCCTAGGTATTTAAATACTACCTTTACCTCAGCGGGAATGAAATTATCTTTCCAGTGGATAAGCCATGTTTAACCTTCAGGTACTCGACTGTCAAACATTGCTCATAATCCATCAAGTTCTATGGTATGAGACCATCTGTACTCTTTTGGTGTTATTTTACTTTGATCTGTGTGATATTGCTGTCATCAATTCATAGGTTCGAAGTTTAGCATTTAATAAATGACTTCCCACTATCTGTCTATTGATTCCTTTGCTCTGGACAGATTCTTAATTTGTAAATGTTCCCTCTGATTGATGATGCCCATCCACCTGCCTTCTATGCCTGATGTTTAACTTACTCTCTCATAATCAGTTCGTGGGCAAAAACTTGAACAGATAACTGTAAAAGAGGACGTTCAAGTGGCCAACAAACATACGGAAAGATAGTCTACCTTATTAGTGATCAGGAAAATGCAACTTTAAATCACAACAGGATACCACTGCAGAGCCAATGGAACAGCTCAAATTTAAAGACTAAAAATCCCAAGTTTTGGTGAGGATGTGGAGCAATGAGACTCATACACTGAGGTGTGAATGAAATTGGTAAAGTCAATGTTGGAAATTATTTGGAAGTTGTTGAATATAAGCATAACCATTTTCTTTGTAGACATATACTCAACAGAAATTCACACGTGTTAAAAGACATGCACAAGAATATTTTTGAGTAGAATAATTTGTAATGACCTAACACTAGAAATAATGTGAACAATCATCAATAAGAAGATGAAATAATCTGTGGCATGTTCACATAAGATAATACTATACAGTGGTGAGAATCAATGAATTACTACTATAGGCAACAATGTAGATGCATCTCACAGAAACAAACAGTTGAGTGAAAGTCATCCACAAAATATGTATATATACAGTGCAATTGCATTTATTTGAACTTTGAAAATAGGTGAAACTTACTTATGGTGTTAGAGGTCACTATGGTGGTTCCCCTTGGAGAAGGAGGGGGAATTATTGACAGGGGGTAGGAAGGGGGCTTTGGGGCCAGTAATTCTGGATCTGAGTGATAGTTGCATGAGCAGGTTGATTTTGTGTAAATTCATCAAGCCATGCACTTAGAACCTGCATACTTTTCTGTATTTCTAATTTGATAAGAAATATGTTTAACCAAGTATGTGTGTGGAGGAAGGGTTGGGGGGGAGAGAGAGAGAGAGAGAGAGAGAGAGAGAGAACAGTCTGTCCAATAGTTGGATCCTTCAGGAACCATTCCTGACTTTCCTGCATCTTGCACTCCTTGGCCACAGGAGCAGAGAGGCAGGCCAAATCTCTAACCCGTCTCACCAACACTTGTACATTGGTTTGCTTATCTATGCTCTGTCTGGCAGGAGATTTAAAGGTGCGTGTGGTTTCTTTGACTCTTAGCATATACTTGAGAGGTGTTCAAAACACGTCTGCTGATGAACTTCCTCTTAGCTCTGTAAACACAGAATTCATTCTTGCAATATTGTTTAGTGTACTTGGATTTTATCAGCATTACCCAGGTGCTGTTAGGCATGTGGGCCCATATTTACTCACATAAAAGTCTACATGTATTCTGTACTCATTTAGAAAAACAAACCAAAGCTGTATCTGGATGACTGGCACCTGAACCACACTGTGTGCCTATTCAGAGTCTGAGGTTATGCTTTGTCATCTAGAGGTGACCTATCTTGACAAGATTAATTTAGTTGATTAAAGACCAAAATAGTAAGCTTAATTTGGTTTTGTTAGAAAAGATATTAAATATGGGATACGTAAATCTATCTATTTAACTGCACATTTCTCCCTCTCTCCTTCCTGACCTTCAGATGCCCTTGACATACAATCTACTTCTAAGCTAATCAGTCTGCCTCACTGTAGCTCTCTCAAGGCTGCTAGCGGACCACAGCAGTCCATATTTTTGCTCACTGATGCTGCTTATAGCAATAGACCACAGAAAGGTCCTCTGTTTCCAATGTTCTGGTAACTTACAAAGGGGATCTAGTGCTGAAGCAGTGTTTTCTAAATTAGGAAGATCAAGAACTCCTTGGGACACTTGTTAAGAATATAGATATTTAGGGGCGCCTGGGGGGCTCAGTCATTAAGCGTCTGCCTTCGGCTCAGGTCATGATCCCAGAGTCCTGGGATCGAACCCCTCATCCAGCTCCCTGCTCAGCGAGAAGCCTGCTTCTCCCTCTCCCATGCCTTCTTCTTGTGTTCCCTCTCTTGCTGTCTCTGTCAAATAAACAAAAATTTAAAAATCTTAAAAAAAAAAAGAATACAGATATTTAGACTTTCCCCTTGGATATATTGATTCAGGAGATCTAGATTGAGGACAGGGAACATCACCCAGCTTGATTTTTATCTGACAATTTAAGGAAACAGGAGGTGCACCAGTCAGCTCTGTGTCTCATTTGTTACTTAGAAGCAGAATAGGGAATCCTATGGCTATTGCAACCAAGAATGATGGGCCTTGATCAGCTAAAGGGTCAACTTATATTGCCTTCTTTGTAACAAAAATTAAATGCTGGGAACAATAACAACAAAAAATGCAAATTGATCTACCTAAGTAGTGTTCCACATTAGCACGATACTTGCACGAAGTGTCCATTCAAAGATTTCCCAGAATTCATTTGAAAACTATGAAAAAGTGTTCCATTCAAAAATCCTTTTAAATTTGATGGTGACCCTTTTTTAAACTCTTCTCCATAGTTAGGAACATTTTCACTAAATAGAAACTCCATCCATGTAGATAGTTTTCTTTCTGCTGCGTTTCAACTGTATGTTTACATTTTCATATATATGGTCAAGGATGTGTTTAGAACAACCATGTCACAAATGTAGCCTGAAATCCCACAGAATATGAAAAATAGCAGATTTGGTATAACTATCCTAACTGTAGGAAAGAATACATATTTTTAAGAATACAAATGTAATGTATAATTCAAGACAGAAAGAAAAGCCACGAGATGTATGACTTGTACAAAGAATCCTTTCCAGTAGGATGTAGTTTATAGTTGTGAGAGTTGTTAATCAGAATCTAGTCTTA
>CM053605.1:36995861-37036835 GCA_028646535.1 Procyon lotor
GGGGGCGAGGGCATCCCACGCCCGCCGGGGCCGGGCGCCTGTTACGTCACAAGTGGAGCGTGATGATTCAGGGTGGGGGGTGCTAGGAAGAAAAGGGCTCCGGGTCACCTCACCCGCTGTTTCTGTTCTTTCTTTGCAGCCGCCCACAAATTCGCTTGTAAAATCTTCCCCCTCCATTTTCCAGTACACTTCTTTGGAGATCAAGGCTTTGGCAGAAGGGTTGGCCGCTGGGAAGATGAGACTTCCTGCCCGTGGCAATTGGGTCCCATTATTCTAATAGAAATGTCTAGTGTGCTGGTGGTTGTTCAAAGCGCAGCAGTGGCTCCTGGGCGCTTGCCTTATAAGGTGTGGGTCTAGGGCACCTTGACAGGAAGCACATCGTGGGTAGGGAACTTCTCTCTCTTCAACCCTTTAAACTGTGTCATTCAGTATACCTTAAAAATGGTTTTGATTCGGAGGAGGAGTGAAGTTTTGGAAAAAGCAACATAAAATTTTGAGTAGAAGGGGTCTGGCAGCTGGCCCAGCAAATTGAATGTTTGTGAGCGCACTGGGCCTTCTGCACATCCTTTCCCTTCATGGCTCGCCTAGGAGATGATCAAGTCTGTAAGGCCCAAAACAAGGTAAACGAAAGAGGCTGCTTCCGCTGGACTCACTGGGCCCTTCCGCCTGGAGGGCCAAGGAAACCAGTATCTATAAACTCATTCCATGGCAAGAAATTGGGAATCTCTGTTGTAAAATTCCAGCTGGCAGGTTTTCTTATCTGTATTTTCCCCAACTGCCCAACACTCCCTTGAGTTGTCAACACTTGGTCCTGGAGCAGCGAGGAACCAGCAAGACAAGAGACTAGGGCAATATCCGACTTGTCACACTCCAGGAAATGGCGCTTAAAACTCCACATCTCCCAGACTGAATTCATCTTTCTGCTCCCTTCTGGTTTTCGTGGTCTCTAGCTTGGCAGAATTCAAGTTCTTTTTCCTGAAGGATTCTCTGACTGCTATGATAATAGCTAATGGGAATCTGCTAGGTGCTTTTTGTGTTTTATAGCTATTCATTCTTACATGAATCTCATAGTAGGCGCTACTGTTATCTCCACTTAATAAAGAATAAAATTGACTTTGAGAAGTCAGATAATTTATTTAAACATGTAGTATGTGGTGAGGCCAAATTTGAACCCAGCAGTATGACTCCAGGATTCACATTATATTACTTATGCATGTTTTAAAAACTTTTCTCTGACACTAAATTTGAGAAGAATTAAAAGATTTAAATTTTTCAGAAGTCTTCAAAGTTTGGATGGCTCAATCGATTAAGCGGTTAGGTGGCTGCCTTCCGCTCAGGTCATGATCCCAGGGTCCTGGGATGGAGCTCCACAAGGGGATCCCTGCTCAGCAGGGCAGTCTGCTTCTCTCTCTGCTCCTCCCTCTGCTCTTGCACACTCTCTCTTTTTCTCTCTCAAATAAATCAAATCTTGAAAAAAAAAGAAGTCTTAAAAGTTCAAGGAGAAAATATAACTGAATTGTTTTTAATCTGAAAGTAAAGTTGGAACAAAGGGCAAAATTACAAAGGAAAAATGACAGACTTGACTATAGAATTTTTAATTTCTTTTATCAGAAAGACCCATTAAATTGAAAGACAAGTAAAAACCACCAAAAATTTGCACTATTTCCAAGATAGTAGAGTAACATTTTTTTAAATAGAGGTCTTACGAAGAAAGTATAAATATCCTGTTAAAAAATGGACAAAAATGTAAATTAGTTAAGTCATGAAAGAAAAATGTAAATGGCCAAACACTTTTAAGGGAAGCGAAAACTTAAAAAGCTAATGCACAATCGAGTTGACTGAGAATAAAAGCTAGTGATTTAGGCCAAGGACCCTTGAGGCGGGATATGTAGCAAATGACCAAACTCAGTACTGAGAAGGACATAAATTGCTTCAGTATTTCTGGAGGGCAATTTGGCCAAATGCAGTAAAAGCCTCAAAAATGCTCACACCCTTTGACTCAATAACTGCATTTCTGGGAATTCATAGTAGAGGAATTGACAAATGTTTTCTGTAAAAGCCCAGATAGTAAATACTTTAGGCTTTGCAAGCCACATATGTTTCTGTTGATTTTCTTCTTTGTGTATGTGCTTTTGTTTTTAAAACCCTTTAAAAATATGAGAGCTATTAGCTTGAGGGCTGTAGAAAAACAGGCTGTGGCCTGAAATTGGCATGAGGGCAGTGATGTGTGCAGAGCAGACTATAAGAAAGTTCATCACAGTGTATTTGGTAATAGCCAAAAGAGAAAGCACACTAAATGTCTGAGGGTAGAAATTAGTTACAACCAGATATGAGGAGACAAGTATTTTAAAAGTCTAAAATCTTTTTAAAAAGTTGCAGAATGACATTTATTGCAAGAGATAGTGCTCATGACTTATTACAGGAAAAATTCAATTGAGAAAACCGTATCTATGTTATCATCCCAAATACAACATACTCCTGTGTCTGTGTGCAGAGAAAAAGATCTGGAAAGATATAAACACCCTAAGATGTTGACAGTGGTATTGGGGTAGGGATGAGATTGTAGATATTTGGTTTTCTGTTATGTGTGTGCTTCCTATAGTAAATATCTATTCTTTTGTAATAAGCAACAATATAAGAAACTTCACTTAGGCAACAAGAAATCACCTTAGTTGTCAATGTGAGAAAATGTAAATTCACTCTCCCAGATGGAGCTGTTTGCTCTCTCTTCTGTGCTCCGTGAATGCATACTGGTCTTTTGAGTACTGTTATTTACTTCATTACAGAATGGCTAATACCATCATGTAGTTAAGCACTGCCTTATTATTGGATCAGTGTTCCCAGTATTTCACTATTGCAAGTATGCTGGTCATTTCCTGCTAGCTCTCTGCCAGATCTATTTTCCATCCTTCTCTGCTAGATTCTTGTCTCTCTGAAGGCAGAGCTTTCATAAACTATTTTCTCTGGGCTTTCTTGCCAGCTGGCTTCCAGATAAGATTGACCAATGGGCGATACCAATAATACGTGGGAGGGTAGAAAAGGAGAAAAGTTGGGGTACATATTCCTACCTCTTTTCCCCACTTGAACCTCTAGAGCAGGGCAGTTCCCCCCTCACTGCTCTGTTGATTGGATCTCCTCCCCTCACCCCTTCTGTCCTAGCAGTGGTAACAGCTTCTTACGTTGCAAGAGCCTGGGTACCTTCAGGTCTCTTATCATCTCCGTGTCGTGTTATATCCCTTCACCCTACCCTCAACCTAACCCAGAACTTCTGTAAATAGTCCCTTCAATAAAATCTCTTCTGTTGAGACATCTGAGTGGAAGTTGGTTCTTGTTAGGACAAACTGACCATATTAAAGAACGCTGGTGAACATCTTAGGGACACAAACCTTTTATTTCTTAAGAGAAAGGCCTGGATATCCTCAGATTTTATATCTGAGATTTGGACCATTTGCAAGGTAATTATAGAAAGATTTACAAGTTTCCTAACGCAGGAATTTAAATTACTGTGAGGCCAGTGTTGGAGGAATGTATGCTTTGACTATTGTTCCTACTTCTCCAGTAGTTTTTGAGAAGTAACAGTCCATTGCATTTTATTGAAATCAAATAGTACAGTATAGTGGTGTTCACACTTTTATGTTTTCAATGGAATCTTTAATAAAATATTCTTATATTGCCTCCAACGTATAAATAAAAGTCAGATGCAGAGTTAAAGGAAACTTCTTCCTCATCTTTGAGGCATATTCTGGGACCTTCCTGCGGGACCCCAGAGCTCTTCGGAACACAGTTTGGAAACACAAATTTAAAGAGTTCAGATTTAAAGAGTTGGGGCACCTGTGTGGCTCAGTGGGCATCGGGCTCTCTGCTCAGCGGGGAGCCTGCTTCCCTCTCTCTCTGCCTACTTGTGATCTCTGTCTCTGTCAAATAAACAAATAAAGTCTTTTAAAAAAATAAATAAAGAGTTTGAGAGTTCTAGAAGATTTATCTTTCCAGTGTCGTACTTCTTTAGGTTAGACTCCTAGAATTACATAGGCTATATTATGACTTTATCACCAATTCAAAACACTCCTCACTGTGATGGATTTTGCCTATCTGGTTACTGCATCTATTATCAAATATACATAAAAACCCTTCCTAATTTCTCATCATAGTCTTAATTGCATTTTTATTATTGCTGAGAGAATTTTTTTCATGTCTATTTGCCATTTGTGTTTCCTTTTTTCCTCTGTTTTCCCCCCTTCTTTAGCCACCTTTGCAGGTTTGGCCATTTCTCTATTCATTCAATACAGATTAATTCCTTATAACGTATGTGGGCACAATGCTAATGGGTATAAAGGGTAAACAACATAGCTATGCCTCTGCCCTCCTGGAGCTCAAAACTAGCAATATTTTAGTTTTTGTTTATCTTGTTCGATTTATCTTGTTCAATTCCATTGACAATATGTTAAGAATGGCAACCTTTGGGGCGCCTGGGTGGCTCAGTCATGGGGCGTCTATCTTCAGCTCAGGCCATGATCCCAGGGTCCTGGGATGGAGCCCCACATCCGGCTCCTTGCTCAGTGGGGAGCCTGCTTCTTCCTCTCCCACTCCCCCTACTTGTGTTCCCTGTCTTGCCATCTCTTTCTCTGTCAAATAAATAAATAAAATCTTAAAAAAAAAAAAAGAATGGTAAACCTTTGTCATATTTGTTATGAATAATTTTCTTAGTTTGCCTTTTCATTTTATTGTAGGGTTTTTATTATTTACAAAATCAAATTTTTTTATGGAGTTGTCTCTGTATCTTTGTTTTTATGTCTAGAAAAGCCATTTTAAAAGATCAGACCAATATTCACTTATATTTCTTTCTTTTTTTTTATTTTTTAAAGATTTTATTTATTTGACAGAGAGAAACACAGCGAGAGAGGGAACACAAGCAGAGGGAATGGTAGCGGGAGAAGCAGGCTTCCTGCAGAGCAAGGAGCCCGATGCGGGGCTTGATCCCAGGACCCTGGGATCATGACCCGAGCCGAAGGCAGACACTCAATGACTGAGCCACCCAGGCGCCCCTTCACTTATATTTCTCCTAATACCTTTTACTATTTGATTTTTAGGGTTTAAGTTTTTAGTAATCTGTAAATTATTTGGAGAGGCTCTAAGTTGATTCGTTGCCCCACTCCCCAAATATCTAGCCAATTTTCCTGACATTGTTCTTGAACAAACATCCTTTTCCCATGAATGTGTGATGGCCAATGTATGCATTAAGCTGTTTTGTGCACTAGGCTATATTTCTGAGCCTTCTATTTTCTTTCTTTTATCCTCTTCTGGATTATCGTGCCAATGGCATAGCTTCTTAATAAAGCAACTCTGCCAAAATGCAACTTTTCAAAATATTCTAAATAAATATTTTAAGATGAAATTATTGATTTTTTTCTGGTTATAAAACTAGTGCATTAAGAAGAAAAGTTTGTGGAAACTCAAAAAATATGAAAAAAACAAAACCCACCCTCAATACTATACCCATTATCATTTTAGAGTATAATGTTCCATCTTTTCTCTGCATGAATATTTATTTTTAGAAATATTACTAAACATCTTGTTTTGTGAACTATTGTTTAATCATCATATATAAGCATTTCACCATATCATTAAATATGCTTTATATCTTTTTGAAATATGATTTTTAAAAATTTTTTTTATTTATTTGAGAGAGAGAAGGAGCACAAGCATGGGGAGGGCAGAGGGAGAGGGAGAAGCAAACTTCCTGCTGAGCAGAGAACCTGATGCGGAGCTCGATCCCAGGACCTTGAGATCATGATCTGAGCCGAAGGCAGACGCTTAACTGACTGAGCCACCCAGGCGCCCCTGAAATATGATTTTTAATGGCACATTAGCCAAGGCCTCTCAAATAAAGGTTAGTAGTAGCAGTGGCCGAAGGCATCTCTCAGCCTTTCTAGACTTGGTCATATCCTTACTCAGGTATATCAAACTAGCATCGAAAGTCACCAGTTGCTCTCACATAGATCAACATCACATGCCTGCCACTGCCGCAACTCAAAACCTAAAATCAGCTGCTGGCCACTTGGCTTTGACTTTCATTCACTGGATTTTAATGAATTATGCAACATTTGCCATCCATGTATCATCTGTCAGGCGTATGTAAAGATGACTTAACTATAGGCTATCATGTACTTAACAAATAGGGAAAATAGAGGTTACCTACACAAGGAATAGATTTGAATTGATTTAGTTGCAAGAGATTCCTAGCACCATATTGCACAATCTTATTTCTGTGTTCCTTTTAAATCATTAACTAGTATGAATCGTTTATACTTATCTTAGAAAAGATTGAACAACCTTTGTGAAAATGAAGCATATCTATGATTTTTTTTTTTTAGATTTGAGGTAGAAATCCTTAACATTTGTGATAGAATGTTACAGCTTTTTGCATTTTCCTTCAGTTACAGTGCAATTTTGCTGAACTATATAAACTAAGAGGAATTGGATATGGTATTGAGAGCAACAAGCGGCTGAGGTATCAGAAGCAAAGGATAAGTTTTTAGAACAAGTCATGCAGGTATATTTACAGGCGTTTGCCAATGCATGGGCATATAGGCTTCTGCCTAACAAATTTTGGGAGGCTTAAGTATTTATCTTTATTCTATTACTACACACACAGAGTATATATACATTCATAAAATGGGGATTATATGCATTCTCACTTACTTTTCCAGAGACATGTTGCTTGATATAGAATATAGTAATTGCCAAAGCCTTAAGGTATATGGATCCTTAGAGTCTCAGCTCCCCTCTATCTCAATTAGCGCTGAATTAAATTAAATTAAATGCAGGACTCTGAGAGCCAAAAGTTCAGGGAAGGGACACTGGATTGCCTTTTCCTGGGCTTCATTTGAACATTCCTTAGTAAACCGCCCAGCCCAGCCCCTCCTGATTAAGTGTAGAGTGTTCTGCTGTTTAGTACAAAGGTTACCCGCTAGAGCACGCATATTATCAATGAGTCATTTCCTCCAATTCTTAAACTTTCCTGGATATTTTCTTGTTTTCCTTAGCTGTCCAGGGAAAACCTAAAATCAACTTATTGTTGGATCCTCCATGATACTCTTTAGTTTGTAAGATCATTTTATTGCATACTTTGTTATTTCAGAAAATTTACATCCTGATTGCTTATTCCTTTTGTGTACTTTGCTTTGGAATAAGTTTGCCTAGCTTTAGTTTTAGAACTGTTAACAATTTCATAATCTATATTTTAGATATTACATGACAAGAATGATTATGACATTCATTTAATAGGGAATAGGACATTAAAAATCTTTTAATTTCTTAAGCATTTCATAACAGAACTTTAAGAGGCTCCTTTAAAATGTCTAACACCCAGAATCAACTTCTTTTCCTAAGCCGCACCCATATTATCTCCTCCCTACAACATATTACCAACTCATTCTGGTAAAAACTTAAGCCAACAAGTTGGCTTTTGTGTTTCCTTTTCCAAGACTGGAAAAACAAGAGGAGACAAGAAGTGGATCTCTCATATGCTGATTATACTGGGTTTTTCATTTGTTTAGTAACTTCCTTCTCTGGTATTTAAGTGCCTCATTATTTAGGTAATATTTGGAGACCTATATTTGGGCACATGGGACTGTGCTATGACTCCTAATACCTTACAACTTAAAAATAATCCTAACTTTTAAAATGCCTTCACAAATATTAAATCTGATCCTGAACGATTTTTACAACTATTTTTATAGAATGTACCGACACTGAAATGTTTGTTTATTGCGACTAATCTCAAGTTTCCACAAAAGAAATGCTATAAATGGAAAGAAAACCTTGGAAAATTAGAAAGAACATACACTTGTCTCCTTTTATTTTTTTTTTTAAATATATTTCACAGTTTCTTTTTTCATGCAGACTTCCCCTCTCTTTTTCCACAGGAAAAATTAAATATATTACTTGGCAAATACAGTCAAATTTTATCTTGGAAATAATAGTAAATGCAGTTCAACAGATGCCTCTCTGAGGACCAATGAGTTAAGTGAAAGGTGCAGACCATTGCTTGACACCAAGATGAGGAAGAGGAAGTGAATTCCCAGCCACCACACACTTCTCCACGCCATTTCTGGCTTCCTGTTCTCCAACACTTCTAGCCAGTGTGGAGGTTCTGTCCTTAACACACTTCAGAGTCTGGGAGCAGGTCAGCGTACAGCAGCAGCTGTCTCTAAGTTGTTGTCCTTAAAGTCACAAGTTAGAACTTGAAAAAAAAAAAAGAGAAATCTTTCATGTTACCATTTACCATCAATCAGCTGCAAATTATTTCCTACTTCTTCCACTCTGAATCTTAAAAACACATACCAAACATTTCTGTCTTGCTTTCCACCATCTGTTTGCTCTAAGCAACTCTTTTGCTCCTAAATATAGGCAGAAATTTCACAAATTTCCATTGATTTTACGACCATATCATGGGATGAGCTATTTATTTATTTATTTATCTGTCTAGCTATTTATTTATTTATTTAAAATTTAGGATTTAGAAGAAAGATGCTTAAAGGAGGGTTTTTGAACATTGTGCTGCACGGAAGGAATACTGATAATTACAGCTTTCTTTCCTTAGCTGTTGGGGAAAGTGAATACAGTGTTAAGAACATAGACAGTCTCACCAATTGAGCATCAGAACAATACAAAAATGGCTCTGAAAAGGACTCAAAGCTTTCCTGTACGAGTGGAAAAACATATTATTTTGATATTCATTTGATTTCATTTCTCCTCCCCAAAAGAGATATCAGATATTAGGGAACCTAATGTTCATCAGAGAAAAGTCTATGCATACTTTCAAGCAAATTTTAACCTACTTACCTTTTTGTAACTATTATTGCTATGTATGCATACATACAAACTGTTTTAGAGAAACCCAGAAGAGTCTAAAGGCCATAATTGTTACAAAAGATCTTCCTGATTACACAGTTCTCTCTGGGACTTGCTAACATCGCAAAATTTGTAACCCAACTTACCAAACTTGATAGGACAGATCAGTTTACTCATTTACTCATTTGAGCAGGCAATTTTAAATATATATTGCTCAAGTAAAGTCCTCAAGACCATACCTGTGTAATGTACATATTTTTAAATAATGAAGATAATTTGACATTGCATATTAGGAATATGCCAGGTATTTAGAAATATACAAATAGACACTGTACCATTACTGTGTATCAAAGCCTATGTTTTTACAGTCTTTACAATGTTAGCATTACATCTTATGTTGTGTATGTATTATGTATATTTTTCTTTATTTTAAAGATTTTATTTATTTATTTGACAGAGAGAAATCGCAAGTAGGCAGAGAGCCAGACAGAGAGCAAAAGGAGAGCCCAATACGGGCTGGATCCCAGGACCCTGAGATCATGACCTGAGCTGAAGGCAGAGGCTTTAACTCATTGAGCCACCCAGGCGCCCTGATTATGTATGTATTTTTAATGAGAGATACAATTTGACATGCAATATATCAGAATCAAAAGTACTAAAGCTTTTTTCTTCTTTTTAAAATTCTCTAATTTTTTTTTTAGTCAAATGCAGTAGTGAGAAGGGGCAAAAAAGGGTAGAATTAGGAGGTCGATTTGTAACTTGACTATAAACAGTCAACTGAGATAACTCACTAGCTTTGGACCAGCCATATTAATGCTTTTCTAAGAATTTTATTTGGAGACACTATTTTATGGAAAAAACACAAGCCTTTCAGTCTTTTTTTTTTTTTTTTAAAGCCTTCTTTGATGTGGTACATTCACCACCTGGGGACAACTCCCTAGAAATCCAGTGCATGTAGTAAAGAGAAAACTTGTCAAAAAAACATTTTGAGAATTACTTATAAAGAAAAATATAGTAGGTGTTACGCAGTATTAGTTATTTCCTTAAAATCATTTTTTAAAAATAAAACAACTGTTCTCGCGAGAAACAATAAAAAATGATTATGGAAAAGTACCGAGTCACCCATATTTTCACTACCACTTAAGGATAACTGCTGTTATCATTTGGGGCAGATATTCTTCTAGAATGTTTCTGTGCATGTTTTTTTTCTTACAAGAACAATTTTTGTTTTTAAATGTTTCTATTTTATTAATGCTTCTATCTTTACCCGCTCTTTGAACCATTATTCTGGGCAGGGAGACCGGTTGATGATCTGAGAAATAAGCCATCCTTTCCTGCCAAACCCACATGATCTTGAAAGCCATGAACACCCCCAGTATTCAAATAGATGATTAAACCCCATGGCCCCTTAATCTAAGGTGGCACATTCATGGCTCAGAAAAGTTAAGGTAGGCTAATCAGATTGTTCTGCTGAGTTCAGAAAATGAGAAACAGATTGGCTACTCAGCAAATATGACAAAAGCAAAAAGGAATATGTAAATAAATAGCTATTAAAAGCTGTCTTGTGAGACGATGTCATGAAATACAATTGGGATCAGACAAGCCAGGGCAAATCAAAACTTCTTACAAGTCCAGTAAGTAGGAAGGTGCAAAAAAGATAGAGGGAGGGGTGTGGGGAGCCAGACGTGTTTTTCTGATCCTGCCTATACTTGAACGTGATACTGATAGAACTAAAATCTGATTATATCATATTTCTGCTTAAATATCCTTTAAAGGTGGATTTAGGAGCCCTTCATGATCTGATCCCACCCTACCTCTCTAGTGCCATTATGAGAATGCTGGAGTCATATGCTCTGTTCTATCTATGCAGGAGTTTTCTTATCCTCAAGCAGCAGCTTTTTCTGAGAAGTCTTCTCTGCTTTCTAGATTATCACAGGTGGCCTTACTATGTGCTTATCCAGCACTATGTAACCTCCAAGGCTGCAGAGCCCAACACCTACCATAGTACCTGGATCACAATAGGTCCTCAATGACTAGACAAGTCTGCATGAGATTGCATGTGGCCAAGAAAATGGAGATAGAGAAGAAAGGGCACCTAGATGTGGTCCTACTTCTGAGATTTTTCTGATCCAGCTTCAGCGTATGTGGTCCTTGCAGTAACTGCACTGTAATGTGTATAGTCCAGTCCTCTTCATTGTCTGGCCCATAATGAGTAGCACAAACACACAAAAGGCCAAGGGTAATATTCAAAATACTGAACAGCTATGGTGTACTGCAGTGCTGTGAGGGCAGCCCCAGGGTTAGCCTGCGCAGGGGGTCTCAACAAGGGGTGGGCCACCTGAGGGGCCCCAGGCACATGCCTTCTGGTACACAAGCACTATTATCTTCCCTAAAAGGACTTGGTTCTCTATGAACACATGGCAGTGTGGTCTAGTGTGGACAGCTGTGGCCTGCTGACTTGGCAGGTGTCAGGTTGGTTTTCTTGGTGGCACCCACCTGGGGTTCTTGGGACCAGATTTACCAGATTTGCTGACATGGACTGTGGGTATTTATTGATTGGTTTAGAAGCATTTCAATGTCCTAACAATCCTGTGGCTATACTGACACTGATTTACTGAATATTAGCCTTGCAGAAGGGCTTATTTATCTTGCACTGGGCACTGAACAAGAGGAAAGGGAAGGTATCCAGATTGCCTTACTCAGTTTTGGGTGTCTCCAAAACTCATGGGTCTGTGAGGCCACTTATCCTGCCTAGAGTTCAAGGGAGAAAATGGTAACTACCTTACGAGAGAAGTGCTTTTGGGTCACAGGCTCTACTGTATCTCATACTGTTCACCTTGTTACATATAAGAGAGAATGTTGATACCCTTTGGGGATCAATAAGTTGAGATCAACATAATTATTGGATCAAGAACTGTTTTCTGCACTACTTGTTAGTAATAGTTGAGCAATGCCTTGCTTTTTGGCCTCCAGTTGTGTGACTCAATTCCTTTTGTTTGGGAAGACACCTGAGACTCTGTGCAGGTGGTCTATGCTCTATGCATCCTGTGGTCGGTGCTGGCCAAAGGGGTACACTCAGACCACTACACTTACACAGCCTTGGGTTGGGATCAGTGAGCTCATTCTAAGTCAGGGGCTTGGCAAAAAACAAAAACAAAAACAAAAATAGCATTGGCTCAAAACACTCTTCCTACAAAAGGCTACTTTGCAAAATTTTGGGAAGTTGAGCAATGAAAAGAAGGTGAAATGAGTGGGTTTCAGTACTCTTCCAAGAAGTCTGATAGAAATGGGTGGAAGGGTGAGCCTTAAGACTTCCTACCTAGCTCTTTGGCAATGGAGCAGGGTAAATCTGACCCAGCAGCACAGCCTCAGGCTGGTTAGAGTTCAGAAAAGGCATAGTTGCAGAGACTCTTGTAGAAGTGTGCTATTGGGACAGTCCGAGTTAGCAGCTCTTTATTGGCATTGGAAGAGATCTTTTCTAGTGGTGGAGCTCAGGTGTGAGGGGTGGGGCTTGGCATGCTGAGGGACCTCAACCCAACAGTGGTGACCTTTCAGCAAGCTTTTCAGAGCCTTTCGTTGATTACCAATCATTGATTTCTAACAGGAAAAAGTTGGAGGAGTCACGTCCCTGCCATTCAGTCCTGGTGTTGGCTTCTGGATAATCTTTCACATGTTGTGGGTACTTAATTCATCTGCGAGGAGCATCTGTGTTTTGACAAATAAATTTTACAACCTTATTTTTTTCCATACCAATGCCAATCAGGTTTACACTGATCAAAATACACACAGAGTTATATGTATGCAAATCTCTTTCCTAATTAGTTAATTAGTATATCAGATTTGTATGGCTGTTTATCATGTTCCCAACAGCAGGTTTTTGAAAAATTCAGACAACATAGAAGATACAGTTTCTATCCTCAAGGAATGTATTATTCGTGAGAGAAAATTAGCATTCAACAGATAATTAAGCAAGAAATGAGTGATGAACTATGATGCTGATTAGAAGTATAACTCAAATTCAGGAAAGAAAAAAAAAACAACAACCCAGTACAGGTTAGAATAAGAGACTGTTGCAGGAAGATAAGACTCAAGACAGGTTTTTGGGATGGAAAACTTTTAGAAAAGGATAAAAGAACAGCTTTCCTGGCCTGAGGAATCACATGAATCAAAGTACAGAGGCAGGAAATCAACACTATGGCCTTAGGGACATCCAGAAGAGATTGTGACAGGAACGAAGAGGGTAGGTTACATGGGAAATGAATCTGGATAGTTAAGGTGGAGCCCTGTTTCTGTTGCCTTAAAGACAACAGAATATTGAATTTGAATTCAATATTATAGATCACTGCTGTTTAATAATAATGTCACATATGTAATTTCAAACTTTCTATGCCACACTAAAAAATAGAAATGGGTGAAGTTCATTTTAATAACATATTTTCCCAAATCCAATATGTCTAAAATATTACCATTTTGACATGTAATCAATATTCAAAATGTTTTATACCCTTCCAGTTATTAAATTTAAATCAAGGAAAAATTTAGTTCCTCAGTTGCATGGACCACAGTTCGTGTTTAATAGTCACATGTGTCTAGTATTGGACAACATAGCCAGAGACAATCGTGAGATGACTTAGCCATAAGATAAGCCAAAGATACATGGTGTCTTAGGAGGATTTGCCGTCAGTGAAATGTGCAGTGAATTGAAGGGTGTGATGATTGTGGAAGAGAGAAGTTAGATCTGGAATGAGTTTCAGATGAGTTCCAGAATGGTAGCAGTGGGGTGTTAAGAGGATAGGGTAAATCTGACAGATGCTTCAAAGAAATAATTGGTGTGCCTTGATGACTGGTTGGGAATGAGAAAAGAAAAAAAATTCGAGAGTAGTGGCCCGCTTCCAAACAGGTCTCAATGATGCTAGTATTCACTCCCTGGTGCAGTCCCCTCCCACACCATAGCAGGTGTGGTTTGTGTGACCAATAGAATGAGGCGGTAGCAATGGGAGGTTACTTCCAAGATTAGGTTATAAAAGATACCATGGCTTCTCTTTGGTGGCTCTCTCTCTTGGAGAGACAGCCCTGTGGAGAGAACCACGTGGTGAGGGGCTGAAGCTTGCCAGCTAGCCCATGAGTGGGTTTAGAAGGGGGTCCTCCTGCCCTGGTTGAGCATTCAGGTGACTATAGTCCCTGCAAACCCCATGACTGCAAACCTTAGGAGAGATTCTGAGCCACAACTACTTCTCTGCCTCTCTCCGATTCCTGAGTCTCAGAATCTGAGAGAGATAATAAATGTTTGTTATTTTAAGCTGCTGAATCTTGGGGCAATTTGTAACAGCATTAGATAATGACTACATCAAACAATAATGAAAAGATAACCTCATTTAAAATGGGCAAAAGAATTGAATAGTCACTTTACCAAAGAAGATAATGAGCACATGAAAAAGTGCTCAATATCATTAGACAAGAGGGAAATGCAAATTAAAACCACAGTGAGGTAACACACACACCAGCAGGCTTAAATTAAAGATGGACAGCACAAAATGTTGATGAGGATGTGGGGCGACCAGAATTCCTTGACTTTAAAATTGAGATATAGTTCACATATCATACAGTTCACCCATTTATTAAAGTATACAATTCAATGGCTTTTAGTATAGAGCATCCATCACCACAATACATTTAAAAATATTTTTATTACTCCAGAAAGAAACCCCATACCTCTTAGCTGGCATACTCCAATTATTCTACCACCCCTTCTAAACCCTAGTCTACTCTCTGTCTCTATACCTTTGCTTATTCTGGACACTCATATTAATGAAGTTGTACAACATGTGGTCTTTTGTGCTGGGTTCCTTTCACTTAGCATAGCATTGTCAAGGTTCATCTATGTTGTAGCATGTACCAGTACTTCATTTTTTTCATTGCCAAATAATATTTCATTATATGGATATATCACTTTTTTTTTTTCTAAAGATCTTATTTATTTGAGAAAGGAGAGAGAGAGCGAAAGTGAGCGTGCACAAGCAGGGGGAGGGGCAGAGGGAGAGGGAGAAGCAAACTCCCCAGTGAGCCAGGAGCCTGATGCAGGACTCGATCCCAGAATCCCGGATCATGACCTGTGCCGAAAGCAGATGTTTAACTGACTGAGCCACCTAGGCACCCTGGGTATATCACTTTTTAAATTATTTGTTTTTATTTTTAAAAATTATTTTATATATTTATTTGAAAGAGAGAGAGAGATTGAATGTGTGCAGAAGCTGGATGAGGGGCAGAGGGAGAAGCAGGCTTTCCACTGAGTGGATAGCCCAACATGGGACTGGATCCCAGGACGCCAGATCATGACCTGAGCCAAAGGCAAACATTAACTGACTGAGCCACATAGACACCCTGGATATATCACTTTTTAAAAATCCATCAGTTGATACACAGTTGAGTTGTTCCCCACTTTTTGGTTATTTTGAGTAGCTATAAACATTTGTGTGGGTACACTTTCATTTCCTTCAGGAAATGAAAGTATA
Organism: Procyon lotor; assembly: GCA_028646535.1. NCBI lineage: Eukaryota > Metazoa > Chordata > Mammalia > Carnivora > Procyonidae > Procyon > Procyon lotor. The sequence continues at coordinate 37,011,227 of CM053605.1, forward strand.
TACATAGGAGTGGAATTACTAGGCCTAAGGGAACTCTATTGAGGGATAGAGTAACCAATTGGTTATCTCTAAGGTAACCAATTGAGGGATTGCCAGATTTTTTCCAAAATGACCATAAAATTTTACATTCCCACCAACAGTGTATGAAGACTCCCATTTCTCTACATCTTCACCAACACTTTTATTTTCTGTCTTTTTGATTATAACCATCTTAGTGGGTATGAAGTCATATCTCATTGTGGTTTTGATTTACACTTCCTTGATGGCTAATCATGTTGAGAATCTTTTCATATGATTATTGATCATTTGCAGATTTTTGGAGAACTGCCTATTCAGATCCATTGCTCGCTTTGAAATGGAATGATTTTTTAAATTAAGTTGTAATAGTTCTTTACATATTATGGCTACAAAATCCTTATTAAATGTATCATTTGCAATTTTTTTCCTATTCTGTGGATTGTCTGTAACTAGAATTCTTAGTCCAAAATGATATGAACACTTTTGAAAAACAACTTGGATTATGTAATTTGCCCAAGGTCACAAAACTATTAGTATGCTAGGGACAGAACATGACTGACTACATAATCTGTAGGCCTGCCTATAGCAAAAATAAAATGTGGGGTACCTTGTTAAAAAATTGTTAAAAGTAGAACATTAAACCAAGCACAGGGCCCTTCTAAGCATGGGGCCTTGTGAGATGCAGGTTGCATTACATGAAGCTTCAGGAACAGGGAAGACTTGAATCTTGGGTTGTTTAACAGGAAAGCTCATGCTTTCCTGTTGTACTGGGTTGAATGATCTATTCCTTTTTTGGGCACACTGAATGAGACATGATGGCAATGTTAGATGCTGATATCAGATATTGATGTTCCAGAGCTGACCCTGTGAATTACGGGTCAGTAGTTCCTTCTGTAATGCCTGTGTGTCTTCTGTTCAGTGGGCATTTGGTAATTATATTTGACTTAATTTAAGTTAGAAAAGCAATTTTTCATTGAAGTCTTGATAGTATCTTCTTAAATGTTAACTAGCTAAGACTAATTCCTTTAACTTCCCTCCCTCTGAAATTCTTCACTGAATTCCTTTTTTCTGACAAACGTGTCAATACTTTAGTGGTGATGAAATGTTTGGGGCTGGACATCTGGGTGTATCTGGATACAGAGAAACATTCTTCTGAATCAACTTAACAGTGAATCCTAACGGATAAGGTAAACCTTGATTTCATTTAAGAGTAATAAGCTCCTTTCCGAATATAATTATGCTTTCACTTATATAATTATGCTTTCACTATTAAAATAAGACAAATTTTTTAATAAGACAAATTTTGTCTGCCATTGAGGAAGAGTGGGGGATCTATAATTTTTCCAAAAAACTTGAAATAATATACCAATAGTAATGTTAAAACTTCTGCTGTGGTAAGGCTAGGATTAAACTACATCAGCATCCTATTATCAAGTGTATTTCATTTGATTCTCAAAGAAGAGAATACTAAATTTTTATTTTTCATTAAAAAAATCTTAAAATTCAAGCAGAGTCTTTCATGTCAATGCCTGCTGGTCAAGTCTAGCCCAAGAGAGCCTCTAGGGAACAATTTCTTTCTTTCTTTCTTTTTTTTCTTTTTTAAAGATTTATTTATTTATTTGAGAGAGGAGTGAGGGACAGAGAGAATCTCAAGCACACCCCGCAGGGAGAGGGGAGGCCCACATGGGGCTGGATCCCACGATCCTGAGATGCTGATCCCAGCCAAAGCCAGAAAGAGTCAAATACTGATCTACTGAGCCACCCAGGGGCCCATCCAGGGAGCAATTTCTTTCCTTCCCGTCAGCCAGGCTCTGCTTCAGCCCTGCCTCACCTCGCCCTCCGCCTCCGCCTCCGCCTCAGCCCCGCCCCCTAACCAAGCCCCACCTCATCCTCTTCCCCCGCCCTCAACCCATTTCCTCTGGCCGCGATTCTCGCCCCGCCCCTTAGCGTCGCGCCGCTGGGAACGGAGGAGGCTGTGAGGGGGCGGAGAATCCCGTCGTGGGCCTCTCTGGCCGCTGGGAGGACTCGTCGTCTGTGTCCGGCGGCGCTGGGAGGAGCCGGGCGGCGGTGGGTGGGTCTGACGTGAGACTACCCGAGATTCCCCCGTGCGCCGCCTCCTACTACCTCCTGCTCGCGCGGGTGTCTTTGCCATGGGGCTGCCGCAGATGTGGAGGCTCATGTCGAGGTGAGTGAGCCAGTGGACGAGCTGTCTAGCGCAGGCTCCTGGACTGCGCTCGCCGAGGTGGCAGAGGGACGCGCGCCGGTGGGGACGGCCTGGCCTCGAAGTTTCTAGTGACCTTTGGAGGAACAACTCTTAGACCTGAGCCCACCCCCCTCTGTGTCTCGCTCCTACTGTGTTTAGCCCCATTTGCAGCATCCCCTTCGTTTCTGCCCCTTTGGCTCTTATTCAGCCTTGACCCCCACACTACTTTCCTCACCTTTGTCTCCCATTTCCTTTCTTCAGAGCTGAGTAGAGTTTGGGAGACAGGCAGGGTTTCAACGTGGAGGAATTTTGTGGCATGCTTTGTGCAGCTAACGAACGCTCCTGGCAGTGACTTGATTGTTCAGTTCTGTGGGATGGCTCGTTAATTCAGGTGTGTGGAACTTTCAGGCCAGGGTTGTGGACACATAACAGCGGCTTGGTGGAAGATGTGTGCAAACATCGTGTTGAACTTTTGAAAGTGCTTCTGAATGCGGCTTGGGCTCTGCTAAGGAAGTCTGGTAGTAATGACTTTAGGAAGTTAGGCTGCGTTAGTCTTGAGGCCTACTGCCTGCCTGTGTGCATTCAGGTAGCAGCTGTGACCACTTGAAGGGAGAACCATCTAATTTACTCCATAAAGTCAGTTGCTGGGTTCCTTAGCCTTTGCTTTGGGGGAAAAAGATGGGAATGTTCCTTTGGTTTAGGAAGAACAGTTATTTCTGTAGAGACAAATGCCTGGTTGTTTAAGATCGTATCCACAGACCTGGTTCCCAATCAATGAAGAAAAATGGAACAGTTGCTTTCCTTCATTTTTGTAATACCTTGAAATTAGGTGCCCCTCTGTCTCTGAATAGCACAGGGAGAGACATGGCAAATACTAAGAAAATCAGGACATGTCATTATTGCTGCTGCTTTTTGAAGTTGTGAGCAAATACCAAATTATGTGAGAAACGAATTTGGGAAGAACTGTTAACAAAATTAACTGACTTGGGAAAGAATCTGTCATCGCCAGAGTTCAGGCTGGCTTTATTTCACCCCTCATATCAAGGTGCAAACTGATTAGATGAGTCCTGGACCAGTTGTGGGGCCCTTGCTCAGGAATGCCTTTTCCAGGATTTTGGAGTAGGTATTGCCCTAGCAAAAGAGAGACCTGAGACCAGTTTCACTTAGTCAACAATAGCCTAACCCACAGATTTATTAAGGAATAGGGTGCCCCAGAATGTTTTTGAGAGGAAATAAGTCCTCTGTGCTGTGGTTGACATTGTTGGGCGGTTCCTCTTGTTCCTTTTGAACTCTGGTCTCCTTGGCTCTCTGGCACTGTCTTTTCCATGTACCTCTCCACTAATTCTTATCTTGTCATGGTGCCAGTATAACTCCTGGGCATTTTGAGGGGAGTTCCCAAATGAAGTACTCCTCTGAAGAGAACCCTCAAATGTGTATGTCTAATCTTGATTTATCCTAAATGCTAGTGTGAGTCACAACCTCCCAAATGTCTCATTTGGACCTCAGGTGTTACTTTGCACAGAAGTGTAACCCATACTCATCTGCACTTTTTGGAGCTATTATTCGTCCAGATTTTTAAAGTTGTCTAAGTTCTCCCACACTTCCAATCCTTCTCTCTTCCTGCTGAATCAAATTTGAATAATCCTTTCAAAATTTTCAGTTCATTTTGCAGAAACTTGATTGGTGGACTTCCTATTTGAATAGCTTCTACATGTGACTGCCAGATTAATCTTGAAAGTTCACTTCAGGGCCTGTCATTCTTTCGCTAAGAAGTTCTTAAAGGTGTCCTCCTACTTATGGAATTAAATAAGAATTTTCCAGCCCTATTGTAAAGATTTGGCCCTAATTTACTTCATGAATTCTATAATACTTAGTGTTATTTTCTAGCTTCTGGGAGTTCTAGGCAATTTTGTTACCCTGTATCCAATCTGAGCTACTTGCTATTGTTTCTTATCAAGACCCTTGAAGTCCCAAGAGAAAGCAGACAAGAAACAAATATTTAAACAAAAGTAATATTTAGTTACAAACTCTGATAAATGTCTTAAAGGAAAAGTACAAGAATGAGAGAGATTAAGAAATGAAAGAGAGGATTGGGGGAGGCTCTTCAAAGAGGTTGATCATTTAAGTTGTCAGTAGTAGTTCTTGCTTTCTCCATCTGTTCTATACTCTGCTGAACTACATTGTTTTGGTTCTTGCTTCTTGAGCTGCCTCCTTTTCTTCTACATAGTTGTTTCTGAAGGCTCATTATTTAATTCTCTGTTATATTTTTTCTGTGTTAGGAGTCACAGACTCAAATGCAGAGCCTAAGAAGGAAGCATTGAGTAATGCTGGCTAGACAACAGCAGTGGGGACTAGTGGGGAACTTGTTGAATTAGAGAAAGTGCTCTGTCTAAAGAAGTTGGCTTCTCAGCCCCAGGCAGGCATTCTTGCCATTATAGAATGTAGACCCAAGGTTTCTATAACTACTAATTTTTCTGGGAAACTGGATTTTTTGGTGAAATCTCTTGATTTTAAATGTCTAGTTTTAAAACACTGCTGACCAGACAAAACACATTAGTAGACCCAAGCAGCATTCTAAACCACTAATTTCAACTACAGCTTTTTCATTCCTCAAGGACACCTGAGACGTTCTTATACCTCAGTGGTTATCTCTGCATGTGACTTTGTGACATAGCTTCAGTTCTAACTATTCTTTCAAACTCCAGTCTCTACTTGCCATTGAATGTTTCCATTTATGTCAATATAGTCTCAAGAAACTGAAAATGGACTTCATATTTCATTCTACAAACCAGCTAGTTTCCTTGCCAGTCTTTTCGGTGTCTATAATCTCTTAGCTATCCTAGCTTGAACTCTTGGAATTGTTCTTAGCAAAGTTATTTTCTTCTCTGTTGAGCTTTAACTTCATAATATCTCCTAATAAATCATTCCTTTGTTTCTACAGCTGCTGTTCATCAGTTCATGCCTGAATTTCTTGGTCTTGGGCTTGATTTTTTTTGTTCTATTCACCTTCTACTTTGTCTACTGCTGTAATCTTCATTAAGCACTATTTTCATTATTTCATGTTTAACAGTTCCATGAAAAGTTGTTTTTGTAAACTCGTGTGATTTATTGAATTTATTGCATTTATGCATATTATTTATTGCATTTATGACATGTGCCCCTGGGATCCTGATGGTGCTGGTCCAGGTACCACACTTTGAGAACAGCTGTTCCAAACAGATAAGTTGACCATCACCTGAAGGAAGTCTGATAAAGTGATTTAGTGAATTAGGAGTAGCTGGAAGGTGCATGGCCTCTTCATGTCCACCAGATGGCAGTGCTGGAGCCAACCGCAAGGAAAGAGAAGACCTTCAATTCAGAATTATTTGGGGACTGAATACTCAAATACATTTTTGAGATGTTGAAGTTAATAGCAGATTTTAGATAACAGTTGAGTAGAAATTGGAACAAATGAAATTAATGTGATTATACACAGTCTGGTAAGGAACTTAGTTGTACTTAGGTTTTTCTTTTTTTAGCAATCGGTCCAGACCTTTGAGATCTTTAAAATTCTGTTCACGTTGCTGTGCATTTGCACTTGGTAGGTGTACATTAACCTTCTTTGAATGAGCTACAATTCTGTCTCATGAAGGAAACTAGGACTTGGAGCTAGGTCTGTGTGTCTCTATGCCACAGGTGGTGCTTAAACTGTTGGATAAGACTTGCCAGTCTGGCAGTACCATCTTTAACCTTGAACTGGCATTTGGGTACTGGTCTTATTAAGGAGTTCAGGGTTATTCTGGATCTAAAAAAATTAGTGCTTAAATTTTTCTTTCTTAATTCAGTTTTATCTTTTTGGAAGTTTTTAAGTTCAAAAAAAATTTTAAAAATGGTGCTCCAGGATAAATATTGTTCAGATTTTAAAAGTCTATATGAAGAGGCGCCTGGGTGGCTCAGTGGGTTAAAGCCTCTGCCTTTGGCTCAGGTCATGATCTCAGGGTCCTGGGATCCAGCCCTTCATTGGCTCTCTGCTCAGCGGGGAGCCTGCTTCCCCTTCTCTCTCTGCCTGCCTCTCTGCCTACTTGTGATCTCTCTCTCTCTGTCAAATAAATAAAATCTTAAAAAAAAAAAAAGTTTATATGAAATCCCTATTTAGAAAATACCCCTAAATAAGCTAGTATCTGTCACTTAAGTTTAATTTTTATAACATACTGATTTTAATGACAGCTTTTTTGAATCATTTGGGGGAGCTTCAAACAAAATATGCCCATGTCCCACCTCCAGAGTTTGATTTAATTGGCCATGGGTGTGAATTGGGCTTTGAAATGTTTACTAGAGTTTCCAGTTGATTCTAATGTGCAGGCAAGTTGTGGAATTACTGGGCTGGAATAAATATTTTACTTGTGGTAAGACAAATTCAAAATATGCTAGTCTAGGGGCACCTGGGTGGCTCAGTCGTTGTGCGTCTGCCTTTGGCTCAGGTCGTGATCCCAGGGTCCTGGGATCGAGCCCCACGTCAGGCTCCTTGCTCGGCAAGAAGCCTGCTTCTCCCGCTACCATTCCCTCTGCTTGTGTTCCCTCTCTCGCTGTTTCTCTCTGTCAAATAAATAAAGAATCTTTAAAAAAAAGAAAAAATTTGCTAGTCTAGGAATGTGAAGTGTGACTGACTTAAACAAATTAGTGTTTTCCCTTTTTTTTTTTGGCATAGTAGTATTCAATTTAAATGCAATATAAGAGGAAGGTAAAAAGAATTCTGGAGAGATGTATTACAAATATTTTTATAAATTCAGTCACCTAAAATGTGGCTACAGTGGCGTCAATCCCGTATTACCCTTTTTTTAATGCCTCAGCTAAACAGTTGCCCCTCAAATCTCAAAGTATCCTTGAAAAATTAGTGAATTGGTGATTTATGAGTTCCTTCAGATAGTATATGTATCACACATGTGCATAGTCCTTGATCAGGTTGCTGCTGCTACAGATTCCACCTTTGACCTCACTTCATACATCTTAAATTTCACTTCTTGATCCTACCTGGAATGGAGCCCTCAGCAATAGGCTTCCTGCTCAGTGGGGAGCCTGTTTCTACCTCTCCTGCTGCGCCTGCTGGTGCTCTCCTGCTCTCTTTCTGTCAAATAAATGAAATCTTAAAAAAAAAAAAAAAAAGCTCAAAGCATAAAAACACAATTTGGTGAATTTTCACAAATCAGATCTATTCATTTTGCTGGCACCTGGATCAAGAAGAAAAGATAGTATGAGCATCTCAGAGGCCTTCCTCATGCCCCTTATAGTCACTGCCTATTCCCATGGTGCTTTTACTTATTTAATGGTAGTGTTCATAAAGTAGTGAAATGTGCTATTCTGAAGTCTGTAGCTCAGTTAACTTTTGCACATATGTATACAGTCCTGTAACCATCATCTGGATAGAGATAATTTTTACCACTCCGGATCCCCCCCCCTCAGCTACCCCCACCCTCTACAATTTTGACTTCTATTATTACTGATTACTTTTGCCAAGCTGTGTCCTAAGCTTTGTATGCCCAGCCAAACACTTTTGAAACAAACTTAGAAGTGTTATGTTTATTTTATGGCTTGCTTTCTTTTTGTAATTTCTATCATGACTGTGTTCCATAAGTATTATTGAAATATTTTTTTAAATTTTATTTATTTTTTCAGTGAAATATTTTTAAACAAATATTTTTATATAGATGACCATTTATAAAATATTACTAGAGGTGACCGAACCAAGTTGCTGCCTGCAGCCTTTGCCTCCCCTATCCCCAGCCCTACCAAGGTCAGTAAAAAGGAACTCAGCTTTAACCACAGCGGAGCCCATGGGACCTCAGAAAAAGAACAGCAAGGAGCAGTTGAATATATTAATGAAGTACAGAATGCAGTAGACTTGAACAAGGCAATGAGATTTTGAAAGTAGAACAGACATAACACTGCTGATCACTTTTTTTTTTTTAGAAGAGGTTGGAACTGATTGCCCAAATACTACATTTTTGGGTTAACATTTGTCACTTACCCATAAGTATCTGCAGTGCATTATTTGATAGGAGTTGAAGCAACAGAATTCTAAGATATTAAATCAGATTACAGACTACATCTTTATTTTCATGGAAAACCTTTCTTTGAAAATAAAGTTCTTTCCAAAGAACTTCATCCAAATGAGAGTGGCGATCCATCTTCAAGTCCACTGAAATCAAATGGAAATCTAGAAAGAATTTGATAGAATGTTTAAGTTAAATGCAGAGTAAAGTCAGCAGGAAGAGAGAGCATGAGTTTACTCTGATTTACTGATGGTTCTGATGGAGGTGCAGGTGAGTTCAGGGGAGGTCATCAAAGATGGTATTTGGCCAAATCTGTTACAATGCTACTTGGTTCTTGACATTATGATGAAGGGGATGAAGGTGATGATGAGTGGGAGAAAGGAGAGGAGGATGAAGGAGAAATGACTAATGGAACTCTAATGGATTGTAACCTTTTTAAATTTTTTCCGGGCCCTGGGAGCAAGTTGCAGTCTCCCGCCGCCCCCGCCCCTTGTGTTCAGTTTTTTTTGTTGTTGTTGTTGTTTTAGGCCCTTTCTCCTTTATATTATGGTTTTCAATTTGTTTTGGGGGACATACCTTGAACAGAATGAAGTGGGAAAAGAATCTCTACCTTTTTTTGTTCCAAATTCATTTTTTTCCTACTCCCTTTTAGAAGAGGCTAAAACAAAAGGAAATATGGTGTTTATACATCAAGACATTGTATTCTACGTTTGTTTCAGGTTTAATTCATTCAACAGGACCAATATCATACTGCAACATTTGGTAAGTTTGCATTTTGTTTTATTGCCATTGTTAGATTATGATGTGTAATGTAAAATGTCATTTTTAGGGAAGAGGAGGAATATTGGCAGATTTCATTGCCCTTCATGCATCATGGTTCCCAATTTTATAGTGTCAAGACTTGACACATTACTAGGAGATGGCATAGGGTTATGCATAAGAGGATGGACCTTCAAGTCAGAATGCATGGGTTTAAATAATGGGTCCACTACCTAATCTTGGGTGGATTACCTCATCTCTTTCAACTTCCTTTTAGACATTATAAGGTGGGGATAATATATATCTTAGAGTGCTTATGAATAATATTTCATTTAAAAATCTAGTGCTTGGCATGTAATCATTTTTTACTTGCTAGCTACTGTTGTACTTTCAATATTCTTCCAAAGCTTAGATGCCTTTAGTACCCTTTGAGAGCTTAGATGTTTTAGTTTACCATTTTACGAGGAAATAATTTTTATTCATTTTTGTATTTCTGTGCTATGGACTGAATCTTTGTACCACCCCAGAATTCATATGTTGAAGTTTAATCCCCAGTGTGATGATATTTGGAGGTGGGGCCTTTAGGAGATGATTAGGTCAGGAGGGTGCTGTTCTCATAAATGGGATCAGTGACCCTATAAGAGAGACCCCAGAGAGCTTCCTCACCTGTTTGCCTTGTGAGGGAGGATACAGTGAGAAGATAGTCTTCTGTGAACAGAAAGAGGGACTTCATGAGGCACTGAACTAGCAAGTCCCTTGATCTTGGACTTCCTAGCCTCTAGAATTGTGAAAAGTGCTGTATTAAGCCACCCAGTCTGTGGTATTTTTCTTATAGCAACCCAGGTGGACTAAAACACTCCTGTACAGTCTCACAAATGCCTTACACATAAAAATAAGTCCCTCTGCTATCGCACTTACTGTACACCAGGTGCTCTTCCAAGTACTTGGTACGTATTAGCTCAGTTGATTCTCATTAAGGTCCTATAGAGTAGATACCACAGACCTTTTATCTGCAATTCTGAAACCTCAGAATCAAAGATTTGTGGTTAGTTTGTGATAAGTGCATTTTTGGACGAAAATCTGACTTGAACGTACTTGAAGCTCTTTTTTCTTTATCTTAACAAGTGCAAATGTTCATAGTTTGATACAGAAGTATCAAAGCATTTTATTGCAGTGTGCTGACCAGATTCCACTTGGGATTTTTTTTTTTTGATGGTATTAATACATATTGTGTTACCTTTCCAAAATCTAGAAAATTTTCTCGATTTCAAAACACATCTGGACCCAAGGATTTTTGGTTAAGCGATTATGGCCTTGTCCTTATTTAATGGGTCACAAATTGAGGGACAGAGAGGCTATGTAATATGCCTCAGTGTTATACAGCTGGTAAATAAGAGGTGTGATCTGAATCCAGTCTGGTTCCATGGACTTGCCTCCTGCACTCACTGTACAGCCTGAGGCAGAGTGGTATTCAGTAACTGTTGTAGAATGTGTCTCAAGCCTAAGTGGAGATGAGCAAATGAAGACTAGAATCACCCTTCCTATCCTTTCTGGAATAGGAACTGAGGGGTTTCCGGGAAAGAGAACATAAAACAGTGTTTCTAATTCATATTTATACAAGTGCCCACAGGTAGAATAGAAAGATAAGACAGAACCCAGTTCTCCTGGACTGTGGTTACCTAAGGCATAAACTATATTGAGGGAAGGAAGGTAAACTAAGTTTTCATCAGGGCCTGAGAGCTGAATCGTCTTGGTCCCAGTGTTGGCTTTTAGATGCCCTTCAGAAATAGGCTGTTTTCAAGCAGTCCTTCTGTGACCCTAATGTTTGAGTCTGTATGACTCTAAAAATCTGTTTTCTGTTGCACAGTATGCTTGTTCTAGGTGGCAAGAATGGTGACATAGGAGAATGGAGGTTACATTCAGGGCTTTCTGAGTATCCATTGTAAGGAGTGCTATGCAGTGGTGGGCCTGAAGAGTTTAGTCAGGATTGGATATGGAGAGAAGGCTGTGCCAAATAACTTGGATGTTTTTGAAGTTGATAGAGTGTCATAGATCATTTTTGAACGACAGGAACAAGATTAAGATTGTGTTTTATTGGGGCACCTGGGTGGCTCAGTGGGTTAAAGCCTCTGCCTTCGGCTCAGGTCATGATCTCGGGGTCCTGGGATCAAGCCCCACATCAGGCTCTCTGCTCAGCAGGGAGCCTGCTTCCCCCCTCTCTCTGCCTGCCTCTCTGCCTACTTGTGATCTCTCTCTCTCTGTCAAATAAATAAATAAAATCTTAAAAAAAAAAAGATTGTGTTTTATTATTTTTTTTAAAGTTTTTATTTTATTTATTTGACAGAGACAGTGAGAGAGGGAATACAGCGGGAGGAGTGGGAGAGGGAGAAGCAGGCTCCCCACTGAGCAAGGAGCCCCCACAAGCAAGGGATGCGGGACTTGATCCCAGGACCCTGTGATCATGATCTGAGCTGAAGGCAGACACTTAGTGACTGAGCCACCCAAGGACCCCTAAAATTGTGTTTTAGCAAAATTTCTCTGATAGCAGTGTGAAGGATAGGCCGTTAGGCAGAGGTTCTGAAATTCTGCCAGGAGGGAAAATTGTAATTATCCTGCATGGCTACAATATGGGAATAGGACAGAATGAGTAGATAGGAGAATCATTTTAGAAATAGATTTTCTGGTACTTGGTAACTGCCTCAGATTGTTGACAGAGAGGGGAGGAGAACAAATAGGAATCAGAGATAGCACCAATATTTTGAGTTTTGTTGACTGAGAAAATGGTGATGCCTTAACCTGTTATAGGGAACAAAGGAGGAGAGACAGATTTGTTGGGGAGACATTTGTTGGTAAATTTGTTTTTTACCAAATTGAGCATGGGGCACATGTACTTACTCCTGTAATTCTAGCAGGCAGTTGGAAATAGGGGCCTGGGCTTCTGTAGATGAAGTTTTGAGCCAGCAGCTTAGAGGTAATAATTGAAGATGGAAATAGAAGGTATCACAAAAAGTAAGAGAATAGAGCACAGCCCTCTAAAGTATTGCCATGTGGAAGAATTTACTTACCCAGTTTGAAGTCAGGAAGGTTTGAGTGAAGCTTGAGTAATCAGCATTTATTAAATGTTGTTTGATACTAAGAATCTTGCATACTAAGAATCTTGCTTATATTGTGCTTTAGTGTCTTATTTGGGTTACAGTAATTTAAATTTAATGGCATTCAACATTAGCTGGAAATTGCTAAAAATCTTAGGAATGAGAAGGCTATGTGATTGGATAAAGGGGAAAGTCAGATGTCAGAAGAAATCATGTTCTGCTTGAGGTAGGATATTTTCTTGGGTGTGTCTTTGGGTTGCAAGCTTATTTGATGGCTGCAATGTTACATATAATGAAAGGTGTATGCTTAAGATTGGGATTTAGGTATCGACAGTGTGCAGCTTGCTCTAGGCTTATGTTACATCAGGACTGCATCCCTAGAATGATAGATTGTTTATTCAGCTTATTAAACATTTTTGGGATGCCTCCTATGTACCAGGTACAGGATTTTCTTCAGAGGGAAAGTTAATTTCTCACAATGTTTATGAGGGCTCTAAACTGTTTTCCAAAATGTAGCCTGCAAAACAAGTCCCAAGAGGTAAATATTTCATGAAAAGAAAAGTTTAATCAAGTAAGAAAACTGCTCATTGTATTTTAAAAGTTTACATTTAATATTTGCATATTAAATACAAAAAATATAGGAATGACACTTATTTACATTGGTTTAAGTTTTTTCCCAAACTGATTTGACCATGGGCCATTTTATCCTTCTCATCCTTTTGTACACTTGGGGAAATGTTGCTACTACGAATTTTGCCAGAATAGTTCCATGTTCTAGCAGAGTAGATATTCTAAAGTTGTGTGTGTCTTAGGGATTTTATTTTGGCAGACTTCATGCATTCAGTTCAGCACAGCTGTGTGTTGATGGTGTTTATACAGTTTAGCAAGTTTCCTTCATTTCTCTTTTGAATAGATGGAAATAATGGGTCACTTAGGCCTTACAGTAGTGGAAAAAGTTCTGTGGAGGGGGTTAAAGTGGGTGAGATGATATCATTTGAAGAAGATAATTGAGAGAGTCAGTTTAGGTAGGAGCTATAATGGCTAGAGCATCTGTTCTAGAATGAGATAAACCTGGATTTGAATCTTGGCCCTGCCCCAAAGCTGTGTGATTCCAGGTAAGTGATCTAACTTCTCTGGGCCTTAGTTTCCTTATCTGTGGTGGAAAGGAGTTCCTGGTATATATTACATGAGGGGGGTTTTGAGGATTAAGTGAAGAGTTTAGTCAAGTATTTAGCGTAGTGTCCATGGAAAACTTTTAAATAGTAAATTAAAAATAAGCAGATTTTGCTGATTGCCTAAGAAAATATTTGAAAATAAAAGTAAATGTGAACCTGTTGTCTTTTCTGGACGAACAATAAAGATTTAAGAAAGTTCTAATTCCCACCTTAAATTACTTTTCCTCCTCTAAAATAGCTGTTACTAGAAGCATTTCTTCCTACTCTTCTCTGTTCTCCTTTATCCCTGCTGTCTCCTCCTTCTCCCCACCCCCAACTCTGAGTTGTATGAGAATTTCTTTCTGACTTTAGTCTCTGTAATCTTTCCTAATATGATACATTTTTCTTCATAGAAGCCTTTTCTAGGTTTTAGTTAAAAATTTGTGATACTTTTGGAAAAGGGATTTACTTTTTTCTGTAAAATTAATATAAATATGCTAATACTAGAAAGTCCGTCTTTTTTTCCTTCTGCCCTTTTGCTTGAATAATTTTGACTAGTGCACTAATAGTTGCTTTAGGGTTTTGAGAAGGCCATGAATTTTTTCAGTTAGGAAAAAAAAAGTCCTTTTATCTCTTCATTTCTGTCATTCTAGTGGCATTAACAGGAGATTCTGGAATATTCTTTCCTCAAAGTCTGACCTTCTGTAAATGTCCTGCAAAAACACTTGGCTGAAGTTTTTGGAGATCCATGCTTAAAAATACTCCTGCAACCCTGTAATAGCAAAAATTGAAAATTAGTGTTTATCAGTAGGGGACTGACTAAGTCGATGTGTAAGAATGCACAGCTGTTAAAAATAGGTAGCATGTGAAAAGATGGGATCGGGAGGGAGAGCAACCATGAGAGACTCTTTTTTAAAAGATTTTATTTATTTATTTGACAGAGAGAGAAAGAGAGAGAGAGAGAGAGAGAGATCACAAATAGGCAGAGAGGCAGGCAGAGAGAGGGGGGAAGCAGGCTCCCCACTGAGCAGAGAGTCCGATGTGGGGCCCGATCCCAGGACCCTGAGATCATGACCTGAGCCGAAGACAGAGACTTTAATCCACTGAGCCACCCAGGTGCCCCCATAAGAGACTCTTAATCTCAGGAAACAAACTGAAGGTTGCTGGAGAGGAGGGGGTGGGAGGGATGGGGTGGCTGGGTGATGGATGTTGGGGAGGGTGTGTGCTATGGTGAGTGCTGTGAGTTGTGTAAGACTGATGCATCACAGACCCATACGCCTGAAGCAAATGATACATTATATGTTAATTAAAAAAAATAGGTAGCATGTATGTGCAATCAGCAAAATCCTGGGAAATTTTTTAGGTTAAATGGTCTGTTGTTTTCAACAGATTGTAAGAAAAAGAGAGGAATGAAGGGAGCACTTGTAGATTAAAAGATTTGAAAAACAAGTGCCTTGGTGGCTCAGTTGGTTAAGTGACTCTTGATTTTTGTCTCAGGGCATGATCTCAAGGTTGTTGAGCTCAAGCCCTGAATTTGGCTCAGGGCTGGGTATGGTGTCTGCTTAAGATTCTCTCTCTCCCTGTGCCCCTCCTCCCATCTCACTCTCTTAAAAAAAAAAAAAAAAAGTTGAAAAATATATCTATTAAAAAAAAAAACCAGATGGTGTGTTTTTGCATGTACACTTAGTGTTTACTATAGAAATGAGGATAGTTATATTTTTATAGGGAGGGAGAGGGTTGGGATTGGGATGGGGCAGGTGGAGGGCCAACGGCTTTTGGTGCTGACTGGACAACATTGGGTTTGGGATTTAATTTTTTACCCTAATTACAAACTAATAGTTAGCCTTTCACTGTTTTACGGATGCTGGCAGAAGATGTGAAGCTCTTGGTTGAGTTAGAGTCCAAGAATTGTCTTATTAGTGGCACATGGAGTAGCATTAGGCATCATGTTTGTGTTGGTTTTCCCTTGCTCCCCAAGTTCCACAGGGGTGACATGGAAGACCCAGATGAATGCTTGTATATACAGTGGATTGCATTATAGGACAGAAATATTGAATATGGAGAACCTGCTGGTTTGTAGCAAGCTGTAAGAAAGCCTGTTCTCCTGTCCCAGAGGGAGACATCACCTTTTTTTTTTTTTTTTAAAGTTACTTGGAGCAAATACAACCCTGAAAATGACCCAGGCAAAGAGAGCAGTCAGGCCCTTGAGTTCATGACTTATATAGAATTAAAGTACAAGGAAACCTCAGGGCCCATGGCAGATAGCTTCTTCTAACAGCCAAGTTAGAAATAGAGTCATTGCAGACATAAATAGTAAAATGAGGTCAGACTGGAGTAGGGATTACCGGACTAATCCAATATGACCAATGTCCTTATATAAAGGGAAAATTTGGAGATCAGTGTACTGGGAGAATGCCATGTGAAGACAGGAATTAGGCTGCTACAAGTTAAGGATCTATCAGAAGCTAGGGGACCAGCCTGGAACAGATTCTTCCCCTAGTCATTGTTAGAGGAAATGTGGTCCTGCGGATACCTTGATTTCAGGCTTGTAGCCTCCAGACTGTGAGACAATAGCTCTCTGTTGTTGAAGCCACTTAGTTTGTGGTGCTTTGTTACAACAGCCCTAGCGAATGAATACAATTCCCATGGTATGTTTGTCAAAATTAAGAACATTGGTATATTACTATTAACTTAAAACTTTATTTGGATTTCACCCTTAATTTAAGGATCCAATCCAGAATACCATATTGCATTTCTTTGTCATGTCTCCTTAGCCTTTTCTAGTCTGTGACAGTTTCTGAGTTTTACTTTTTATGACCTTGAATGTTTGGAGATGGGGCAGTATTAGCCTATAGAATATCCTCTAATCTGGGCCATGTCTGGTGTTTTTTGTTTGTTTTTTGTTTTTTAAAGATTTTATTTATTTGAGAGAGAGTGGGAGAGACAGAGCATGGGGGTGGGGGAGGGTGAGAGGGAGAAGCAGATTCCCCGCTGAGCAAGGAGCCTGACGTGGGGCTTGGTCCCAGGACCCCGGGATCATGACCTGAACCAAAGGCAGATGCTTAACCACCTGAGCCACCCAGTCACCCCTGGTGTTTTTGTTTTGTTTTTAATCATTAGACTGCTGTTAAAAGTTTGTTTTGTTTTTTTGAGACAATATCAGAAAGGAAAAGCCCCCTTCTCATCACATTGTAACAGAGTATCTATGGGTTTCCATGAATGCATCTGGGATGCGTGACAGTTGTGTAACATAACTGGTGATGCTGACCTTTATTACTTGGTTAAAGTTGTGTTTGTTGGGTTTCTCCTCTCTAAAGTTATTTTTCCCTTTTCACTTTCTGTTCTTTGGAAGCAAGTTCAGCCCGCACTCAGGTGGTGAAGGGAGTAAACTCTGCCTACTGGGAGGGGGATTTTTACATATATTATTTAGAAATCTTCTGTAGGGAAGATCATTCTCCATTTATTTATTCAGTTATTTGTATCAGAGTAGACTCATTGATTTTTATTCTTTAGGTTATACTCTAGTATCACATTATATTGTTACTCAGATTCTTCTAGCTTTGGCCATTAGGAATTCCTTCATTTTGGCTCTTAAGTCCTTTTGATATGATCCTATTCTTTTAATAGATATATATTTTTAACACCTCCTTACTTTTTGGTATTAGGTGTGCTCTGGGCTCCTCATGTTTTCCTTATCAGGAGTCAGCCATTTCTTCAAGGAGCCCTGGTTGTCTTTATTGGAGAGTAGCATTTAGAAATCAAAATCTGAGCCTTGGGAATGCTCTTTGATACTGAGGAGTGATGGCTTTCTCCAAAGGGAGAGAGCTAGAATAATGTATGTATGTGTAGTGGAATATATAAACACGTATACTAACCCAAGTTAGTATATATAGATATACTATACATAGATATACATATACCTAGATACATACATATCTATGGTTTGTTTCCCTATGGGTGTGTATATATATAAGCTAAGCATGTGTTCATACTTATGACATCCCCGGTACCACAGGACAGGGTTCATTATTGCTTCCCTTCTTGCTTATCTGTAACTTTCCTCTGTTACTTGTTTCACCTTAGTGTACATGCAAAGCAGTTTCAGAACTGTTAACCACCTCCCAGGAAAAATGAATTTGCCAACTAGAGCACAGTATTAATGTACTTTTTGCATTCGGATGACTGTTTTCCAAAGTTACTTAGGTCAGCTCCCCTGCAGCTACCACCACGATTACTCAGTGAGGTTATGTCATACATGTGTAATTCAATTAGATTTGTCATAGTCTGCATTCCATGTTGGAATCCCATGACATCTTAGCTGTCTTTAAATTATACAGACTATACGAAAGAAAAGGTTTACTTTTTGTGATGTCCATGTTTGTGGGTTTTGACAGATGCATAAATCATGCATCTGCCACCCCAAGACTATATAAGCAGTTCTGTCATCCTAAAACTTCCCCTGTGCTTTCCAATAGTCAGCTTTTCCTACCCCCAACCACTGATCTGTGTTATCCCTCTAAAGTCCTTTATAGAATGTCTTATGAATAGAATCATACAATATATAAGCTTTAGGGTTTGGATCCTTTCAGTTGAAAAAATGCATTTAAGATTCATCTGTGTTGTGTGAATTGATAACTTGGTCCTTTTTATCACTGAATGGTATTCCATTTTGGGATAAATTGTCCATTTTTGTGTTGAAGAACATTTTGTTTACTTTCAGTTTTATCAGTTAGTTATGAGGGAAGCTACCAAACATTTTTGTACAAGTTTTTGTGTGAACACAAATTTTTAATTCACTTGGATAAATACATGTGGTGGAACAGCTGGGTTGTATGGTAAGTCTATGTGTAACTTTATAAATATTTGCCAAATTGTCTCCCAAAGCGGTCATACGATTTTACATTTTCACCAACAAAGAATGAGTGTGTCTCTTGTTCTGTATCTTTGGCAGCATGTTGTTGTCTGTTTTCGGATTTTAGCCATTTTAATGTGTGTAGTGGTATCTCCTTGTGGTTCTAATTTGCATTTTGCTAATGATCTTATGATTTTTGACCCTTTCCTATGTTTGTCATCCTTCTGTGTTTGGTGAAGATCTTCAGATTTCTTTTGCCCATTTTAATATTAGGTTGTTTTTCTTACTAGGGTGTTTTTTTTTTTAATTCCTCTTTTTTCTTTTTCTTTCTCTTTCTCTCCTCTCCTCTCCTCTCCTCTCTTTTCTTTTCTTTTCTTTTCTTTTCTTTTCTTTTCTTTTCTTTTATGAGAGACAGCGAATGGTTGGTGGGGAGGTACTGGGGGAGAGGAAGAGAGAGAATCTTAAGCAGGCTCCATACCCAGCATGGATCCTCACACAGGCTCAGTATCCTGACCCTGAGATTATGACCTGAGCCAAAATCAAGAGTTGGATGCCTCACTGAGCCCATGTGCCCTTTTCTTACTGAGTTTTAAGAGTTGTTTATATATTCTGGATGCAAGTCCTTTATCAGATATGTGAAAGGCAAGTATTTTCTTCCAATTTCTGGCTTGCCTTTCATTCTCCTAAAAGTATCTTTTGCAGCGTGGAAGTTTTCAATGTTGATGAAATTCAGCTTATCAATGTTTTTCTTTTATGCAACATGCTTTTGGTGTTGTATACCATTAAGCCTTAATGTTTGGAAGGCACTGTGAACCCGAGTTTCAGGGATGTGGGCCTCTTGAGTGTTCCTGTCCCTCCTCCAGGGATACGCTGCTTTTTTTCTCCTTTTCCTTTGCCCCCTCTTCCTTTTCCCCAGTTGTGGTTGGTAAACACTGAAGCCCTTGGCAATGGTTTTATGGTGCTTCTCCCTTGAGTTTAAGGCTTTTATTTTATAGGCCTCCATTTCCTTCACCCACTGGGGTGAGGCTCCACCAGAATCCTGGGCTACAAGCTTTGAAGTCCTTCCTCACTTCCCTGCAAATTTAACCTTTTTGTTTTTTATGGAAGATGAGGGGAAAGGATTTAGCTGTACCTGCTGTTTCTCTACCCCAGCCAACACCACACAGAGGAGCTTTCTTCAGTCTTCCCTGGGAGAGCCTGGTTGGGTTCCAGGAAAAGTCAGCCAGAATGGAAATCCCTGCATGACTATAACCCTCAGTAGCTTCATACTATCACATTTGCCCACACTTGGCCTCTAGCAAGTCATCAAAAATTCTATTTAATCTTTCTGAAAGCTTTTGCCTGAAGTTAGCAAATATTCTGGTCCTGTGTCTCCCTGAAGGCACCTGTCACTCTCCAGATTTTCTTGCAGCCATTTGCCCTGTCACCTCAGTTCTTTGATGAGCTTACCAGAAACCATTACTTTGCAGTCTGTTCAGCCTTTTTTCTTGTTCCAAGGTCAGCAGGAGCATCTTTCAACATCTCTGAGCTATCTTTTCAGCTCTTAATATCTCTGAAACCAAATAATAACGTTTTAAAGGATTGCCTCTGGTATTGGGTGATAATATATATAAACTGTTCAGTGAAAACGATCATGAAACATTTTTTTGTCAGGGGCCTGGTAAATCTGACTTGGTTCAAACAGAAATTTAATTAGTATGGAGAGAAAGTTTATTAATACTTGTATTTAACATGTTTATATGATATGAAAATTTTTGTCTTTTAAGATTTAGAATGATGTGGGTATGTAAAAGTGCAGTTTTTATAGTGTATCATCTGTCCTTTCATATGAGTAAGGGTTGATCCAAGAAATAGAACCACTATGGGTATTGAAGGGAGATTGACCCCTTCAATTGTCCCCTGCCTTGTCCTTTGAATACAGCAAGATATTAAGTCATTCTGAACACCCAGGAAGTCGATCTGAAGACTGAGAGAACAAACTGAACAACTAGAGGGAGAAAAGATCAGTGGAAGATAGGAGGTGTGGAGACCTGATTTGGGGGAGAAAAGAATCTTGGGTGCTTTGTAGAGGAGGGAACCCTGATCAGGGAGAGAGGAGAGAAAAAGACCGAGTGCAAGTGCACACACAGGGTGCAGGCATTGCACAAGAAGAACACTTCCCCCAAACAAGGGGGGCTGATAATGGCAAGTTTTTATAAGCAGCAGAGCTCAAAGTCTGAAGTTGTAGAAGTCCACGCCATCACTGGAGTGGCAAGTACAGAGGTGCTCTGTGAGGGAGGGTGGAGGCCCAGTTGTGGACAGTGTGGTCTGAATATCCCCTAGGTTGCATTGGGAGATAGTTCCCCTTTTTGGAGTGTGTTTGGGAAACATGGCACTGCCTCTCCAGGGACAAATGAGCTGGTGGGCATCATTGAGCTGCTCTGTTCATTAGCATAGGAGAAGAGACAGCTGCTGAGGGCCTCTAACCTGGATGCCAGCTTTTTGCTGTGTTTAACCATTAGCTCCAAGTCCCTGTGCATTCAATGCAGCTGTCCTTCTGGGACAAAATCGCACCAGTCACAGCCCAGTGAGACCTTCCTCCAGAGAATCGGCAGATGTTGACACCATGCTGTGTCCCTAAAATGTGGAGTTTTAGCCCAGCCAGCATGCTTGAGATAAAACAGAGGAGCACTGGGCCAGCGGTGGGCAGATAGCTCAGATAAAAAAAGGGTGAAGGCAGGGATCTGAGGGAAGCCTGGGACAAACAAGGGGAGATTGTTGTTTGCTTAACAGTGGCAGGCATGAACTCCCCTCTCTGGGGACAAGAGAGCTGGCTGATATCATATTTATCCCCACCCATCAGCACAGATGGTCTTCAATGAGCAGCACAGTGCCCACAGTGGAGGCTTGAGTTGCATACACCAAGTCTTGCCTCCCTGCACAGTGCTTTTTTCATTAGGGCAAGTGTACCTGAGAGAGCGGCAGGGAGCAGTGAGCCCTCCCCCTAGCTGCTTTTAAGAAGCAGACCAAAACACATCAAGTTAAAACTTGCCAAGTGGACAAGGTCCAAATATTCCCCACAGCAAGCAAGGAGAAACTCTGCAGAGGACTGACCTGAAGGAAAGAGCAGTGAAAACAACAGCAGAGTGCACACAGCATATACCAGAAACCCTTTCTAAAGTGTCAGGCCCTGGGCAGTATATGACTTCTTTAATATAGCCTTTACTCTCAGGAGCAGGAAACATAACAGGCTTTCCTGACACAGATACCTAGACAAAATGCCAAGATGGAGGAATTCATCCCAAAAGAAAGAACAAGAGTAGGTTAGGGCCAGGGATCTAATAAAAACAGATATAAGTAATATGCCTGAACCAGAATTTAGAACAACAATCATAAGGATACTAGCTGGGTTTGAGAAAAGCATAGAAGACTCCAGGGAGTCCCTTACTTAACAGATAAAAGACCTAAAAATTAGGCCAATATAAAAAATACTATTACCAAGATGTAAAACTGATTGAATGTAATCACAAGGATGGAAGAAGCAGAGGAATGATTAAGTGATATAGAAGATAAAATTATGGAAAGTAATGAAGCTGAAGGGTGCCTGGGTGGCTTATTTTGTTAAGTTTTGTTTGTATATCTTCACCTCAGGTCATGATCTCAGCATCCTGGGATTGGGCCCTGTGTCAGGCTCTCTGCTCCGTGGAGAGTCTGCTTCTCCCTCTCCCTCTGCCCTTCCTCCCACTCGTGTGCACACATGTGCACGCATGTGCTCTATCTCTCAAATCTTAAAAAAAAAAATGAAGCTACAAAGAAGAGGGAAAGAAAAATATTGGATCACAAATGTAGACTTAGGGAACTCAGTGTCTCCATAAAGCTTAATAACATTTGTCTCATAGAAGTCTCAGAAGAAGAAGAGAGGGGAAAAGAGGCAGAAGGTTCATTTGGGCAAATTATAGTTGAAAACTGTCCTGATCTGGGAAGGGAAATAGACATCCAAATCCAGGAGGTACAAAGAACTCCTATCAAAATCAACAAAAACATGCCAACACCAAGATATATCATAGTAATTTTTGCAAAATACAGAGATAAGGAAGGAATCCTGAAAGCAGCAAGGGAAAAGAAATCCTTAACCTACAGGGGAAGATAATTAAGGTAAGTAGCAGGTCTCCCCACAGAAATTTGTCAGGCCAGAGGAGAGTGGCATGATATATTCAGTGTGCTGAATGAAAAATACAAAGCCAAGAATACTTAATCCAGCAAGGCTGTTATTCAGAATAGAAGGAGAGAGAAAGAGTTTACCAAACAAAAGCTAAAGGCATTCTTGACCACTAAACCTGCCCTGCAAGAAATATTAAAGGGGACTCTTTAAGTGGGAAAGGAAGACCAAAAGCAGCAAAGACTAGAAAGGAACAGAGAAAAGCTCCAAAAACACCAACTTCACAGGTAATACAATGGCACTAAATTCATATCTATCAATCATCTCTCTGAATATAACTGGACTAAATGCTCCAATCAGACATAGGGTATCAGAATGGATAAAAAATAAGATCCATCTATATGCTGCCTACAAGAAACTCATTTTAGACCTAAAGACACCTGCAGATTGAAAGTGAAGGGATGGAAAACCATCTGTCCTGCTAATGGACATCAAAAGAAAGCCAGAGTAGCCATATTTATATCAGACAAACTAGATTTTTTAAAAAATTAATTTAATTTTATTTTTTCAATGTTCCAAGATTCATTGTTCACGCACCACATCCAGTGCTCTATGCAATATGTGCCCTTCTCAGTACCCACCACCACCATGCTTACCCAACCCCCAAACCCCCTCCCCTCCAAAACCCTCAGTTTGTTTCTCAGAGTCCACAATCTCTCATAGTTCATTTCCCCCTCCGATTTCCCCCAGTTCACCTTTTCCTTCTCCTAATGTCCTCCATGTTTTTCCTTATGCATAAGTGAAACCATATGATAACTGACTCTCTCTGCTTGACTTATTTCACTCAGCACAATCTCTTCCAGTCCTGTCAATGTCGATACAAAAGTTGGGTATTCACCCTTTCTGATGGAGGCATAATATTCCATTGTATATATGAACCATATCTTCTTTATCCATTTGTCTGTTTAGGGGCATCTTGGCTCTTTCCACAGTTTGGTGATTGTGGCCATTGCTGTTGTGAACGTTGGGGCACGTATGGCCCTTCTTTGCGCTATATCTGTATCTTTGGGGTAGATACCCAGTAGTGCAATTGCCGGGTCATAGGGTAGCTCTATTTTTAATTTCTTAAGGAATCTCCACACTGTTTTCCAAAGTGGCTGCACCAACTTGCATTCCCACCAACAGTGTAAGAGGGTTCCCCTTTCTCCACATCCTTTCCAACATTTGTTGTTTACTGTCTTGTTGATTTTGGCCACTCTAACTGGTGTAAGGTGGTATTTCAATGTGGTTTTGACTTGAATCTCCCTGATGGCTAATGATGATGAACATTTTTTCATGTGTCTGCTGGCCATTTGTATGTCTTCTTTGGAGAAGTGTCTGTTCATGTCTTCTGCCCATTTTTTGATGTGATTATCTGTGATAAACTAGATTTTAAACCAAAGACTGTAACAAGAGATGAAGAAGGGCACTGTATCATAATAAAGGGGTCTATCCAACGAGAGGATCTAACAATTGTAAACATTTATGCACCCAACATGGGAGCAGCCAAATATATAACTCAATGAATTACAAACATAAGGAAACTCCTTGATAATAATGCAATAATAGGGGATTCCAACACCCCACTTACAACAATGGGTAGATCATCTAAGAAAATCAACGGCGAAACATGGGCTTTGAATGACACACTAGACTAGTTGGACCTTACAGATATATTCAGAACATTTCATCCTGAAACAACAGAATACATATTCTTTCTTTTTTGGGGGGGGGGGCGGGGCATGGAGGCTTTCCAGGACATTCCTGTTTCTTTCTTTTTTTTAAATTTATTTATTTATTTTTTCCAGTGTTACAAGATTTATTGTTTTGCACTACACCCAGTGCTCCATGCAGTACGTGCCCTCCTCAATACTCACCACCAGGCTCGCCCAACCCCCAACCCCCTCCCCTCCAAAACCCTCAGTTTATTGCTCATAGTCCACAGTCTCTCATGGTTCATCTCCCCCTCTGGTTTCCCCCCATTCACCCCTCCCTTCCTTCTCATAATGCCCTCCATGTTTTTCTTTACGCTCAGCACGTAAGTGGGACCATAAGGTAATTGGTTCTCTCTGCTTGACTTATTTCACTCCACATATTCTTTTTGAATGCACATAGAACATTCTCCAGAATAGATCACATACTGGTCACAAATCAGGCCTCAACAAGTTCAAAAAGATTGAGATCATAATACCATGCATATTTTCCAGTCACAACACTATGAAACTTAAAGTCAACCACAAGAAAAAATTTGGACCACAAGTACATGAAGTTTAAAGAACATCCTACTAAAAAATGAATGGGTTTACCAGGAAATTAAAGAAGAAATAAGAAGATACATGGAAGCAAATGAGAATGAAAACATGATGGTCCAAAATCTTTGGGATGCGGCAGAAGAAATCATAAGAGAAAAGTATATAGCAATACAGGCCTACCTCAGGAAGCAAGAAAAGTCTCAAAGGGGAGCAGAATATACCACCCTTAAAATCTGTCACTTTGGCATGTGAATTATTTTGAGTTGAAGGCAATCAAGATCCAGCAGACTCAGGAAATGTTTTTTCCCTCCCTCTCAACTGCCTGAAAGAAATTAGGAGGATTGTACCAGGAAAAGATCAGGGATACATAGAGTATAACTTTTTTATATTTGAGACTTATCTGCATGGCGGGGCAAATATTTGTTTACTAAACATTTGCTTTTTTTACTTCCTCCTGGTCAATTGCTTTTCTCCCTTTTGAAGCCCCAGACCCTGTTTCTTTCCTTAGCTCAGGATGGTTTATGAGCCTCAGTTGCCTGGCTGCCTTTGCATCTCACATCTTTGTGGAGCCCCCTTAAGAAATGAAAATTTTCTATTGTTAATCTGTCTTTATTACAGGGGGGTTGTTAGTTAAGAACCTGGAAGGGTAGAGGGAAAATTACTTTTCCTCCTCTACAGTTTTATGGAATAAAAGATTATGGGAAGATCTTCCACAATGCTGACAGAGGCTATGTAAGAAACTAGAGGAGGAATTGGAGGGTCAGAAAAGTTGCTCACTGTCTTCCTACTCACCTACCAACACAAGTGGGGCAGTAGGAACTTTGAAGAGTATCTGAGAAGCCAGATACTTCCAACTGCTAGAGTCGGACTGTGAAGGAGAAGGTGAAGTCTGGGGAAGGCTGTATCCCTTTTGGTCTGGTTTCTTTTGTGATTTTTGTGTATAGTTTTCTTTCACCACATTTTTTTTTGTTTTTGTTTTTGTTTTTTTTTAGTACCAATAAGGTAAGAAAACAAGTCATATAGCTTAGTAATTTTTTTCGAACAGATTAAAAATTAGGCTTACTGTTATTTCT
>CM053605.1:37037335-37057862 GCA_028646535.1 Procyon lotor
AATTTAAAGGATGAATAAACACAACAACAGATGTGTAAGACTATAAGTAGGAACACTGTTTTACAACATGTACTGAAACAAATTTATGTACTGAAAACTTTGAAAAATAGCTCTCTTTAAATGATTTAACATTTGCTCTTCCTTATATACAGTTGAATTTCCAGTGGGAGAAGAAAAATACTCATGGCTCTCTGGGCCTTCCTTCATGAAAACCCTTTCTTAAAACCTTCTGGAGTGCTCTTTGAAGCCACTGTATGGTTAGCTGGAAATAGGGGCTGCTATCAGTGCACACATATATATATGCATGATATCCTGTCTTCCCAACTCCCCCACACATATGGGATCATTACTGGGTAAGCTTAGGGGGAGCCCCATAGTCCAACAAGGAAGTCCTCTGAAATAAAGCCTATTAATGAAGTTCCCTTCTGGAGATGGCTTAGAAGCTCTTAAATCTAATTTATTACTCTTATGTTTTTTAAAAATATTTAAAATGTTGGTTTGAATAGGTAGTAAATATATATGGTACAAAATTCAGAAAGTTCAAAGGGGCCAAACAGCAAAAAATCTTCCTACCCTGCTCTCATATGTCTGATTTTCATTTGTGGAGGCAACCATTTTAGCAGTATCTTGTGTATCTATCTAGAGATACATTCGATATATAAATACTGTATGTGCCCATGAACAGAGTGGGTGGGTAGCATTGCAAACACACTGTCTTGATTATTCGTAGTCCAACTAATTCTAAGACTAGGTTCTATTCTAAACCAGTTGAATCCATTCATTAAAAAATTAAAAGAGTTAATTATTATGTGTATACTTTGTATATACTGTGTATATACTTTTGGTATGTATATTTTGCTTATCTACAGAGTCTAAATAATTTTAGAAATCTTTGTTGGTTGTACCTAGTAATCCATTTGATGAGTACCATTGTGTTTTGTAAATACTGGTTTTTTTTGTTTGTTTTGTTTTTACAAATTGAAGGTTTGTGGCAATCCTGCATTGCGTGGAGCAAATCTATTGGTGCTATTTTTCCACGGTGTGTCTCTATATCACATTTTGGTAATTCCCACAATATTTCAGATTTTTTCACTATTGTTTGGTGAACAGTGATCTGTGATCTTTGATGTTACTGTTGTAATTGTTTTGGAGGCACGGTTGAACTGTGCCCAAATAAGATGATGAACTTAATTGATCAATGTTGTGTCTGTTCTGACTGTTCCATTGATCTCCTGTTCTCTCATCTCCCTCTCCGTAGGCCTCCCTGTTCCCTGAAATACAACAGCATTGAAATTAGGTCAATTAATGATCCCACTGTGGCCTTCCAAGTGAAAGGAAGAGTCACATACCTCACACGTTAAATCAAAAGCTAGAAATGATTAAGTTTTGTGAGGAAGGCATGGCAAAATCCTAGATAGATCAAAAGCTAGGCCTCTTGTACCAGTTAGTCAAGTTGTGAATATAAAGAAAAAGTTCTTGAAGGAATTTAAAAGTGCTACTCCAGTGAACATATGAATAAGAAAGTGAAATAGTCTTGCTGATATGGAGAAAGTTTTAGTTGGGATAGATCAAGCCATCTACAACATTTTCTTAATCTAAGCCTAATCCAGAATAAAGCCCTAACTCTCTTCAATTCTCTTAAGGCTGAGAGAAGTGAGGAACCTGGAGGAGAAAAGTTGGACATTAGCAGAGGTTAGTAACATGAGGTTTAAGGAAAGGAGCCATCTCCATAATGTAAAAATACAAGGTGAAGCAGCAAATGCTGATGTGGAAGATGCAGCTAGTTATCCAGAAGGTCTAGCTAAGATAATGAAGGTGACTACACTAAACAAGATCTTCAATATAGATGAAACAGGCTTCTATTGGAAGAAGATGCTATCTAGGACTTACATAGTTAGAGAGGAGTAGTCAGTGGCTGGCTTCAGAGCTTCAAAGGACAGGCAGACTTTATTGATAGGGGTGAATGCAGCTATTGACTTTAAGTTAAAGCCAATGCTCATTGACAATTCTGAAAATTGTGGGGCCCTTAAGAATTATGCTAAATCTGCTATGCTTTATAAATGGAACAACAAAGCCTGGATGACAG
Organism: Procyon lotor; assembly: GCA_028646535.1. Classification (NCBI taxonomy): domain Eukaryota; kingdom Metazoa; phylum Chordata; class Mammalia; order Carnivora; family Procyonidae; genus Procyon; species Procyon lotor. The sequence goes on from CM053605.1 coordinate 37,039,422, forward strand.
CATATCTGTTTACAACATGGTTTACTGAAAAGTTTAAGTCTGTTGTTGAAACCTACTGCTCAGAAAAGAAGATGGCTTTCAAAATACTGCTAATTGACAATGTTCCTGGTCAGCCAAGAGCTCTCATGGAGCTTGCTCACACAGCATCTCTTCTGCAGCCCTGGGTCAAGGAGCAATTTTGGTTTTCAAGTCTTATTATTTAAGAAATATATATACCCAACTTTTGTATCAACATGGACGGGACTGGAAGAGATTATGCTAAGTGAAATAAGTTAAGCAGAGAGAGTCAATTATCATATGGTTTCATTTATGTGTGAAGCATAAGGAAAAACATGGAGGACATTGGGAGAAGGAAAGGAAGGGTGAATTGGGGGAAATCAGAGGGGGAAATGAACTATGAGAGACTGTGGACTCTGAGAAACAAACTGAGGGTTTTGGGGGAGGATGGGGGTTTGGGTGAGCCTGGTGGTGGGTATTGAGGAGTGCACGTACTGCATGGGGCATTGGATGAGATGCATGAACAATGAATCTTGGAACACTGAAAAAATAAAAAATATATTTCATAAGGCTATAGCTGCTATAGAGAGTGATTGGTGGATCTAGGCAAAGTAAGTTGAAAACCTTCTGGAAGGGATTCATCATTCTAGATGCCATTAAGAACATTCATGATTCATGGGAAGAGGTAAAAATATCAACTTCATAGGAGTTTGGAAGAAGTTGTCCAATCCTTGTGGATGACTGAGGGGTTCAAGACTTTAGTGGAGGAAAATAACTGCAGATATGGTGGAAATAACAAGAGAACTAAAATTAGAAGTAGAACCTGAAGATGTGACTGAATTGCTGGCAATTTCATGATAAAACTATAATGAATGAGAAATTGCCTCTTGGTGGATGAACAAAGAAAGGTGTTTCTTGAGATGGAATCTACTTGTGAGGATTGTGGTTGTTGGAATGACAACAAAGTATCTAGACTTGTTACATAAACCTAGTAGATAAAGCAGCAGCAGCATTTGAGAGGATTGATTCTAATTTTGGAAGTTCTACCGTGGACACGTTGCATACTACAGAGAAATTATGAAAGGAAGTGTCAATCAATACAGCAAACTTGACTGTTGTCTCATTTTAAGAAATTACCACAGCCACCCCAACCAACCTTCAGCACCTTCCACCCTGATCAGTCAGAAGCCATCAACATTGAGGCAAGACTCTCTGCCAGTGAAAAGAGTCTGACTCACTGAAAGTGCAGATGATGGTTAGCATTTAATAGCAATAAATTACTTTTTTTTTCTTTTCACAATGTCAGCTTTATTCAGTCATAAAGCAAGGTTAACATAATTGTCAAGCAGGTTCAGACTTACAAAATTGATGATATTTTACCACGTATTTAACTTGGCTGCTTCTTCAGTGTGGCCTCTTCTCTCCCTTTAGTTGTGGAGTTTGTTCTGTCAGTCTTCAGGCTGATTTCTGGGGTATTTAGAATGACTTGATAGTTATCTGCTTGTGTTTGTGGGGCAAGATGAGCCTTGGGATCCTCCTACTCCTCCACCATCTTCCTCTCAGTAAGTTTCTTTCTTTTTTTTTAAGTGAATTGAAATTTATTTTTTTTTCCTTTTCTCTGGGGAGTTTTTTTTTTTTTAATTTTATTTTTTCAGTGTTGCAAGATTCATTGTTCATGTACCACACCCAGTGCTTCATGCAATACATGCCCTCCTCAATACCCACCACCTAAGTTACTTTTTAATCAAGATATGTACATTGTTTTTTCAGACATAATGTTATTCCATACTTAATAGACTACAATATAGCATAGAAGTAACTGTTATATGCATTTGGAAAACAAAACAAAAATCATTTGACATTATTGCAATGTTTCCTTTATTGTAATGGTCTGGAACTGAACCCACAGTATCTCTGAGGTATACCTGTATATGGTTTGATGTTGGCTTGTGACAAAACCTGAGTGAATTTTATCCTAAACTTACTCTTTTTTTACACAGAGAATGTCTAAGCACACGGATGCAGCAGAAGTACTATTGGAAAGAAAAGGTTGTGCAGGAGTGATAACACTAAACAGACCAGAGTTCCTAAATGCACTGAATCTCAGTATGACTCGGAGCATTTATGCACAGCTAAAGGTTTGTAATTTCCCTAAAGAAATTATATGGATCCTTTTAAAAGTGTATTTCAGTAGAACATTTCTGGTATTCTCTTCCATAGAATATCTGGGATCAGATCAAGATCCCAGATCCCAGATCAAATCAAGTCCTGTTGATTTCTTGTATTCCATGCTTTCCCTGTGTAATTATCTTGGAGCATCCCTAGTGACAGGGAGTTCATGGCCTCCTGAGATAGCCTCTTCCACTTTTACATAGCTCCAAGTTTCTTTGTGTTTTTTGCCAGTGTACTTCTCTGACCTTTTAACCAATGATACTGGTTCTGCTTTTTGGGATGTGAGTATACAAATCCAATTTCCTTACATGTGACAACTTTTTTTTTTTAGGTTGTTTTTTTTGTTTTTTGTTTTTTTTTGACAGAGAGGAGAGAGATCACAAGTAGGCAGAGGCAGGCAGAGGGGGTGGGGAGGCAGGCTCCCTGCTGAGCAGAGAGCCCAATGTGAGGCTCCATCCTAGGACCCTGAGATTATGACCTGAGCCGAAGGCAGAGGCTTTAACCCACCGAGCCACCCAGGCGCCCCTTTTAAGATTTTATATGAGACAGGAGAATGAGTGAGAGTACACAAGCAGTGAGGAGAGGGAGGAGAAGCCGACTCTCTGCTGAGCAAGGAGCCCATTGTGGGGCTCAATCCCAGGACCTTGAGATCATGACCTGAGCCAAAGGCAGATGCTTAACTGACTGAGCCACCCAGGCATCCTCATTGTCCCCATGTGGCAGCTTTTTGACAGCTGTTTTTGAACTGCTTGGCCAGCATGTTGTAGAGAAGGCCATAAGCTTTTCTATTCTAGGTGAACTGCATGGTGCAGTGGAAAAGCATGACTTACAGTCTGACTACTTTGTTTAAAACTTGGATTTCTTTTTATTAACTGTGTAGCTTGGCAGTGTTAATCTCTCTGTCCTTCATTTCTCAGCTGTGAAATGGGGATGGTTGTATCTCACAGGATTGTGGGGGAGATGAAGTGAAATAGTGTACCTCACATGGTCAGCCACAAAGACTAATTCTCCCCTGGTTACCAGTTCCTTAATTTTTTATTTGATAAGTCTCTCTTTCATACTGTTGTATCTGTTTGGGACACTGCATAATATGTCCCAAATTTTAATATAGTAAAGAGAAATAAGCCAGGTGTTTCAGATTGGAATTAGACCAGCGTGGAGGGAAGCAGAAACTTCCATGTTAGAATGCCATATTTCTGTTAATGTAGTCCAGTATTGTATTAGCCTTATGGACAGCCATATCTGTCCAGCTACATCTCTTCCAAATACAGAATTTATAGAGCTCCTGTTAATTTTTCTATCTCTGGTTAAATGATTTTTTAGCCCATTTGTCTTTTGAATTTCCATTGGCTCTTGACTCTTTCATCCTCCTTATTTATTAGCTGTCCTTACCAACCTCCAATCACTTCAAGACTATCAGTATCAGTGGTTTCACTCAATTGCTTATAAATTTGTCAGTAGGACAGAGCCCTATGTCACTACAATAGAAAGGTTCTTGCTCTATTTTTTCACCAGATTTATAAGCTTCTGTAACATATTTTTAAGCCCATATTTTTTTCATTTTGATTTCAAAGTTGTCATAGCAAAGATTTCAGATGCCATCATGCAATTTGGATCACAAAGTATATTCATCTAGTAACTTGTTGAAATAGTCTCTAATTTATGTCAGAAAAGAAAATGAAGTTGGGATCCTTTCTTTGGATGTACTTTATAAAGCTGTACTTTATACGTATTGATATATATCTATCTATATAGATGTATATATGTATGCATATACATACATATAGATTTTTTTTGTAGTTTGTATTTATAATATGCTTTTACCATCTTCTTTTCTATTTGGCTAGAATTGGGAACAAGATCCTGAAACTTTCCTGATCATTATAAAAGGAGCTGGTGGAAAGGCTTTCTGTGCTGGGGGTGATATCAGAGGTAAAAACTCCCCCTGCCCAATCGAAGTGTTTTTTGTTTTCCCCCTAATAGACTGATAAAACTAATAGGAAATTTTTGTAATACTTTATAATTTGTTTTACATCTTAGAATTTTTTTTTGTTATAATGACTTAGCCATTGTAGTTAATATTAGAAAAATGAGAATAGCATTTTTTTAAAATATATGTGCCCTTATTTTTAAAAAAAAATATGTGCTCTTCGTATATCCTATCTTCTCCCTGAATCATCCTAAACAAAATTTCCAGTTATGCTCTGTGAGTCCACTTTTTATTTTAGGTTAGCTGGTAGTCAACAATTCAGCTTGTCATATAACCTGACAGTCTGGCCATGTTGAGTGACTTGTCATTCTCCAAATATGACATTCCTTCACGTATTTCCTTGACTGTGCCTGTGCTTTCCCCTAGTGCATGATCCCAAAGCAAGGATGTACTTAATTATAGAATTCATCTTGTTATTAATATATTTTTACAGGTATGTAAGTAAACCTGCTGAGATGGGATAAAAAGATTAATTCTCCTTTCTAGTTCTTTAATTCAGTCTGTATACATTTAGCTATTAAAGACAAAGGAGAGACGAAATGTTTGGCCTCAGGATCAAAGTTATGTACTTCTCACCCCTGGTTGTCAGTATTTTGTATATACTGGAAACTTTTTTGCGTTTTGTGTTTTGTTTGTTATGGAACTGCTAGAATCCAGGGATGGTTTTTTCTTTGGGTTTTTATTTTGTGTCTATGTGTATGTATATGTATATCTATATATCTGTACATACATATATATAAATATGGGTTTTTTTGTATTGTGTTAAAGACAGTATGGTTTGGATTGATCTAGTTACCAAATTTACAGGTTTACATAAACCATTATATTATTATTTTTTTAAAAGATTTTTATTTATTTATTTATTTGACAGAGAGAGAGAGAGACACACACACACACACATAGCAAGAGAGGGAACACAAGCTGAGGGAGTGGGAGTGGGAGAGGGAGAAGCAGGCTTCCCGTTGAGCAGGGAACCCGATGTGGGGCTTGATCTCAGGACCCTGGGATTATGACCTGAGCCGAAGGCAGACGCTTAACAACTGAGCCACCTAAGTACTCCTGTTTTGTTTTTAAAGATTTTATTTATTTATGTGTCAGAGAGATACAGAGAGAGCGAGCACAGGCGGGGGGAGGAGCAGACAGAAGGAGAAACAGGCTCCCTTCTGAGCAAGGAGCCTGATGTGGGACTCAATCCCAGGACCCTTGGGTTTATACCTGAAGCAAAGGCAGATGCTTAACTGACTGAGCTACCCAGGCATCCCAACCATTATATTTAGGATGGGAAGAAACAAGCTTGAATTAGGACATAATTTCAGATACCTGTTAAATTTAAAATAACTGAATTTTAATTTTTAATTCCCATCAATTTTTATTCAATTTTTAATTTTTCAATTGCTTAGATTTGTTAACTGAATTGTGTTTGAATTTGTTTTGCCCACAACATGAATATTTTTAAAAAATTGTTTTCCAGCATAGAGCTAACCTTTCTTCTGGAGTTGGGTCTGTGATCTTGTTAGTTTACAGATGGGCAGAGTCTTATGTATTGTTTTTAGCTTCTTCTGTGAGCTATTTTTGCATATAAGCCTAACTTTATATTGATGTTTGGAAGTACAAAGTACAGATTTATTTTAGTTAATATGTATAAAGCAGTGGTGTTCAATTCCAGGAAATTCAGTTGCTTTTAATATCATAGTCCAAGATGATAAATGGGCACTCAGAAAAAAAATTTTTAAATGTAATTATGATTGTCATTTAATTTTAACTTCTTTGGAATTAAGTGATTAGAATAAAAGGAAATTGAAGAAGATTTTTGGGGTAAAAGAACTTCATTCCATAGGCAATATAATTTGTACTCTTGTCCTTTTAGAATTGCTAAGTGTAGTGGTAAGGACTGAATAAGAAACAGTAGATGAGGGTTTGGGGGTGTGCATGTTTTAGTGAAAGCCCCACAAGGACAAAAATGGACACCAAACTTTTCTTTTAAAAACCAGGAAAAGAAGTGAACATTTGGAACATTTTGAAGGAAGATATATCAGACTTCTAAAATTAGTCTAAAAATCTATAGTCAACAATTTTTATGTAACTCTAGACCATAGAAGAAGAAATATGTTTATATTTTAATTTGTATCTTAATAGATAATTCTCATAAGATTTAAAGATAGGAAGGCATATGAGCTTACAGTGTATGGAAGAGAATGGTTTGATAGTAGTCTTACCATTGACTGGAATAGGAATACAGTAGATGCTCAATTTTTTTTTTTTAAAAGATTTATTTATTTATTTGACAGAGAGAGAGATCACAAGTAGGGAGAGAGGCAGACAGAGAAGGGGAAGCAGGCTCCCCGCCGAGCAGAGAGCCCGATGTGGGGCTTGATCCCAGGACCCTGAGATCACGACCTGAGCCGAAGGCAGAGGCTTTAACCCACTGAGCCACCCAGGCACCCCTCAATAAATGTTTCATGGTGAAATGAATGTGGCAGAAATACTTAACTAGATGGAATATATTGTAGAACTGTGAGTATGTGTACACACATGCACACATCTACTTACATTTTTCTTTATGTATAATGTATTTTGTGTTAAGCCATATTACCATTGGAAATGTATATCCAGTAATGTTTATTCAAGTGCTATAGACAAGAGTCCAAATGAATTCCGTAGCAATATGTAAGTTCTAAATTAGGTATAACACTTTATAAGAAGTCCTTAAGAACTTTTGCCTTGTAGTTTTGACATTAGACTATGGATCTAGGGCTAACTGTGTCTGTGGCATGGACACTTCAAAACTTTTAACAAACCATTCTAGAGTTTCCTCAGTACTTAATATCACAATATTTTAAATTTATTCTCTTTGACTGTATCGACTAGAAAGCACTTTTTTTTTTAAGATTTTATTTTTAAGTAATCTCTATACCCACCATGGAGCTTGAACTCACAACCCTGAGATCAAGAGTCAACATGCTCTACCAACTGAGCCAGCCAGGCGCCCCACTAGAAAGCACTTTTTAAAAAATTTGTAATCCTTCTTTTTTTCCTTGCCTTCCTTCCTTCATTTATTTTTTTTTTTCTTGTAGTGATCTCCGAAGCTGGGAAGGCAAACCAGATGACTCAAGATTTCTTTAAAGAAGAATATACGCTGAACAATGCCATTGGTATGCATGCTCCACTGATAGCTTTGAAAATGGAATCAAGAAATGAGCTGCACAGTATTAATTGTTAAAAATGTGTCAGTAGACACTCTTATTTACTTTTTTTTTTTTTTAAAGATTTTATTTATTTATTTGACGGAGAGAGAGATCACAAGCAGGCAGAGAGGCAGGCAGAGAGAGAGGGAAGCAGGCTCCCTGCTGAGCAGAGAGCCCGATACAGGGCTCAACCCCTGGACCCTGAGATCATGACCCAAGCCAAAGACAGAGGCTTTAACCCACTGAGCCACCCAGATGCCCTCTTTTTTACTTTTTTATGTACTATATGACAGGCATAATATAAAGCTGATTATTTGGCTTATTTTATATACTATATATGTAGTGTATATATATATACTTTTATATACTATATGACAGGCATAAATAAAGCTGATTATTTGGCTTATTCCAGGACAATTCACACTTCAATATTAGTAAGCTATACTTAATTACTATTTGTCCTACAATCAATATAAAAACATGGATTCTGATCATATGACTGGCTTTCTTGGAAAACAAAAAACTTGGGTCTCAGTTTTCTATGTAGAATGAAATACCATTTCTTAAGTCTTGAGAAACTCTGGGATGAAAGGTCTTCATAGTTGATGTTCCAGATTTCACTGGAATTGAAGCAGTATTTTTATCAAATATGTGTTTCAAATGTTAAATTGCAGAGAATAACATAATATATACCCATCAGCCAGAATTAACAGACATTAATATTTTATTTTTGCTTGATGTTTTAAGGTTTATTTGAAAGAAATATAATAGTACAGGTTTTAAACTTCAGTCCACTTTGTTGTTTTCCTCAGTACCACTTTTTTTCTCTCCCCAGAAGCAACCATTATCTCGCAAGAAGTAACTATTGTCATTAATTTTTAGTGTATCCTACTAGACCATAGTTAACATTTTTGTGACATATTTATGAACAAAAATACTATTATTCTGTTTTTGAAATTTATATAAGTAATGTTTTACTGTATACCAAAGTTTTCTTTTTTTTTTTTAAGATTTATTTATTTGACAGCACAAGCAGGGGGAGCAGCAGGCAGAGGGAGAGGGAGAAGTAGTCTTCTCATTGAGCAGGGAGCCTGATGCAGGGCTCGATCCCAGGACCCTGGGATCATGACCTGAGCTGAAGGCAGATGCTTAGCCAGCTGAGTGACCCAGGTGCCCCTCAAAGTTGTTTTTAATAACATGGAATGTAACTGTTCCATAGTATTCTGTATTATGAATATACCTCTCTAGACCTATCTATTCTATATTAATTGATATTTTAGGTTATTTCAAATTTTTACTAGTACAGATTGTTGTGTATGTCCTGTTAGTGTCTATGTACAAAAGTTTCTCTAGAAATAATAGAAGCAGAATGAATGGATCATGGTTTATATGTCTTCATTTGTTTCCAGATTCTTCTCTAAAGTATAAAATTTTATTTTCTGCATGTCTTTTCCATCATTTTTTATGTTAAACTTTGCATGTCTGATATTGTGACTTTAATTTGCATTTCACTGAATATTGGTGAGATAGAAGGTGTTTGTGTTAAGTAATCATTTAGGTTTTCTTCTCATCCTTTGTTCATCTTTCTGTTGGATTATCTTTTTCTTACTGATGGTATACATCTTTATATATTCTGGATTCCTCACTTATGTAGATTATACAGATTATACAGGTGTACTATAAGAAAACCTCTCTCTGCTACTTTAAATTATCTTTTGGTATATACAGGTTTTTATTTGATGAGTTGGAATGTATCCATTGTTTTTCCACATGATTTCTGCTTTTTTGCATTTAAAAAGGTTATTTAGATGTTCCCATATTTTCTTTTAATAGCTTCAGTATTTTGTTTCTTTATACTTTAAGTCTTTAATGTACTTGAAATTCTTTTTTGCATGCAACATCATTTAACTTTTTTCAGTTAGAAAGCCAGAGGTTGTAATGCCTTTTATTATAAAGTTCATGCCTTTTTCACTGATTTTTACCTCTGTTATATGTCAAGTTCTTAATATGTGACCTGGTCTCTTTCTGGTCACTTTGTTGACTGGTCTGTTTGTACTTACGATGAAACTACAATGTCAAAATTATTATAACTTTAAGATATGTTTCTATCTGGTAGTGTAAGTTGCCCTTGTTTCCTTTTAGAATTGTCTTGGCTGCTCTTGGGATTTTGATCTTCCAAATGAGTTTTAGAATTATTTTTTCTGGCTCCACATAAGATTCCATTGAGGTTTTGATTGGAATGACAATTATAAAGTAATTTAGGGTGAATTGACGTCTTTCACATTGAGTCTTCACATCTATACTTGTAGCATATCTCTTTATTTATGCAGACTTAATAACTTACAGAATCATAATTTACATGCCATAAAACTCACCCCTTTCAAATATATAATTCAGTAACTTTTAGTAAACTTGTGTAACTATCACCCTCAACAAGTTTGGTACTTTTAATCAGATTTGAGTTTTTATGTCCTTTAATAATGTTTTGTGACTTTATCCATAAATATGTTGCTGCCTTTTTTTTTTTAAGTTTTATTCTTAGGTAGCTTACTTTTTTTATTAGTATATTTAATGGTAATTTTACTGTCACATTTTGTAATTTACTGTTTTTGGCATATTGAAGTGCTTTGGATTTTAAAGTTTGTTCTTATATCCTGCAACCCTGCTAAAGTTTATTCTGATGATATTTCTGTAGATTCTCTTGGCTTTTCTACCTACATAGGCAATTATACCATCTGCACATAATTTTTTTTACTTCTATCTTTCCAGTCTTTATATTATGACTTTTCTTATATTTTGGCTGGGACCTCTATTGTAATGTTGAATGATTATATGTTGTCTTATTTCTGATGTCCATAGGAAAGCCCTTAAACTTTCAGTTTTTAGTATAATCTTTTTGTAGGCACTTTTTTTTTTTTTTTACCAAGTTACAGATATTACTTCTATTACTAATTTGTTAAGGGTGTTTTGTTTTTTTTGTTCAGTGGTAGTGGTGGTGCTTATTATCTGCTTGAACATCCACTTTCTTTGGCTTTTTTTTTTCTCTTTCTCGGGAGGAATTTATTGACTTCCTGTCTCAGCAGATAGTTTTTCTAGTCACGTTTTGTGAATCTAAAAGCTCCTTAGGATGAGCTTGTATGCAGGTAGTCCATTTCATAAGTTATGCGGGCCAGAATTTATTTCTGACTCAAAACATACACGTTCACTCACAATCACTGGCTGTAGTTATCACTCAGCTATTGATTTTGAGTTTATTCTGGCACTGGTAGTTTTGTGTGTGTGTGTGTGTGTGTGTGTGTGTGTGTGTGTGTGTGTGTATTATGTTAGTCACCATAAAATACATCATTAGTTTTTGATGCAGTGTTCCAAGATTCATTGTTTATGTCCAACACTCAGTGCTCCATGTAATACATGCCCTCCTTAATAGCCACCACCAGGCTCACCCATCCCCCGACCCCTGTGCCCTCTAAAACCCCCAGATTGTTTCTCAGAGTTCAATCTCTCATGGTTCATCTGCCCCTCCGATTTGCCCAATTCACTTTTCTTTTCCTTCTCCTAATGTCCTGCATATTATTCCTTATGCTCTACAAATAAGTGAAACCATATAATTGACTTTCCTCTGCTTGACTTATTTCACTCAGCATAATCTCCTCCAGTCCCATCCATGTTGATCCAAAAGTTGGATATTCATCCTTTCTGATGGCTGAGTAATGTTCCATTGTATATATGGACCATATCTTCTTCTTCTTTTTTTTTTTTCATATCTTCTTTATTTGTCTATTGAAGGGCATCTTGGTTCTTTCCATGGTTTGGCGATTGTGGACATTGCTGCTATGAACATTGGGGTACATATGGCCCTTCTTTTCACTACATCTGTATCTTTGGGGTAAATACCCAGTAGTGCAGTTGCTGGGTCATAGGATAGCTCTATTTTTAATTTTCTGAGGAATCTCCACACTGTTTTCCAAAGTGGCTGCACCAATTTGCATTGCCACCAACAATATAAGAGGGTTCCCCTTTCTCTACATCTTCTCCAACATTTGTTGTTTCCTGCCTTGTTAATTTTTGCCATTCTAACTGGTGTAAGGTGGTATCTCAATGTGATTTTGATTTGAATTTCCCTGATAGCCAATGATGATGAACATTTTTTCATGTGTCTGCTAGCCATTTGTATATCTTCATTGGAGAAGTGTCTGTTCATGTTTACTACCCATTTTTTGACATGATTATCTGTTTTTTGGGTGTTGAGTTTGAGAAGTTCTTTATAGATCTTGGATATCAGCCCTTTGTAGTATCATTTACAAACATCTTCTCCCATTCTGTGGGATGCCTGTTTGTTTTGTTGACTGTTTCCTTTGCTGTGCAGAAGCTTTTTATCTTGATAAAGTCTCAAAAGTTCATTTATGCTTTTGTTTCATTGCCTTTGGAGACATGTCTTGAAAGAAATTGCTGTGGCCAATGTTGATGTCTGGCACTGGTGGATTTCCTTTGTTTGGCTTTGAACTTGGATGTACATTAAAAATTTTTTTTCATAGGATTACTATGTATTTGAAGTAGGAGTGGGGAAAAGAGGCTATTTCTTGATTTAGCTCAGTAGGCCAGATTGAATGGACATCTCTCACTTCTTTAAGTCTAAAATTCTACATATCAGATTAACTTAGAGTGGCTTATTCATATGGCTAAGGAGAACTTGAATGGGACTAGTGTGAGCAAGAAACTGAATTTTAATTTTTATTTAATTGTAATTTTAATTTCAATAACTGTATTTGGCTAGTAGCTACTATGTTAGTGCAGTTCTATACTAAATAAAAGGCAATGGGAGAAAACTTCTAAGAAGTTTAAAGAGTTTGGTTAATGTTAATATACAGAGAGAAAGCCTTCAAGGTTTAATTTTTATACATTGTAATGATATATTTTGTTTAATAAGGAATTTTACAGATTCTGGCTTTATTCCCTGCATCAGTTAGCTTCTGATATTTTATATCTGATATATATATATACAGATATGTACACACACCCCATTTCAGATTTTATATATATAACAACAAGGACCTGCTAATTTTTTTTTTTTTTTTTTTTTTGGTTTTCCTGGTGAGTTTATCTGAGGGTTCTTTCTTTGCTTCAAAATGTACCCCATCCACTCCCTTCCTCCTGGGGCAGCCTCCAGCTGGTTCTTAGGTGCAGCTGAAAGCCCCTCCCTTCCAGGAAGCCCTCCCAGCCCTAGGATCCTTGCAACCTTACGATTCATCTTTCAACAGCCTCTGAGCCCTGTGTTTGTTCCCTCTCTCTAGACTAACTCCTGCCCCCATGAGCTCAAAAAGAAAAAGGTTTTATTATATCTCACTACCGAATGTATGTTTGTGTGTATGTATATAAAATGTGAGCAGCACACTCTCCCTCGCCCTCAGGGACAGAGTCTTTAAAGCACCTTCTTCCCTTCTATTCTTAAGCCCAGAGAGGGCTCTGCCTTCCCTAAGGTCACACAGCAAGGGAGACGGATAGAAAAGGGGACCTAGATGGGCAGGCAGCCCCGCACTGTCTCCTTGGAGTCCTGGGGAGCCCGGGCCTCGGGTGCATGGTTGAACTGAAAGGAAAGCAGAGGATGTGTATATATATCTGTTTTCAGATATATATATATCTGAAATGGGGTGTGTGTACATATCTCCATCCCAATCAATAGAGAAATTTCTGTCCCTAGTTTCTAGGCAATTATAGTTTCCTAAGGAATTACAGTTCAAGATTGAAGGGAATTGAAGTTGGAAGGCTGTAGAAGTTGTGAACTTGCAAATATGAGATTAGGAGGAAACTCATTCTAGAATTGGGACTTGATGGTTTGTTTGGCAAACTGGAAATATTTACAGAACTGCTAGATGGATTGAAACTGCAATTTTATCCTTCCACATTGCATGGAATATTACTTATCCATAAAAAAGAATGAGATCTTGCCATTTGTGACAACCTGGATGGATCTAGAGGGTATTATGCTAAGTGAAATGAGTCAGAGGAAGACAAATACCATATGATTTCACTTATATGTGGAATCTAAAAAACAAATGAATAAACAGCGCAAACACACCTGTAAATATAGAGAACAAACTGATGGTTGCTGGAGGGGAAGGGAGTGAAGGGATAGTGAAAGGTGAAGAGGGGAGTGAGCAATACAGTCTTCCAGTTATGGAATGAATAAGTCACAGGAATAAAAGGTACTACATAGGGAATATAGTCAATACTATTATAATGGTGTTGCCTGGTGCCAGATGGTGGTTACACTTGTGGTGAGCATAACATAATGTATATAAACTTGCTGAATTACTATGTTGTACAACTGAAACTAACATTATGTGTCTACTATACGTCAGTCCAAAAAAAAAAAGGTCCAAAACAGAAACCCAAAAAACCAAATTTTTATATTGGTCTTCAGTAAGGAAGTAATATTGAAACAAACCTTAACACAAGCTCAGTGATTTGCATTTTTGTTATGTTATAAGCAACTCCCCTTCTCAGAGGAAAAAGAAAAATGGAAAAAGAATACAGTAAAACTTTTCAGAATTTTTGAGCTGAAAGGTACTTCTGAGGCCATATATTAAATCTCATTATTTAATAGATGAGGAAACTTACCTATAAATCATATACATATGGTATGCACATGTACATTAACTTGTGTGTGTATAAATGTGTATATACCTGATGTTAGTATATATATTGAATTGCCAGTATATATGTGCATGTGTGTTTGTGTATATCTCATGCCAGTATATACATTGAATATAGTTGATTTGCCAGCTAATGGTAAAGTTGAGACTGGAATTTGCATCTTCTAACTCCCAGTCCTTGCTTTTTACTGTATGTACTACTCTTTGTATTGAAAATAAATTACATTCCTTAAAATTCAACTGTGTACATAAACATTCATGGCTTATAAGGTAAATCTTAATTATATTTTTCAATAGCTCAGATATAAAAGGCTTTCATTTGTTTTAAATTGAAGTGTTGAGTTGTTAAGTGATAATAGGCGATCAAACTTGTGTTGGGATTGAGATTTTGAAAAGAACATATCTTAGGGGCGCCTGGGTGGCTCAGTCGTTAAGCGGCTGCCTTCGGCTCAGGTCATGATCCCGGGGTCCTGGGATCGAGCCCCGCATCGGGCTCTCTGCGCGGCAGGGAGCCTGCTTCTCCCGCTACTATTCCCTCTGCTTGTATTCCCTCTCTCGCTGTGTTTCTATCAAATAAATAAAATCTTTAAAAAAAAAAAAAAAAAGAAAAGAACATATCTTAGAAGCCACATATTTATAGCCACTTTGGTATTTCTTGCAAAAACTTCCTAAATAAAATATTCAGAGTTCATGTAACATGAGATTTTTGGAAAAGTGAATGTATTTTAAACATTGTAATTAATTATTGTTCTGGTTTTTGTTTTTTGTTTTGTTTTTAGGTTCTTGCCGGAAGCCATATGTTGCACTTATTCATGGAATTACAATGGGTGGGGTAAGTAGACTATCTTACTCTCATCATTGATATGTGAGTTTACTAAAAATAAATTAATCATTATTGATCAGAAGTGAGGCACTGAATATAATATAGTAGAGCTCATTGAAACAAAATCTTGTTTGGATTTTGGATCCTTCCAGGTTTAGGATATAATATTTGCTTATAATACTTCTAGATGATCTCCATCCAAAAGAATATGTTCTTTTTTTTTTTTTTTTTTAAAGATTTTATTTACTTAACTGTCAGAGAGAGAGACAGCACAAAGCAGGCGGAGTGTCAGGCAGAGGCAGAGTAAGAGTGAGAAGCAGGCTTCCTGCTGAGTAAGGAGCCTGATGAGGGACTTGATCCCAGGACCCTTGGATCTCGACCTGAGCCGAAGGCAGATGCTTAACCACCTGAGCCACCTAGGCATCCCTAAAAGAATATGTTCTTAATTTATATACAACTTTAGCTTCTTGAATTAGCAAGCTTTTTTACCCAATAGAACGGATTGAATTTTCTGTTACTGTTGTCATAAAGAGCCTTTTTCTACTTATAAGTAAACTGATGGCTTCCAATAGCTTCAGAGAAGAAACTGGAATGTTAAGGGATTTTTAGACTGAATCTTGGGGATGTATTTGCCTAAATTGTATCTATTGCACAAAATCTTGCCTTAGTGAAAGTTTCTGGATACTTTATGAAGTTCTTCAAAAAAAACAGCGTTTCTTATCAATTGACAAAGTATTTCTTTTATGTTTGTGTAATTACAAAGAAGTCTTAAAGGTTTCTGGCCTTGAATAACTTGATGTAGAGTCAGAAAAACATGAAATAATGACCAAAAAGGGGAAAATTGTATGACACTAGTTATACCAAAGATAAGCCTTTAAAGAAGTGAGAAGTCAGAATGGGTCTTCATGGCAAGAAAAGGTAGGATTTTGGTAGGTAGTAGGAGGCTGAAAGGAAGAATTTCAAAGATTCCACATTCAGTGTTTGAGAGATTTAGTCATTGGGAATACAAAAAGTCTCCCTCTTTTTCTGATAGAACCAAAGTAGATAAAGCCTCTTGGGCACTGGGAGTTGGTTATATCTTGGATGTCATTATGGGAAAGGGTTCCACTAGCAGCTGTGGCTAGAAAGCAGGATCAAGGGGCAATGTGTGCCTCTTGGCTTGTTAACATTTACTGAACATGAGTTGATCGTGCTTTCTTTGTCAAGGAAGTGTTACCATGAGGAAAAGACTGAAAAAAAAAATCCCTGAAAAAATGTTGCAGAATAAGAGGAAGGAAAATAATTGAAATGTTGAAGGAAGAGCTGCTCTGTGAATGTGCTAGGAACCAAGGAAAAAATGAAAATAAAAACAACATTGGGCTCACTAAGTAACACATGAAAAGATGTAGCTTTCATGAAATAGGAAAGACAGCCCATCAGGAGACAATAAGCTCAGATGAAAGGGCAAAAGGCAACAAAAAGAAGGGTGAGGGGAATAGCAAAACTGACATTCCCCTTAGGCCAATAGATTAGAAGGAGATGAATTTAATATTACTGATAATGACGCTGCTGTATCTTTGGAGGACAAACTTGAAAAGCACTAACAAGGATGAAAATGGTAAGAAGAAACATTTTGAGGTAATGAAAGCAAAAGAAGGATATTGGGAACCCAACAAAGGAATGATATTTCATGGAAGGTAAATCAAGCACTTGGAATAAAAATAATGGCCTGATATAAAGATGACTTTCTTTAATTTAAAAACAAAAATCTCTCAAACCTGCAGTTTGGGGAACACACTCTTTCAGATAAAATCATTGAAAAGAGATCCACATTTAGATAAAATCTTAGGTAAGTTTTTCTAAATTACAAGCTTTAAGGGAAAAAAAACCTGTAAGTGTTCAGGCCAGGGAGTAGGGTTGAAGGAGTAGTTAGTGAATACAAATTATATACCTGGGAATGTAAATCAATTCTGGTTATAGTAAGTGCCAGAAGTCAATGGATTGAGAAAGTTGTGAAATAAAGTCGTTAAGACTCAAGAGTTTCCTACCCAACCAAGTTGTCATTTAGTATAATTATAAAAGAAAAATATTCCTAGAAAGGAAAGGGCTTAGAAAATATGTTGCTGACATACCGTTGTTGAAAATATTTCAATAAATACTTGGTCTAGTTGACCAAGAGATCACTCAAGTTTAATAAGACTAATATTGATATGAAAGGATTGGTGAACTGCCCTTGGTACTATCAGTGAGCAGAAATTCCATTTTTCATAGGAGCCTGAGAAGAATTATTGCTCTATCATACTACATCTGAGTGAATTGGCTGTGCTTTTTGGCCTCCATGACATGTATCAGTTGGTACAGTGTTTGTGTACATTCCTATTTATGTTACAGTCAAGAATTTTCCATTTATTTCTAAAGAGAAGACTATGGTAAAACAGATCAAGATAATGTTGTCTTGAATAGAGGAAGTAAGGTGATGCTGCTTCTTTCTACTGATCTGTTTTCTGTATTTACTTTAATGAGTGTGAATGACCTTCAAAATGAAAATATACTTCATGTCAGCCTTAATGAGAATACTGCCAGAGAATTAAGTCTTAGCGCCCTAAGACAATGGTTTTCAAGGTACTATTTTTGCACTAGCAGTATCAGCAGCATTTAAGAGTTTGTTAGAAATACACATTCTGGGGCCCTACCCCAGAGTCAGACTCTAAGGGTGGGGCCCAGCGGTCTGTTTTAACAAGCCCTCCAAGTGATTCTGGATCATGTTAAGTGTGAAATATGTATGTAATAAATTAATTTCTATCATATCTGTCCTGTGTTTCCAGAATGGTACCAGTTATGTACCATCCTTGGGAAAATTGACATAATAGTCATGAGAAATCTCTCAATGAGCAAGGTTCTTCTATATTACACATTATCAGCCCCCTCTGTAATCAAAAATATCCAACAACCCCTATGTGTCTTTTCTCCCATTAGGTCTGCCCACCTACATGCCTCACAAATACACCATATGTAATTCATTCTTAAAGAGTGAATTTTTCGACAGTCTTAAATACAACTGTGATTAGATGTGATTTCTTCCTCCACTGACTTCTGCATTCAATCTGTACTCCAAACTTGGCATTTATGAATATTGACAATTATGAATATAATAACTTTGTTATTATGAAATATGCCCAAATACATCCGATGGTCTTTAAGGGCAAAGGCTATCAAGTTTATTTATTTATTTTTTTTAACCCTCTCAACAACCAGGAATGCACAGTATGTATTTATTAAAACAGTTCTACTCTAAATAGTGGACAGCTTATGTAGCCTTTGAAAATGTAAAATTTACAGACTTGAATTGAACCAGTTCTTTTTTTTTTTTTTTTTTGGTAATGGTATTTTGAATGTATCATGGTTTTGAAGGCTAACTCTTCATGTCTCATTTCAAACTGTGCTTAATCTAAGACTCTTAGTGAACTCTTCCTTTTGAAAATATAATGCTTTAAGGGCGCCTGGGTGGCTCAGTCATTAAGCGTCTGCCTTCGGCGCAGGTCATGATCCCAGGGTCCTGGGATCGAGCCCCACATCGGGCTCCCTGCTCGGCAGGAAGCCTGCTTCTCCCTCTACCATTCCCTCTGCTTGTGTTCCCTCTCT
>CM053605.1:37057962-37069336 GCA_028646535.1 Procyon lotor
AGAATTATTAAATCAGGTACTGGAATGGGACCTGGTGTTTTTAAAGCTCTTTGGTGATCCCAGTGTGTAGCTAAGGTTATGAATTGCTGATTGACTACCGATTCTTAACTAGGGTGTGGTTCAGTGTTACCTATGGACCTTCAAAATCCCCTGGGACATTATTTTTCACAGGTTAGCTTATATCAGCATCACTTTGAGGGCTTGTTGAAATGCAGACTCCTCCCACCCTCATTCCAGTTTAGTCCCTTTGAAGAGTGGTCTAATAATCTGCATTTCTCAAAAGTTCCCAGATGATGATGCTAGTAGTGGGGGGGGAGACTCATTTTAGGAACCACTACCACATGTGTTGAGAACATGTAGTGTGTTATTAAAAAAAAACCCTTTATTTTCAGAATTGTTAGTAGAATTTTAGTATTATATAAAATGTTTAATATATCTTAAATCCTAATACAGTAGTATAGAATAAGAGCAAATATGGCTTCAGGTGTACAAATAGTAATTGTTTTTATCTTGATACTGATCAATAAATTGTTTCTTTCAATGTAAGAAAGAATTTTGTTAAGAAAACTTGAACAGTCCAAAAGATGGCACCATAGAGCTTGTTTTGGGTTTTGTTTTGTTTTTTCTTTTTACTACAGAAAAAGTTTTTTTCTATCAAGGACAATAACAGTTTTACCATCTTTTGTTATCTATCATGAAGAGTCAATAGCAGAGCACTTAGAGGGGATGGCTAGATTCCATTATGCTTCAGATTTCAGATTTGAACATTTACTCAATATTTTGGTCTTTGGTAAAATAAAAAAATGAATGTTTCTGAGTGCTTCTTCACTTGGTTAATCAAAATTATTTAAGGTTATGTCATTCCAGTGTTTCTGCAAGAGATAAACAATTTTTATTAAATAAAAATGTGAAAGAATAGTTCATTCTGTTTCACAGAAAGATTTTTAATTCCTTTCCTCTTTATTACTAAATATCTGAATTCATATTTTCTCAAGTTAATATATATAGAAAGACAAATTATTAAAAATCAATATTAATTTTAAGTAGATATAGAACAGAGCAGTCTTTAAATTTTTATTCCATATGCGTAGTACCACCCATATTTCTCAACTGAATTGGATTTAAAGAATTTTCAAATTTCTTTTTTCCTTTTTTTCTTCTTTTCTCCATTCCTTTTCTCTTCTCACCACAATGCATTTTACAAGAGAAATAAGATTAGCTCCCCCAAGCCAACTCCAAGTATGGGTGCAATATGGTATTGTGTCTCTCCAAGTGGTAAGATGCTGCTAGCAATAAGCTTTGTGATCAGAATAATGGAAAACTTAAAGTTCTTTTTTTTTTTTTTTTTTGGTAAAGATTTTGTTTATTTCATAGAGACAGCCCAGAGAGGGAACACAAGCTAGGGGAGTGGGAGAGGGAGAAGCAGGCTTCCTGCTGAGCAGGGAGACTAATGTGGGGCTCAATGCGGGGCTCGATCCGAGGACCCTGAGATCATGACCTGACTCAACTGAGCCACCCAGATGCCCCGGAAAATTTAAAAGTTTTAAGGCATACTTTAGAAAGGGGTATGTTCAAAGGAGTAGAGAAGTGGGCATTGGAATGAGAATAGTGAGTGTAGACAATAGTTATGTGACTTTATGGGACACAAGCTAACCATGTGGAAAATTGACTAGTGCTCAGTTACTGAATCAGATTAAATTTAACCACTCATAAATGTCATTGAGACATGTCCTTTTTTAATGAGAAGAATTAATAGTCCTCAGAGATTGAATTATATTAATATGTATTGCAAGGTCTGTGAATAACAGTTGCATCTTCAGTTTTAAAAAGTATTCTGTTTTAGTGATAATTGAATAAATGACATTTTAAGAAACAATTTTTAATTATAAAATGCTGGTTTTTTCGTGATATTCTCTACCCCACATCGGGCTCCCTGCTCAGCAGGAAGCCTCTTTCTCCCTCTCCTGTTCCCCCTGCTTGTGTTCCCTTTCTCTCTCTGAAATAAATAAAATCTTAAAAAAAAAAAATAGAAAAGAAAATTAGTGGACCATATATATGTGGCTTTATCTCTGGGTTCTCTATTTGCTAAACCTATATGGCTTTTTTTTTTTTTTAATGCCAGTACTGTTGTGTTTTGATCACTACAGCTTTGTAATATAGTTTGAAATCAGGAAGTGTGATGTCTCCATCACTGTCCTTTTTTCTCAAGTTTGTTTTAGCTGTTTGGGGTCTTTTGTGGTTCTGTACAACCTTTGTTCTATTTCTGTGAAAAATGCCATTGGAATGTTATTAGGAATTGCATTGTATCTGTAGGCTTTTTTTGGATAGTATGGACTTTTTTTTTTTTCGAAATGACTAAAAGCTTATTTTATACATTGGATATATACGAAATACAAAAATATGTACCAAAGAACAGACCCCAAACTAGGGATAATATGGGGATTTTAACAGTATTCATCCAATCCATGAACACAGAATATTTTTCCATTTGTGTATTTTCTTTAGTTCCTTTCACCCATGTCTTACAGTTTTCAGCGTATCTTTCAGCTCCTTGGTTAAATTTGTTTCTAGGTATTTTCTTCTTTTTGATGTAATTGTTAATGGGATTGTTTTCTTCTCTTTCTGAAAGTTTGCTGTTATCATTTAGAAGAAATACAACTGATATGTATCAACTTTGTATCAAGTTTTCTAAATGTAGTATCATGTCATCCTTAAACACAATTTTATTTTTTCCTTTCCAATTTGGATGCCTTTTATTTATTTTTCTTGCCAGATTGCTTGGGTTAGGACTTCTCGTACTATGTTAAGTAAAAAGTGGCAAGAGTGGACATCTTGTCTTGTTCCCAATCTTAGAGGAAAAGCTTTTAGCTTTTCACTGTGGAGTATAATGTTAGCTTTAGGTTTGTCATGTATGGACTTTATTATTTTGAGGTAAATTCCATTTATACCTAAATTGTTGAGGGTTTTTATCATGAAACAATGTTGAATTTTGTTAAATGTGACTTTTCTGTATCTATTGAAATGATCATATGATTTTTATCTATGGAGATGATCATATGATTTTTATCCTTCATTTTGTTAATGTGGTATATCATATTGATTGATTTGTATGTTTTGAACTGTCCTTGCATCTCAGGGCTAACCCCCACTGGATCATGGTATATGATTCTTTTAATGTAATGTTGATTTCAGTTTGCTAATATTTTGTTGAGGATTTTTGCACTGTTCATCAAGAGTATTGGCCTGTAATTTTTGTCTTGTAGCATTCTTATCTAATGATAGTTACTCATATTGCTAAGTCAGCTTGTGTACATCAGGGTGACCTGATTTCAGATACATCAATATAACTCATATACAAATTGGGCTCTGCGATTCTTTTTTTTTTTTTTTTTTTTTTTTTTACTAGTTTCAGGGGTAGAATTTAGTGATTCATCAGTTGCATATAACACCCAGTGCTTATTACATCAAGTGCCCTCCTTAATGCCTGTCATCCAGTTACCCCATCTCGCTACCCACCTGCCGTCCAGCAACCCTCGTTGTTTCCTATAGTTAAGGGTCTCTTATGTTTTGCCTCCCTCTCTGTTTCTATCTTATTTTTCCTTCCTTTCGTCTATGTTCATCTGTTTTGTTTCTTAAATTCCATGTATGAGTGAAATCATATGGTATTTTTCTTTCTCTGACTTATTTTACTTAGCATAAGACCCTCTAGTTTCATCCACATCATTGCAAATGGCAAGGTTTCATTCTTTTTGATGGGTGAGTAATATTCCATCATATATATGGAATATATATGTGTGTGTGTGTGTGTGTGTACCCATATCTTCTTTATCCATTCATCTGTTGATGAATATTTGGGCTCTTTCCATAATTTGGCTATTGTGAACATTGTTTCTATAAATATTGGGGTGCATGTGCCTCTTAGAATCACTATTTTTTATCTTTTGGATAAATACCTAGTGGGCTCTGTGATTCTTATTTTTCCTTTGCAGGTTTAGGGTAGAAGCTGCCAGTTGCAAGTGATGAAAGTAGACTTGAAGTTGATGTGCAAAGATAAAGGATGACCATCAGGACTAAAGAAAGGTACTGCAGAGCAGTTGCCCTGGGAAGTAAAAATAAAAGGAACTATATTGAGAGGTGAACTTCTCTACAGAGAAAGCAATAAAATTATGGTAAAAGTGAAAGAATAATTAGAAAAACGAATATGAAAAAGAATATGAAATATTAGTAAGACTGCAGAGGCTGTGAAAGGAAGAATTAGGAAATTTCCCTTGGATATTTCTAAGTGCATAGACTATGTGCTTGTATATAATTATTTTTATTTGTGTTCACTGTTGAACTTTCTCCAAGTGTGTATGATTATATTTTTCTTGATAGAGATAGAGTCTCCTCTCCCCATGGTATTCTATGATTTCCTTCTGCTTTATTAGGGGAGAGTTAGGATGGCTTTTAACCGCACAATTTCTGATAGTAAATTTTTAGGGTCACTTAGTTTCTCAGCTTTTTTCATAGGTAAGCATTGGTTATATTTTTGTAGTGGATTATCCTCTAACAGATGTTCCTATACTTTTTAACTCCATCTTATTCTTTGTCTCATTAGATAGAGCTCTTGATCCTCCATTTTATTCTTTTCTCCTTGACTTTTAGCCCAAGAATATCTAAGTACAGAATTGGGAGGTCTTGTATTTCCTTACCAGAACCTTGGCTTTGCTTCCTCCCTCCACCCACCATTTTAAGTTATTGAGTTCTGAGAAATAGAACTTTGACTCTCTAGGAAAATGGGTATTCTTGGCAACTTTCAGAGACTTGCAGATTCTCAGATCTACAGAGAGTTGTGTTCCTTTTCCCTTGGCCCTTTTCTGTGGATCTCTTTGTCAGGATTTTGGTTCATTTTGTTTTTAATTGTGAAAGCCCCCTAGGTTCTTGGTCAAGTGATAGGAACCTCCTTCCTATGCCATCCTCAGCCTGCCTCTGTTTCATCCACCGTGCCAACCATACACCAGGTTGAATAATTTGTGATCTAGAGGACTCTTCATTATTGAGGCATCAATTATTGCACAAAGAAGAAAGGGGAAGAGGAGTTCCTCTTGCCCCTAGAATGAACTCATTTTCTTAAAGTTATATTGACTTAAGAGGCTGAATACTAACTAAAGGTTCATTATGATTTTAGCTATTACTTGAGATTGTTTTCAACTCTTTCACCCAACCATCAGAACTTATTAGATATGTGCTATGTGCTAGATACTGGTTAGGCTCTGGGGATAAAATAGTGAGCAAGGCAGGTATGTTTCTTTCCTCTTGGAGCTTCCTGTTTAGAGAGGCAGGTACAGGGTGTTCTGGAAATACACAAAACAGTACCAGCCTCAACTATGCGAAAATGGATATTTTAGTTAAGGAAATGGTGAAGGGGAATCATCTTGGAGGAATTTATATAAGCAGCCAGGAAAGAACAAGTTGGAAATAGTGGAGTAATGTGATATGGTTGCTGCTAGTATGCAAGGGGTTGATGCAGTGTGGAAGGACAGTGTGCAAATGAGAAGATAGCAGCTTGTGTGAAAATGCATTTTCAGGTAGAATTCAGTATGCCTGGATTTTGGAGTATGAAGGAGATAGTAGTTGAAGTTTGAGGCTAGAAAGGTAAGCAAGAAACTAGATCATTCCTTTTATATAAGATATGTTGAGTAGTTTATCCTGAAGTCAGCGGGGAGAGCCTTTTAAGTGCTTTTAGATGGGGAGATGGCGTGAACAGACTTGCATTTTAGAATAAGTCTTTGTGGGAAGAACAGATTGGAGGGGGTTAGAATTGATGGTAAAGAGATTGTTTAGGAAGTTATTGCAGAGATCCAGGTGAGAGAGTATGATGATTTTGAAGTAGAGTAGAGATAATGAAGGAACCAAAATTAGATTTATGGGAGATATTTAGGAGGAGACTTGGGATTTGATGAGGGATTGGACATGGGGAGATAAAGAGGAGAAGGAGGCAAGCATGACTTCCAGGTCTAGACTGGGCAGTGGAATGAATGGTGGACTATTCATCAAGATTTTGGAGGAAGAATGGCTGGGGATGTGGGCTGGGGAGGTTGGGGGATAGGAGTTTAATTTTGGGCTTGTTAAATGGGAAATGCCTGTGAACTATTCATGTGGGTGTGTTTTGTCTGAATAGAAGTGTTAGTTATGCAAGTCCGAAACTCAGGGTGTCGCCTGGGCAAGAAGTGTAAGTTTGGGACTCACATAGGCACAGTATTCTCGACGGTGTGGACTTCTGTAACATGAATTAGCTCATGAGGGATTGGCAAGTGGGGAAATAATGTTAGAATAATATAAAAGTCTTGGTTAATAGGCAGTTTTTTTTTCTAGACCAGGGGAGAGAGGATAAGTGGCAGTAGATACATCACCAACTAGGCAGAAGAAAGTTTTAGCTCTTTTGATGTACAGTGAATGAAGACAAGAATTCCTTTGTCTGTATTTTAAGAAAATTAAACAAATGCCTGTTCTCTAGGCAACTTCTAAGATGAACTCCCTAGACCTGGCACTTGGATGTTTAAGGGCTGAGCCCTATTGACTTACAGCTGCACTTCTGCCTGCTTTGTCTCTGCACGTGTTGGTCCTGTCCTGATTAAAGTATTGCTGTTCTTTTCACTTTATTTTTATGCACTTTATATATCTGCTGTGACATTCTTTGTTCATAATGAGATGCCTGACTAGGTGCTCTAAATCAGGTCTCTGGGACCATTTATAGTTTTTATTATCATTCAGATTACAAAGTTACATAGGTTTTGAGCAGACTGCCCAAACTCTATTTTTTCTTTATAAGCTCTGTGCGGTTTTGCAGAACCTTAGGATTTTTTCATGAATTCATTATTTTTTTTTTTTTTTAAAGATTTTTAGTTATTTGACAGAGAGAGAGAGAGAGAGAGAATCACAAGTAGGCAGAGAGGCAGAGAGAGGGGGAAGCAGGCTCCCCTGCCGAACAGAGAGCCCGATGTGGGGCTCGATCCCAGGACCCTGAGATCGTGACCTGAGCCGAAGGCAGAGGCTTTAACCCACTGAGCCACCCAGGTGCCCCCCATGAATTCATTATCTTATAGCAGAGATGCCTTGTATTGAAAATTAGTCAGTAGAAAAGATTATGCAAGGAAATGTGACAGAAAGAGAGTGACAACCAAAATAAGTCCAGAATGGAATCCTAAAAACAAAACAAAAAAACACGGAACCTAGGTGGCTCAGTCTGTTAGTTGTCTGCCTTCAGCTCAGGTCGTGATCCCAAAGGTTCTGGGATCAAGTCCCGCATAGGGCTCCTTGTTCAGCAGGGAACCTGCTTCTCCCTCTGCCTGCTGCTCCCCCTGTGCTCTCTCTGACAAATAAGTAAATAAAATGTTAACAAAGAAAAAACAAAAATCCACCCAATGTTTATTGGCCAGGGACAGAAAAAGGAGCCTATAGGAGACCCTGAAAAAAAGTGGGTACAGAAAAGGCAGATAAGAAGAGTGGGAACCTTTAAGTTGGTTTTCTGTGCCTCAGAGGTCTTTGACGGTTTCTTTGCTGTGTAGTAAAGAACATAGCCTAAGTTCTTGTATGTTGTGTTCACCAGACCTACAAGTTAGCTGTTTCTGCAAGGCAGCCCTGATTACTTTTAGTAGAAAATGGTAGTTAGCAATAACAGTCTGGGCACTAGTTAAGTTGGTAATTGTTTCTACACCTTTTCAGTGAACAGACCTAAGAATATAGATCTTGTTTTTAAGAGAAGATAGATCCTGAGTTTAATATATCCTATTGAAATTTAGATTTTTACTTCTTTGATATTTATATTTTTTTATGTTGAGAAGTTTGGGTTTTTTACTAAATAGCATTAACATTGTTTCAGATTTGCTTTGTCCTAATAAATATAGTAGTTTTAGCATAACAGTACTACTATTTTTACTAACGATAAAGCCACTGAAATAGTTGTTCTCTTTGCCCTATACCAATTTTTCTTTAGTGACTTGTCTTTTTCATATTTCTCTATTCAACCTGGTTCTCATAGAAAAAACTATTTTTATACTCCTATCAGTTTGTGATGAATAATATTTAAAGTACATACTTAACCATTACAGGTACAGCTGGCACAGATTGGAGATACCTATGACTAACATTTGGTAAACTCAACAAATTAGAAAAGTATGGAGTTATATCAAAGAGTAGCCAGAGAGTAGCTTTCGGGATGCTAGGCAATACGGACATTAGTTAACATATTTTACAGAATTAATGGAAATCTTTGGTAAATCAGAAGTTGATTAAGAGCACTCCTATTATAATAATCCTTTTTGTTTGAGTAGATGATATAAAGCAGTCACTTCTTAGAAGTTTTTAAACTTCTGTTAAATATGTATTTAAATATATATATGTATATGTTATAGTTGGACACATGTACATATATAATTTTACATATGCATATATTGGGGATGTGCTCATTGAGGCAAAAAACTTTGAGTGTGAATCTAGGAGGTGTGTATTTTTAAGCTTTTTTTTTTTTTTTTTTTAAAGATTTTATTTATTTGACGGAGAGAAACACAGCGAGAGAGGGAACACAAGCAGAGGGAATGGTAGCGGGAGAAGCAGGCTTCCTGCAGAGCAGAGAGCCCGGTGCGGGGCTCGATCCCAGGCCCCTGGGATCTGACCTGGGCCGAAGGCAGACGCTTTACGAATAAGCCACCCAGGCGCCCCTGTATTTTTAAGTTATTTCAAATGTATGCTTTAATGTATAACATACAGAATTTTTCTATTCCCTGGATTTTAAAAAATTGAAATATAATTGACCTATAGCAATGTATGCAACATAATTATTTGGTATGTGTGTATCCTGCAAAATGATTACCGCAAAAGTTAACATGCATCACCACACATGGTTAACAATAATCTTTTTTTCTTATGATTTATTTTAAGATTTATTCTTTTAGCAACTTTCAAATGTCCCTCTGGCTTTTTTATTTAAAACTATACCTGAAGAATGGTAGACTGTTAATATGTCAGTAAATATTTCTACCTCAGTTATTTGTTTCTGCTGAGTATCATTTTCATCCAAAAATAAGATGAAGTGTGCATCAAAAGCAGGAGGGAAATTGTTTTGTGCTGATCTCTGCAGTCTATTAAAACACATCAACATTATATAATTAGTATATTAGTATCTTTAATATGTGATACTAGCCTATTAATATAAGAAGCATAATAAAATCTTTGTTTTTATGTGGAGACTGCTGATCAGACTGCTAATCTAATGCATGTGGTCCCAGAGATAACATTATGAAACTTATTTTATAGTTATGATATTAACTTTTATGCTATAGTGAAATAATGTATGATGAAAACCTATCTGAATTCCTAACAAAAATGTGTACCTATTTCAAAACACTTTATAATCCTGAATGATGATGAGAGACGACTCTCACATACTCTGATACTGTGATGCAGTGTTCATTCTGGGCAGGAGCTTGCTCATTCTCCCTGATTAGAATTTAAATCCATGACTCTTTGTATAAGCATTAGTCACATCACCCCATTGTGTGCCTTTCTGAGTCAGTTGCTTTCTTAACTGTGGTTGTTGGCTCTGTTTACTTTGTAACATTAATTTTTAATTTTTATTTTTTAATTAAAAACTTTGTGAAATAAGTCCAATTTTTATAGAAAAGATGCAATAATAGTACAGAGAACTTTTATATATTCTTCATGTTCCGATATTTCCACATTTATCATTCTTTCTTCCTCTCTTCTACATCTTTGAATAATTTCCTTTTAACCATTTGTGAGAAAATTGAAGATGTGATAACTCTTGTTAAATTGTTCAGTGTGTATTGTCTAAGAATAAGGACATCAAAACCAAGAAACTTAACAGTGATCCAATACCATTATCTGGAATATTTCTTTTTCAAGCACCGAATTTAATTGTTCCACATATATCTTTGTTTATTGGAGGGTTAATCTTGCCATTAATATAAATTATGGGGTGATTGACTATCTTTTTTTTTTTTAACGATTTTATTTATTTATTAGAGAGAGCATGAGAGGAGGGAGGATCAAAGGGAGAAGCAGAGCCCCCGATGAGGGACTGGATCCCAGGACTCAAGGATCATGACCTGAGCTGAAGGCAGTTGTTTAACCAACTGAGCCACGCAGGCACCCAGTTGACATATCATAAGTTAACTTTAAATATCCTTATTATCAGGGCGCCAGGGTGGCTCGGTTGGGTAAGCATCTGACTCTTGGTTTTGAGTGAGGTCATGATCTCAGGCTCACAGCCCCCTGTGGATGGGCTCAGTGGGGAGTCTGCTTGAGCTTCTTTTCCTCTCCCTCTGCCTGCCACCACCCCCTGCCCTCGCCAGAGCTCTTGTGCAAGGGAGCACGTGTGTGAGCTCTCTCTCTCTTTCTTTCTATCTCTAAAATAAGTAAATGTTTATTTGGATAACATGGATAAAAATCTTTATCCATTTTTAAAAATGTTGCTTTTTGTTTCAAATAGTATATTATCTGGAAATACAGAAATGATGCTTATTTCTAGTGGCTAATTAACATAATTTTGAAGGATTTAACTATGCTTTTAATTATAATAAGATCTTTTTTAAAGCCTTAAATAAAGCAATGCCAGTCTTTTCCCTTTACTGAACAGTCTAAAAACATCTATGTCTCTTAATTAAAAAATAGTCTTAGGGGCATCTGCATGGCTCAGATGGTTAAGCGTCTGCCTTGACTCAGGTCATGATTTCAGGGTCCTGGGATTGAGCCCTGCTTCTCTTCTGCCCTTCTACTGCTCCTCCTGCTTGTGCTCTCTCGCTCTGTCACAAAAAAAAAAAAAAAAAAGTCTTAGAGTGCCTAAATTTTACCTTTAAGGATTGTAAAATTAAGTACATTGTCATTCTTGTGCAAGTATGCGTTTGACTACATTCATATATTTTAGTTGTTTTTTGTTTATCCATATTAGAATTTTTATCTAGATTATAAAAATGGATCAAATTAATTTTACTTTATCAGTTCGGTGTTAGCTCAGTACTGCAATGATGATTGTTTACTAATAATACAAGTAAAGAATGTAAAAAAAAAATGTCAGAGTGTTTGGGACACCATAAATAAAAGGAATGGAAGGGTTAAATGTAAAATAGATGCCATACCAGCAATAAACTGAAAGAAAGCCAATGTATTTTTTTTTTTTTTTTTTTTTTTTTTTTTAAAGATTTTATTTATTTGACAGAGAGAAACACAGCGAGAGAGGGAACACAAGCAGAGGGAATGGTAGCGGGAGAAGCAGGCTTCCCGCAGAGCAGAGAGCCCGATGCGGGGCTCGATCCCAGGCCCTGGGATCTGACCTGGGCCGAAGGCAGACGCTTAACGACTGAGCCACCCAGGCGCC
>CM053605.1:37069836-37100527 GCA_028646535.1 Procyon lotor
TTTTTTTTTTTTTCTGTTTTCTTCTTGTAATTGATTTCTAGTTTCATACAGTTAAGGCTTGATGTGATTGTAGTTGGCTTGAATTTATTGAGACTTGTTTTGTGGCTTAATTTGTGATCTATTGTGCAAAATATTCCATGTGAAGTTTTAAAGAAATGTTCTGTTTTTATCTGTTAAGTCCATGTAATCTAATATGTTGCTTTTCCATGTGGATGATCTATCCATTGATGTAAGTCGGGTATTGTCCCCTATTATTATTCTATTACTATATTACTCCCTTTATGTCTGTTAATATTTACTTTATATATTTAGGGGATTCTGTGTTAGGTGCATAAATATTTATAAATGTTATATCCTCTTTTTGGATTGACCTCTTTATCATGATGTAATGCTTTTGTCTTTTGTTACAGTCTTCATTTTAAAGTCTGTTTTGTCTTACAGAAGTATCACTATACCAGCTTTCTCTTTACCATTGCATGGAATATCCTTTTCAGTCTGTGTGTGCCTTTAGATCTGAAGTGAGTCTCTTGTAGGCATCATATAGATGGATCTTTTTTTTTTTTTAATCCCTTCAGCCACCTCTGTCTTTTGATTGTAGCATTTAGTAAATTTACATTAAAAGTAATTATTAATATGTATGTACTTATTGTCATTTTGTTAATCGTTTTTTGCTTGTTTTGTAATTCCTCTTTGTTCCTTTCTTTTTTGTGTATTTCCTTGTGGTTTGATGGCTTTCTTTAGTGTTATGTTTGGGTTTCTTTCTCTTTGTTCTTTATGTATCTATTATGGGTTTTGGTTTGTGGTTACCATGAGGTTCACATATATCAACCCGTGTATATATAGTACTCTTTGTTTATATATATAACATATATTAAATATATATGATATATATGTTATATATATCAGTCTATTTTAAGTTGGTAGTCACTTAAGTTCAAAAACATTCTAAAAGCCCTACATTTTTACTCTTTTCCCTCCTTTTGATGTCATATTTTACATCTTTTTGTGTATCCCTTGACTACTTATTGTAGTTATAATTGATTTTACTATTTTTGTCTTTTAATCTTCATATTAGCTCTTTAAATGGCT
This sequence comes from Procyon lotor, assembly GCA_028646535.1. Lineage (NCBI taxonomy): Eukaryota > Metazoa > Chordata > Mammalia > Carnivora > Procyonidae > Procyon > Procyon lotor. The sequence goes on from CM053605.1 coordinate 37,070,926, forward strand.
GATCCCCCTGCCTTTACTATATATTTGCCTTTACCAGTGAGATTTTTTTCTTTCATATGTTTTCTTGTTTTTAGTTATGGCCCTTTTTTTCTGCTAAAGAAGACCCATGGAGCACCTGGGTGGCTCAATCAGTTAAGTGTCTGCCTTTGGCTCAGGTCATGATCTCAGTGTCCTGGGCTCAAGCCCCGCATCAGGCTCTCCACTCAGCAGTGAGTCAGCTTCTCCCTCGCCCTCAGTGATCTCTCTCGCTTTTGCTTTCTCTCAAATAAATAAAATCTTTTAAAAAAGACCCTTTAACATTTCTCATAAAGCCAAGTGGTGATGAACTCCTTTAATTTGTGTGGGAAACTCTATCTCCTCTTCAATTCTGAATGATAGTCTTGCTAGATAAGAGTATTCTTAGTTGTAATTTTTTTTTTCCTTTCAGCACTTTAAATATATCCTGCCAATCTCTCTTGGCCTGTAAAATTTCTGGGGAAAAATCAACTGATTGTCTTATGGAGTTTCCCGCTTATGTGACTATTTGTCTTTCTCTTGCTGCCTTTAAGATTCTTTATTTTTAAGTTTTGCTACTTTTAATTGTTATGTCTTGGTGTGGATCTCTTTGGGTTCATCTTGTTTGGGACTTTCTTTGATTCTTGGACCTGGATGTCTGTTTCCTTTCCTGGGTTAGGGAAGTTTTCACTGATTATTTCCTCAAATAAGTTTTCTGCACCTTTCTCTCTCTCCTCTTTGGGCCCCTATAATGTGAATATATGTACACTTGATGTTTTCCTAGAGATCTCTAAAGCTACCCTCATTTTTTTTTAATTCTTTTTTCTTTTTGTTTTTCTGGTTAGGTAATTTCTACTATTCTATCTGCCAAATGCTGATTTGTCCTTCTCTGCCATTTCAGTTATTCTTCAGCTCTGGTTCTTATATTTTCTCTTTGTTGAAGTTCCTTCATTTTTTTTCTTTTCTTTTTTATCTTTTTTTTATTTGACGGAGACAGCAAGAGAGGGAACACAAGCAGGGCGAGTGAGAGAGGGAGAAGCAGGCTTCCCACTGAGCAGGGAGCCTGATGTGGGGCTTGATCCCAGGACTCTGGGATCATGACCTGAGCCGAAGGCAGTCACATAATCAACTGAGACACTCAGGCGCCCTATAGATGTTATCTAGAGCCATGATGCTAAGGAAATGTTGTGTAGGGATAGCCTAAGATCAAGCCTAGGCACAGCAGCATGTAGAGGTTAGGCAAAGGAAGTAGACCCAGCAAGGGGGAATGGAAAGGGGCAAAAAGAAGAATGTAGTACCCTGGAACAGAGGAACGTATTTTAGGACAGTGTGTGTTCGCTTGGGCAGAGTGCTGCTAAGGCTGTGAGGAAGGTAGTATATAGTGTAGAATGCATGTAGAGTGTAGAATGTTGGGGAACTGAAAGAAGAACAGTGACTGGAATGTAGTAAATGAGTAGTAAGAGATATACTTGAAAGCATGACTGGGGGCCTTGAAGACTTTGATAAATTATTGGTTTTAATCTAAGAGAAATAGTTATGGAAGAATTTTAAGCAGTAGAAGGCAAAACTCTTATCAAGATTTGTGTTATTAAAAAGATCACTGGCTAGTGTATGGAGAAATTTTAGGAGAAGGAATCAATAGGTCATAGTCACTGGTGCATGTTAAAGGGGCAGTATGGGAAGAGGGTGACAAGACCGGATGGTCGTGCACTTTTTTGAGGAAAGTGATACTAGAAGAGAGATGATAGGAGTTGAGGGAAGTCATGAATTCAACTTTAGAACTATCTTGTTTGAGGTGCTATGAGATATTTATAGTAGAATGCTGCTAATTTTTCCAAGTTGGAGAACTTTTTGGCAAGTAGAATTGGAAAGAATTTGAATGCTTGTATTTTTATCTCAATTTCATTAAATGAAGCACTCTTAAAATAGATATCTGGATTATAAAACTAGAGGGTCACAGTTGTTTAAGGACCTCATAAATATCAAGAAGTAGCGTATTGTCAAGTATTTGCATATATGCTATTTTCAGTTGTTACCAGTAGAGGGAATAAGGGAATTAAAAAAAAAAAAAAAAGATGGCTAAGGAAAGAGTAAATGCAAGTGATTTTATTAGGTGTAAACGTTCTTGGTATAGGACTAAAGGTTATTGCATCACTTTAAATATCTTGAATGTTAGGTAATTGATTAACAGAATAAACTATGATTTGAATGGTATTAATGAATTTTCACGTAATATAGCTTTAGATTATGCATATGTTTTCTTCACTTATCATTTGGAAAGAAAATTTTTTTATTTAAATTTGATTAGCCAACATATAGTGTATCATTAGTTTTTGATGTAGTGTTCAGAGATTCATTTTCATTTTTTACTATTTCAGAGTTAAAAATAGTAATAAGGAAATTTTAGGTAATATTTAATGAGTACTACTTATATACAAAAAGTTATGCCATCAAATACTTTATTACTTCGATAGAAATGAGACATGAAAATTTTGAAAAATACTCATTAGAACAATTTATTTTTTATTTATTTTTTTATCAATACTGATTTTATTTTTTTATTTTTTAACTCTATTTATTTATTTATTCATTCATTCATTCATTCATTTATTCATTCATTTATTTATTTATTTATTTTCAGTGTTACAAGATTGATTGTTCCTGCACCACACCCAGTGCTCCATGCAATACGTGCCCTCCTCAATACCCACCACCAGGCTTGCCCAACACCCACCCCCCTCCCCTCCAAAACCCTCAGTTTGTTGCTCATAGAACAATTTAATAGCAAATCTTTTGTGATACTGATTGCATTGGAAAGTACTTAGTAATATTTTTAGTATAGATTCAAGTGTCAGAGAGAAATGGTCATTTGACCTCAAAGAGTTATATTCGTCTTTTTAATTTGAAACATTATTATCTCTTTTCATTATTTAATTACAGGACTGTTCCCTGATGTGGGTGGAGGTTATTTCTTGCCGCGACTTCGAGGAAAACTTGGTTACTTTCTTGCATTAACAGGATTCAGGCTGAAAGGAAGAGATGTGTATGCAGCAGGAATTGCTACACATTTTGTAGATTCTGAAAAGGTAATTACTTGGATTTTTGCTTTTGTGTTGTTGGAATGACTCATATTGCACAGGAAGGCAGTGTAAGTGGTTGGGATCCCAGGCTTTTGGTTAGATGTGGGTCTGAATCCAGGATCTACTGTTTAAAGCTGCGTGACCTTTGGGAAGGTAATTAAGCTCTCCAATCACATTTCCTCATGTACGAAATGGAGATAATTATGTCTCCATTCCGACTGTTTTGCCTGGCACTTTCAGTGAATATTTTTTCATGAATAATTACACTTTGGTTAAAAAAAATATCTACTTTAGGGGCGCCTGGGTGGCTCAGTGGGTTAAGGACTCTGCCTTCAACTCAGGTCGTGATCTCAGGGTCCTGGGATCAAACCCCGCATCGGGCTCTCTGCTCCACAGGGAGCCTGCTTCCCCCTCTCTCTCTGCCTGCCTCTCTGATCTCTCTCTCTCTCTGTCAAATAAATAAATAGAATCTTTAAAAAAAAAAATCTACTTTAAGATAATCTAATAAAGAAGAGTCTAAATTTATATATAAAAGATAAACTTTTATTTTTAAAAAAACATTTTTGAAAGGTCCTTTGGTTGTGAGTTTCCCTACTAGTGCATTTAAGAGTTACATTTGTAAAATATGGTCTTAAAAACTTTTCTAAAGGCTATTGCAAGGGATACATATTACTTGGCTTTGTCTTTTTTTTTAACAGTGTGCCAAATTTTCTTAGCACAGAATAGCATAGTGGCAAAGAACATACAGACAGACAGCTTAGGTTTAAATCCTAGCTTGAATTTAGCCTCTTTATGCCCTAGTTTGCCCATCTCTAAATGGGGATGGCAGTTCCTACCGTAGTAATTGAATCTCTTTGTGGTCAGTGTAATGGAAAATCCAGTTCAGGGGCGCCTGGGTGGCTCAGTGGGTTAAAGCCTCTGCCTTCAGCTCAGGTCATGATCTCAGGGTCCTGGGATTGGCCCGCATCTGGCTGTCTGCTCAGCAGGGAGCCTGCTTCCTCCTCTCTCTCTGCCTGCCTCTCTGCCTACTTGTGATCTCTCTCCTCTCTGTCAAATAAATAAATAAAATCTTAAAAAAAAAAAAAAGAAAAAGAAAATCCAGTTCAAGGTGATTTTACCTCACAATTTCTATAATTGTTTGCCTCACAATTTCCACAATTGAAGTTTCAGATCTTTTTCCATGTTATGGGCATCCATAGTCACAGGGAGTAGGTGGCTGCCCCATCCTTCCCTTGAGCTGTAACAGGAAGCAAACGTGGGACTCTAATCTATTTTGGAGGGATACCTTTTATTAGAGTGGGACTTAGTTAAGGATGGGAGAGAGCACTGATCCACAACTTACTCCCTTCTTTGTCATCTGGTCCACTAATAATTTCTACAGTGTGTAGACTGCCATTCACAGGGCCTGTACAGGATAACAGAAATGATTAATGAATGTTAGGGGTGAAACTAGAGGTGGGTACAAAAGATAAAAGAAAAATAACCATCTGTCTCATCTGGCAAAGTAGAATATGAGAAGACTAAGCATCTAGAGAATATAAACAAAGAATATAGAGAAAATATTCAGTGGATTGAAAGGAAGGAAAACTTAAAAGACTGATATTTGCTCATAGAAGTTGCAGTTCAGCTGGGCCTTAAGATGGGTATTGTTAGGAAAGTCATTCTAAGTAGAGGAAACATGTAATAAGCAAGCAAGTGGGTAGGAAAGCTTAGCTATGTTTTGGAAACAATGAAAAGTCTCATTTGGCTGAGCACAGAATAGTATATGAGGGATAAGATGGAGAGTTAAGTGTTATTTTACATAATATTATAACTATATTATAATATATAGTACATAATATATATTATAGAGCTGTGCATTGACTATAGTAACCATTAGTCACATGTGGCAATTTTAGTTATAATTCAGATCTTTGGTTGCAGTATTGCATTTCAAGTGTTTAATAGAGAGAAAGATGAATGTCTCTCTCCTCTTTAGTTTCTTCCATCTTTGTCTAGTTCTTTGCAAGGCAACATTTGCTGTGTGGGAATGTATGTGCATTTAACTTCAGAGAAAATTTCCTTCACTGATGAGGAGATTTCCTCTCTCTGCTGAGGAGAGCACAACATTTAACTTCAGAGAAAATTTCCTTCACTAATGAGGAAATTCCCTCTCTCTGCTGAGGAGAGCACACCATAATATTAAGATAAGTCTTTTTAACAGAGTGTAAGGTTTCTTAAAAAAAAAAAAAAAAGTATCTGTATTGGGGTTCACATCTGTTTTCCTTTTTTTTTTTTTCTCTTTTAGTTGGGCATGTTAGAAGAAGATTTGTTAGCCCTAAAATCTCCTTCGAAAGAAAATATTGCAGATGTCTTGGATGCTTACCATGCAAAGGTAATCTTGTCAGTATTTTAGCTTCAGATTTTAATTCGTGGAAGGGGAAATGATTGAAAAATTAGCAGTTGGTGAATATTATAGTTTGTGGATATAAAGATGCTGGGATTTATTAACTTGAAAGCCTGGTGGAAGGATCAGAGCTTGGGAATTGCTAGATAGCCATCTGAGAAGATGACTTCTTTGCAGCACAGCAACACAGCTTATCTTCTCATTGCTGGTGAATTTCATTGCGTAGCCTTGGGATGGGCCCTTGCAGGGACTTTCTGCAGTGCACCGTGACATTTCTGTAATGGACAGTTCAGTGTTGAGCTGCTGAAAGTGAAACTCTGGTGCATATCTAAATATAAAATATAATGCAGTGTTCCCTTTTAATTCCTGACTTGTGTTCTGTAACTTAAATTTTCTTTTAAGAGCCAAAAATCTATTAAAATGTTACATGACTTGTAGTAAAAACATGCTGGGTAGAATACATGCTCCCTTCTAAAACCCCACTAAAATTGTAATAAAGGAATAGAAAAGGCACAAATCCACAAAGACAAACAGAACAGAAAAAGAGACAGTGGCAGGTATGAGATGTCAATATTTTGGAAACTTGAAAACAAAAGGACGAGGATAGCTACTCTAGATTTGAGAATACTGAAATATCTTATCCTTCAGCAGGGGAAGCCAATAAGAAGCAAGCCAGTTCTTGCTCTATACTCTCTAAGGTACCAGAGTCCTCGGAAGACTGGGTTATGGAGATGGGCAGAAAAACAAGACGATCCCTACAAATTTTTATAAGGAGCAGTTAGGCCTCCAGAAGTCTCCCCCCTATGGTACCAGCTACCCTTCCATAGCTTGGCCCCAGAGTAGAAATTTACAGGAGGTCAAATCAGACAGACCACTGCCCAGGGGAGGTGAAGTGAAGTGCTCTACTAAAAAGAGACAGAACAAAATAAATAGGAAGGCCTCTAGCTTCTTTTCCTAATTAACTTCCAGACTATTCAATATCCTCTATCTTAGTTTGGGCAACTATAACAAGAATACCATAGGCTGGGTGGCTAAAATGATAGCAGCTTATTTCTCACAGTTCTGGATGCTGGGAACTCCAAGATCAGGTCAGATAATTCGATTGTTGGTGAGGAGCTGTTCCTGGTTCGCAGATGGACAGACACATTCTTTCTGTATCCTCACACAGCAAAGTGAGCTATTTCAGGTCTCTTCTTACAAGGGTACTAATCCATCGTAAGGGCTCCATCCTCTTGACCTAATTACCTCTCAAAAGCTCCACTTTCAAGTACTATCATTTTGGGGATTAGAGTTTCAACATGAATTTTGGAGTGACACACAAACAGTCAGTAGCACTGTCCCATTCCTAAGCAGTACATTCGAAGAAAAAGGAAAAAACCTGTAGATGTTGACATTTGAGGGCCCCCACCCCCCAATAATGAAACATCCGGTCTTTGTCTAATCTTTTATAATGCATCAGACAGTTGAAACTCCTATAACTGTGATTGACTTTACAGGTAAAACTACTTAATTTTAGTACTTCATACTAAAAAATTTTTATGCCAAGCATAAAACAAATTCGTCAAAGCAAAAAAGGCACTTGAAGCAAGCAGTGCAGGGAAAAGGAAACTTAAAGAAAGAAAAACTATAATCGTTAAAACTATAATTGTTAAGAGGAAAATATTTCATCTGTGAAATAAGAGATTTAATATAGTAGTCAAAGAATAAAAAAGAAATGTGATAACAAAAGGGAAAAAAAACCCCACAACAGATTAGATTATAATTGAAGGTTGAGGAAAACTATAAGAGGACAAAAAGGATAATAAGATGGAAAATGGAGAGAAAAGAACATTAGAGGTATTATTCAAAGAGGTCTATATCTAATTATTAGGAATTCATAACAGAAGAGAAAGGGGAGGAAATTTTTAGAAAAATAGTATAATAGTATTCAGAACTGAAGAACAAGAATGTGGATTGACAGAGCCCCTGGATACTCAGTGCAATGAATATGAACACAGAGCACATGAGGAATTCATCCGATTTTGTCAAAGCATTTGACAGTCTCTCATGTTGGTAAATATAGCATGGATTAGAGTGGGTGGGAGTTGAAGGGCCTTACCAGAGAGTTCTGCTAAATGTGTGGGTATAGTCTATAGATAAAGTCATTTTGGCCTTTTTGTTTTTTTCTCAGTGATTTGGGTGAGAACGTTGACAGCATTTTGATCAAATTGATTTGAAACTAAGAAAAAAAAATTAGGTAAAGGAATACGGATTAAAAAAACCCTTCAAGTTTAGAGTGACCTGTTTAATAGTATCAGTGTGAAAGGTAATAAACATATGGGAAAAACACTGCTGTGTTTCCCTTTATTCTCTCACTACTACCACATTCACAACATTTCTGACACTAGGTGTGTGGGTTTTCTGTACATCAGGGAATACAGTGCAAAACTGCCTGGGTGTCCTGTAGTTCATTTCGGTGGTGACACTACCTACCTGTAGTTAGCATCAGATCCCACAACCTATGAGCTCAGTCTCACGAGAGTGACCCCACTTCAGATGCTGGTCACAAGTCCTATCTTGTCACCTATACTTCTCATTGGCCATGAATTGGGGTTCTCATGACCCCTTCCTTGGGTTCGATAATTTGCTAGAATTTCTCACAGAACTTGAAAGATTTAGTGTTTGTTGGTTTATTTATTACAAAGGATACAATAAAGAATAATGAATGAATGAATGAATGAATGAATGACCCAGTAAAGGGTACACAGGCAAGGTCTGGAAGGGTCTCAAGCCCAGGAGCTTCTGTCCCAGTGAAGTCAGGATGTACTACTTTCCTTGCCTGTGGATGTGTTCACTAATCTGGAGCTCTCCAAACACCATCCTTTTGGATTTTTGTGGAGGCTTTATTACATAGTCATTATTGATTAAGTTATTAGCCATTGGTGATTGAACTCAATCTCCAACTCCTTTTTCCTCACTGGGGTGGAGGGAGGCAGGAGACAGTGGCAGTGTTGGGGCGGGGCTTGATTAGAAGGTGGGACTGAAGGTTCCAATCTTCTAACCACAGGTTGGTTCCCCTGGAGACCAATCCCATTCTTAGGAGCTTTCCAGAAGTCACCTCGTTAACATAACTGACATAACTGTGATGGAAAGGGACTTGTTATGAATAACAAAAGGCCCATTTCACCTTAATTTAGGGACAAAAGACCAAATACAACAAGAGTTACTCCTCTCAAAGAAATTTCAAGGTTTTGGGGAGCTGTGAGCCAGGAACAAAGAACAAATATATAGGCAAAGACCAAATATGTATGTATTATTTTATTTTTTAAGATTTTATTTTTAAATAATCTCTCTATACCCCGTGTGGGGCTCAGATCTACAGCCTCACGGTCAAGAGTCGCATGCTCTACCAACTGAGCCAGCCAAGTTCCCTTCTATTTCTTATTTTAAAACAGGATCACAGTAGAGATAAGTGAAAATTTTGGATTTCAGTCCAAAGTACCAAATTTATGAAAGTACAGCATGGGAGAAATGTAGCCTATAACAGCACCAGTTTAAAAAAAAAAAAAAAAAGACAGTAGAACTGCCCCCAAAGTAATTCAGACTTAGTCCCGTCAGTAAAAGCATCATATCCAAACAAAGATAGGTGGAGCCCTGATGCACTTTGCTATGATTCAGTCATACCTGTAGCTAATGTGTACATTCCATGCTTGATAAACTGGAACTTGTGCGTAAGAAGGACCTGACTGTGAGGGGACACAAAACTGCTCTCTGTGAGGGAAGAGGTGGAAGCAGGAGTCACCAGAACGGTAAACATGAGAGGACTGATTTGGCCCAGAATTAAAAAAAAAATCTAATTATAGTTATTAAAGCACTGTGAGTTCCTTCTGAAGCTACTGGTTTCTCTCCCTGGAGGTCAGGGCTACAGAGACGTCAGGGATGTTGGTAGGAGTTTTCTGTATCAAATGGAAATTTGGGCAGGGTGACTTCTCAGGTCCCTCTCAATCCTTAATTCAGTGCATACTTTAATGATAATGTAGCATATATAATAATATATAAATAAAAATAAAAGAACACATTTTGCCTTTGGCACTTTTACGAACTAGTCTGGATAACACCATCTGAATTTTGAACATGTGGTAGCTATTTATGAGACTGTTGGATATAATTTGACGGAAAGTGATAATCTGTCACAAAGTGTATCATTAAATAGGATGACATTTTAAAGGATTTTTAAAGATTTGGGTTAACTTCAAGTGAATTACAAGATTTTTCTTTTTTAAACAGTCCAAGATTGATCAAGACAAGTCTTTTATACTTGAGGAACACATGGACAAAATAAACAGGTACTTAAAGAGAGGTCTCGGTATATATTCTTTTGGAAGGACTGTATTAAACTGAATTTGCTAACACTGTAATTACATTGTGTTTAATAATGCACTGAATTCTGAGATCAGGTAGCATAGTGCTTTTATTGATTTATTTATTTTTTAAAGTAGCTTCTTGCCTACTCTTTCGGGGGGATATAAGTCCATTATACTGAAATATTCTATCTTGCTGATTCATTTTAGTGCAAAACATTTTTTTATTTTGATAGGAAAGAGAGGCTAGAAAATAACAATTAAATTATCTTTTACCTTATTTTTTTTTATGAAGGTCTTATGAAGCTGATCAGCAAACGATTTTTTGTGCAGTGATTTGAGAGATTGATAGACTGGCCTAAGGAACAGAAGAGGATAGAAACTACTGGAAAATAAGACAACTGTCTCTACATTTTAGAAGAATCAGTTTTTCACAGTTAAGATATTTATATGTAATAGATGCAAGGAAGCATAAGAGAAAATTTAGGCTTTATTTTGCATTAATAAAAGTGGACTCCAAACACTTACCCAGAAAAGCAAGATTTTATTTCATCATCCTGTAAAATAGCTTGGAAAATTTTTCATTGTGGAAATGGAGTTTGGGGAAAGCCTGTGTTTAGATTCAGTGCTATTTTGGAAAGAAGAAATCGCTTCCAGATTGGTGAAATCATGTGTTTCCTTTTTTATAGTTGGTTTTCGGCCAATACTGTGGAACAGATAATTGAAAATTTACAGCAAGATGGTTCATCTTTTGCCCTAGAACAGTTGAAGGTAATAAATGGATCTTTTGTCCTGAGTGTGTTGAATCCTTGTGGTAAGGACACCTCTCCGAAGCCTCTTGTGTCTGAACTCTGTGGTGGTGACAGAAACCACTGCACAGGTTTTTTTTTTCCCCCTGAACTCAGTTAAGCTTCAGAAGACGTTTTCACAAAACCTTTATCTAAACCCAAGTGCCTTGTCTACCTGCTGGATGTTGATAGCAAAGCTGAGCTGTTTTTAGGCCCTGTGACTGAAACAGAGAAAGACTTCAGTGGGGATGCCTCTAGGGAGTCCTCCTTGTTAAATGCTAGGGAGAAGCATTTAAGGACATTTTTATTAGAAGGGTTGGGTTACTGGAGTATAGTCTTTTTATAATATATTACAATTCTGGCATTAATCTATAAATTCAGTTGAATGTGCAAGAGATCAGTATATGGTCTTTCTAAGCAGTAGGTTTAATTAAAAAAAAAAGTGATTCTTTTTAAACTTTTTAAAAATTAGCCCATCTATACCCAGAGCTGAGTTTTAAGCAGGGTTTCCCAGTGTTAGGTACACTTTGATCCTTCTACGATATGACTCAACTGGTAATAGCAAAACAAAAGCTGATTTTGTATAAAGGAGTGCATGAGTACGGACATGCTTAGAACTGTGAGTGTGAGACTTGGAATATTTCAGACTTCTACAGAAAGAGAAAAAAGTGTGTTTCCTTTTACTTTATAGAAAAGCTATTAATAGCTTGTCCTTATCTGATAGTATTTTTCAGTTTATAGGTGTAATTGTCACATTTCAATTGTCAGAAAACTTACTGAAAAAATATTTAAAGTTTCACCTGTGAAGATGAAAACACTTTCCCATTGTTACTATATTGTCTTTCGCTCTTTTTTAAGATTTTATTTATTTGAGAGCTGCTCTTGCACATCGGGGTTGGGGAGGAGGGGCAGTGGGTGAGGAATAAGCAGACTCTCCACTGAGCAGGGAGCCGGACAACCCAAGGAGATTGGGGGGGAGGGGCTCCATCCTAGGACCCCCTGACCTGAGCAGAAGGCAGACACTTAACCACTTAACCAACGGAACTACCCAGGCACCCCTCCCATTGTTAACTATATTCCTAAAGTGGAAATCCCAAATTAGTCTCTTAGGGTCTTATTTAGTAATTAGAATTCTATTACCTTTCAAGGATAGGCATAAATTAGGGTAGATAGACAAGTCATGTTTTCTTAACTCACAATAGTAAATTAATGTGAATTTTAACAGCTTATAGAAATGCATAAATCTAGATAGTCATTTTATATTTCAGGGATTCTGATGTTAAGCTGGTTCTCTTGTTTTCAGAGCAATATAGAAACCAGTATTCCTGTTTTTTTCCCCAAGCAATAGGGCCCAGTTAAGTATGCACTTAGTAATTTCATTTGAAAATAGTCATGTAGCACATTACCTCATACCTATATGGTGTCACTCTAAAGCAGTACAGATATACAGAATGACATATTATTTTAGAACCATTGGCCTACCCTAGAACCAAGGGATAGAACTCAATATTCTTTCAATATTCTTTCTAGTCCTCTGGCAATATGATTATTCTGCATCCAGATGAGGGTACCTCGCAAGCCACCCATCACAGCTAGGATCACTGTAAGCACTCTCATCAGAAGGACAGGTTTTGATTTCTATTCAGTTGACCTATAGTTCAAATGTGGCCCCAAAATATTATGTCTGCTGGGAACAACATGATGTGAGGATCCAAAAATCCCCACTGAGGCTTCTCTGATAGAGCTTGATCCAAGGTTCATTTTAATTATCTTAACCAGAAACATACACCAAAAAACAGCCCTGAAGGAGAAAATAGCTTTTGGTGCCTTAGCGAAAGGTTTGCAGATCAAATGTTTGAACAAATTTTTTAGAAGATTCTAATATTTGTGTGAGTAAGCTTCTAGGATTGCTCCTAACCCCAGTGGGCCCTTCGGGAACTCCTGCCTTCCTTTTGTAGGTCCCAAGGATCTAGTCTTTTTATGATCCACCTACTTACTCTATGTATAAAGATTCTTTTCCACAATTGTCCATGGGGAAGGACATAATCTTTTCTACATACTAGCTTATCATTAAATAAAAATGTAAGTTTTTTAATCCTTTCTTTAGATTTCTAAAGTTTTTATTGCTAATCACTAAAGGATAGCGTGGGTTAAAAAAATAGCAAATATGAGTAGCTCAAATTCTTTTAAACCAATACAATTTTCATAGTACCTTAGTTTACGTTTTCTCATGTCCTTAGATTTTCCTTCAAAGTTCAATACTTTTTTTAAATGCTTGTGGTTGGAATTCCTCTAATCTCCTTTTAATCCCCCCTTTGGTATAGGTTATTCATGATGCCAAACAATCCATGTAAGCTATATGGGCAGTTTAGATGTCCTGATGCAGAGCTCTCATTAGGGAAAACTTAACCTAAGTCTCCAGTTGCCATGCTCTTGTGTGCATGTATTCAGGTTTTAATTGTGGTAAAATACATATAAAATTTACCATCTTCACCATTTTAAGTGTATAATTCAGTTTTGCTGAGTGTATTCACCGGGTGGTACAACCAATCTCCACAACATTTTCATCTTACAAAACTGAGTGAAACTTTATACCCATTAAATAACAACTCCCCATTTCCCCCTTGGGTTTCTGGCAGCCACTGTTTTTTCTGTTGCTATAAATATGACTACTTTGGATACCTCACATAGGTGGAATCATACAGCATTTGCCCTATTGTGATTGGCTTATGTCACCTAGCATAATGTTTCAAGGTTCATACATGTTGTAGCATGTACCAGAATTTCATTCCCTTTTAAGGCTGAATAATATTCCCTTGTATATATGTATATATATACACCACATTTGGCTCATCCATTGTTGATGGGCATTTAATTTGGATTGCTTCTACCTTTTTGCTTTTGTGAACAAAGTTGCTATAAACATGGGTATACAAATATCTCTTCAAGACCCTGCTTTTAATTCTTTTGGATATATACCCAGAAGCAGAATTTCTGCATTATATGGTAATTCTGTTTTTTAATTGTTTGAGGAATCTCTATCCTGTTTTCCATAGCAGTTACACCATTTTATATTCCCACCAACAGCAGTGCATAAAGTTTGCCAACTCATTATGTTCTGTCTTTTTTCTACCATCCTAATGGCTATGAGGTGATAGTGGTTTTGATTTACATTTCCCTAATGATTAGTGATACTGATCATCTTTTCATATGCTTGTTGACCATTTGTATCTTCTCTGGGAAATGTCTAGTTCAAGTCCTTTGCCCATTTTTTTTAGTTGGGTTTTGGTTTTTTAACATGATTGAGCTGTAGGAAATGCTATCCTGTTTCATCTCCCTTTTCTGTTAATACTACTAGCAGACTTGCCAAAGTAAAGAAGGTTCTTCAGGCCAATGAGGGAAGTATTTATTTTTAAAATTGCAAGTGATATCAGTAATCAAAGAAATATGAGTAGAAGAGATTGAGACCCTACCCTCCCAAAGCCCAACTGTGTCAGCAAGGACACTAAGCCAAGGAAAGGTATTTCAGTAGGATCACTAATCTTTAGTGCTGGAGTATGAAGTCCATGGCCAGAGAGAGAAATAAGAACGAGGAATAGGGTGTCCAATTAGTATCCAGGAAGGAGTTCCTGAGCAAATGGCAGGGAAACTAGTGTTGTTTTTGACCTTTTTTTAAGGTGTTTATTCTTAGTGATTGATACGATTTATGATATGACCTCATATGATATGATAAGATAGCCTATTGTGTTAAAACCTTAAAGGGCATATAAGTTCCTTTTTAAAATATTAGATAACTTAAAATTCTTTGGAATTTCTTCTTTCTAATTCTTAGTGTGGGATTTATGTATTTGTTTGATTTTGAATGCTCATTCTGTGAAGAATAAAAGAAACTCAGTTTTATACTTGAAGTTAATGTATAAGAATATGACAAGCTCCTATAAAGAAATCATACACGTGGGGCGCCTGGGTGGCTCAGTGGGTTAAAGCCTCTGCCTTCAGCTCAGGTCATGATCTCAGGGTCCTGGGATCGAGCCCCATGTCAGGCTCTCTGCTCAGCAGGGAGCCTGCTTCCCCCTCTCTCTGCCTGCCTCTCTGCCTACTTGTGATCTCTCTCTGTCAAATAAATAAAAAAAAAACCTTTAAAAAAAAAAAAAAAGAAATCATACACGTGAAAAATTTGGGAAAAAGAAAAACGAAGAATAATTAGGCATAGATTTTAAGAAAGAAGAACAGCAAAATATTAGAGAAATTAAATTTAAAAGATTACTAATCTTTCCGTAAGCCTTGAGAATTAGCCATGTACTGTATTATTTTTAAAAATAAAGTGACAGGTTTTCATGAAGAATTAAGTGCTACAGAAATTGTTCTTCTGCTGTAAACAACTACAAAACTGGACAAAATGTATGAAACAAGTGTTTGTTAATATTGGACAATGCAGGCAGCATAGGACTGTGATTCCTGAGAGGAAGGAAACAAACAGAAAAGCCCTAACATTGGCTTGGCTTTCTTCCTGCAGGAATTTTCAGAATATTGATGTATATATGTTTTAAGTAAAACTTTACAAGACCGGGGAAAGAACCAGAAGAAAGCAGTAGTCTGGACAGTTAACAGGATTCATAAAGGTCTGGGAAGAGTTCAGGTTGCCATCAGCCAGAAGGTTTACACTTTAGTAATGGGGGTAAATTAATACTAAAGTAAAGGCTGTCCAAAACTTCCAAGATAATTCAGTGGGAAAAAGATAGTCTTTTCAACAACTGGTCCTAGAAAATTGGATAACCATATGCAAGAGAAAAAAAGTACTTGACTTTTCCCTTGTACCTGTAGGGAGGAGAAAATTTTCGTCTGTCTTCTTAGGGTCTCTAGTCCAGCCTAAGAATTAAACTGACAGAAGCCAGGTAGATTAACAGGAGAAAAGCATATAAATTTTATTAAATTTTTTACATGTACATGGGAGCCTGCACAAGAGAATGAAGATATGAACAAATAACGAGAGCAGGAAGCTTTTATACCTTTTAGACAAATTTGTGAAGACAAAATAAGAGAAAGGAGTTTGGTCTAGTGGTAGTAAATGGTGAAGAAGTAACTGGGAAGGTAAGGGTTAGTTTAACAAGGTTTATTTGTATAGATGTCTTGGCCGGATGTTCCCTGTCTCTGGTGAAAAGAATGTCTTCTTTATGCTACAAAGAGGGCGTCTTTCACATGGGAGTTTTATTTCCTGGAAACGAAAGGGAGGGTCATATTGTTTCTCAAGTGCCTTTGACTCAAAATAATCAATATGCCAAAGTGTTATATCTTGAAGTAACATGCTCTGAACTCCTTCCCACCATATGCAATTCAAAGTGGATTATGCACCTAAATGTAGGAGCTAAAGCTGTACTGCTTCTAAAAGAAAACATAGAAAATCTTTGTGACTTTGGGTTAGCCAAGATTTTTTAATGCAAAAAGCAAGAACTGCACAAGAAAAAAATTAATAAATTGATCTTTATTATAATTATTTTCCTTCTTTGAAAGGCACTATGAAGAAAATAAACTACAGATTGGGAAGAAGTATATTTGCAAAACTTGTATCTGATAACAGGGCTTTATTGTATATAAAGAACACTTACAAGTTAATGAGAATACAAACAGTGCACCTAGAAAATGGGGATCTAGACACTTGATCAAAGAACATGTATGAATGGCCAGTAAGCACACATAAAAATGCTGAAGACCTTTAATCATTAGGAAAATGCAAATTAAAACTACAGTGAGATGTCACTGTGCATCTATTAGAGTGGCTAGAATTTAAAAGGTTGACAGTACCAACACCAAGTGTTGGTAAGGATATGGAACCTCTATAACTCACACGTTGCTGGCAGAGAAGCAGTTTGGCAGTCTCTTATAAGTTAGATGTACATTTACTGCAAGACCCATCAGTCCTACCCCGAGGGATTTACCCAAGAAAAATGTAAACATATGGCTATACAGATGCTTGTACTCACACGTTCATAGTAACTTTATTATAATGGCCAAAAACTGGAATACTGCTCAACTGTAAGAAGGGATGAATTAGTGCTACATGAAACAACATGGATGAATCTCAGAAGGATCGTGCCAAGTGAAAGCAAGCAGACATGACACACATGACTACCTACTTTTATTTTTATAGATTTATTTTTATAGAATTCTAGAGAATACAAAATTATAGGGATAGAGAGCAGATCAGTTACCTGAGGGTAGAGTTGAGGGAAGGAGAACTCTTCGGTGTGATGGAAATGTTCCAGATCTTGATTGTGGGGGTAGTTGCACAACTGTATACATTTATCAAAAGTTACAGAACTCTTCACTTAAAAATGAGTGAATTTTATATCTAAGTTAAACCTGAGTAAAGCTAATTATTTAAAAAATCAAAATGACATACCAAATTATATTTTAAAAAAAACAGTTTGACCTGTAGAAGTAGGTATTATATTTGCTGGAGGTACCCATTACATCGTGCTGGTTTATTGCTATGAGTGAGAGTAATTTAATTGCAGTGTTGATGGGTACATTGTGTCTTTGGGGAAGGAGTATGATAAACCGTAAGGGGAAAATACATCAATATGTGTAAACAGGAAAACAGCTTTCCGGTGCTCTGATGGATTATCAGTGACCCTAAAACACTATCATGAGCATTTGGGAGATCATGAAAGAGCAGTACTTGATTCTTTAGACATTATCTTTGTATTTTATTTAAATTGTTAAGGCTTTTAAGCAATTACTGGAAAAGTCTTAAGATACGATTGCAAAAAGCACTCTTGTTGGACTGGCTCTAAGCTTTTGCTATAGATAAAAGAACTACCAGTCCCCGTTTCTTTAAAGTGCTATTTGGTCTTTATATAATATGACCCTTCAGAATGATAAAGAATATATTTAAAAATAAAAATGTTTCTGTGAAACTGCAGTATACTGTGAATTAGACTGACTTGCTCTAGTTCAGGTGTTTTGTATTTCTATCAGTTTATTGTCAATCTGAACGTTTGGAAAAGACTTACAGGTATAAGTACAAAATATGTAAGATTATTTAGGAAAGTATTCACCATTCATAGTATAGTAAATATAAATGATCCAAATATACATGAATTCCTAATTGTTGGGGTTTCTTCTTTTGGAGTTAAATCTAACAGAACTTAGACTTTCAGAGAATGTCATAAGTGACATCCTTTTTTTTTTTTTTTTTTTACAAAAAACCCCACAAAAACCTTTACAGCTCCTTTTCTAAGATCACCTAAGAAATCAGAGGAGTTGGAGCTTATATGTCTGTATTAGCCCTTCAGTCAACCCTGAGGCCTACTTAGTAGAATTCTAATTGTATCATTATAAACTTGTTGAATACTGTTCTTTTAATTGTAAGGGTTCCTAGGATTCTTAGAAAAAGGTAGTGACTATAATGCTGATTACACTCTGAGTGCAAGGACCATGTCTTGTTCACTGTTGTCTCCTCTCAAGTGTCTAATGCATAGTAGATGCTCACTAATATTGAATTGAGATGAGAATGTGAATTATTGGATAAAAATATAGGAAAAAAGAAGTTGGCTCTTTGGCGTAAATGAGACAGCTAATTTTTTTTTTTTTAAAGATTTTATTTATTTATTTATTTGACAGAGAGCACAGGCAGAGGGAGCAGCAGAGAGAGGGAGAAGCAGGCTCCAGCTGAGCAGAGAGCCCGACGTGGGGCTCGATCCCAGGACTCAGGGATCATGACCTGAGCTGAAGGCAGGCAGTCAACTGACTGAGCGACCCAGGCACCCCGAGATAGCTAATTTTTAAAGGGTCAGATAATTTAGTTACAACACTAACCAGTGTTTTACCAAGAAGGAGAAATATGTTCACCAGGTTGTGTGGTTGCAGGATTGTATCCATACACATTTCTGACATAGCTGAAGATCCAAGTTGTCTTCATTTATCCAATTTTCTGGAATAGTCTGTGTTCCCTTTTTAATGAATGAGGCTATATTATATGAGCTCCTTTAACTCTCTTCCATCATCCTTTTGATTCCTCTAACATGTGTCTCAGTTTTTTGCTGAGGGAAACATCCCCATCTGTGCTTTCATTCCATCCTTTCCTGCCTCATTTAGGAACTACTTGGCATCAGTCCTCTCCCTTTTTCAGTTATCTATAAAATTTTACCTTTTTGGGTGAATGCACATTTCCTTCTGCTCTTATTTTCAAAAGCTTTCCTACTCTTAGAAAAAGCCTTCTCTTAACAGTTTTTCCTCAAGCTACCATCCTGACTTTGTCTCCCCCCCACCTTGCCATCAAAATTACACAAGTTTTTATTAACTTCTACCACCTGACATTCTTCTCCATCTTTGTTCTTGTTGACTTTTCCTCAGGCTTTGGCATTGATTACCTTTATAACTTTGCATGTAGAAAGAAGTAGGCTTTAGGGTTGTCAGGCTTGGGTTTGGATCTCTCTCTGTGTGACCTTGGATACATTCTTACCAGTCTGGTTTCCTCATTTGTACAGTGTGCATACATGTTGGCTAAGGGTAATGTGCTCAACATATATTCCATTCCTTCCCTTCCCTGTTTGGCTTGGTTTCTGACACCTCGCACGATCCATTTTTGAGGTGGATGGTATTACAGTCTCCATTTTACAAATGATGAAACCAAGATCAATCACGTAGGAGGTGGTGGAGCCAGAATTCTACCACTGAGTTGTGGACTCTAGAGTTCAAACCCTGAGTCTCTGTGCCAAATTGCCAGTATACTAAGAATTGTTGGAAACTAGTTTTCCTTGGGTTGTCAATGGACTATTTTTTAATGTGTCTGCTAATAGGAAATCTGTTTAATTACTAATTCATTAAATATCTGAACCAGTGGAGCTTTTCAATTGAAATTTTCTTCCCTTTTTTTTCCCTAGTGTATTCATGTGTGCATGACACAAGCACAAACACCTGGAAGCCTTATGTGGCCATTTTTTCCTGTCTGTTTCATCCATTTTTCCACCTACCCCTGCCTGCCTGCCCCCCGATAACCATCAGTTCTCTGTATTTAAGCCTGGTTTTTTGTGTGTTTTTTTTTCTTTGTTCATTTGTTTCTTAAATACCACATGAATGAAATTATATGGTATTTCTTTTATTCAGACTTCTTTTGCTTAGCATTATATGCATGAGGTCCATCCACGTTGCAAAAATCAAGGTCTCATTCTTTTTTATGACTAATACTCCATTGTATATACATACCACATCTTCTTCATTCATCTATTGATGGACACTTGGGTTGCTTCTGTATCCTGGCTATTTTAAATAATGTTGCAATAAACATAGGGGTGTATGTATCTTTTCATATTAGTGTTTTTGTTTTCTTTGGGTAAGTACTTAGCAGTGGGATTACTGGATTGTTTGGTAATTCTATTTTTAATTTTTTTGAGGTACCTCCATAATGTTTTCCACAGTGGCTGCACCAGTTTGCATTCCTACCAACAGTGCATGAGACTTCTTTTTTCTCCCTATCCTCACCAACACTTGTTCCTTATCTTTTTGATACTGACCATTTGACAAGTGTACACTGTATCTCATGGTGGTTTTGATCTGTATTTCACT
The DNA here is from genome assembly GCA_028646535.1 of Procyon lotor. Classification (NCBI taxonomy): domain Eukaryota; kingdom Metazoa; phylum Chordata; class Mammalia; order Carnivora; family Procyonidae; genus Procyon; species Procyon lotor. The sequence goes on from CM053605.1 coordinate 37,091,081, forward strand.
GCTGATCAGTGATGTTGAGTATCTTCTCATGTGTTTGTTGGTCCTGTTTATGTCCTCTTTGGAAAAATGTCTGTTCATGTCTTTTGCCTGTTTTTTAATTGGATTGTTTGTGTTGGGTTGTAGAAGTTCTTTATATATTTTAGATATTAATCCCTTATTGGACACATCATTTGCAGATCTCTTCCCCCAGTCAGTAGGTTGCCTTGTCATTTTGTTGATGGTCTCCATCACTGTGCAAAAACTTTTTATTTTGGTGTAGTCCTGCTAATTTATTTTTGCTATTGTTTCCCTTGCCTTAGGAGACATGTATAGGAAAATGTTTCTGCTGTCAGTGTCAGAATTATTACCTATGTTTTCTTTTAGGGGTTTTGTGGTTTCAGGTATCACATTTGGGTCTTTGATCCATTTTGAGCTTATTTTTAGTATACTGTAAGAAAGTGATCCAGTTTTGCATGAAGCCGTCCAGTGTTCCCAACACCATTTTTTAATGAGCCTATCTTTTCCCCATTGTGTATTCTTGCCTCATTTCTTGTAGATTAATTGACCATATAAGTGTGGGTTTATTTCTGAGGTCTCTTTCTGTTCCATTGATCTGTTTATTTTTGTGCCAGTACCATACTGTTTTGATTACTACTGCTTTGTAGTATTATATTGAAATCTGGGATTGTAATACCTACAGCTTTATTCTTTTTTTGCTTTGGCTATTTGGGGTCTTTTTTGGTTCCAAATGAATTTTAACATTATTCTAGTTCTTTGGAAAATGCTATTGGTGTTTTGATAGGGATTGCATTAAATCTGTAGCTTGCTTTGTGTAGTATGAACATTTTAACAATACAGTTTTTTCTAATCCACGAGCATAGAATATCTTTCTATTTGTGTCATCTTCAGTTTCTTTCATCAGTGTTTCATAGCTTTCAGCATACAGGTCTTTCACTTCCTTGGTTAAGTTTTATTCCTAGGTATTTTATTATCTTTGGTGCAATTGTAAATGGGATGGTTTTCTTATTAAGTGGCCTTTTTAATGAGATTAATTGGTAGCCAACTGAGGAAGTATAGCAAAGAGTTTGTGTTTTGAGAACTCTGGATTGTATATAAAGTGCAGTTAGCCTAACACAGGTAGTTAGCCATAATGGTAGTTCTGAGGTACATGATTGTGGGTTTATATACTACAGCCTTTTGGAAAGGGAATCATAGCTTCATTGATTTTGTAGACTAGAAAAGAAGGTGGTTATGTCACTCCTTTAAGTATACCTTTCAACATTGTGAATGAAGTTCTTCCAGATGTTCACCTGTGATCATGTGGGCATTGCTCTTGCTAGAGAAAACCAGTGGTTTCGTCAGCAAAATGGACCCCTTGTCTACTTGGCTGTGAAAAGGAGGGGCCCCCTAGCACAATGCGCAGACTGCTATAGAGGTGCCATCGTCCTCATGCTCTGTAACCAGAAAGGCGAGACCATGGAGTGGGATTGCTCCGGGGGCATTAAAAGAGATCATGTGCGTACAGCACTGAGGGCAGAAGGGTGAGTTCCTATGAAGATGAATCAGATGCATAAAAAGCCTTAATTGCTTTTCTGTCTTTCTCACCTTTTCTTCAGCATTGTGACAGTAGGTAGGAAACTGATCTTCCCTGAACTTTTCCTATACAGTGGTCATCTATTTAAGTGTTAGCAGCTGCTCGGTAAGATACTGCCCTATCCATTCAGTCTGTTCTCTGAATCTGCATGCCATACTTGAAGATGCTGCAAAGAACACGGAATCTTGATTGGGGAATTCTTTGAACTCAGAAAGTGAAATTTCTGCCTTTGAGACAATCACTCAACAACAGGTCTGAAAACTAGATTGCAGTTATAAAGACCACGGCAAGCATCAGATGTACATAGCATATAATGGGAGCTCTTGTAGCAGCCATTGGTCGCAGTCATATACATGTCAGAACACTAGCAGTAGCACCTTTAAATTCAAAAGGAAGGGGCTCATGGCACTTTGGCCAAGGAGGCAGGCCTGTTGTTCTTCCCTTATTAAGTATTTAAATACTATAGAAGACCTTGAATTGTTTTCTCTCCTTACTTTTAAGGTAAGTAGATTTACTTATAGATAAAGACTACAGTTCAGTTCAAACACTTCTCTGGAGTGAAAAAATGGGAAGGAAAGAGCTCTATATCTACTCTACCTTTTTTATATTATAAAGTAAAATGTTCTCTGATATCTTAGTTGTTTGAAAGATGTATATTAATTTTACTTAAGCATAATCACTGCTTACCTAGTTGGGATCATAATTTAGTCAGGCAGCTACAGAATATAGATTTCTTTTGTTAATTTATGGGTATAGCATTTAGTCCACTGGTGGAATGATTTGCTAATATAAGAGATTAAAAAACCATTGGCGCTTTGACAGGATGAGGCTACAGCATAATCTCACTTTTATGAAACTATCATGTGAAAGTACTGTTTAAGGAGCAAATTTTAATAAGATTTATATCAAAACTCAGCTAGTTTGTTATAGGTCATAAAGGAACTCTTGGGCTAAAACTAGTAAAAAAAAAAAAATTTTTTTTTTCTCCCATAGGTAATTAATAAAATGTCTCCGACGTCCCTAAAGATCACACTAAAGCAACTCATAGAGGGATCTTCAAAGACCTTGCAAGAAGTATTTACTATGGAATATCGGCTGAGTCAAGCTTGTATGGTAAGAATTTTGAAAAAATATAATTATTTTCTATTTATGAAAGTAATAGATGTTCATTGTAGAGCATGTAAATACAGAAAATTATAAACAAAAACCTTAAAACTACTTGTTAATCTACTCTGAAAACACAACAGGCCAATTAGCTTAAGGTATGTGGAACTATTGCTCTTGCATTGTTCTTAAACTCTTATGAAATAGCAATTACATTTGTGTGTAAGTGTAAGAAAGCCTCTGATCTCAGGTGGAACTCAAAATAGAAGTTAATCATTTTTCAGGCATGGTCTCTGACCTTTGGGCAAGAAGCATAAACTCTGTAAATCTGAATTACCTCATTGGTAAAATGAGGAATATATGTATATATAAAATGTATGAATGAGTGTTATTAGTTTGTTCCATGTCTTAATAGATTAGCATTGAAAATACCATTATAAATACACTTAAAATTAGACTAATGACATAGAATATTAATTTTATGAAACATTTCAGAGTCATAGAGATTTCTTCTAGATGATAAACTCTTTGAAAGCATAATCATTGCTTTTGGGTTGTAGATAGAGGGCCTTTAGATTAATTTATGGCCTAAAGGAAATATTTTATTTAATAACTAGAAAGTAGGTCTCCCTAATGGACATTCATGTCTTGAAATAGTTATTAAGGTATTCAAAGTAGTTCATCTAACTATAAATAAAATTCTATTGGTCACTTTAATCTTAAAGTCACACTTCTAGTAAGATGTAAGTAGCAGCTGAAGTCTATTGTTAAGAGAAGTACTATGACAGGCACTTTATATGTATCCTCTCCATTACATTTTACACTGTTTCTAGAATGATAGGAACTGTTCTTTTCTCCACTGTACAGATGAGGAAATTGGCATAGAGGTAACCTTCCGAAGTGGTATAGCTATTAAATGACAGACACATGGTGTGTGAAACCAGGTGGGCTCAATCCAGGGCCTGCACTCTTGACCACTACCCATAGACCCATAGTCTATATTTTCCATTGTACATTTACTGCACTGACTGGATCGACCAGTTTCTTGCTTCCTTCCTTCAGCAAATATGTTAGCTGCATTGCCAGGCACTGTGCTAGGTATTATGTTGTGGAAAGAATGACTAGTCCTTATTCTCATGGAATTTAGGGTGTACTGAGACTGTGAAGAAACAAGTAAACAAAGTAAGTAAAATAATTACAAATTGTGGTTAGTGCTCCAAAGGAAACATATGGGTTGATGATACAAGAGAATAATGGAGGGTTGGGAGGGAGTGGGAGAGACAAAGGGAAGACATCTTTGAGTTGTCAGCTCATCTGTGACCTAAGTGTAAGAAATGAGTATGTTGAGAAGTCTCTTGGGTTGGGTTACAGCAGTGGATGATTTGGTTCCATTTGCTCTAAGAAGATCATTACTGCTGCTGGATGGAGATGGGGTTGGAAGGGTTCAAGAGTGAATGTAGAGACCAGAAGTGGGTCTGTTGCAGTAATCCAGTTGCAGAGTAGTAGTGGCTTAGACGAGGGCGGTAGCACTGGAGAGAAGTGATGGTTTTGAGGACCAGTGTAAGAGACAGAATAGATAGGCCTTGATGATGAATGTGAGGGAAGGAAAGAGTGCATTTAGGAGTTGAAGCTTGGAGGAGGTGTGCATTAGAGATTTAAGCCTGAAAGACATTAGAACCACTTTTTTAAAAAAGAAACTTTGGAAGGGTGCCTGGGTGGCTCATTCGGTTAAGCATCCAACTCTTGATTTCAGCTCAGGTTATCATGGGTCATGAGACTGAGCCCCAAGTCCCTGCGTCAGGCTCCGTGCTCAGCAAGGAGTCTGCTTGAGATTCTCTCTCCCTCTGCCCCTCCCCCTGCTCACTTGCTCGCGTGCTCTCTCTCTCTCTCTCTCTGAATAAATAAAATCTAAAAAAAAAAACAAACTTTGGAGATTTATTTACTTAATAAATAAAAAAGCTTCCCATGTACTAGACACTGTTAGAGGCACCAAGAATGCATAGGTAAACAAAACAGACGAAATCTCTGCCCTCATGGAACTAACTTTCTAGTGGGGGAGATAGATTGTAAATAGATAAAACTGTAAAATATACAGTGTATGATTATAAGTACTAAGGAGCAAAAGTAAAGCGGGAAGGAGGATATGGCATAAAGCGGGGGTGGGGTGGTGGCGGTGTGTGTGCGGTTGAACTTATAGATAGGATTTACCAGAGAAGACCTGACTGAGAAGATGTTTGAGTGAAAACCTGAAGGAAATGAGAGAAGGAGCTGTGCAAGGATGTGGGGAGGAGCATCCAGGCAGAGGCAGGTACCAAGCTCTGGGGCAGGAGTGTGCTAGGATCTGCAGGAAGCTGTGGATGGAGCGGGTGGAAAAGGGGGGTCGGTGAGTGAGGAAGATGAGGTCAGAGTTAACAGGGTAGGGAAGGGCTGTGCAGAGCACATATAACCTGGAAGGTCTTTATAAAACTTCGGCTTTTGTTCTGAGTCAATGGGAAGCCACTGGATGTTTTTGAGTAGAGGAGCGACATCTTATATTTTAGCAGAATTGGTAAGTCAGATGCTGATGTGTCAGGTATAGAATGGATAAGATCATATAGAGGGAAAATGAGAGAGGTGGATCTGAGGTCCGAGAAATCAGCACTTTGAGAGGACTAGAGAAAAAAGAGCGGTGGAAGAGATAAAGGACAGAGGTGGGAGAACCAGGACAGAGTGGGGTCGTGAAAGCAAGAAATGAGTGTGTCAAGGGGAAGGGAGTATTGCCAAAGTGTCTAGTAGGGTAGGATGAAGACATCTTTAACACACGGCAATATTGAAGTTATAGGAGATTTTGGCAAGCTGTTTCAGAGGAGTGTTGGGGCAGAAGTTAGAGTGTGGGGAGCTGGAGAGTAAATGAGTAAATGGGATATGGACAAGTGGAGGCTATATGTACACAACTTTTTCTTCTTGAAACAAATAGGATAGGAGCTGAGACTGTGGAATCAAGTGAGGTTCCTTGGTATTTAATAAGGTGGAAGATGCTAGAACATGTTGATAAATGATAGGGAGTGACCCAGCAGGGAAAAAAGATGATGTTGATACCAAGAGTAGTTAACATTTACTGAACATTGACCATATGTCGGACACTGTGCTGGGATGTGCAGTAAGATAATCCTCCGATGGATGTGTGACATTGCCATTTCATATAAGGAAACTTGGCCTTAGGGAAGTTAACTAGCCCAAGGTCATGTCGTTACTGTGCAGTAGAGGCAGTGGGTGAGCCCAGACATTTGTTGATTATTTTTTAATTAACATATAAAGTACCATTGGTTTCAGAGGTACAGGTCTGTGATTCATCATCTTAAATAATACCCAGCACTTGTTATGTCATGTGCCCTCAAGTCCATCACCCAATTACCCCACCTCCCACCCCCAACCCCCTCCCCTCCAGCAACCCTCAGTTTGTTTCCTATGACTAGGAGTCTCTTATGGTTTGTCTCCCTCTCTGATTTCATCTTGTTTTACTCTTCCCTTTCTTCCCCTATGATCCTCTCTTGTTTCTTAAATTCCATAGATCAGTGAGATCATATGATAATCGTCTTTCTCTGACTGACTTATTTTGCTTAACATAATACCCTCTAGTTCCATCGACATCATTGCAAATGGGAAGATGTTTTTTTATGGCTGAGTAGTATTCCATTGTGTGTGTGTGTGTGTGTGTGTGTGTGTGTGTGTGTGTGTGTGTATACATACCATGTCTTCTTTATCCATTCATCTGAGCCCAGATATTTGAACTGCAGTCCGTCACTGAGTTTTGCTGCCTACATTGATGATGCCAGGGGTGAAAATAGAGATGGATAACCTTCTCAAGCACATTCCTTGAGAAGAGGAAATGTGAGTGGGAATGGGGGTGGGCGGAGAACAGGCCTTTGAAAGAGGGGTGGTCCCTTTCTCCGTAGTCAGGAAAGGGAAGGCATGGTACAGATGGGTGTAGTTGGGCTGCAGGTATTTTAGGGGTGGGAAGAAGCGAATGTTCATGGCTTAGCACTTCTCTCTTTGTAACAAAATAGGTTAAGTCATTAACTGAGAATGCAGTGAGAAAAAAATTTGCTAGGGGTAGAGGTTGGGAAGGCAGAAGATAGTTGAAATCATTATCTTAGGAAGTGAGGAGAACATGGATCATTTGGCAGTTTTCCATGCCTGTTTGAGATTTGTGGTCATGAATTTTAAATGAAACCAATCACAGATTTTTCTGCAGCAAGATTTAGCCCCTGGAAAGCAGGCAGAGGCAAAAGGTAGGGGCAGGTGGTGCTGGGATTTTGCCAGGACAGACTAAAGGGGAGAAAAAGCCTTGAGGTAGATGAGGGCATTTTCAAGGGAAAGTGACCACAATAAAGTGGTGAAAAAGTTGTAGAATCAGTGGCACAGTAGTGAATGTACTTGAGTAGATAATTGGAAATGGTGATCAAGAGAGTGGGTCATAAGGGCAGTCCAGTCTCTATTTATTTCAGGCTGTGGCCATGGGAGTGGAGAGGACAGATCATCACCGGGAATAAGGATGCCTGGAAATTCATCATTTATTCTCAATTTTCTTTCAGAGAGGCCATGACTTTTATGAAGGTGTTAGGGCAGGTAAGTGATGATTGTTTTCTTCCTGGCTATTATGGAAATAAGATTTGTGAGCATATACTGTTAATCAAAGATAATAGTTGTTTTATTAGTGAAAATTCCACTTTCATAAAGATTGCAAAGTTGTTCCATTTTTATTACCAACTGGCGCATAAGGGAATATCAGTCTTTGAAATCAATAGTTTGAAAAATTTACATAACCACCACTCCCTCATTTATATGTAAGAGGTAATCCTGCCTCTCCAATTGCACAGACTGCCTCTGCTAAGTATAGCTGGGTTTGAAAACTCATTCTGCTGCTGGAGCCTTGGAAAGGTGCATTTATTCCCTTGTAAGAAGCCCTCAAGTCCCCTACCCCTCTTTCTAGTACTGGCCTGGCCATTCCCAGCAGCGTTGAACCCTACCGTTACCTCTTTGCCTGTACCTGAGCAGTTAAACACTGACATTGAGAAAAAATATATGACATAATTAGTAACATCTATTCATGTTCTTATTAGTTTTTGTTTATCATCTCCAAAGTTAGCATATTTAGAAAAAGTGAAATGGTTTATATTTTGTTCTTGGCAAATTTGCAAAAGTTTATGTATAAGACTATATATCTCCATAAATAATAGCTGTTATTTATGTTGCATAAAATGAGTTTTCCCCTTTGCATGTGTTTTGCATATCTGATTTTTAAATTTTTTATTGATTGCTTTAATATAGTAGAGACTCTGTATATACTTTATCTGAATAAAAGATTATATTTTCTGAGCTGCATGTAAGCTTTGATAAAGACTGGTCACTGTTGTAGAATTCTCTTAACTTATGCCATGATATAATGTCAGAAATAAGCAGGGGTTCAAATCCTTTTAGAAGACTCAGGGAATTGAGTCATAGGAGATGGCTATATGTTTTATAAAAACAAGAAAAATATGCATTTTCCCCACTAATTCCCTGCTTATTCTTGCTGCATGTGGATCAGAGCGTGGACCTCTGATGTTAGGAGGACCTGTGTGGTACTTTAATGCATTCATTATATGTTATAGAAGCCCTCTTAAATTTAAAAAAATAAAAGTATTGTTTTCATATATACTATGTTATTTAATGGAAACAGTTGAAACTCAGCAACATCAAAGTTATGATTCATAATGCAGGAGCTTATCAAGCTACTTTTTAGTGAAGAGAGAGTATACTGCTTCGTCTTTTAGCATAACCTCCCTATTTTGCAAGCAGCATCTATTCTGGGTAAAACTGTTTGGTGTTCTTGCATAATAACCAAATGTTTGCTACAGTTTGCTAATTATAAAATATGTTAGCAAATTAGATAAAATAAACTAGCAATTTAGGGGAATGGTTGTCAAAAATTCTTACTCTTAACAGCTAGAATGAGCTTCTTTCTGGTTATAGAAGAAAATAAATATAGATTTCAGCAGAACTAGGGAGTTACCAAAAGGAATTTGAGTGGGTGCCTCATGAGACTTGAAAAAACCTGAGCTGTCTACGTGGCAGGAACTCGTTATATCTATGCTAAGTAAAAAAATTATGTCTGTGTGAAAAGAACATACAGATTTATTAATACTCTTTCCTTTTGCCCTTCAGCAGACTGTCAAGGAGGTAGATACCGTGATAGCATTGGCCAGAGGGCTTAAAAGGGAAGAGATTCTTTTTTTTTTTTTTAAAGATTTTATTTATTTGACAGAGAGAAACACAGTGAGAGAGGGAACACAAGCAGAGGGAATGGTAGCGGGAGAAGCAGGCTTCCCGCAGAGCAGAGAGCCCGATGCAGGGCTTGATCCCAGCCTCTGGGATCTGACCTGGGCCGAAGGCAGACGCTCAACGACTGAGCCACCCAGGCGCCCCAGGGAAGAGATTCTTGAAGAAAGGATGTTCCAGAATTGTTTTTAATTATGCTGTTTGGGGAATGTAAAACTGTCACATTGGCAGGGATCATAACTTGAGTGTTACTGCTGATCTGATACTAGCTAGAATCCTGTAGCTAGGCAGCCCAGACTTAAAAACCTCCAGTGTGGGGCACCTGAGTGGAACAGGCAGTAAAAGCACTCAACTCTTGGTTTGGGTCAGGTCAGATCTCAGGGCCATGAGACTGAGCTCTGCATCAGCCTCTACCCTCAGCAGGGAGTCTGCTTGAGATTCTCTCTTCCTCTCCCTTGGTTCCTCCCCCC
>CM053605.1:37101027-37137503 GCA_028646535.1 Procyon lotor
GGAATGGGGGGAAATCAGAAGGGGAGATGAACCATGAGAGACTGTGGACTCTGAGCAACAAAATGAGGGTTTTGGAGGGGAGGGGATGGGGAGTTGGGCGAGCCTGGTGGTGGGGATTGAGGAGGGCATGAAAAAAAAAAAAAGGCCATGGAGCACTGGGTGTGGTGCATGAACAATTAATCTTGTAACACTGAAAAAATAAAATAAACACATTTGAGGAAAAAAAATAAATAAAGCTTTCAAAAAAAAAAAAATCACAGTCCCAACTGACAACTATGAGAGGCTCTGAGGGAGGGGTACTCAGTTAAGTTGCAGCCAAATTCCAGATCCACAGAGACTGTGAAATTAAAGTTTATAATTTTAAGCCACGTAGTTTTAGGGTAGTTCATATTAAATAGATGATAATTTCTGTGGCATGTGGGTAGCTCAGTTAAGTGTCTGACTCTTGATTTCTGCTCAGGTCATGATGTCAAGGTTGTAAGACTGAGCCCCATGCTGGGCTCTGCACTGGAGTGGAGCCTACTTAAGATTCTCTCTCTCATTCTCCCTTTGCCCTACCCTGCCTCAGATAAATAAATACTTTTTAAAAAGAATTCTTAGTAACATGAGGATACACTCATATGTTAAGCTTTTAACTTACTAGTCAAATGGCTTATTTATGGCAAAACAAAAAACTTGGACTTTCAATAACAAAAATACTGTTTAAAAACACGTGCTTTGTACTCACTTATTTGTTATTTGAACTAGTAATTTCCTACAACATTTCCATTCACTGAAAATATTTTCAAAACTGTTATAAAGCCTATCTTGTAATATATAATTTTTAAGTATAATTATTGGCTAAAAAAGATATCAAACATGGAAAATATTACAATCTGCCTCCTAAAATATGGTGGAAAAGTTTACAAAGACTAGATTTATCCAAGTCTTCAGAATTGATAATTTTTAAAAGCAGAAAAACATACATGTATGATTCTAATTTTTTAAATTTATATGATTTAAAAAGAATAGAGTCAAATATAGGAAAACATAAACAGAGTTGATCTTTGGATGCTGGGATTATAATTTAATTATAACTTAAATTATAATTTAAATTTCCTCTTTATGCTTTTCTCTCCCAGATTTTTTCAAATACACATATTTTTATCAGAAATATGTTGTTTTTTTTTAAATCAGACTTATAATTTGATGTAATATACATTTTAGCTGCCTCAAACCCAGATTTAACACTAATATTAGGTTCAGTACTTTGTGAAGAAAGAACAGCACTGGACCCACCAATCCATGTCCTAGTACTTGGATTAGCAAGTAAAAATAGTCAATAGGACTATAATACATCTAAATAAAAAAAAAAAAAGCCATCAAACCAAGTCAAACTAATGCAAAGTTGGTCAGAACCAAGTACAAGTTTGTGAAGAGATATGGTAGATGCTTTCCACAGCAGTGGTTCCAAAACATCAAGATTTACAAATTAGAATACTAAAAAGCTGAGTAACTCCTGTATCTACCATAAATTCAGTATTTATCATCTGTGCTTTACCTAAATATTCGCAAATCTCACATTCTACCCTACCTATATAAACTTTGGGGGTAGCACTGTTCTATGTGGAGTGTAAATTGTGCCTTGTATTAATCCTAATGCTATATACACAGGAGAAAGGAAAAAGTTGTTTGAGATTTTATGATTTGGTAAAATTATTTTTTTGTGAAACCATTTCTCATTTCTTTAGTTCAGACTATTAGTGCATCCAAGATCCTGACCAAAGTTCTTTAAAAAAAAGAAAAAGAAAAAGAAAAAAAAAAAGACACCTTGAGGCTTTCAAGGAAGATGAGAGAGTAGGAGGATCCTAAGTTTACCTCATCCTATGGATACAAATAAATAACCCACACCTCAGTAAAAGTAACCCAAAAAATGGCCCAAAGACTGGGAAAACAGACTTCACAGCTACATATAGAGAAGAGGCTACATCAAAAATAGTCGAAAGAGTGGAGATGGGGTCAGGAACCAAACTGACCCACAAGATTGTTCACAGGAGAGAGGGACACCACTCCAGGCATGGAGAGGGAAGAGGAGAGGACCCCACCTCAGGCACCTGAGGCATGGGGGACCCACACTGGGAAGACAAAATCCCCACAATATTTGGCTTTGAAAAGCAGAGGGGCTTAACTTTGCAAGTTCTTACAGTGAAACTTAACACCTGGAACTTGCAAAATCAGCTGGCTTGGCTCTGGGTAACCCAAAAGGATATAGGACACTGAGTCCTTACCTTTAAAGAGACAGCACAACAAACAGCATTGACATACAGCACAACAAACAGCATTGACATACAGCACAGAAGCAGCAGTTTGAAAAATGCCCCAGGTATATAGGAAGGAGATTTATTTACTAATCTTAGAACATGTGCTGGAGGGGTAGGGATCTTTAGGAGACTTCTCTAGGAACAGAAGAGCTGGCAGGCACCATTTTCTTCCCCTGTCTCCCAGATACACAGCCATCTGTAGGAACCAACATGAACATTCTCTAACCAAGCTTGCTAATAGCATGCACTAATCCTGCATTCTTCGGCAGTCCCACTCTCTTCAGCCCATCCACCACAGGAGTTGTGCAAAGGGGCTCAGGTCTCCTCCCACAGCAAACCAGTGTAAACCTTGCTAACACCACCTACCCTACTCCTACATACTCCTATGGACCTGTCCCACCCAACCTGCACTGAGCAGGAGTCCCTCTAAAGCAAAGCCCAAGCATGGCATTGTGCAAGCAGCCCCAAGAGTGCTACTCCAAGGCGACTTCTGCCCTGGAGAGAGAGAAGAGAGGATAACCACACACACCAGTCCAAGTGGGGTACCAGCAGTGGGCTGGGTCAGATGGCTGGCCTGACCCATCTACCAACATCTACCAACAAAAGCCCTGCAGTTTGGTGCTACTGCAGCCCTGACAAATGCCTGATTTGACCCAACTCAAGTTCAAGGTGGCCCCAGACTGGCCCACTAATAACAGAGCGACCAAGCCCTGCCTACAATAGGCAAAGAGAGCCATTGCAGATGACTGCACTACAGGCGAATGTGGCTCAGCCACAATAGTAGGGTGCATGCAACACACACAGGAGACACCCCTCCTAAAGTGCCAGGTTCAGGTGAACAGGGGACACTGCACTGCAGGGCACTATAGGACCTATTCCCCATAAGGCCACTACTTGGATGATTAGGAGACATAGCTGACTTTCCTAACACACAGAAACAGACACAGAGAGTTAGAAAAAAATGAGACAGAGGAGTATGTCTCAGATGAAAGAAGACAAAACCACACCAAGACAGTTAAGTGAAATGGAAATAGAGAATATCAGGCATATTACTTATCTATAGTAATAGTCATAAAGATACTCACTGGACTTGAGAAAAGAGAGGAGGATTTCAGTGAGATTTACAACAGAAAGCATAAAAAAGAATGAATCAGAGATGAAGAACTCATTAACCAAAATTAAGAATACACTAGTGGGAATAAATAGTAGACTGGAAGAAGCAGAAGAATGGATCAGTGACCTGGAGGACAGAGAAATGGAAAGCAATCAAGCTGAACAGGCAAAAGAAAGAAGAAAAGTAAGAATAAAGGAACTTAGCAACACCAGCAAGTGTCACAACGTTTTGCATCATAGGGATTCCAGAAGGAGAAGAGACAAAAGGGGGCAGAAAATTTGAAGAAATATTAGTTGAAGACTTCCTGAATCTGGGGAAGGAGACAGAAATCCAGATCCAGAAGGCACAGAGAGCTACCAACAAAATCAACCCAAAGAGGTCTACAACAAGACACATAGTAATTAAAATGGCAAAAAGTAATGATAAAGAGAATTTTAAAAGCAACAAGAGAAAACAGTTACATATAAGGGCAACCCCATAAGGCTATCTGTTGATTTTTCAGCAGAAACTTTGCAGGCCAGAACGGAGTGACAGGATATATTCAAAGTTCTGAAAGGGAAAAAAACCCAGCAGCCAAGAATACTCTATCCAACAAGGCTATCATTCAGAATAGAAGGAGTTTCCCAGACAAATAAGTTAAAGGAATTCACCACTAAACCAGCCCTACAAGAAATGTTAATGGTGACTCTGAGTGGAAAGGAAAGAACATAAGTAGGAATAAGAAAAGTAGGAAGAAAAAAAGCAATAAAATTAAGTATATCTATAAAAAAAATCAAAGTAATCACAAAATAAAAGGTTGTAAAGTATGACACCATATACCTAAAATGTGGTAGGTAGGGGAAGAACTAAAGAACGGGTTCAAACTTAAGCAACCATCAACTTAGTATAGGCTGCTATAAGCATAAGATGTTATATATAAACTGAATGGTAACCACAAATCAAAAACCAGTCATAAATATGCAAAATATAAAGAGAAAGGAATCTAAGTGTATCACTAAAGAAAGCCAATTAATCATGATAGAAGACAGCAAGAGAACAAAAGAACTACAAACACCACCATAAAACAAGTAACAAAATGGCAATAAGTACATACTTACCAATAATTACTTTGAATATAAATAGACTAAGTGTTCTAATCAAAAGACATAGTGACAGATGGATAAAAAACCAAGACCCATCCATATGCTGCCTACTGGAGATTCATTTCAGATCTAAAGACACATGCAGATTGAAAGTGAAGGGCTGGAAAAGCATTTATCACGCAAATGGATGTGAAAAGAAAGCCTGGATAGCAATACATATATAGGTCAAAACAGACTTTAAAACAAAGGCTGTAATTAGAGACAAAGGAGGACACTATATAATCATAAAGAGAATAAACCAGCAAGAAGATGTAACAATTGTAAGTATCTATTGTTAGATATTTACACTGGAGCACCCAAATATGTAAAGCAGCTATTACCAAACATAAAGTAATCAATAGTAACAGAATAATCATAGGGGATTTTAACACCTCACTTAAATCAATGGACAGATCATCCAAGCAGAAAATCAACAAGGAAACAGTGGCTTTGAATGACACATTGGACCAGATGGATCTGACAGACAGCATTCCATCCTAAAACAGAATACACATTCTTATCAAGTACACATGGAACATTTTCCACAATAAGTGATACATTAGGCCATAAAACACATCTTAATAAATTCAAAAGGATCAAAGTCATACCATGCATTTTTTCTGACCACAATGCTCTGAAATTAGAAATCAACCACAAGAAAAATCTGGAGAGAGCGAAAGTACATGGAAGTTAAATAACATGCTACTAAACAATAGGTCAACCAAAAAATCAAAGAGAAAATAAAAAAAATACATAGAGACAAATGAGAATGAAAACACAACAGTCCAAAATCTTTGAGATACAGCATGAGCTGTTCTAAGAGGTAAGTTTATAGCAACACTGGCCTACCCCAAGAAGCAAGAAAATCTCAAATGAAAAATGGGACTTTACACCTAAAGGAGCTAGGAAAAGAAGAACAAACAAAATCCAAAACCAGTACAAGGAAGGAAATCATAAACATCAGAACAGAAATAAATGAAATAGAAACTAAAAACCAAACCAAACCAAAACAACAACAACAGCAACAACAAAAACCCAATGGAACAGATCAGTGAAACCAGGAGCTGTTTCTTCGAAAGGAACAACAGAACTGATAAACCTTTCGCCAAATTCATGAGATAGAGAATGATAGAGGACTCAAACAAAATCAGAAATGAAAGAGGAATTGCAGGGGTGGTTCAATATTCACAAGTCAATTAACATCAATAAGAGAAAGAGTAAAACCATATGATTATTTCAATAGATGCAGAAAAAGCATTTGACAAAGGACAACATCCATTCATCCATTCTTAATAAAATAGGTTTAGAGAGAATATACCGCAACATATTGAAGAACTTATATGAAAACCCACAGCTAACATTATACTCAATGGTGAAAAACTGAGAACTTTTCCCCTAACGTCAGGAACAAGACAAGGATGTTGGCTCACCACTTTTATTCAATATATTACTGGAAATCCTAGCCACAGCAATCAGACAAGAGAAAGATTTAAAAGGCGTCTAAATTGGTAAGGAAGAAGTAAACTTTAACTATTTGCAATTGACATGATAGCGTACATTAAAAAAAAAAAACAAAAACTAAAAAGGGCACCTGATGTCTCAGTTGGTTAAGCATCTGCCTTCAGCTTAGGTCATGATCTCAGGGTCCTGGGATTGAGCCCCACAACAGGATTCCTGATTGGCGGGGAGTCTGCTTCTCCCTCTTCCTCTGCTCCTCCTCCAGCTTGTGCACTCTCACTCTCCCTCTCTCACTCACTCTCTCTCAAATAAATAAATAATATTAAGAAAAAAACCTTGAAAGACTCCACCAAAAAACTATTAGAACGGATAAATGAATTCAGTGGGGTTGCAGGATACAAAATCAACATACAGAAATCCATTGCATTTCTATACACTAATAATGAAGCACCAGCAGCAGCAGGAGAAATTAACAATCCCATTTACAATTCCATCAAAAATAATAAAATACTTAGGAATAAACTTAACAAAAGAAGTGAAAGATCTGTACTCTGAAAACTATAAAACATTAATGAAAGAAATTGAAGATGATACAAATGGAAAGACATTTTATGCTCATGGATTGGAAGAACAAATATTGTTAAAACATCTATAATACCCACAATAATCTACAGATTTAATGTAATTTCCATCAAAATACCAACAGCATTTTTCACAGAACTAGAACAATCCTAAAATTTCTATGGAATCACAAAGGGCTCCAAGTAAGAACAGCAATATTGAAAATGAAAAACAAAACCAGACATATCATAATCCCAGATTTCAAGTTATACTACAAAGCTGTAGTAATCAAAACAGTATGGTATTGGCACAAAAACAGACACATAGATCACAGAACAGAATATAAAACCCAGAAATAAGCCCGGATTTAAGGTCAATTAATCTTTGACAAAGGAGGCAAGAATATCCAAAGAGAAAAAGACAGTCTCCTCAAAAATAGGTACTGGGAACACTGGACAAGTACACCCAAAAGAATGAAATTGGACCACTTTCTTATACCACATACAAAAATAAACTCAAATGGATTAAGGATTTAAATGTGAGACCTGAAACCATAAAAAGCTTAGAAAAGAGCACAGGCAGTCATCTGTAACTTGTCTGACATTGGCCATAACAACATCAGAGAAATGCAAATCAAAACTACAGTGAGATATCACTTTACCCCTGTCAGAATGGCTAAAATTAAAAATACAAGAAATAACAAATGTCTATCATGTGGAGTAAGAGCAACCCCTGTGCACTGTTGGTGGTAATGCAAACTGGTTTAGCCACTGTGGAGGTTCCTCAGTATGGAGGTTCCTCAAAATATTAAAAATAGAACTACCATATGATCCAATAATTTCACTACTGGGTATTTAGCCAAAGAATATGAAAATACTATTTTGAAAGATATATGCATTCTTTTTTTTTAGATATATGCATTCCTATGTCTATTTCAACATTATTTATAATTAGCTAAATTATGGAATCAACCTCAGTGTCCATCAATAGATGATGGTAAAGGAGATGTGGTGTATATATGTATAATGGAGTATTACCCCACCATAAAGAGGAATGGAATCTCACTACTTGCAACAACATAGATGGAGGTAGAAAGTATAATGCTGAGATAAAGCATTTAAAGAATAACAAATAACATATGATTTCACACATATGTAGTATTTAAGAAACAAAACAAAGAAAAAAAAAAAGACAAAAAAACCCAGACTTCTAATTATAGAGAATTAATGGTTATAAGAGGTGAGGTAGGAGGGATGGGTGAAATAGGTAAGGTTATTAAGAGTATATATATCATGATGAGCGCTGAGTAACATATAAAATTGGTAAGGAAAAACAAAGCATTATAGAAATGCAGCAGCTATTCTACTATTACTATAAGCTCATTACTGAATTGATAATGGAGGAAAAAATTGAAAAGGAAGGAGAAGGGGCATTTGAGCTGATTGTTTTGGATCACTCATGCTCCCATGTTCTGAACAGTTTTCCCAAGCCCATTCATAAATGTCTAACCCACAACAAACACATGAGATTCCCCAACCTCAAAATCTTCCACCAAGGTTGAAGCCACATACTCCAAAACAATCCTAAAAATGTCAATCCTTGTGTAATTCTATTACAATACGAATGTATCTCTTTCCACTGGAATGGATGGTATATTTGTCTATCTCTTTCACATGCCTATGAATTCATGGAGGGTAGAGACTCTGCCTTACTCAAGCCTGAACTTTAATAAGTAGTTTCTAATCAGAGTTGATCCAAAATACCTAAATCTTAGTCATTTTAATGGATCAAATTATCTCAGCTGACATTTTTCTGAGTCACTAAATTGTATTTACCTCAAACGTTGTTAAGGAATTTGAAGGTCAGAGTTTGCCATCGCAAAATATGCCACAATGATATAAGGGTTGTTTTGAGCCAAAGGCAATCAGCTCTTTGTACCCCCTTTTTGTCAAAAAGCAGTTCCCTTTGTAAAGCTGTCCCCACCTCCTTTACTAGGAGGAGAACTACTCTAGAGACAATTCTTATCACCTGAGACCTTTTATCTGCTTAACAAACCTTATGAAACAATCCTTATTTATCATACACTTCCTGGTCACCTTCCATAACTTACCTCTAACCCAGGAGCCCCAAACCCCTTTACCTTTGTCTAGTCTCTTTTCCACAACTTATCACCATTTCTTAAGATGATATATAAGTCTCCAATTCTGTTCCCCTGAAGCACATTTTTCTGTGACCCCCATGGGTACATGAGTCATTGTTTTTTGTGTGTTTGTTTGTTTGTTTTCTCCCTGTTAATCTATCATCAGTTTGATTTGCAGACCCAGCCAATGAACCTAAAAGGGTAGAGGAAGAGTTTTTCTCCTCCTCTACAGATTCAAGATTAGTCTTTCTGTTACATAGTGAAACCCAATATTTAGAACAAGTGGGAGGCATAAATAACAAATTAAGTGTATTTAGTGCTATGCACTGAATTACATTCCATACAGTAGTATATGTACTTCTGAATACTTAAAATAACTCTTATTCTTATGTGGAGATGTGGGAAAACAGTGTCCAAACCACTTAGACTCTAGGTCAAAAGATCATGAATTCAGAAAGTTTTGCTCTTTAAAGTTTCATCATTCTTCCATGATACATATACCACATTCCTAAGAAGTCATTTACAGAGTTCCTGTTTTCTATAGCTGATGGTACACTATTTCAGGGTGGGGTTAGGGAGCTGGGGATGAAGTGGGGGCAGAGGTGCATCTAATTTAAACATTTTTAGAGCCCGCTTTTTACCTATTGGATTTAATTTCAAATTAATCCCAGGAAATTACCTCTCCTATCAAGTTTTTCTCCTTTAATGCACACACCAATGCTCATTTTCTCCCTCTAGCTTCTCTTATGTTGAAACACACCACTTCTCCCTTATCTCCACCCAATACTCTTTCCCTCTTCCCTGCTTAAATTATTTTTTTTAAGGTTATTTATTTATTTGACACAGAGAGAGAGAGATCACAAGTAGGCAGAGAGGCAGGTGGAGAGAGGGGGAAGCAGGCTCCCTGCTGAGCAAAGAGCCTGATGCGGGGGCTCAATCCCAGGACCCTGAGTTCATGACCTGAGCCAAAAGCAGAGGCTTTAACCCACTGAGCCACCCAGGTGCCCCTCCTGCTTAAATTAAATCTGTACTATCTTCATGGCTAGGGAAGCCCCATCTTTTTGAACTCGTGTGCACTACATTGGTCTAATTTTTAAGTGCTGTCTCCCCAAATGAGATAAAATATTCCTCAAAGGTAGTAGTCATTTCTCCTTTTGTTAATTTGCTCAGAATAGTTCTTCTATTGAGGCCCTTAATAAATGCTAATTAAAGCTAGGCTATTTGTTAAATAGCCATGTGCTTCAAAGTGTGTTAGATGTTGGGAATAAAACTGTGAACTATACAGAGTTCTACTTCTTTCAGGGCACTTAAAGGCAAAGTCAACAAACTCAGGGTAGTACTGGGCTGGTATTTTTGCTTGACCAGTGCAATGTTTAAACTGTTCTGAATTAGAATAGTTCTAAGCTGGGCATTCACTCCCCAGTTCACAAGGCTCTGTACTCCCTTGTGTCTAGCACCTGGCCAGCTTCCCTAATGTATGTTACCTTAAGTCCCTTGTGAAACATCTGGAGGGGAGCAGAACCCGTGACACCAAGTTGGGCCACTTTGCAGGTAGATTATTTTGAGCTGAAGGCACTCAAGACCTAGCAGATTCAAGAAAAACTTGGAACTCTCCTTTACTCAAAAAGAATTAAGATAGGGAGCCTGATTTAGAAAGAGAGCTATTACCAGAAATAACTTTTATCTGAATGACATATCTATATGGTGGACAAACATCTAACTGTCAAATATCTGCTCTTATCATCCTGTCAGTTACCCTCCTCTCCTTGAGCCTCAGGCCCCTATCCCATTCCTTAGCTCAGGATGGCACATAAGCCTCAACTGCCCAACTTATTACTGGGTCTCATACTCTTACGGGGCTCCTGTATGGTTTTATGAAGTTTGTTTTTTCCCCTGCTAATCTGTCTTATATCAATTTATCAGCCAAAGAACCTATAAGGTTAGAGAAAAGAATTTTCCTAACACATCCTTAATTTCACAACTGTTAATTTATAAGCAATAAATTAAGTCTTAAAGTACAGGCTCTTCCTATATCAGACACTGACTAGAGTTATTTATGACTCCCCAAACTTTCAACATTATAATTTCAACATGATTGGTTATATTTCTCCATCACTGAACTGCTACATGCTGTTCCTAAGTACATGGACTATGCAAGACAGGATCCAGTAAAAAGAAAATTCCCAAATCCAAGGGCAGATGATATATTAATTAGAAAACAACTACAGAACTTCTCAGCAACTCTTTTGTTTTCTTAAAAGCAAGTGAGTTTATGCAGCAAAGGACAGAGAAACCTCATTAAGAGAGAACCAAGGTACAAGCAGAAGAGGTCACTCTATAAGAATTCATGTCTTCAAATTCTAGTGAATTATATTCCAGAGAGAGCCTACAGAGGTAAACACAGAAATATTTTGACAACCTTTGGAAAACATGAAGAATAAGGGACATCTCACGAAGCTAGAGACTCAAACACTTTCTTTTTCCCCAATTTTTTTCAAAATCCAAAACAGAAGGAAATTAGAATTCCTAAGTATTACAAAGCAGTTAGTTTAATACCAATTTCTGGCAAAATTCAAGATTTAGTCGGTAAACAGGGATTATTTAAAGGGAAAAGACTGGGGATTTCTAGAAACTAGAACTTCACCAAGGATTAGTCATTTTAAACTAACATCATTTACTTTTGTAATAGATTCAGGATACTCAAGTTGTTTATTTTTAGCAAAACATTTGATTAAAATTTTCTTCATGTGGTCTTATGAAGAAACTGATCTATAGGCTAGAATAGTTTGATTAACAAGGAGGACAGTGCTAATGGAGTTCAGCTGACCATTGATTGGTCTCAGCAATATCTCCCAAAGGCCAAATACATTCCCAACCAAGACTGCCCCTGGTACTTTCAGTATATTACTTTGAAGTCTAACAAGCACCCTTGTAACAAGCAAAAGTAAATGTTACTAACCTGACTTTATTGATACGGAAAATAAGTTTCTCAAGGTCACAAAACTAATAAGTGTAACAGCCAAGCTCCAAAACTTGCCTCCAAAAGTTCAGGACCATTTTCCACTGTGCCACACGGGTTTCTACATGAACCTCCATGGCGAAAGAAACGGTTTCTGTATTATTAATGACTTGAATCTGGTGAAAAAACTCACCAAATGCGCAGGTGACATAAAACTAGAAGGTACAATTAACATGATGAATGCCACAGTCAAGATTGAAACATATCTAGCAAGCTGGAAATTGGAGAGAGGCTTAAAGTAACACAAGAGATAAAAAATGTTCAGGAAATTTTTAAGGCTATAATTAAAAAGTTAGTAAACCTTACCTTGATAGCAATGTGTGTGTGTGAGGGGGGGAGCAGAGAGGCTGGTAGTTGGTGAGATTTTTAGTCAACCATGGTGTATTTACTCCATAAGGCAATTAAGTGTTAGATGATTTAGTTTTAAGACAAAAACTCATCTGCACTGTTCAGATTAGATTGAATTATAGAATTCAATTTGGGGCTAAGGATTTTCCCCACAGAGAAAGGTCTTAAGGAAAGAAGGAAACATAAAAGTAATGATTAGTGAATATAACTAATACTGACTTCTAGGTAACTATACTAAGTAGTTTATGTATATTATCTCATTTAATTCACAATAATTCTATAGGTAGCTAGAGTATACCATCATTCCCATTTTATAGACAAGGAAGGTGAAGTTCAGGGCTCTGAAAGGCTATCAGGTAAGGGGGACAAAAGTCTTAACTCTGTACCACTGAAGACTTTTCATTTCTTAACTATTTTTTGGTTATAGACTTTTCAAATGGAAAAAAGTTTTAGATCTTTTCTGCTGAAAATTTTTCCATATAATTTCACAAGTTGGAGGACTACTGGCAAAAGTAAGACTAATGAGAAACAGGGCCAAGGAAGCAGTTGTCATTTCAGTGTAAACAAAGCCTTCCTTAATGGAAAGCTTTCCTTAACAGAAAGAAGGGATACCTCAAAAGTGGTGAGCTCCCTGTCACTGAAGTGTTTGATGAAAATGTGGCCTGTCGGAAACACTGTAGAGGATATAAAAAGGGGTTAGAGGCTGGTCTAGATTTTAACCTATATCTTTTACTATAAGATTGTGGGACTGATAGGTAATTCTGGCAATTTTGTTTGATGGCAAAACAAGAAAGTTAAAACCTGCAGATACTGTTTTTCCAGACCATTTTGCTGAACATGTCAGACAGGATACTTAAATAATGTTATTTTCCGTCTATATATGGCAGCTGTATCATGTACTTGAAAACGACCTAGTCCAAAGGAAAAAGGTATATTCAACTGTTGATCATGACATGACTTATACTTCGTCATAATAAAATAGATTCTTTATTCCTCTGAATCCTTAATCACAACTTTGTCTAAGGTAAATAAATACCATATACACCGGATCCTAAAAATATAGAGCCTTTGATGGGAACATTTACTCGTTATAATTTTATGTTAATTTATTTCCCTAAAGGATAGGGAGAGAGCAGACAGGAAACAGAAGAGAAACAACTCCTATTGTTCTGCTTTGCTTCTCAGATCCTTAGCTAATGGCTGAAGGATCTTACAGATCTACTCCGATCCCCCCCCCCACATTTGCGGTATAATTTACCCCAAGATTCAGCCTCCCATAGCTCTAAAGAGCACAAGCGCGAATACTTTGCTCATCCCAGGTCATTCGGAGCAGAAGCCTGACAGCGTGGCATACAAATTAAATGTTCACAGGCAAATCTTTTACCTGAAAATCTTCAGTGTCTCTTCAGGTAGGAAGGAGGAAGAATGAAACTGCAGCTCCTAGTGCAATTATCTTTAACTTGGGGCTCAGGAGGTGGAAGGGGCTGGGGCTAACTCTCCTCAATCAGGAGACAGACGCGAGGCTCTATCCGAAGCAGCTGGCCCCGAGAGGTCTGCTTGAATTCGAGCCGCCTGTAACTCCCAGGTTTCTGCCTTTGAAACACCCAAAGGGCAAAGCCGACGAGCCGAGACCGACGGACACACAAGCGGGTCGCCCACCTCCCAGGTGTTCACTTACACAACACATCGCCGGGGCAGCGGCGCGCCCCTCGCCCCTCGGGACCGCGGCGGAGCCGCAGAGGCATCCGGCGCCTGGCGGGCTGCGTGCCCTGGGCGGTCCCCGAAGCTCCCGGAGCCGCCGCGGCCCGGGGGGCGCCGGCTGCCGAACGAAGCGCAATCCAGCGGCAAGGACAGCGGCGCCGCCTTCTCGCCAGCGCGCGCGGCTCACTCGAGTGGCAGCATTTGGAGGACGGGGTGTCCTTTGGCCCAGCTCCGGGCTCTGGGCCCCTCCTCCCGCCGCCGCCGCCGCCGCGCCTGCCGCGCGCTCCTCGCGGGTTCGCGCCCCGCACCAGGCAGCCCGGGCCCCGCAGGTGGCAGAGGAAGGGCGCTCGGCTCCGGGGCGCGCCCTCTGCGGGCGGCGTGCGAATCCTCGGTCGAGTCGGCTGGCTCCCGGCACGGGGCAGGGGCGGGGCACCACCGCGCTCACTCCCACTACCCAGAGTGCAGCTTCCTCCCCAGCAGGAAATTAGACCCCCAAAGTTCCAGGAAAACACGAGCGAGCGACTCACTTCACCCCCTCGCCCCTCTCATCTAAGCCACCTAAGCTGCTGCTAGTTCTGGGCTCTGCCCAGGTGAGAGGAGGGACTGTCTCCGAGGCCCCGCCGGGAGGGCCGGGCTAAGCTTGCCTGGGGAGAACAGGTGCTCGCGGCCCGCCGCCGTGAACTCGCCGTAGCCTCACCGCAGACTTCCCACTCAGGGATCTGGAGATCAGGTCGAGGCTTAGCCCCAAACCCACTTTGACCTCAAACCCCACACCTTGCAGGGCTAGGTCAGGGACTCTGCCCTTCCCAACTAGCTTGCACCGTGAGGATGCAGAGCGAAAGTGCTTCGAGCACTAAAGCCTTTAAGAGTCCACATCTATTTTGTGCTTCTCTATCCAGAAATACTCAAAAACATGTTTCAAAAAAAACACAACAAACCTCAAGCCAAACACCATTTTCTCACTCTTTCAACCATGGAAGTCACTATCTCAAAACAGGGCCATTATTCAGTTGTGTTTTCCTTTAGTGACGCCTGCATCTGCCCAGCGTGACTCCAAGCTGCAGTAAGTGCCCCCAGAGAACTACAAAAGGACCATTATTTTAGTTGTGTTCTACAAAGGATTGGTCAAGCAAAATCCATGCTCAAAGAGATTTTAGGAATGGCTTCGCCTGACTCCTTCGCATTACAGATGAGGGCACAGAGACTCCCCGCTGCAGACCCACTGTGAAAAAGGAGACGAACCTACTCCACAATCTGTAGACTAACGTGAGACTTAGCTCTCTAGAGATATAATGTAGTAACGGATGCAAGGAGATTGCTGAGGAGTTGAGAGCATAAATTAAACAAAATCTAGCTCAGAATCTTTAAGATTTTAAATGAACTGAGCATTATTTATTGCTATGCTTAAATTAACTAAGGTAACTTATACAAATACAGTAGCCCAGAAATGTAATTTTTCTTTATGATAATGATTAATGGAATTGGAGTGGGTGCATTTTGACATAGAATATGAATACACTTATATGGATTAGTCTGGCAAGTGTCAAATTTTAATATATGCAAATTGATTATACTAATATCAGCAAATATTTAGTTCTACATATTCCAGGCATATCTTGCTAAGTAATTATGATCAAATGCAAGGAGCCACCTTTAGGCCTATTCTCACTTAAGGTATCTCATCGCTTGTTCTTTCTTTCCCAACATTAAGCCTTTACTAGCCTAATGCTGGAATAATCCCTGAGACCTCTGGGTTTCATGCTGAGAGATCAGTGTCAGCCCTCGATGTGCCCAAGGTAAGAAAAGAGAAATTCAGAATTTTGTATGTTTTACTTCCCAGTTACCAGAGAAGAAGTGGGTAAGGAAAGAGCCTCTGGACTCCACTAGAAGAGAAATAACTTACCTACACATATATCCTTTCTTTCACTCAGATCAAAGACACACTGTATCGTCTTTGCCAAGAATTAGTTGTCCTCTGTCCCTTTGGTCTCAAGAATGAATGACTGAATGGGGGAAGCGGTTGTGCTGGGCCTCGAGGCTCCAGGTGGATGGCACCTGTCACATAGGCTGTTGCTCCCCCAGACGCAGGCCAGGCTCTCCCTCCCTCATCCTGGTGCTAGCCAAGACGCAGAAAAACCCTGAAGCCGCTCTCTGCTGCTTCCCCACGGCGCCTCCCCAGACGGGCCTCACCCTCAGAACCCCAAGTCTGAGACAGTGCTGGCAGGCTGGGCCGTGGACAGACGGGGCTTCCCTGGGGCTCCTGGCTGCTGCCCTGCCCTGCCCTGCCAGCAGGACTTGGCCTACTCAGGGCTAAGATGTCTGCAGGCCCTGCACCCACTCTGGCTGTAGGAGAAGCTGCTTCTCCAAATGCTTTTGAGAAGGAACCTACCTCCAGCCTTAGGATGTCAAAAGATGAGTGTGGCCTTTGCCTCTCCTCAGGACTGCAGGCCACGCTTTGGTCATTTTAAGAGCCAGTAGGCAATGGCGCCCCCTGCTGTCGGGGCTCGGAAAGGCCGACTTTTTTCAAAGCCCGCCCAGCCTGAATCCAGGAGCCAGAGCCCAGCATTTCTGCTCCCCTGTCATCCTGTCTCATCCTGGCTTGAACAAGATGGACGAGGCGAGAGCCCCCGGCTCCTCAGACTGGTGACAGATGCTGACTATAGGATTTTGAAAGTGTGCTGAATACATCTTTTAAAAGCTGGAGAACGAAGTGAGAGAGAAAGGAAGGATCCCAAACACGGCCTAACTTGAATGTGTTAGGGTGATGGTGCCTGGGCTACAAGTGTTTAGTGGGTTTTCTTTCTACCAGAAGGGCGTGGAAAGTAAGTCTAACAAAAACGGCAATGATAGAATACTAGAATGTGAGCGCAACCAATCTGACCCCAGAACCCACGCTGTGGAGCTGGATTGAGAACTGTAGGCCAAATAGTAAACTTGCAATTAATAGAATTGAATCAAGGCACCCCTCCCACCCTTTTACCCTGGTAAAGAAAACCCATTTCCAGCCCCACTCCCCGTAAAACTTCCACTTCCACCCTAGACAGACAGGTTGGAGAGAAGTAGGTAGCTGACTCCCTCCATTGGTTTCTCCACTTAAACGTGAACACCTCTAACTTCCATTTCTGCTTCAGGTGGACCAGTCAGAGCTTACATCTCTTGGAGAAGCAAGAGAGGGCATGTCAATGAGGCATGGAAGGAAGGAACCTCCTAAAAGAGCTCTCACTAGGGAAATGGCGTGCCCCTCTCACGAGGGATCTGGTCACCAGGACTCACCTGCCACTGGGGCTCTTACTAGCCTACCAGAGACTCAAACGTCTTCATTTGTTTTCTGATAATGAAGTGATGAGGACAGGATGCAAAAATGGAATAGTATGTGAGTGTTCATATAGAGACTAGAGCATGCACGTCCATTAAAGAGTTATGAAAGTCACAGAAACTATATAGAAAGGGTAAAAAGAGACTGAGGAGACAGAAAAAAAACTACAATTATGATATAGCATTATGGGATATACACTGAGAGAATAGCACACAGGTAAGACCCATGAGAAAACTCATTTTGACATTTCGATTTTCATAATAAAGCTATGTTAAGATAAACAAATAATAATGCTTTTATGTATATAAAAATTAAAATTCTACCTCCTCATTTCTCATCACGAGTCCACTAGTCTAGGGGAAAAAAATCGTCTTAGTTGTTGCTGGCAACATGGCTATATATTTTTCAGTGATTCAGGTTTTATAAACTATTTTTTATTAGGGTAAATAAAAGATTGTTTAGGGTAAAATGGTGTCTCTAAAACTTATCTTGTATATGCTAAGATATTTTAGATTTGGCTGAGAGACCCAGATAGCTCCTCCGAGTAGGTGACAGACGCATTTTCATGTCAGACCCTAGACTAGGGTTTTAGGATGCAAAGCTATTAAAAAAAAAAAAAAAAAAACAGCAGCAGAAATGGCATATTGATTCTTTAACTTTTTGTAGCCCAAGACACATCGATACATTTCTTGGTGAAGCACTAGTTGGCTGTAGGAATGAAAATGGTGTCATCCCGTGCTCCTAAAACTTTTTCTGCACCCTTTGTAATCCTCCTGGTTGTTCCTGTGCCATGGCAGGCTTTGGGATCTCAGTGCAAACCTTAATCATACAGTTGTGAACAACCTATACTTGTTTAATATTTTCTCAGAATCAAAGAGCAAATTATCAGATTACCTGACCAGCCAAATAGGTGAAAATGTAAACCTCCTAGGAGAGTTTCCTGTTTTGATATTTTAATATATATCAGAATATGTTAAAAAGTTCTTCTACCCAAAATAAGTTTTCAAAGCTTCATTTTAGGCTATTCTAGTCTTATTCATTATGTCACTGAAATGAGAAATGATTTATATTGTCTTCCTCACATGAAAGACAAGAATCCAATCACCCCTCAGACCTTCTCTTTTCCTGAAGAAAAATGTTTAACTTTTTCTCACAGGATTTCTTTTACTCACGATTATCTAGACCCATTCTTGTTCTCCAGATGTAATTAAATGTCTATCAATGCAAACTAGGGAAAAGTTCCAAATAAGAGTTTAACTAGTGCAGAGCATTGGATAGAGTATTATGGAACAATATTTCCCAACCATGTATTATATAACCCAGTTCTGTTCATTAACAGCTAGATAGGCTGTCAACTGTGCCATCGACCTATTCTCCATTGTCTCATTTTCTCTTAAAGTTCTTCTACATGCTGAGTTTTGGTACTGTGAAAATTAAAAAAAAAAAAAACAAACTTCCTTTACAATGGAGCTGGGAGGCCAGCAGGGGAAGCTCTAGGGCCCTACCACTATTGTCTGTTGTGGAGCCAATAGGAAGAGTGGGACTTTGCATAGGGAATGCTACCCTACCCCAGCAGCAGGGGGAAGAAAAAGCTTTCCTTTTCCCTTGGCAACGGCCCAGCCAATGAGAGACTACTACGCTACTCAGCCAACGAAAAGCACTGTACTTGGAACTCCCAGTTTACTCTAATGGACTTGTTTTGTTTTTTTTTTTCTATAACAACCTTCCCAACTAACCTCTTTCTTCTATAAGTGTTCTCCTTTGTTCTCGGGACTTGCCTATGACTTCGCTGTAGCTTACTTGTGCCAGGTTGTAATTGTCTCCTATTCCTGAATAAACACACTTTTGCTGGCTAACTGGCAGTTTTATTTTTAAGGTTAACAGTCTTTAAATTCGCTAATGTAAAATAAATAAATAAGTAAATAAATAAGCAAGCTAATGTATATTGGTCAGTAAATAAGGCTCCTTGTACCTATAGAGGATCTGTCTGAAGATCTTTCTACTAAATAAAATCTATTTTGGAGTCTCTAAATTCCCATCAGCACTTTATTTCTCTTGTATAAGTAGATTTAGCGCTCCCCCCCAAAAGGTGGAAATGTCTGGAAATAAATTAGCATCTTATTCTTTTTTTAAATTACCGTTGCTGTCTTTAATGGTTACTTATATTTCTTTTCCCCCTATATTCTAAGCATCTCGAGGACAGGAACCATGTGCTATATGTATTCTATGTACTTATTTCTAGCGCCTGGCATATGGAAGGCATTAAATGTTTGCTGAATTGAACAATTCTCACTCTGCTGTGGTGCTTACTATGAGTTCATCCCATTTCAAACAAAGAAAAACTATACTACTTAGATCCATGAGTTTGAGCTTCTTTAAGTCGTCAACCTATGTTTATTTGGACAATCATTTCTGGCAATGAGATGGGGCCAACTTCTTTTGCATACAATGTGGGTATAAGATGTTTAAAACCGGGTAAATACTATAACCGTTGATCAGAAATTTACTATTTCAAACATCATATTATATTGTATGTTTTTTGCTTAGGGTATATATACTTTCCAACATGATTCATCCATTTTCTGAATACCCTGATTGTTAAAAACAGTCTGTCCCAGTTTCATCAAAATAGTTCAGCTTCCCTCCTGGAATTCTGGATTTTTACATATCTATTAGTTCATAATTTTTATTATTTCCATTTTAAGGCATATTTAGCAAATACTTAGCTTTAATATAAAAATCATTAAACACTAAGATGTTTAAAAAGTTAAGAGTATTAGAATAGATATTTGAGGGGTATTCACATGGACAAGGGACTTAATTTATATTGTTCTGGTGGGAAGTACTGGAACCACCAAGAAGAAATCATGGGAGGCAGAACTGGATTTAATTAAAAAAGGATTTCTATTGGTTAGCGTTTACAACAGGATGGAATGGTTTGTGGGCTCCCTTTTAAGCCAGAAGTTAGATAACCTATCTGGGACACTATAAGAAAGATTTTTAAAAAAGAATAGCAAAATTCCATGTCCTGTAAGATGAGTCCTCCAAAGCCAAGATTCTATAATCTTAGGAGTTGTTTTACAATATGAAGACACGTGAGCTGGCCTTTGGACTGCATCCAGCACTAAGACATTATCTTGATGTCCTACTGTGCGTGCCTTCTACAAGGGTAGAGACTGCTCTGGTATGGTCGTTGGCTAAGGAAGCAGTTTCTCATCTTTTTTTTTTTTTTTTGTAAAGATTTTATTTATTTATTTGACAGAGATAGTGAGAGAGCGCAAGCAGGCAGAGCAGCAGAGGGAGAGGGAGAAGCAGGCTCTCCACCAAGCAGGGAGCCCGATGTGGGGCTTGATCCCAGGACCCTGGGATCATGACCTGAGCTGAAGGCAGTCACTTAATCAACTGAGCCACCCAGGTGCCCCAGTTTCTCATCTTTTTAAGATTTTTCCTTAAAGAGCAAATGTACTACCAAATGTTGTATAAATTGGTACTCAAGGAAGAATTCTAGCTAATTGAACATAAGCAACAATCTATCCATATGGGGATATTTTATGGCTTGTGGTATTTCACTTAACTGATAACCTCATCTGATGGAGTAGGGAGCTACTAAAACTTAGAGCTAATAATGGTGATCACTATTTACTGAGCGCCTAATATGTGCTGGGAACTATAATAGCCTTCTCCATGCTATCTCGTTTAATCCTTACAATAGCACCTTGAGGTATGTATAATTTCTGTTTGAAATATGAGGAAATGGAAAAAGTAAGGAAACAGCTAATATGTGGTGGAACTTGAATTTGAACCCAGGCCTGGGTCCAAAGTCTCAGTTGTGCTCACACACAATAGCCTATTAAATCTGGCTGCAGTTCCAGGCAGCATTCTTCCTATCCAACTCCAAACCCATCAACTGTGATGGGCAGTATCCATTTCCAGAAATAGCTTCATTAAAATGTCTCCTAAAAATGCTCCCATGTGCCCAACATCTTAAGAAAACACCAAAGGGCTCCTCTGATATGTCTACCAGAACTTAAGTTTATTTTTTATTCATTATTTATAAATCTTAAGCAAGGTTCTTAAATAGTCAGCTTATTTTCCTGATATTTTGTTAAGTGAACATGGGAATATTATCCTTCCAGTTTTAGTGATGGAGAAAACAAAATGTATAAAACCTTGCGGCCTTACCTCAGTAGTCATAAATGTAGTAGTAGAGATTGTAGTAGAATTTGTTTCTCAGATGTTGCCTTTGCGGCTCTATTAGCAATTCTATTGTTTTTTCCAAAGCTTCTTTTCATAGAGTTTTAATGACAAGTTTCTCTTTCATGTATGTTCTGCATTTAGGGCTCCTTCCAAAGATCTTTCATTCCATTTTTTCCCAACTACTTCATTGCCTAGAGTGGTTGAGGAGAATAATTTTCTGCTTAAACAGAAAGTTATTATAAAACCAAAACATGTGTAACCAATTTTTAAAAAGTTATTATATTAGAATAAACAATTTACTCATATTACTACTCAGATTTTCAAGGAAAATAACTTTTTTATTTCCTCTGACCTATCCTAGTTGTTCTCCACCCCACTAGGTGACAGGTGTACAGAAGGTGAGAGTGGAGTTTGGGGAAGTAAATATGTGTGCTCAGTGAGGCATCTTGATCCAGAGATACTCTGGATTTAAATCTTGTGTCTTCTGCACCAGAAGGGAGCATCCTAGGTAGCTGTGAGTTTGAGGAAACATGATTAATAGGGCTATCAATTATGAACCAGGTAAAATGTCTACCAAAAATAAAGCTCTTGGCTTTCGAATAGTTGAACTGAAACCATTTTCTTTTTTTCTGGCTGTGATTAGAGTAGAACTAATAGTCTTATTTTTTTTAAGATTTTATTTATTCATTTGAGAGAGACAGAGTGCAAGCAGGGGGAGGGGTAGAGGAGGAGGAGCAGAGGGGGAGGGAGAGGGACAAGCACACTCCATGCTGAGCCCCATGTGGGGCTTGATCTCCAAATCTTGAGATCATGACCTGAGGTGAAATTAAGAGTTGGATGCTCAACTGACTGTGCTACTCAGGCGCCCCTAGAACAAATAGTTTTCTAAGGTCACTCCTGGTTCTGAATAATAAACTCATATCATCTGATTATAGATCTTTTCTTTTTGGTGGCTGAGTAGAAAACAACAACAACAACAACCAAAAAAACAAAACAAAACAAAACAAAACAAAAACCCACAACCTGTTTATCTAAGAGTAAATCCAGAACCCATTCCTACTTCAGTGTATTGGCAAATATTTTCTTATGCAACAAGAGAAGATTTCCACTGCTCAGTCCTGCTTCTCTGTTAGCATCTGTGAAGCGGTGGAGGGATTCTCTCTGCTGAACTGTTACATTTTAGCTCATAACTGATTCCTGCCCTAGAAGTCAAAGGCTGATGAAAGGTCAAAAAAATATAAACTAACATTCTGCTTTATAGTGAGTCTAACAGATTGCTCTATTAAAAGGACATGACGAAAGTAAAAAAAAATGGAATTATTATGGCTGCTCTTATCCACTTGCTATTTGTTTAGATTGTTTAGATTTAGATTAGACTCTAGACCCACGAACCCTAGATGCATTGTTTCTGAAAAATAAATCGAGCATAATGGTAGAATGTCCATTAAGTTACTAGGCATGTAGCGTCAAGAAATGCCCTTTAGAGACTGGTACAAACTACATTCTGGGTTCACCCCCTATTGGGCCCCCCGGGCGGGGCGGATAAAGGCAGCACAAGCCGGGGAGGCGTTACTGATCTTGTCTGGAGGCAAGGGTTTCTCGGTGTGAGAAGGCGGCTTCCTTCAAGCCCGGCAGCGGTACTGAGATTAGTGGGAGCTTCTCAAGAGCAGCTAAAACTTAGTTTCTTGTCTAGGGCTGGCTCGCTCCGGCACAGGTGACCATACTGACCGAGAACTCTGGCTGGGCAGCTGTTCCCTCCAGGACTTAAGGAAAACGTGAAAAGCAGGCTATGCCGTCTATTTTAGAATTATGCCCAACCGTGAAAAACAGCATGAGAAAATCACCCTCATAAAAAGAGAAGAGGGTCTGGGAACTCAGAAAACCACTGACGATGGATTAAATTTGCCTTCACTTTCACCACGGATATTTTGAGACAAAAAAAAGCTTAATCGAATTATAAATCTAATAATCAAGGAACTGAACTAAAGCTCAGGTTTTGTCCCTAAACAATTGGGACACTTCAACAATTTTCAAGCCTCTGAGAAACTATTTGCTTATCTATAAATCAAAATCAACTATAAAGTTACAATTTAGCCTTCTTCATGTGTCAGTATTTATTAGGTTTCATTGAAGACTAGAAGTGATTGACCAGAAGCTAAATTAATTCTGTTAGTTCTTTTAAGATTAAACAGAATAGAGGTGCTTGACTGGCTCAGTCTGCAGAGCGGGTGACATGACCTCAGGGTGGCGAGTTCAAGCCCAACGTTGGATGTACGGTTTACTTGAAAAAAAGATTAAACACAATAAAAAAAATCAGTATGTTTTTAAGAGAGAAAACTTCTTAATATTTTTTATACATTTCCTCTCAATCTTTTATATATTCTATAGTAAATATCTATCCATTCATATTTTATGTAATAGTTCTTATACATATATTGTTCTATCATAGGATTTTGATTTCAAGTAACATTAAATAGTATTTATTGACTTTTTCTATAATTATTGACTACAGATTTACAGAGTTTAACTGAATGAAACTCTGGTTTCATTTAGGGAAACAATCTGGAATATAATACATTTCTTTCTGACTGGAGGCAAGTATGACTAGACTTTTATGTAACTGCAAATGGATGTGTACCATCATTAGAAAATTTTACAGTTCTATTAAGAATTAAAAGTTATTTACCCAAGAAAGTTATAGACTTTATCTGTCTTGGAATCAGACGATCTCATTCCTCGTGCTAAAGTCCTTTCCTGGTTATTATTTAATATCTTTGCTTTGTCAAAGCCTATTCCTTTTTTAAAAAATCCCAAATGAAGAAAGAGAGCTAATTACATAAAACATTGGCCTTAATGTCACTTTGCCCAGTCAGTGTAGGTCAGACACAAAAGTCTAGTCATACTTGCATCAAATGAGAAAGAAGTTAGGTCCCAAAACTGTAGCCTGCTTCCCACTCCCTAAGTCAACACACAAGATTTCTGTAATCATATTTTGTAAACATCACTGGAGAAAACAAATTTCCGAGTATACTCTTTCAGCACAGGATATAGTAAGCTATGTAAGTAAAAGACCAAGAAAATAACATTTTGAGTTCAGCATTTTGAGTTGAAGGATCCTCCATTAGTAACCCAGACTGATATGCCTATGACTGTGGTTTGCAAAAAACCTTCTTCTAGAACTAGTGCCACCAAGACAACTGAAAAAAGCTGGAGAGGAAAAGAGCATGGGGATAATGGGACTCTGTGTAAAGGCAGCTTGTAAATGACCATCCATTACCCTACTCTGAGGCCTTTGAATATGTAGGTGTTTGCAAAGCAACGGAACTGAAGAAATCGAAACCAAAAAGATCAAATTAGCCTAAGACTGAAAGTCGCATCAAAACCAGGTCCATGAAAAGATCAAACATCTCGTGATTGTCCTTAAAACGTTAGTAACTCTATCTTTAAAAATGAACAAAATGAAACCCCCAGATGAACTACCAGTGTAGCTGCCTGGATCTAAAGAGAGGTCGCAACTCTAAACTGAGTTAGACATTAAAAGAAAGTGTTTGGTAAAGTTTTATTCGCAGTGAAATTCAAAACTCATAAACGACTTCCAGGTTGGCATTGGCACATTCTAGTTCCTAGCGGTTTCGTGTTTTCAGATAAAGGCAGCAGTTTCCCAAGTTAAAGAACACAAGTTCAGAAGGGGCCAAAAACGGCTCCTAAGAATGGCTGACTGCAACTTGAACCTTTCTGCATTTTCCTTCACTGGCTTCCTTGACATTTTCACCTTCTACATATGCCAAGAATCTGGTTTTGTGAGTCGCTGAATTCAACTCATTTTCTGAAAGTGATCTCTCAGTCCGAGATATTGAATGTTATTGGCAAGCTTTACTACTTTACGTCATGTTGACCAGAGGAATGTGGTTACCAAGCACTCATGGGCCGAGGGCCTTGGGGAAAGAGAACTTGGAACACCGAACTTCACAAAACAAAGGGACCTCAAAGAAACGAGTCCCACCCCCAGCCAAATATGACAGAACTGCATCACTCTAGCAGCCCTTGTTTCACAGCTTGAACTAGGGCATGTTCTGAATGTGATGAAAAGAGTCAAAGATTCCAGAAATTGGGTCCAAACGGTTTAGCTCATGACCAAAGAGCGAATATTTTGTTCTCACAGAAATACCATTATTAGGGGGCACCTGGGTGGCTCAGTTGTTAAGCATCTGCCTTCAGCTCGGGTCATGATCCCAACCAAGGTCCAGGGATTGAGCCCCGCATCGGGCTTCCTGCTCAGAGGGAAGCCTGCTTCTCCTTTCTCCCACTCCCTCTGCTTGGGTTCCCTCTCTCACTATCTTTCTCTCTGTGTGTTAAGTAAATAAATAAAAATATTTTTAAAAATACCATTATTAGTACTGATTTATATGGAAGTGAGAATACAACAGCTTGGCACAACAGACTCATCTAGAACTTTCATGAATCCCCTAGTAGGAGGCCTTGCCCCTCAGCTCCACTACTGTCCCATGTACACAAGTCCCCAAGATGGGTCAGACCACATGGGATCCTCAGGCACTTACAGCCCCAATAGAATTTGTACCAAATTGGGTGGAGGCCAATCACCTCTAATCATAACTTTCACTGCAAGGAGGAAGTCAGTGCTTAACCCCAACTCAGACCCCCTTCTCTAGCTCCCCTACGCCCCTCTGTTTCTCCACTCTGGTGAGTCCCACCATTATGCTCCATCTTGGCCCCCTTCACTGCAGCCTTGAGACTCCTCATCCCATCTTCCTCAAACTCCTACACCCTCATCTTGTCCTACAAGTCTCTCCACCTCCAGGCTCCATGGGAAACCTGGCCCTCCCCCGAGGATAGCCCTCCTCCTGCAGGCCTCCCTCCCAAAGGAACGTAAGATTCTCTGGCCCACTCCAGTCTCCCAATGTGAGCATTTCCCCTGCTTCCTAAGGCTTCTTCTGCCTTGCGAGCATATGCTCCATGATGCTCTCTCACTCTTTTATTTCGGCCTCTTCCACACTTTTCCCTGTTTGGTGGAATTTCAGGGCCTGCTTCCACCCTCCCTTTCCAGCCCGGTGTCTGCTTAATGCTGGAGGTGATCTTGGAGGTGATCTTGTCCAAGCAGAACAGAATCAAAAAGGGCAACTTCAGTGATAAGACTGTGGATCACCTCAGGAATTTCTAATTTTATCAACAATGTTAAAAATAATGTGATCACAGTTTGTGTGTAAAAAAACTCATCTAAAATATATGAATATTTATATAGAATTATACAAACAAATTCTTACCGGTTTCCTGTTCAATACGTGAAACAGTTTAATTTGCTTCAAATTAATTAGTGTAAAACATTTGTAAAATTTTAGAGTAAAAATTTTTTAAATGTGGTAACATACATAAATATTTGAAGGGTCTGCACACATTTTTAAGTGTAGATTAACTTCTGCTAAAAAATTCTGCTTTCATGACTTGATACTTAGATGCTTAGTCCTGTATATTATCACTATACTTTCTCCTGTTAGCATTAACTTTTTAAGTTCTAGAGATGTGGAGAAATAATCTTGAGGTGAATTTATAGATTTATTGTTATTATATCCCCATTAACTAGATCCCCTATGGATATAGCTTTCTCTTCCCTCAATCATGCATGCTCATTAAAAAAAATACAATTAAAAAATAAAAAACCCAGGTAAACAAAAAACATGTAGAACCCATTCTTCCTCTCAGAAAGTCATTCTATCATAAATAGTTGTATAGGATTATATCTTACATAATTTTTTTTACTATAAATAGTAAATTTGCCTCTTCTTTAAGGAATAATGTTAATAACCTCATGTGTAGTCCTCCATACTTTTCTAGTACACAAACATTCTACAAACATAGTGTGCCATGGTGTGTGTGTGTGTGTGTTATGTGTACAAAATTTAGGTGGTCATTTGTTTTTATAATAATGAGATCTTATTGTAGATACTTCTCTATGGTAATATTTTCATACTAAACAGTACCATGAAAATCTCTTTAACTCAATGAGCATAAGGAAAAATATAGTAATTATTAATACAGTTGTTTAAGGCCTTGGGTAGCTTAAAAAATTGTGTTTTCTTTCCTGTAAAATTGCCACCACCTACTTCATAAGGTTGTCATGAGGGTCAAATGAGTGCCTTGCTCAGGGGATGTACTTCTTAGGAACTTAATTGACTCCTTTATTGGCTGCATAATACTACATGACGGGAGAGCATAATGTACATAGTCATTGACCTACTGAGGGACATTTCCTTTGTTTTCAGTCTTTGACTAGTACAAACAATGTTACAACACACAGAATTATATGGGTATCTCATTCAGCAGCGATTTGTATTGCCATGGAATGGATTTCTAAAAGTGAGAAAGGAAAAAATATTATTAATTTCAATGGATAATCCATATTTCTTTTCAAAAAGACTGAAACAGTTGACATTACCACATGCATAAGAATATCCTTCTCCCCAAATCTCTTCAGTGAGAGCTATTTCCACTTTTAATTTTTGCTGATCTAATGGCTATGTGGTGATATATCATTGTGATTTTATTTGCATTTCCCTAACTCCTAGCAAGGTTGAGCATGAGTTCATGCTTATTGGCCTCCTGAATTTGCTTTGCCCAAATCTTATTTGTCCATTTTTTCTTTTGGGCTATTTAGGTTTTTATCCATTTGTAAGCACTTTTTATGTAGTTTAGATCTATCTCTATCATGTATTTCAGACCATTCCCCTAAGTTATTACTTCCTTTTTTAAAGTTAAATTTTAAAGTTTTTTTTAAATTTTTTTTAAGATTTTTTATTTATTTGACAGAGAGAAACACAGCGAGAGAGGGAATACAAGCAGAGGGAATGGTAGCGGGAGAAGCAGGCTTCCTGCTGAGCAGGGAGCCCGATGCCGGGCTCGATCCCAGGACCCTGGGATCATGACCTGAGCTGAAGGCAGACGCTTAACGACTGAGCCACCCAGGCGCCCCTAAAGTTAAATTTTAATTGAAGCACAATATTCATTTCCTTTAGGTTGACATTTGATCCTTTGCAAATGGATTAAAATTATAAATTATGTGTGTCTTCTTTTTTTTCATAGCTTCTCAGCCCTATCTCGGTTAATCAACAACTTGAGGGACATTTCTGTGCATATGAAGCCCATTATTTCTTCCTTCTTTTCTTTAATCAGTCTGGAACTTACCTTGAAATACACTTTTCCAGATGAACTGGCTGTTAGGTCAGCACCATTTTAAAAATAACCCATCTTTCCCCTTTTAACTGAAATACCATTTTTGTTATATATCAAATATCCACATGTACTGGGATCTATTTCTGAGCTCTCTCTGTTCTATCCTCTGGCTTGTCTCTTTCTAAGACAAAACCAAAGCCATTATAAGGAGGTTGTGATATGCTTTAATCTTGTAAGACAAGTCATTCCTCACTAGTCTTATTTACATTTACTCATATAAACTTTAAGATCACTTTATCCAATTCCTCCCAAATATTCGTCAAATTTAAATTAGAATTGTATTACATTTGCTTAATTTTGGGAGAATTCATGTTTTTTGGTAGTATATCTATCTAAAAACATTGATGTTTTTATATAACATATTATTGTTTTTTTTTTCAGATGGTCCTTTGGTTTTTCTTTTAAAACTTGTTGCTAGTAGAGAAAAAAAAGTAATTTATTTTTATTTATCCAACTTAGGTCAATTTTGACATCAGTATTCCAAAGAACATTCTAAATCTTCTTCATTACTCAAGCTGTCCTCACTCTCATCAGAGATCCTCACTTCCTACTTCATTAAGATAATTGAGCTTATCAGCTTTCCAGACTCCTGTGTGCATAATCACCTGTGTTCATACCCATCCTTAAAAGCTTTTGCTCTATTGTTGGAGGATGAAATTTGCTTTCTCCTGTTCAAGTCCAGATTCTGTTGACTCCAACTCGCTCAGCTTCCTTGAAGACCTGTCTACATTAAGTATGCCACCTTCTTTCCTGCATCTTTCATCTCTGCTTCTTGTTTGTTTCCTCTATCTCTTCTCTGTGCTCTGTTAAATTCTTCTATTCTGTTGTGAAGAGGCTCCTTTAATGATCTTGGCCTGATTCTACAGTCATTCAGCCATTTCCAATGATCAGAAATACAAAATTCTGACTGACAGTTCTCCCATCCTCCCTTAACTTAGGCTAAAACATGGCTCTGTCAGCTTTGAGTAAGGACAGACGAGGGTCTGGCTCCCAGATACCTCCTCATCCTCTTTCTAGTTCTTCTGTATTTGGGGCAAAAGCAGGGGGTTAAGTAAGAAAGGAAAATGTCTCTTTCTTTGACTGTGGAAAATTGCAGTCCTCTGTGTTGGCTGTCCCTTCTTCTGGGGCTATTACTGAGTGGCCATTGGTGTACTATGGGGAGCTCATGTTCAAATGCTGGCTTTCACTTCTAGTACTTGTATGTATGGATTCTTAAGTAAGCCTTGGAAAAGGGTTTCAGGTGAGAGATCTGTGTGTATCTCTTCTCCATTCCCCTTCAGCTCCCACATAGGCAGTCCCCATCATTGTCTGGAGTGGACCTAGTCCCTGCCCAAAGGGCCACAGTATTTTATACTTTTTCCCTGAGCGCAGAGTTTATTTCCCCACCCCTTGAATCTAGACTCAGCGCTGTAACTTGCTTTGGCTAGTGGAACATAAGAAAATGTGATTTGGGGGGGTTGTGTGCATGATACAAGTCATACTGTTATTGCAAAGCAAAACTCAGCCCTATGCTGTAAATAAGAGATACTCCTCAGGCAATGCAATTCAGTAAAGATAAAATCAAAGGATGAACAAATATGAATGTAAAGAAAGCATGGGTCATTGTTTTGATATCAGTGAATAGAGAATTCAAACCAAAAAGCAATTTTAAAAGGCTTCAATGCTAAAGGTAAAAATTCACAAGGAAGATAAGATATGAATACCTATGTACCAAATAACTTAGCAATAACCTATGAGGTAAAAACTATAGAATATACAATGAAAAACACAAACACACTAAAAATAGGACACTTTCACTTATTTTCTAATCCAAAACAGATCAAAAGTTCAAAAAAATAAGATAAGAAGACAGAAATAATCACAGAAACAAAGGAAATCAAGAAGTTACTTTGCATAGCACTATGAAAATAAATAAACCTGGATGAAATGGATAATTTTCCAGGAAAGCCTAATCAATAAAAACTCAACCCAGCAGATTTGGAAATTCTACAGAGCTCAATTTCCATTGAAATAAATAAATTAGGTTGTAGTAGCATAAATATTGTTAAGAATACCAAGGTTAAATATTTTGAGATAATACTAAAATTGTGTGTTAGAATTGAGGAAAATCCTAAAGAAATTGTTATCAACTAGTTGTTGCTTATATATGTTGCAAATATGTATTCCACCCCCCAAAAGTATCATTGTCTTGTCTCACAAAGGAATCTTTAGAGAACAAGTAATTCTAATACTATTTAAACTGTCTCAGATCTTAGAAAAATGAAAACTTTCAGATTATTTTTGTAAATTATACCTTTGATACTAAAACCTGATAAATTATTTAAAAATGCTCAATTTTACTGTTGAATATCAACTGAGAAGGGCAATAAAATATTAACAAACTACCTTAAGAGAATAATGAATCATAATCAAATGGGGTTCCTCTCCTACCACTTACACAAGAATGGCTCAATAGTACAAAATATATTAATGTAGTT
The DNA here is from genome assembly GCA_028646535.1 of Procyon lotor. Taxonomy (NCBI): domain Eukaryota; kingdom Metazoa; phylum Chordata; class Mammalia; order Carnivora; family Procyonidae; genus Procyon; species Procyon lotor. Next base: position 37,132,025 of record CM053605.1, read on the forward strand.
TAGGATATTAATAAATCCATGGAAAAATTGTGTTCATGTGCATGGTTGTTGGAAAGGAATTTGATAAAAAATCAACTCTAGATTTTTTTTTAAAAAAGAACTCAAAATAAGAGTTGGTGAAAACTTTCTTTATATGCTTATACATAAAATATACATATATTTTATATTAACCTTAAGTCTGGTATATTTCCTAGTGGAGAAACACTGGAGATGTTCCTCCTAAAGTCAGGAAATAGACAAAGATGCCCAAAATCACCACTACTACTTCATATTGTCTAACAGATTGCCTAATAACCTCCAATGTCACAGATAATTAAAGGTATAACAATTGGAAAAAATTAAAACTATCTCTATATTTGTAGATGGTATGATTGTACATCTGGAAAATCCAAGAGATAGCAAATGAAAATGATGACAGAAACAACTCAGCAAGATCTCAGTGAGACAGAACCTGTAGGACTCCATAAAAATCTGCTTTTTGCTCCTTTTTCCTGCTTCTGTTCTTGCTAGGACCTGCATCCCCACCCCACTTTACACGTGCTTTGCAAAGAGCATATATCCTCCTTGTAAGAGACAAGAAGTTAATGGTTCTGTAGGATAAATAACATCTAAAGAAGGACCAGGTGAGAATGACTTGAGGAAGCTATCATATGCACATTCCAGACTACTGGAGCTAGACATCTCAATGACAAGACCCCCTGGCTCCAAGGAATAACACCTGGACCCTTGTCTTTGTTCTAACCACTTTTTGGATGCTTGAGAGGACATATACGTGTACGTGAGAACTCTATCCTCAAAAAAAACCCCAGATCCCAAGCAAAGATGAGATTCCCTTCTTTCCTTTCTGAGTCTCTGTGACACTCACTCTGTTATTTGCTCTCTCTCTATCTTCAACAAACTCTGCTTTCACCTCCTGCTGGCTCACATTTAATGTCCATCTTGTGTGAAGCTAAGGACCCTTGTGGCTGGTGCTGTGGGACACCCTCCAGGTCCTCAGACCCAGCCTGCCAGCATCTAGCAGAATATGAACTTATTAATAAAGAGAAATAATTAACATACAGAATTAATATACATATGTACAAAATTGGCTTAGAAATAATGGACAAGTAAACCCCATTTCAATAACAACAAAATCCAAAATAATCAAGACTTACTAAGAAATATGGAGAACCTAAAGGAGAATTGTTCTAACACAAAGAATATAAAAGTTGGATTGGATAAAAGTAAAGTTCTTTTCTTTTATCTGTGTTCTTTGATAGGAAGACTCAATATCACAAAGCAATGTGTTATACTTATAAATTACCAAAGAATAATTATAACAAAAATAATTATAACAAAAATACTAAAAATATTTATAATATATAAATAATTATAACAAAAAATTTACTGAAACTAGATAAATCAATTTTAAAGTTCTCAGGAAAAAAAAATTAATGAACAAAGAAAAATGGCCCAGGAAATTCTGGTAAAAAGCAATAAGATTACTACCCTTACCAGATACTAAAACATGCTATAGTAATTAAAATTACTATGCATTAGTAGTTATAAGTGTAGACTTTTAGGGAAGATATTGGACTAGGAAGACCCTAAGTTTGTCTTGTCCTATGGATACAACTATATAATATTCATATAAGTGTAAATATCCCAGAAAACAATTTGAAGACTGGCAGAACAAACTCTCCACAGCTAAATATAGGGAAGAGGCAGCACTGAAGCAGGTAGGAAGGGCACAGATGTGGTCCAGAGCTAAACAGATTCAAGGGAGTATCTGCAGGAGGGAGGGAGCCATGGGCACAAAGAAGGGAGAGAAACAGATTCTCACATGAATCCCCTCAACATTTGACTTTGAACACCAGAGGGGCCGAATTTCTTGTGATTTCTAACAATCAGCAGGATTGAAAACCTGGGACTTTAAAAATTAATGGGTTGGTTCTGGAAGAGCCAGGAAGGAAAGACAAAACTCAGTCCCCTCCCTTAAAGAGACAGTACAACAAACAGCCCCACAAGAGATACAACAAAGAAGCAGCATTTGACAAAATCTAGGGTATACAGGAGGGAGGTGTGTTTACCAATCTCAGAAAATGTTCTGGAGGGACAAGAATCTTTAGGAGATTTTTTCAGGAACAAAGGAGCTGGCAGGTACCGTTTCCCTCCCATGCACCCCAGCATAAACACCAACATAGTAGACACTGGCTACCTAACCAGCTATCAATGTACCCTGCCTTGGAGTTCTCCTGCAGAGATGCCAGCTCCAGCCAGGCTTCAACCCTAGGTCGCCCTCCACACAGCAGACCCTTGTGAACCTTGCTAATATCCCATGTCCTGCACTCTCAAACTTCTGTGAATCCACCCTTCCAATGTGCTCTTGGCCACAGCCTGTCCAAAACAGTGTCACAAGCCTAGTAGTGTGCAAGCAGCCCTGACAGGGGCCAGCATGACTCCAGAGTGACTCCTGCCCTGGAGAGAGGAAAAGATGACTACACACAGCCATCAGATTGGGGGCCCAGCAGTGGGCTGGGGGCAGATGGCAGGTCCAACTACAAGCCCCACCCACCAATGAAAGCTTCTCAAGGGACAACGCAGGGAAAATGCCTGCAGGTTGATGTTATTGCATCTCTGGCAAATGCCTGGTCTGACTCAACTGAAGCCCAGGAAGGCCCCAGATTAGCCCACTAACACCACGGGGACCAAACCCTGCCCACAACAGGCAAAGAGAGCCACTGCAGATAACTGCACCGAGGCCAAATGCACATCACCCACAGCACTAGCACACATGCAGCACACAGAGGAGATACCCTTAAAGTCCCAGGTGCCAGTACCAGATACCCCTAAAGTACCAGGACAGGAGACATTTTTCTTAGGTTCCACTGGCTAAAGCAAGTTACATGGTTGAATCTAGAAAGACCATAAGTAGGAAAAAACACCTAGGAAGCACTAAAGGAGTTTTCATATTTTTATATTTATAAAAATCAGTCAAGGGAATCATAAAATAAAAGGTTGTAGAGGATGCTACTGTATACCTAAAACATGGAGAACAGAGGAGTCCATGAGTCAAAAGCCAGTCATAGAAATGTAAAAAATAAAGAGAAAGGAATCCAAGTATATTACTACAGAAAGCTGACTAATTGTGACACAAGAGCACAAGAGGAGAAAGGAACCAGAAGAACTATAAGCACAGTCACAAAACAAGTAATAACGTGGCAGTAGGTATATAGTTATCAATAATTACTCTGAATGAAAATGGACTAAACGCTCCAATCAAAAGACATAAGGTGATTGATGGATTAAAAAAGACCCAACCCATCCATGTGCTGCCTACAAAAGACTCATTTAAGATCTAAAGACACCTGAAGATTGAAAGTGAAGGGATAGAGAAGTATTTTTCATACAAATGGATGTGAAAAGAAAGCTGGGGTAGCAATACTTATGTTGGACAAAATAGACTTTAAAACAAAGACTGTACCAAGAGAAAAAGAAGGATACTACATAATCATAAAGAGAACAATCCAACAAGAATACATAACAATTGTAAATGTTTATGTGTCTAACTTGGGAGCCCTCAAATGCATAAAACAGTTAATAACAAACGAAGTAATCAATAGGAGCACAACAATAGTAGGGGGCTTTAACACCCAACTTATATCAATGGATAGATTGTCCAAACAAAAATATCAACAGGAAAATAGTGGCTTTGAATGACACACTGTACCAAATGGATCTAACAGATATATTCAGGACACTCCATCCTAAACAGCAGAATACACATTCTTCACATGTAACATCCTCCAGAATAGATCACATATTAGGCAATAAAGTAAGTCTCAACAAATTAAAAAAGATCAAAGTCATACTGTGCATCTTTTCTGACCATAATGCTATGAAACTAGAAATCAACCATAATAAAAAATTTGAAAAGAGAGCAAATAGAAGGAGGTGAAATAATATGCTACTAACAAATGAATAGTCAACTAAGGAATCAAAGTGGAAATAAAAAATACATGCATACAAATGAAAATGAAAACATAACAGTCCCAAAGCTTTGGGATGCAGCAAAATCTGTTCTAAAAGGGAAGTTTAGAGCAATATAGGCCTATCTGAAAAAGCAAGAAAAATATCGAATGAACAGCTTAACCTTACACCTAAAGGAACTAGAAAAAGAAGAATGAACAAAACCCCAAACCAGTAGAAAAAAGGAAATAATATAGATTAGAGTAGAAATAAATGACATAGAAACTAACAAAAACAAACAAGAGATCAGTGAAACCAGGAGTTAGTTTGTAGAGATCAACAAAATTGATAAACCCTTAGCCATATTCATAAAAAGGAAAGTGTGTGTGAGAGAGAATGGAAATAACAACATTAGATATGAAAGAGAAGAAATAACAAGTAACACCACAGAAATACAAAGGATTATAAAAGAATAGTATAAAAAATTATATGCCAACAAATTGGACAACGTAGAAGAAATGGCTAAACTCCTAGAAACATATATCATTCCAAATTGAATCAGGAAGAAGTAGAAAGTTTGAACAGACCAATTGCCAGCAATGAAATTGAATCAGCCATCAGAAAACTCTTGACAAACAAAAGTCCAGGACCAGATGACGTCACAGGTGTATACTATCAAATATTTAAAGAATAGTTAGGGGTGCCTGGATGGCTCAGTTGGTAGAGTATAATTTCAAGGTTGTGAGTTCAAGCCCCACATTGGGCATGGAGTACTTATATTAAAAAATTTTTTTTTCTTCTTAAACTATTCCAAAAAATGGAAGAAGAAAGAAAGTTTCCAAATTCATTCTATGAGGTCAGCATTACCCTGACACCAAAGCCAGATAAAGACACTATAAAAAATGGAAGTACAGGCCAATATCTCTGATGAACATAGATGCAAAAATCTCCAATATTAGCAAACTGAATCCCACAATACATTAAATAAGTCATCCACCATGATCAAGTGGGATTTATTCCCAGAATGCAAAGGTGGTTCAATATTCACAAATCAATCAACATGATACATCACATTAACAAGAGAAAGGATAAAAACCATATGATCATTTCAATAGATGCACAAAAAGCATTTGACAAAGGACAACATCCATTCATGATAAAAACCGTCAATAAACTAGGTTTAGAGGGAACATATCTCAACATAATAAAGGCCATATATGAAAAACCTACAGCTAACATTATACTTAATGGTGAAAAACTGAGAACTTTTCCCCTAAGATCAGAAATAAGATGAGGATGTCCACTCTCACCACTTTTATTCAACATAGTATTAGAAATACTAGCCACAGCAATCAGACAAGAGAAAGGAATAAAAAGCTTTCCAAATTGGTAAGGAATAAGTAACACTTCATTATTTATAGATGACATGATACTGTATATGGAAAACCCTAAAAACTGAAAAACTATTAGAACTGACAAATGAATTCAATTAGGTTGCAGGATATAAAATTAATGTTCAGAAATCCATGGC
>CM053605.1:37138003-37153283 GCA_028646535.1 Procyon lotor
AGGCTCCCCGCTGAGCAGAGAGCCCGATGCAGGGCTTGATCCCAGGACCCTGAGATCACAACCTGAGCTTAAGGCAGAGGCTTTAACCTACTGAGCCACTCAGGCGCCCCACAAATAAAATCTTAAAGAAAAAAAAAAACTAAAAGACAATGTAGTGAACGGGAGAAAGTATTTGCAAATGACATATCTGATAAAGGGTTAGTATCCAAAATATATAAAGAAGTTATGCAACTCAAGACACACACACAAACACACACATGCATGCATGCACACAAATAATCCTATTAAAAATGAGCAGAAGAGGGGCGCCTGGGTGGCTCAGTGGATTAAAGCCTCTGCCTTCAGCTCAGGTCGTGATCTCAGGGTCCTGGGATTGAGCCCCCCATCCGGCTCTCTGCTCGGCAGGGAGCCTGCTTCCTCCTCTCTCTCAGCCTTTCTCTCCGCCTGTCTCTCTGCCTACTTGTGATCTCTCTCTCCCTCTGTCAAATAAATAAATAAAATCTTTAAAAAAAAATGAGCAGAAGACATGAACAGACATTTCTCCAAAGAAGACACACAGATGGCGAACACATGAAAAGATGCTCAACATCACTATTCATCAGGGAAATGCAAATAAAAACCACAATAACATATCATTTCACACTGGTCACAATGGCTCAGATGAAAAATACAAGAAATGGGGTGCCTGGGAGGCTCAGTGGGTTAAAGCCTCTGCCCTCGGCTCAGGTCATGGTCTCAGGGTCCTGGGATCGAGCCCCGCATCGGGCTTTCTGCTCAGCAGGGAACCTGCTTCCCCCTCTCTCTGTCTGCCTCTCTGCCTGCTTGTGATCTCTCTCTCTGTTAAATAAATAAAATCTTTAAAAAAAAAATACGAGAAACAACAAGTGTTGCTGAGGATATAGAAAAAGATGAACCCTTTGCAGAGGGAATGCAAACTGGTGCAGCCACTATGGACAAGAGTATAGAGGTTCCTCAAATGTTAAAAATAGAGCTACCATATGATTCAGTAATCACACTACTAGGTGTTTACCCAAAGAATATGAAAACACTAATTTGAAAAGATATATACACCCTAATGTTTAGGGCAACATTATTTATAATAGCCAAAACATGGAAGCAACTCATGTCCATCGGTAGGTGAATGGATAAAGGAGACGTTGTATATATGTACACAATGAACTATTACTCAACCATAAAAAAAGAATGAAATTTTGCCATTTACAATGACATGGATGGAGCTAGAGAGAATAATGCTAAGTGAAATAAGCCAGAGAAAGACAAATACCATATGATTTCACTCCTATGTGGAATTTAAGAAAGAAAACAAATGAACAACAAAAGAAGAGAGACAAACCAAAAATAGACTCTTAACTATAGAGAATAAATAAACCGATGGTTACTGAACCATCAGAGGGGAGGTAGGTGGGTGAAATAGGTGAAGGGAATTCAAGAGTATACACTTATCATGTTGAGCACTGAGTAATGCACCCAACTATTGAATCACAATATTGTACTCCTGAAACTAATGTAACACTGGATGTTAAGTATAGTAGATTTAAAATAAAATAAACATTATACAAACAAAATAAAAGTGCAGGATTGGCTTATGAAAAGATTAACTAATATAACAGGATAGAAAGTCCAGAAATAGACTCGAATACATAAGGGAATTTAGTGTGAAATGAAGACTGCATGTCAAATCAAACATAAAGATGATCTTTTCAATAAATAGTGTTGGAAAAACTGGGAATCAATTTGGAAAAAAATAAAGCATATTCCACACTCATGCTATGTATCAGGATAAGCAGGGAGATCCAAATGGATCAAAGATTTAAATGTAAAAAAATGAAACAATAAATGTATTAGAAAACAGTAGGTGAGTTTTATTTTAACCTTGGGAAGACCTTTCTAATGATGATTCAGAATCCGGAAAGGCTGACAGTTAAAAGTAAACACAAAAACAAATACTTCTGCTGGTTAGAAATATGCCAACAGCAAAATCAAAATACAAATGACAAAATAAAAAGGACATTTGTGACTCATAGCACAGACCAAATACTTACATTCTCTCTCTATATTTGTATATATATATATATATATATATATATTCATATATATGTAAATTTCTAGAAATAAAGAAAAAGACCAACTTTATATGAATGGGGCAAAGGATATGAATGGATAGGTCACAGGAAAAAAATTGTCACTAAACATATGAGATAATGCCAAACTTCACTAGTAAAAATGCAAATTAATATTACACCAAGATACAATTCTTCAACTATCAGATTAGCGGAATCCAAAGGTCCTATAATACATTGCAGGAGAGGCTCTGGGGAAACAGACACTTTCAAACAGTGCTTATAGGAGTAGGAAATGGAATAACCATCAGGAAGGATTTTCTGGAAACATCTACCAGAATTTCAGATACATTTACTCTTGACTCAATAATCTCATTTCCAGGAATCCCAATATAGATATAGATTGATATAGATACCACAAATAGCATATATATATTTGTGCTAATATGAAATGATAGTTGTACAAGGATTTCCCTTGCAGGATTGTTTGTAAAATCAAAAGACCGGGACACGAGTATCCAGCAGTAGGGGACTGGTTGAAGAAATCATGGGGTATGTCGACATGTCTATATTTATGTCCTCTATGCCTCTGCAAGAAAGAATAAGGAACATCTCTATCAACTACTGACTTGGAAATATCTCCAGGATAAATTTTTATGTTAAAAAAAGTAAAGAGGGGCACCTGGGTGGCTCAGTGGGTTAAAGCCTCTGCCTTCGGCTCGGGTCATGATCTCGGTGTCTTGGGATCAAGCCCCATGTTGGGCTCTCTGCTTGGCGGGGAGCCTGCTTCCCCCCACCCGCCCCCGTGCCTCTCTGCCTACTTGTGATCTCTTTCTCTCTGTCAAATAAATAAATAAAAATAATAAAAAAAAGTAAAGAATAAAACAGTATATATTTTAGGTTCCTCTATGTAAATGGCCGTGAACACAGTGCACTCACACTTGTATACACACATAAGGAAACACTAGGAGGACAAAACACAAACTAATAGAAATAATTTTCCATAGCAGCTGGAGGGGAAAGGTGAAAAGGCATGGGTAAGAATGAGATTTTGATGTAATCTTTTTAATTTGATAAATTTAATGAATATTTTGATATTTGGATCAAAAAATTAAAACTAACAAAAATAGGATGTTTTCTTAGAATTTGATGCTAATTTTTAGAGCAAAGGTATGTGCATAAACTTTAGCAAAGTAACATGGTGTTAGATGAGGAAATTGCCAATCTTTTACTTCGAGTCTGCCAAGTTTTTGATTGGGGTGCTTTGTTTTTTAGTGGAACTTGACAACTCAAAAAACAATGAAGTCCTTTGCATTTGGACCATTGCATTGGTCCATTTGGACTATGGAAATATTAAGAATACAATTCTTGCTCTCAAAGAGTTTGGACTTAGAAGGGAGACCAAAAATCAGCATGTGGTTATATAACATATGAACACAAAGAGTTATACAGAATATATAATGTGATTAGCTATGTACTACTGCCAGGGAAGGCTTTCTAGAAGAGATGAGAACTTGCTAGACTCCAAAGAGTGACTAGGAGCTTGAAGATAATCCCAAGAAGGAACATGGGGAACAGCAAGGGTCACAGCATGTTTAGGAAACTATAAATGTTCAGTGTGGCTTTTCTTTTCTTACAGGATAACATTTCAAATTCCTTAGCCTCAAAGCAACCCTGCACAATTTGGATCTAGATTGAAGAGCCTTTCCATTCTCATCTCCTACCACTCTGGAGGCCTAGACATTTATATAGGTGTGGCAGGAACTAGGAGGTTGTGGTCAGAGGAGTTTCCTGGCATATAAGATTTCACATGCAGGGTGGCCCCTGCTCTTGAGAGGCTCCAAAGAGTTGCCTGGGAGTTGTGGATGTCAGGAGCTCTGAAGTAAGAATGATGGCTGAGCTCATTGAGGGGGTGCAGCAGGAGTTTGGGGTAGAGAGAAAAACTGTGACCCAGGTATACTACACCCAATAAATACTGGAGAGCGAGGCCCATGTGAATATAATTTCATTTACTACATAAATCTTATATTCCAAGTGCCGTCCTCAGAGAGGTCTTTTTTTTTTTAATTGAAGTATAGTTGATGCACCACGTTACATTACTCTCGGGTGTACAACATAGTGATTCGACAGTCTATATTTTCCGCTATGCTCACCGCAAGTGTAGCTCACATCTCACCATTCAGTGTATTACAGTACCACTGACTATACTCCCTATGCTGTGCCTTTTATTCCTGTGACTCATTCATCCATAAATGTATTTTCCACTCCCTTTCACCCATTTTGCCCATCCCCCGACCCCTTGCCCTCCTCAGAGAGATCTTTTAAACACATACATCATGTTACACCCTTGCTTAAAGTCACTGCTTCTCATTGCATTCAAATAAAATTAAAACTCCTTCATCTGGCCTACCTACTCAGGTCCCACAAATTCTGTCTGCAGCCTGCATCTCCAACCACACTCTGGTGACGCACTCCTGCTCGCAATGTCTTTTTCATCTCTGGGATATGTCAAGCGGCCTCTTCGTCATGTCCTCACCATCCCTTGCTCCATTGCCTAAAGCCTACTCACCCTGCCATTCTCCCTCGGAAGGCCACCTCCTAGGGCCTTCCCTTCTGACCGCTCTCCATCCTCGGGGTCATACTTCCAATGAAACCTGTCACAGCACCCCTCTGTTTTCTTTCATATGAGATTTTATATCTGATACATATTTACTTGTTTAAGGACTTACAACCTCATGAGACCACAAGCTTCATGAGGGCAGGAACTGTTTTTTTTTTCAGTACTTAGAAAAATGCTCGGCAGATGGTAATCAGTAAAGGTTTATGAGAAGAAAGAGGAAATAAACTTCCAAAATGAGATTCTGATGCTCTTTCTCCAGATGTGGAAAGAGAGGGTCAGAAAGGTTGGGTCATCTATCCAACATCCCAAACCAGAGTCTGGATCTAAATCCCATGTCCTCAAATGCTACATTGTCTCCCGAATGTTGAGGGGCTTCTCATGAAAATAAATAGGCAAGGCCTGGAAGTGGCAGAGGGAGCTAAAGAGGAGGATGGCCCAATTCTGGTTAATGAGGTTTTGGTTGCAGACAAAGAACAGCCTCTTTGGGAGGGGACTGGGGATGGAGTGAGGTCCTTGGGGTTTACGCTTCACATCATAAAATAAGGATGTGATGGAATGTTCTGTAAGTAGGCTGAGGGAAGTGGGTTCGCAAAGGGAAAGAGCTCTCAGAGGATCTTGAGGAATGGAGTGGAAGAGACTGGAGGGCGGGAAGAAAATGAGCAAGGAAAGGGGGTGAGGCTTCCCAGCAGCCATAGGGATAAAAGAATGAATGTGTGGTTGACTGAATGCAAGTATCTACTTCGGGAAGTATTTGTAGACTTGGAGACAGAATCAGAGGGGCTGAACGGCTCAGATGTGTCAGGAAGTACTCAACTGGGGTAAGTCAATGGTACCTCTCATATTCCTCTGAGTCTTTTGTGTACTTTTCTCCCTGGAGAGACTTCTACTCACTCGTAGAGCCTGTCTGTCCCTCATCAAGTTCTGGCACAACCGCCAGTTTCTCTGCAAACTCCAGTTTCACTGCTATTAGCTGAGCCACCTCCTGCTGCAAAGGCCAGGGGCAAGAACATAGACCAGGGTCGGCAGTGGAAGGGAGAGGAGTGCTTGCCCAAGGAGGCCAAGGAGGGACTTTCCAGGAGGAGGGTTGAAAGTTTAAAGATTCTGGGGTATGTTGGATACCACATCTGACGCCCTCAGAAGTGAGTGTGAGTCTGGGTATAGTCTTGGACCACTTGAGAATGTGGCAGGCCTTCAAGGAATGGACCCCAGCAGTTTTTAAAATGCAGAAGCTCCTGACTCCAGACATATCCATTATGCTCAAACCTCTGCGTAGTTATACTTAGCGAGGGACAAAAAGCAGTAACATTGGGTTTAGTGCATCGATCACTAAAAAGCAGAATGTCTTGTAGGAAGAGTTTGCTAAGGAAAACTATACCTTAAAACTGGAATCCAAATAATCCAAAACAGATCTCTTCTGGAGTGTGCGGCAACAGGCTGCTGGCTCCTGGAAGGCACCCACAGCTGGCTCCCAGGCCCCCTGTGCCTAGAGACAGTTGCTAGGCAGTACTAGATTTGCTCACAAATGCACCTTTCACCCAGTGATCAGTATTATGATAACACACAAGCCACCTTCCAGTCAATTTTTCTGCTCCTGTTTCATGAAAGGCAAGGGACTCTGCTCAACATTATTGATGATGGCTGTTCGTCTCATGGACACCGAATTGTGCCAGTCTCTTTCCTGAACAAAAGGATGAAGATCTTTGCCTTCTAGGTCTAGGAGTCTTTAGAATAGTTTAAGAGCTCTGTATTTCATTTGTTCTTAATTCCTTCGAGGCCAGCGTAAATGTTGTCCATAATGGATAATGGATCTGAGACTCGTCTTCCAAGTTTTCATATTGATCTACGAAACACCAATACTGCAATTCATTTAACTTAAACTTACTTTTAAAATATTTAGTAGACAGATTCTGAGAAGTTGAAATGTATAAAGAAAACGATGGTATCATTCTAGAATTCTAAGGTTTTACTTTTGTGTTGATGGTAATAACGTGCTCGGTGATACAAAAATAAAAGGTAAAAGTATGATTGGCCTCTTTTCCAAATGGAGCTCTTTCTACTACATCTGCCCCATTATTTGTTGGATGCATTCCCATCACCTGCACTCAACACTTCCAAAAACAAACATAACTTTTTCTTAAAGTAGCATGCTACTGATATTCTCATTTGTGTCAAAAGTGCCTTCACATTCCTGGCCCTTTAGACTTAAAATCCTGGAGTTATAATTGCCTCCTCCCCCATATTTTCTCCATGTCTAATAACCAATCTTGCTTCTTATTTCTTTTGTTCTCTCTCCTGCTGAGCCTTCCTGTCAATGTTTTCCTGCATCACTTTGATCTATTTGCCAGTTCCTTCTCTTTCTCCCTCTCATTTTTTAGTCTGGAATTGAGAATTAGCCCCTCAACTGCTTAACAAGCCTTCTGCTCTAGTCACCCCACGCCTTCTTCAAAATTCCTGGCACCCAGTAGGCATGATTCCCTGCTTTCTTCTGTTCCTCTCTAAATATTTACTCCTGCCTCTAAGCCTGTTTCACCTGAAATGCCCTTAAGGCGTTTTGTCTCTAATCATCCCAAATATAGCCATCCCCTAAAACTATTCCAAATTCCCACTTCCTCCATAGAGCTTTCCTCACTTCTTCAAACATACACTAATAGAAAGCTCTCATTAGTATTTTTCAAAAGTTGTCAATTGGCATCTCCATATGTTCTAAAATGGTAGTTAATCAAGAATCTTAAGTCATAATAAGAATTGATACTTGTATCGTGCTTGCTCTGTACTAAGCACTAATCTAAATACATCTCTTTGTTAAATTCAATTATTCATAACGACTTCATGAAGTAGATATGACTATAATCCTTTCTTTATAAATGAGGAAATTGGGGCCCAGGGAAGCTATATAACTTGCTCAAGGTCACACAGTAAGCAGCAGAGTTGGGACTCAAATTCAGACACGGTAGTTCCAGAATTCATGCTCGAACGGAGCATGATAAACCCCTGATCCTTATAATAGGTTTCTTCCAGTTTTAAATTTCCTACACATTTGACTGAAGAGAAATCAAGGAGGGGAGAGATTCAGTAACCAGCCCAAAGTTACATTAAGCTGTGGTTCTCCAAAGGTAATATGCTGTGAATTACCCAGGGGGTCCTTTAAAATGTAGATTCTAATTGAGTAGGTATAGGATGAAGAACAAATGTCTACATTTTTAACAAGTCCCCACATACCACACCTGGTGTACTAGGCAGTACTAGATTTGCTCACAAATGCACCTTTCACCCAGTGATCAGTATTATGATAACACACAAGCCACCTCCCAGTCAATTTTTACTGGTCCACGTACCACACTTTGAATAGCAAGTACTAACAGAAATGCTAGCTGTGCCTGGAACTCATTTCTGACTTATTCCACACAGTGTTATCCCAAACATTGTAACAGGTGAGGCGGCAGAAAATGTGACTGAGAGAATTTGCTAGGAAAACACTTACCCCATTTTGAGTCATCTCCTTGCAGATCATGAGGGGCGAATACATTTTATGGTGCTTTTTTTCCACATGAATTTTTATTCCGTAGTAGTTTAAGAGCTACATTTAGATAGCGCTAAGATTTACCACCCTTCTCAAATCTGTGCAAGTATGGAGCTTGGCCAAGATTTCTCATCCATAAATTCATTATTCATGTCTCTACATCCCATCAACTTATTGTTCTGGGTAGTGATCTGGGGATATGGGGTCAAAGGAGGAAAAAGTATTGTGGAGGAGGGGAAACGGACCTCCCAAAACCCCAGAAAGCTGGAGTCAGGACACCACTATGAATATCTGGCCTTCAGTCTGCTTTTTCTTCTCAATGAGCTTGCTGCTGAGTGAAGCTAGAGAACCAGAGAGTCCTAAATGTCTCAACTGCTTTTTCCAATAAAGGCAAATATTGTCCAAGTGCTTCCTGAATATTAATGTATGTCCCTGGTATTAAAAAATACAAGTCAAAATAAAGTTCCCAGACCTAAAAGGCTTACCTTTTGCAGCTAGTGTTAGCAGTTGTATATCTCTCTTCTGGGGGCTCTGGTGGCCAGGGGGAGCTGCACTGAGACGTGCCGAGCTATGTGTCCAGCTGGCTTCCACTAAGCCTGCACGTTCCTGGCCAAATATGCAAAAACATCAGAAACTTCAGGACCATGAGTGGGTATATTCCCTTTCTAGCCATCTATTACCTATTTAAGCCTATAAAGTTTTTCTTTTTTTTAAGAGCATGACAGTTCTTTTGATGTCATCTATTTCTGTCTATCATTTGAGGTAAAACTACCTCCTTTCCCCCCCTTTTTTCCTACCACTCCTGCCCTCTCCAAATCTGTGAATTTGGGGGCCACATTTTGTTTGCTTTGTCTTCCCTCACCTAAAGTCCTAGTTCTGTAACTTATTCTATTGTGCTGTGCCCTTAAACAAGTCTCCATCCAGGAGCTTTTAATATGGTCTCTAAAGAATATTAATCACCAACTAAAGATTTTTTTCATAAGAGAAGGACATAAAATAAAATAGTATTTCTTACATTGCTTCTAGGTGTATTTAGAATGCCAAATAAAATTGCTCTTTGAGACCTGAAAAATAAACCTTGTGGGTTTCTCTCATATATGAAAATCAAGGAATTATTCAAGAATTAAGCTTTTTCTTAAAGGAAACTGCAAAAAGCTTTCAGTTTACTATAGTATTTTTATACATATTTATCCAACATGATTTTCCATTAATAACATTTTAACTATTTAATGATACTTTCCAGTATACAATCTACCCTCATTTTCAATACATTACTTCTGGAGTAATTAAGAAATCTGAATTATTAACGATGTTATTGTTTTTAAAAAGATTTTTGAATGTCTTCAAAAATATTTCCTCATATATTTTTCATGGCTTTATAGAAGAAATTTGTTGAAAATCTATAGCTCTGAGACATGCCATGTTGTTTCATTAATTTACCTTCTCCTTTTGGGGCGCCTGGGTGGCTCAGTTGGTTAAAGCCACTGCCTTCGGGTTGGGTCATGATCTCAGGGTCCTGGGATTGAGCCCCGCATTGGGTTCTCTGCTCAGTGGGGAGCCTGCTTCCTCCTCTCTCTCTGCCTGCCTCTCTGCCAACTTGTAATCTCTCTCTCTGTCAAATAAATAAAATCTTTAAAAAAATTTTTACCTTCTCCTTTCAAAACACAACAAGTGTATGGGGGAGGAGGGATTTATTTTGTTTCCCTCAGTATTCTGCTCAGTGATTTACAGAAAAGAATTTTGCCCCACATTTTACTTTAGTAGAAATTGCCTTTAGAGTGCCATGTCAGCCACCATGAAGCTGTGTCACAGGTTTCCCAGGATACAGCCCAAATGAGTGCTAGGAAAAGAGGAAGCTCTTTTCTGAGAGGAAGCTCTCTCAGATAATTCACTATTACAGCATTGATTTCTGTATTGATTACAGAGTAGCTGCACTGAGATGTGCCAAGCTATGTGTCCTTGGTTCATCACATTTAAATCAAGTCCCAATTTGTACTTTGTAGAAAGTACAAAGTACAAAAAGTTGTACTTTGTAGAAAGTTGTTTTAAAGAGCACAAGAGAATCCAAAATTGTTTCATTAGGGTGACACTGGAGACTACAAAATCCTCTGGATTATGTAGAGGCCATGATTTTACTGACAGAGATGGGCTTCTTACAGTCAGCTTACTACAATGAGTCTTGCAATCATGGGTTATCTGCATTAGCAATGCTATGGATTCATGTACTCCCAACACTTAGGAGCATATAAACTTGGAAGAATTAAGACATCTTCTGAAAATGCATTTAAATTAAATGTGGAAGACCCGAGATGGAGAAAGAAGTTGAAAGCTAAGGGTATTATATTTTCAAAACCTTCATGAAAGCACACGACTGATTTTGTTATCTACAGAATAACCAGACTTCATATCCAAATACCAAGCTTTGCCTGAGAAAAAAGATTTGGGAGGTACAAACAAAGAAAAAAAAATCACAGGTAGTAAAATAAAACTCTGTAAAAAGAAAGGCAATATAAGCTAACTAAAAATTAGAATACTAGGAAACAAGGATGATTTAATGATGAAGATAAAAAAACACATTTTTAAGTATATGCTTGAAAAAGATGGATGAGAAATGAGGAAACTTAAGATACAATCAAGTAGACTTTAAAAATGAAATGAAGATACAAAGTAATTAAAAAACTCAAATTCTGCCGGTGCCTGAATGGCTCAGTTGTTAAGCCTCTGCCTTGGGCTCAGGTCTTGAACCCAGGGTCCTGGGATCCTGGGATCGAGCCCTGCATCGGGCTCCCTGCTCAGTGGGGACCTGCTTCCCCCTCTTCCGCTCCCCCTGCTTGTGTTCCTTCTCTCACTGTGTCTCTCTCTGTCAAATAAATAAAATCTTTAAAAAAAAAAAAAACTCAACTTCTTATCCAGAGACATTTCTTGGATATTCTACATTTTGTGTAAGAGAAGTGATCATCTTAATAAGAGCAAAGCCTGGGCATGGCTCTGTCAATACATTTTCTCCATGTTAATTCAATATAATATGAAATAGCAGTCAATACAATTAGTAATAAGCATTTCTAAGAAATAAAAGCTACATCAAACTGTAAAAAACTGAACACAATTGGTGCATCAAAGAATAATGAGAATGATACTTAGAACCATTTTACATGAAAAATTTACTTGGAGTAAGAAATAGTATTGTTTGAATCGCTTCAATCACAAAAACAAAAGCAAGTAAAAGTCTACCCTAACATGGAACAGATTAAACAAGTAAATAAAAGAAATGAGTCCCACCGGGGTGAGCAGATAAGCTAGAGCGGACTTGGCAAGGTTTTACTTCATCTTTAAAGAGATAAACAGAGAAGTGAGCAGAAGCTTCAGAGAACATAGAAAACGCTACATACGATGAACAGCATCAGAGGCCGGTTCCAGTCATCCTTTCTCCATTTTCAGCCCACGTACAACAGGATTTGGAGCTCAATCTTCCCTTAAGGGGCACAAGCACACTACTCCTTTGAGGTCATTCTCACTTTGAATTCCAATGCCGCCTTTCTCAATGGCCCAGGAGGAATGCAGCCACTTTTTCCCAATCACAAACTCACCACTAGGTTGCAGTCTTAGCTCAACGGCTTCTTTAAGAACATCTGTTCACAAGCAGTTAACCATTTTAATGGTTGAACATGTATTACTTCTCCTTTGTGACAAGAGGACAAGAGGTGATACAAGCCACACTTAGTTTGTCAATCAGTTCAGTAGCCCACCTAGATTCTCTAGCAATTATCTTGTTTTTCAAAAACATCAAAACTCACACGTTGCTAGCCCACCCAAAAAAGCCCTCACCAGTTGCCCCTCTGAAAATGCTCTCTCGGCCGGCTCCCTCTTAAGAGCTTTCCCTTACTTCACGTGATCATGTAACCGACAAAAACCATTCCCTGGGTATTTTCAGCCTCTATCTTTAATGTGCGACCAACAGTTAAATAATAGATACGTAATTACTTCCTCTTTGTTTCCAGGGCTTTTCTTGGGTCCTAAGACCCCCCATCTAAGACCCTCATCAGCCTTGTGCTGATTCCTTTGAAAAGTCCCCCTTTCTGTAATCATTGTAGGCACTCCCACGAGTAATTCCCCAGAGGAGCTTCAGAGAATGTTCATTCTTTAATCTCTAGAGGCATCTTTTATAGGAACTTGACACTTTTTATTTTTTAAGGGAAAACTCAGGAAGAGGCAAAAATAAAATAAGGAAATGAAACAATAATGTCTTATTTGTAATGGATTTGAATCCTTTTGAAACTTCTCCTAATGGAAGTGCTCATATATGTCGTGTTTCCCTTCCGTGAACAACTCCTACGTTTTGTGGATGTTTTGGAGGGGAGAATAGCTATCACAAATTCTTCTGGAGAAAATGCCTAGGTATTTAGTTTGGAATATATTTTAAAAAACATCTCCAACAATAAGAAAGCATCCAAGTATAATTTGAAAATAAGTCCTATGTAACTGTAAGTCCTCAAAATTCCTACAATAAAGAATCATGCCATAAAATAGACAACATTCATTTAGAGCCTAATGCAGACCGGACCACATAGTCAGTGCTTGTCACGCAGGGTTTCATGTAATCTGCCCCCAAGCCCCGTAAGGTAAATTCTTTTATTCTCCAGACAGTCTTCCCTTTGCATGGTAGGTAATACAGGACTACAAACATGACCAGCAGGCCATGTTTATGTCTAGAGATTCTAATAATCAGTGGAAAAAATGACAATGGTCCATGACTTTAAAAACATTTTGTCAAAACTTTAAAAATTCTCCTATTGTTGGATTCTAAATATATAGGGAAATCTAACAATTTGTAAAATTAGCAAATTAGCATCCTGCAACTTAAAACATTAGAAATGCACAGAACTTAAGTGTTTTATTTCTTACTGAGACTGAGTTATAAACATGAAGTAGTAAACATTCATTGAGAGAAGTGTGAACAGCTCTCCGGCCTCCTTCCTCCCGGCCTGTATCTTACAGTAGAGAGCCAGCGTCTGCTCCATTCTTTGGCAAATGGGAATACTCCGTTCTCAGTGTGGTCCAGCTTATCATATTTCATCCTTCATCAACATCATGCAATATCTTTGAGACTTCCTGCACTGGGAGGTTTCTTGCCAGCATCACTTCCTCTGGGACATCTTGCTCTTTCTCTTCATAATTACTTTCCTCATTTGTTGCTCAGGCAGCCTTCTCTAAACCAGACCCTGGGTGCAGGTCTAGGGTCTCCCCAGTAGCGGCAATGGCAACAGTCCCACAGCCGCTCCATTTATGTTTGGTTTCAGTTTCATTTCCAGCATCACTGCTTTTCATTTCTTTGCTGCATTTCATCTTTTCGGCCAATTTCTTCTTTTGGTCGGTGATTTTTATAAGATGTCACAAGGATTTTATCTCTGGGAGCCGAGGAGACTACAGGCTGCAGACTTTGCGGTCTGCGTGTGAGCTGAGTAGCAGGTGTGTAGTGCCAACCACGGACAGACTTTGAAAATAGTGATGTGACTGGTTATGGACTGGGATGTGCACCTATTATTTAAACAGAGATCTGAAACTTAAAGTTTGTATTTTAGGCAATTTCTCACAGGTACTATGTGTGGTAACAGAAATTTGCACTGTGTTGGGAAACTGGTGTTATTTAACTAAACCATGCTGACTGAAATGTGTACATGTTGGAACTGTACAAAGTGAGGACTGCCTATACTCCTTTTAAGTATAAGAAGGACTAGAAAGGTTAAGTAATTTTCCCAGTGTCACATAGAAAATAAGGGGCTAGGGGCGCCTGGGTGGCTCAGTCGTTAAGCGTCTGCCTTCAGCTCAGGTCATGATCCCAGGGTCCTGGAATGGAGCCCCACATCCGGCTCCCTGCTCCCTGCTCGGCAGGAAGCCTGCTTCTCCCGCTACCATTCCCTCTGCTTGTGTTCCCTCTCTCTCTGTGTTTCTCTCTGTCAAATAAATAAAATCTTTAAAAAAAAATAAGGGGCCAAACTAAGTTTCAGCCCTAATTTTTTCGAGCTTTAAGACTCAGGTCTTAATATTTTTTAAACTGTTAATCCCCCTCACCTATTTCACCCACCCCCTCCACCTTCTCCTCCCTGGTAATCACCAGTTGGTTCTCTGTTTTTAAGTATATGTTTGTTTGCTCATTTGTTTTGTTTTTTAGATCCTACATAAAGGTGAAATCATAAGGTATTTGTCTTTCTCTGACTGACTTTTTTCACTTAGCATAATAACCCCCTTCCCCACCCCTCCACCCCCATCCATCCATTTTGTTGCTAATGACAAGAGTTCTTTCTTTTTTACAGCTGAATAATATCCCATTGTTTATATACCACATCTTTATTCATTCATCTATCAATACACACCCAGGCTGCTTCCATATCTTGGCTATTGTAAATAATGTTGCAATAAACATAGGGGTGCAAATATATCTTTTTGAATTAGTGTTTTCATATCCTTTTGTATTCTTAAATATCCAGAAGAGGAATTACTGGATCATAAAGTATTTCTTTTTTTAACTTTTTGAGGAACCTCCACAGTTTCCCAGTGTCTCCACCAGTTTTCATTCCCACCAACAGTGCAAAAGGGTTCCCTTTGCTCTACATCCTCACCAATACTTGTTGTTTCTTATGTTTTTTATTTCATCCATTTTCACAGTGAGATGGTATCTCCTTGTGGTTGAGGTCTTAACAATTTCAAAATGCTTTGATGACAGTGCCTATACTCTTACAAGTACTTGAGTTCTGCTTGATGACGTGTCTTTTACATTTCAGTTTAACAAAGTGACAGTATCTCATTATATTTTGAGGAATATTTAACTACTCCCTGGTCTGCATTTCCCAAACTGTGTTCTTAAGATGTTGTTAATAGGTGTGGCAAAGACCACAGGGCAGTGTTCCTGGGGTTCAAGAGGCATTAAGGGAGCCAGAGTGAGTGGAAGAGTGGACCGAAGAAGAGCTAGAGCTATGGGATCAGAGAGGAACCAAGAGGCCAGGCTATGTAGGATCTCATAGGCCTGCATCAGGATTTGGGCTTTTATTCTGAATAAGATGG
>CM053605.1:37153783-37281096 GCA_028646535.1 Procyon lotor
ACCTGAATCTCTGGGTGGGAGGGGTGGTGATGTCCAGGAATTTGTGTTTTAACAAGCTGTCCTGGTGATTCTTATTCCTGTTAAAGTTTGAGAAACTCCGGTCCACAGCACCATTAGGAACTGAAAGTGAGGCTGAGTCTATCAGTAAGTTCCGCAAGTGTCTTTGCCTAAGCCTAAAAGGAACGGCATCCTCCTTCAGCCACTAGACATAGGTTGCCCAGCATGCAAACGAGGCAGTGTCGGTAGAGCTGCGGGAATGCCAGGAGCCTATCTTGCCCCCATTCCTTCAGGTCTTTTGAACCACATACCTCTCAATATAATAATGATATTTCTCATTCCAGACACCTGATCTTCTTGGAGGAGGGAAGAGGATAGATAAAAGACTGGGCATTTTATGCAAGAGAATCCAAACACTTTCCAAAATAACTACTGTATTATTATTATATACTGTATCATATACTGTATTCTTACAATATTACTGTATTGTGGTATATACTGTATTATATTATCTACTATACTATATAATACTGTATTATATATTTCATTATATACTGTATTACATACAGTATTATATAATATATTATATACAGTATTCTATACTGTATTATATACTGTATTCTTACAATAAAGTAAGCTAGAATAAAATGTTATTAATAAAAAATAAAATGTTATTAAGAAAATTAGAAAATAATTTCTAAATTACTAAGAAAAGGAAGAGAAAATATACTTACGTTATTGTATTATAAAAAACAAAACAAAACAAAATACCAACCTGTGTATAAGTGGATCCACACAGTTCAAATCTGTGTTGTTTAAGGGCCAATTATGTTTAAAATACTGGATGGAACTTTAGATTGGACTTTCTTTTTTATTTTTGTTTTTCTAAGCAACAGGTGGTGAGCATGTATAGAAGACCAGATCAGCTGCAAAGTGAAGAAGACTCAAGTTACTTGCACATCTGGATTATTGTATTATGATTATACTATGTTAACATGTAATTAATCGATTTCCAAGAGTGAAAGACTATGTAGCATTTTCACACTTATTTCAACAGAGGATACTGCTTTTCCCCTCCAAGAATAATAAAAGCTAACCCTGATCATATGCTTTCTATCTGCCAGGGACTATATTAAGTAAAAATACGCCCCAATAACAGTATAGAATAACATGAAAGTAGTTTCTGTACCATTCCCACTGTGACAGAGGAAATTTGCAGTAAAGTTAATGAATCTCAGGGGTCCTCTTCACTTGCATAGGCCTCTTCTAAGGCCCTATATCTAATTTTGTATTTATAATTTTGTGTTTTTCTTTAAAAAGGCCATTATATTTCAGCTCCACTATCCCTTGCCACCTGACTGCCACCTACAAAAAATGCAAGGTCCATAATAGAGCTTACCTGGTAAAGAAAAATAATGGGAGAACAGATCTGCATTAGCCACTTGCATCTTACAGATTAGGAATCAGAGACACAGAATTATACAGAGCTTTAGTAAGTTATTCAGTCATACCATTAGTGTACCTCAAGAGCTGGGATTTGAGCCCAATCATCTGACTTCACAGCCCACACACTTAATCACTAGGCTATATTGTCTCTCTCCAGCTTGAGGCATTATTTCCATTATAAACTAGTTTTGGAATTTGTTTATAGTAGACTAGGTCAGGTGTCTTGGGGGGGGGAATCAATCCACCTACATACACTCATACAGAGTTAAATAGTCACATGAGAATTTAAGGATAAAGCAAACCTAATTCTGCCAGATGGGAAACTAAGTCTGGGCTGCTGGCTCCCAGCTCACCTCCAACTCTAGGCCAAAAATGACCAGAAGAGGCCAGAAGAAGGAGGAAGAAACTTATGAAACCGAGAGTCTGCTCAGCAATGGACAACCAACATTATGAGTGCTCATTAGGAATCAGAAAGTAGTGTAAGCCCAACATAGAGTGAAATGATGGTGAGGGTACAGGGGAGGGCCAGAGGGCCACAAGTGAGATATGGACTGAGGCAGATAGTGCTGATGGCAGATTTCATTTCTCCTCTCACTCTTCTATGGGAACCTACACTGGAGGTGGCAATCATAGTCAGCCAAACTGGGGCCAGAGCTAGAATATACTTTTTCTTTTTAAAGTTGGAAGTTTGACCAACATTGAAGACTTGCAGGTTTGTATAGAAATCAGAACTCTGCAATGGAACATTTGCTGTACATTAACACACATTAATGCGCACATACACACACATGCTGCATGAGCATGAACCTCCCAGACTCAGAACACTTCTCATTACATTGATCTCATGGAGATAGAAAGCAAGAATATTAGCTGGGAGCAACCACATGAAAGTAGGAATAGAGCCTGGGTCTAGCTGGAGTGGAAAGTCAGAGGAGGTAGTGCCTTACTGAGCATTTCCTATATTCCTCATTCCCTGACCAGGAAAGGAAATAAAAAGTAAAGCCATTTGCTCTGAGATATGAATAGTGGAGGGATTGAGAATACCCCAAGGGAGGAGTGGACCACTGACAAGGAAAATAGGAATAATAGAACCCCAGATTAAAGTATACGTGCATTTCTTCTCTCCTCTCCTGTCTTCTCATCCACTCTCCACTCATTTTTTTTCTTCTTTCTCTCTGTCTTATGCACACATGCATGTGTGTTCACACACACATACACACATACTCTATGAGAAACATAAACCAGGACTTCAGATTTTGTTCAAGGCAAATGTCACTAACCAAGGCAATTTGTTGTGCCAAAAAATAAAGATGAGCTTAAAGAGAAAAATTAATTAGATCTCTAAGGAATGTGAGCACTTTGAAATAAAGATAAAAAACAGTTTGAGTTTTTTTTAACAATTTCAAAGACAGAGAAAATTCTAAAGGCTTCCAGAGGCTAAATGAAAAGATAAAAGTAAAAAAAGGAAATAGAAATAATCACCTCCAAAATCAAGAATCAGAGAGGTATTAGACTTTTCACATTAAGCAGAACTCTCAAAAAGTTACATTCTGAGATTAGGGTTTAACTAGAAATGAACCAGCACTTAGGGGTTATTATAGTGTACATTTCTATCATTGAGGTAGACCCAGGGACCTTAAGTCTTGAACATGGATTAAGGTGGTCTTGATATGGTAATATAATTATAATGACTTTAGGTATCTGGCAGAACCAATTCAAAACTTCTTTGGAAAAAGTTAACTTTATCCACGATCTCAGAATATTCGTGTAATATTTTTCAAAGTACAATGGCCACAAGTCAGCCAAAAATAACCAAGTTAATAATCCAAACACTACAAATGAGAACTGGGAAAAGCAATAGACAAAAGAAACAGATGTGCAAACCTTTAGATACCAGAATTATCAGCCAAAGACTATAAAACCAAACTGTTTAAATAAATAAAGACAAATTTGGAGGAAAAAGTTTGTGGGGAAGAAGAACTTGTAAAGATCGATAAATCACATTAAAAAGGAAACAAAACCTCTAGAACTGAAAAATACAGCATTCCAAATTAAGCATTTTGTGTATAGTTTAAACAGTAGATTATATACAGTTAAAGAAAGAATTAGTATTTGTTAGGGAAAATAAAGAGAAGATATCTAGAATGCAGCATTGGGAGGTAATAAAATGGAATATATGAAAGAAGGTTATATGTTTAAAGGATAGAATAAGAAGGGTTAACATAACTAATTGGAGTCTCAGAAAGAAAAGAGAGACCAATACTTTACAAGATAACAGCTGAAATTGCACCACTAGGTATTTATCTAAAGGATACAAAAATGCTGATTTGAGGGGGCACATGCACCCCAGTATTTTTAGCAGCACTACCACCAGTACCCAAGTTATGGAAAGAGCCCAAATGTCCATCAACTGATGAACTGATAAAGAAGATGTAGCATATAAATTAAAAAAAAAAAAAAACAAGAAGAAGAAGATGTAGCATATGGAATATTACTCAGTGATCAAAAAGAATGAAATCTTGCCATTTGCAACAAAGTGGATGGAACTAGTGTGTATCAGGTTAAGTGAAATATGTAGGTAACCTATATAAATAATGGGTGATATAAAACAATAATAATTATGTCTTGCAAGGTTTAAAAAAGTAATATATTTTCTGTAATGGTAAACCTGGTAATTCCAAATAATGCAACTGCTGAGAACAACTAGAAAAGCTAGTATCAGAGAGCCTAAGAAGAATTACAGGGCCAAGTTTCAGAAAAGAAAAAAAACACAGATGGAAAGCCTGAAATTTGGGACATCTATTGATTCCCTAAGAATCAGCTGATAGGCTAAAATCTGAACTGAGCTTTTCACAGATTCATACTGTTAGTAGGACAAAAACTGGAAGGCAGGACCCTCCAGTGGCAATGTACTCGTAACACTCCCAGCTTTAGCGGGCATCCCCAAATGCTACACTCTAGGAGTAAGTGTGAACTAAAATAGAACAGCTGGCTTCAAATCATCTCAGTAACTGGATTAAACTAAAATAATTGGGGTCACTAATGCACCTAGATACCTAGACAAGAGTAAAAGTTCTTTGGAGGAAAAATAGCATCATCCTGGTCCTCAAAATATTTCTTTAATTTTTATTTTTATTTATTTATTTGTCAGAGAGAGGGAAAGAGAGCACTAGCAGGGGGAGTGGCAGGCAGAGGAAGAAGCAAGCTCCCCGCTGAGCAAGGAGCCAGATGTGGGGCTGGATTCCAGGACCCTGGGATCATGACCCGAGCTGAAGGCAGACATTTAACTGACCAAGCCACCCAGGTGCCCCTCTACAATTTTTCATATTCAATTCTAGTATCAAGCTAAAGAAAACCCATACTAGTAAACATCCCAAAAACGTGGGGCGCCTGGGTGGCTCAGTGGGTTAAAGCCTCTGGCTTCGGCTCAGGTCATGATCTCAGGGTCCTGGGATCGAGCCCCACATCGGGCTCTCTGCTCAGCGGGGAGCCTGCTTTCCCCTCTCTCTCTGCCTGCCTCTCTGCCTGCTTGTGATCTCTCTCTCTCTGTCAAATAAATAAATAAAATCTTTAAAAAAAACAAAACAAAACAAAACAAAACAAAAAAACAACAAACATCCCAAAAACGTAAGATAACAGAAAGATATACAAGAATACAGATATTATCAGATTGGGTACTTAAAATAATACTTAATATTTTCAAGGAACTATAAGCAAGATTCAGAATTTTGGCTAGGAACTAAAAACTGTATAAAAAACCTGAAAAGAAATTCCAGAACTGAAAAGCACAATAACTGAAATTAATAATGCAATCAATTGTTTTCAAGGCAGATTAGACACAGCCCAAGAGAGAATTAATGAACCAGAAAACAGATCACAAGAAAATATCCAAACTGAAGGACAAAGAAAGTTTAGAAAACAGAAAATAGTGTAAAAGAAGAGAATAGAGAGTGAGCAACAAATTAAATATATGCATAAATTAAATAAATTATAAATAAAGTCAACTGCATAAAACATAATATCTTTTAAATAAATATGTGTGTATACAGATACAAAAGTATGTGTATGTATGTAATGTATACATCCATGCATGTTTAAATATTTACATGCATATATCTATGTACATGCATATATCTATGTATATATAGCATGTATATGCATGTAATGTATACATCCATGCATGTTTAAATATTTACATGCATATATCTATGTACATGCATATATCTATGTATATATAGCATGTATATGCATGTGTACCTATGTTGAGTGTTTTTTGTGAGACTCTTTCCATTCTATTGGGTTGTTTCTGGACAAATTAAGAAAAACATCATGTGGAAAATTTCAAAATATTTAGAACTGAATGAAAAGGCTTATTAAGAGAAAAAAAGGAGAAAGATATAATTAAATATACTGAACCAAAAAAATGAAAATAGCCAAAAGAATAACAGAATTTTAAAAAAATTAACAAAAGTACACCATAAACTACAAGTTAGTAATGATGAAAGCTTGAAAATTTTGAGATTTCCCAAAATGAGAGAAAACTTAAATAGATCAATAGGTACTAAGGAAATCCAAGTGATTGCTTTTACAAAACATTTATAATTGGCTAAGTCTAGACTGTTTTACAGATAAGGTCCACAAGATACCTATACTCTCCAATTAGTGGGAAAGCTACCCAATTAATTTTATAATGCTAGCACAGTCTTCATAACAAAACTAAAAAGGATAAGACAAGAAAGGAAATTATGGGCCAATTTCATATATAAACTAGCTGCAAAAATACTAAATAAAAAAGTAATTAAATCCAATATGCTATAAATAACAGTAATAACAGAATATCATGATCAAGTAAGGTTTATACCAGAAAGGTAATGTCTAAAGGAGAGAAAGCATACAAATGTAAAAATAAACGTAAAAAAGAATTTGATAAAATCCAACAACTATATATGATAAAAAGTTCTTAAGAAAACTAGGAATTCCCTTACTTTGATAAGGAAATCTGTAGCAAGAATCATATTAATTGAAAAACTTTAGAAGCATTCCTTTTACATTTAGGAATAAGATAAATATCCTCACTATTGACACAGAACACAGTAGGTCCTGGCCAATAGAAGACAAGCCCTGAACTAAATAAATTAGGTAAATAAAAGAGAAGTAAACAGAATATGAGATTTACATACAAAAATTTGCAGTGTTCCTCTTTCCAACAATTAGAAAATAAGATATCACAATAGTAACAAACAGATCAATAAGTCCTCTTACATAAAGCAACGATGAACGAATGCATAAGAAAAATTTATTCTTTAAAATTCTTTAGGGGCGCCTGGGTGGCTCAGTTGTTAAGTGTCTGACTTTGGCTCAGGTCATGATCCCAGGGTCCTGGGACTGAGCCCGAATCAATCTTCCTGCTGCGCAGGAGGCCTGCTTCTCCTCCTCCCATTCCCCCTGCTTTTGTTCCTGCTCCTGCTATATCTCTCTCTGCCAAATAAATAAATAAAATCTTTTTAAAAAGTTCTTTAATGGTTACAAATAAGGTTATAAAATTCTATTAAAGGTTACAAATAATGGGGGGATATATCATGTTTATGATTGGAATGACTCATGCAAAAGTGGGAAGGAAACAAGTCTCTCTAAATATAAGAACATGGAATCTGAAAACATAATAGATGTAAAAAAAGTTGCAAATTTATATAATTATGTAAAATTTATAAACAAACAACTATACTACATATTTTCAAGGTACATGTGTGTGTGTGCATACATAGATATATTCCTGATATGAATTCTATTTCTTGATCATGATGTGTTTTTACATATACCCAAATATTCTATTTTAAGGACAAACATTAAAGACACAGGGAGGCTTATTATTGCCTTCACAAGTGCCTTAAGCGTAACCTAGGCTGGTCCTGAAAGACTTAATCTCTCTAAATACTTAGTTTACCCAGGGTTAGAAGAGATGGTGCTGGCATATTCAGTAAGTTAGAATGATAATAAAAATCTTCCAAATGCATTTACAGTGTAATATCATCCGTCTACTTGGGTTTATTAATGCAATATCACTTGATGGTTAATGGACACTGGGCACTCTGAGGCTCAGTCTTCTATTTGAGATGGTGTACTACTCAGTAATTCAATTACCAGTAATGGGACTCAGCCATGAGAAGGAATCTGATTTCATTCCTGAGGTGGAAAGAAGCAAGCAACAGACAGATTCCAACTCAGGCTGTGTTTTGTTTTGTTTTGTTTTCAAAGGAGACATTTTGATGAAGTATCTGGGTCACCTGGTAGCTCCCATTCATCACTCAATTTCTAATCTCCTTGCTGTTACCAATCTCCTTCATGTGCCCATGCACAGCACAATTCAGACTGTTCCCTATGCTCTGAGGGGTTCTCTGCTCTCCTCGAGGCCTAAATCACTTACCCCTGGCACAGAATTAGAATCACTGCTTTCCATTATATGACAATGATCTTTAGAAAGATTAGGTGTCACAAAGAAATTGTTGATTTTGCACCATCTTTGAGCTTCTAAATGCTCTGCGAGCTCCTGGGGCAGAGTGCTTCCGCACTCTGTGGCCTACATTCTTAATCTTCTCCTTAGGGTTTGAGCACCAGATTTCTTAGACTTCCCTATGTAACAGGGTAAGGATAACCCTCAGAGATGGTAAAAGCAGCAGATGTCCCAGCATCCATCAACGGCTACAAGACATGGTCAGAAGTATTTCATTCCTCAACTTTGTGTTCCTAAACACCACTGATTAGTAGCTGTAGATCATTTTTGAGACCAGGCGAATCTATGATAATAAACAGTGATGCTATTTAAGTTACATAGTATTACTACGTAAGAGAAAAAAATGTTATGATTTTTTTTTTACTATTCTTTACATTATCCACTACTGCATTTGTTCACCTTGTACAATGTCATTATTAATTCCTGTTATTGTAACTTTGATTTCAATTTACATCTGGGCAGGGTCTGGGGTAACTGGATTTAAGGGAATTGAAGGGCCTTAAAATCACTTAATTTATTCCCTGATATCCAAGAAGAAACAGTATTATAGCAGAATGTAAAGACCACTGTTTTATATGGGTCTGGAAAACAGTGCTCTTTATTTTCCATGAGAATTTAAAGACAGTGGTATCGGGGGATGCTTGGCAGTTTTCTAGGTGATCTGTCATTTCACAATGTGGTATTTTGTCCAAACATTGTCAATCTTCAAGAGAAGGACAATTTTAATCTTATTAAAAATAGCTTAGGGGTACCTGGGTGGCTCAGTGGGTTAAAGCCTCTGCCTTCAGCTCAGGTCATGATCTCAGGGTCCTGGGATCGAGCCCCACACAGGG
Organism: Procyon lotor; assembly: GCA_028646535.1. Classification (NCBI taxonomy): domain Eukaryota; kingdom Metazoa; phylum Chordata; class Mammalia; order Carnivora; family Procyonidae; genus Procyon; species Procyon lotor. The sequence continues at coordinate 37,162,571 of CM053605.1, forward strand.
TTCTCTGCTCAGCAGGGGGTCTGCTTCCCCCTTCTCTCTGCCTGCCTCTCTGCCTACTTGTGATATCTCACTCTGTCAAATAAATAAATAAAATATTTTTAAAAAATAGCTTAATGTTCTTTGGTCAAATATGCCCTCACTATGTGATACTTGTGGAAGTAGCACGTTTTCTACATTCTGATTTTGGGCTACTCTGTGATCTACTTTGTGATTTTGTCTAGAACTCATCATATAGTAGGTCGGTGGTTTTCAAAGTGTGGTTCCTTGGGCCAGCAGCATTGGTATCATATGAGAATTTGTAAAAATGCAAATTCTTAGGACTTACACCAGAACTATTGGATGAGAAACTCTGGAGTTGGGGATCCAGCAATCTCTGTTGTAAGGGAAACTCCAGGTGTCCTGATGCATGCTAGTTTGAAAGCCTTTGTCCTAGATCATTTATACCCACAACATATAGCGTTTGTGGTAGCACCATGGATGTCTAAATTAACCCAGTTTTCTGATGGTGGGATATTGGATTTTGTTGTAATATTCCCTGGGGCTCACAGGGCAAGTTTGCACCTTGAAGTTATAATTTCTTCAGAAGAAAATGGACAGTTCTATGCCAAGAACTATAGAAAGAGGCAGATCCTGGGAGAGGCGATGGGGACTGAGGAAGACACCTTAGCTTGTGGGTGAGTGGGGATTATTTTCTCTTCTCCAGGCCTAGTGATTACAGATTCTAGAGAGTGGAGGGAAAGGTCTGTTTCTCTTAGGACAAAGAGGCCAACAGGAGAAGAGGGTCTCTCCCAGCAGCTGGGTTATGCTGGAACAATATCCCAGTGGAGGATCTCCTGGAGTTCTGGAAATGAAACCATCTACCCCATGCAGAGGGATCTCTTGAGATCAAAGTCAGCGGAGGTGATGGCATAGAGGCCCAATGATAAAGGAGCCTGTATGACAGTTCTTGGGACACTGTCAGAACAAACCTGGGAAAACAGAGGTCTAAGACAGGTGCTGCAGGCATGTAATGTTGGCAGGACAGATGAATGTTATACCCACAGGCTGGGGAAACCTAGACATGACTTCACATAGGCTGGCCTGTCTAGTTATCACAACTTCCTTCACCCTTATTTTGCTGACCTATAATTCTAATAAACTGCCTGGTTTACCTATACCTCACACTAATACCTACCTTTTCCCTTGGCCATGGCATAATAATATATAAAAATCAATGAGATTTGAAAGGCAGGAAATACAATTTCACAGTTAAGTCAAGGATATTGCAGAAACACTTCTTATTAATGTTGATTCTTCCTCCATTTCTCCTATAATACTGTATACCAGCACATAGGAAGCAATAAGAAACTGAAAAAAAGTAGAAATCCCACAGAAGAATTTTGAGAGGGAAAGCGAGGCCTTATCCTTCTCTGGTAAGAATTTGAGAAAGTGAGGCAAATTTTAGAGTTCCCATCAACCTGATTGGCTTCCTTGAATTTTCTTTGAGAGTTATAATTTTAAGTGTGAGGTTTTCAAAAAGATATAATTTTTTTTATCTTGAAATGAGGCCTTTATGGAATTTTATTAAGAATCCCAAAGAGTTCAGAAACAAGACAAAAGAAACTGTAGATGAACTACATGGCCTCTAATATGTGTTCTATCACTAGCTTTTTATTTGAACTTCTTAATCTCTCATTCCCTATTGATCCCAATAGACCACTCCTAGACATTTCTTATGAGCTTCATACCCAGGCTGCCAAGAGGAATATCTTATCTGAGACTTTCCCTGATTCAAACTTCCAAACCTAGTCATTTCAATCATTTCAGCTTTCTTCCAGGGAATATTCATATTCTAGAGTGGAGTTCTGGGTATGGAGGCACCAAGAATAATTGCCAGCTAAGTCATGGGGAATGGCTTGTGGTCTTTCCAAATGTCTTCACAGAGCATCTTTTATTATAACAAATTTAGCTTTCTTTATATAGCTGGAAGCAATTACATTGGTTAATACGTCTTTTGGAGTTGTCCTTATGTACAGTTTGGACATGTCTCTAAATTCCTACATGGAGCAGAGACTGTGTCACCAGAAGATTTTGGTGGCAAATGTATTGGATTATCAATAAAGACAGCTGGGTTTGTTAACTTGGGCAAGTTACTTACCTTCTCCAGACACCCACTTCTTCATCCATAAAATGAAGGAATTGGACTCCGATCTTAAATGATATTTAGTAGTCTTTAAAGTCTAGTCCAGACATAAATATTGTTGATGCTGTAAAATTCAGTCTGATCTGTTCTTTTGCATTACCTCACATTGTCTAGTTGAGATTATTTGAAAAGAATACTTATAAACATTACTGAATGACTCTTAGACCATGTTTCCAAAACTGTGTCCTGGCATTGCTTTCTTGAGACACCCATGCCTGACTTTGTATGACTCCACTCTTTCAGCAACACACTTCTGGAACAAGCAGTACTCAGCTGGTGAAGGATGAGGCTGGACATCATCCTGAAATCAAATAGACTCAACTAAATAGCTGACTTCTATTGGCAAACCAGCTCAATTCCATAGTTCTCTAACTAAAATAAAAACCCATTTCATTTCCTTCTCCAGCTTGAAGTCCTGGAACCAAGCACATGTGGATGAATAAGACAAAACCAGAAAACAACAACTTTAATGAAAACTCGTTTTAAATAATTGCTTGTTTTATGCCAGATTTTCTGTCATATACTTGAAATATCTTTTTTATTATCTTAACAACTCAGTGAAGTTAGTATTATCACTCCTATTTTACAGATGAAGACATGGTCTCAGAGAAATTTGGTGACTTGTCAAAGATCACACAACTAGTAAATGAGAGAATCAATTAGAACCCAGGTCAGTTTGAATGCTCTTTCCGCTATATCACCCTGCTTCTCACATTTTAGATATTGACTAATAAACATCTGATATCAGAATACAGAAGCATAATAGCATAGACATTTGAGTAAAAAGAACATTATTCCATGTAAATATGGCCCTTCTCTTCAGTACACCTAGATGTGGCCCACACAGTTGCCAAAGATTACTTAGCAGTCTCTAATTTCAAGCCTTCCCTCTCCAGCTTATGTTTCTTGCTGGCAGAATAGTAGGATCTAGGAATAGAATCTCCTCAGTTGGGTGAATTTAAGCTGTTCCTCAGTGATGGTCACCACTTAACATAACCACAACAAAAAACATACCTCTTGAGTTGCTAGACAATTGTTTACCTTAAATTCTAACGAAAAAAAGATGTTTTAGTCCCTGATTGTTATTGGGTTTTTTAAGACAGAGACAAAGAACATAGTTACTTAAAATCATTTTGTTGAATAGGTTGCATTTCTTGGACATTTAGGATGATGACACTGATTGCTATAAGGTACGTCAGTTGGACTATAAATATGATTTGCTCAAACAAGAATTAATCTACATCCAAGAGATAAAGACTTTATGGCTGCCAAATTCAGAGGCATTTGGGGGTGGTATAGAAAATAGGTGATAAGGAGAGAGGCCAGAAACCTTTAAAAATGCCTACGTTCAGGGGCTGGATAAAAATTAAGAACAGAGAAGTCAGCAGAGGTCAGAGAGGGCGAACAGAGGTCAGACAATCAGAATTAGGATTAGGATGAATATTTCCAGATAATAGGACAGATGGTTGGAAATGTTGGAAAGAGTTTTTTCTAGAGTAACTATAGGAACTCAGTAAAACTGAACATATATATACACACACACACACATATGTACACATATATATTTGTATGTATATGTATAATTTTATTTATTTACTTGAGAGAGAGAGAGCTCGAGCAGAGGGGAGAGGCAGGAACAGACTCCCCTCTGATCAGGGATCACAGCAAGGGGTTCAATCCCAGGACCTTGAGATCATGACTCGAGCTGAAAGCAGACGTTTAACTGATAAGCCACCCAAGTTCCCCAAAACTGAATATATTTTGTAAGGCCATGAATTGGGCATTTTGGTTCAATAAATCAATCAGCCAATAATTAGGTATACATGTAACTTACTACTCAAACTGGGTGAAAGGGAGCCAAAGAGATTATTGATAAACACTCCAGGCAGCAGGTGTACACTGGGATGACCCTAGGAAGCATAGCTACCCTGTCAATAATCCACATGCTCAACATTGTGCTAGGCACTGGGGATGCAGTGGAAAACAGGCAGAAATGGGACCCGTCTTCATGGAGTCTACATCCTATGGGAACAACAAACACTAAACAAAAATCTATAACTGTGTTGAGTGTTGCCAAAAAGAGAGGTGAAAGAGCCACAGGGTTTATTAGAGAGAAAATGATGTCCTCTCAGAGGCTGGCAAAGGTTGCCCTCGGGAGAGGACACCTAAGATAAGACTGCAAAGATGAGTAGGAGTGTAAAGGGGAAGAAGTGAGTATGAGTGTCCAGGCAGAGGGAAGAACATTTACTAAGACCTTAGGATGGGAAAGAACACGTTTGATTTCAAAATTCTAGTATACAAAAAAAAAAAAAAAAATTCTAGTATACACATACATATACACATACACATACACATATTTAATTCTTACAGTCTTTTTTCTCGTTGCTTTTTTCCCCTAACGGTTTACATTCCTTCCTTCATCCCTTTGAACATTTTTAAACATACTCTGTAAACATTTTATTAAGGTTGTTCTACACTTTCAAACTGTGCCTCCTATTTCTTTCATCTGCTGACCTTCATGCATAGTTGTTTGTCATAGTGCGGTTTAGAAGTTTTGACCAGGGGCGCCTGGGTGGCTCAGTCATTAAGCATCTGCCATCGGCTTGGGTCATGATCCCTGGGTTCTGGGATCAAGTCCCACACTGGGCTCCCTGCTCAGTGGGGAGCCTGCTTCTCCTTCTCCCTCTGCCTGCTGCTCCCCCTGCTTGTGCTCTCTCTCTCTCTCTATCTCTCTGTCAAATGAATAAATAAAATCTTGAAAAAAAAGAAATTCTGACCATGAACTAGTTATTAGAAGGGAGTTCTCTGTGGGAAAGTCGTTTACAGGTTGCTTTTGCTTTGTCTCAATTTGAGCAAAAGAAACAGATCCCTTTTTAGCTTCATTTCTCAGCTTCAGTTTCCTCCACCCAAGCCACGTGATTTCAGGTTTTCCATCTGTGCGTGGCATGGAGCTGGGGGTTTGATTTCTTGCAGGTGATGTCTTCTCTGTGATCCTGGGATTCTATAAACCTTTTTGTTGTTTATTTGGGCTGATGGCCAAAGTTTCTTTAGTCTTCATTTCAAAGTCAGTACAACCTTTTGTTACTCCCAGGTTTATCTAAATAGCTCATTGGTCCCAGGACCTGGAACCTTCTTCCAGGGTGGCTGTTAGAACCAGTTCCAGCCTTTAAAACTTATATCTGGTTGTAACAAATCTATGAGCTGTGTGGGGCATAAGATTCTGCTTATCACCGTGCTGTGGAGTTCTCTCTTTATGATACTTGGGGACACACTTTCTTGGTTTTGAGCCCAGACATATAAAGAAGTTTTAAGTGGTATTTTATTCCATGTTTAGAGCAGAGGAATAAAGAATTCTTTTGTATTAGCTCATGTCATAACATGATAAATTTGGGAAACTGTTTTAAAAACATATTCATTCATTCAAAAAATATTTATGGAGTACCTGTGATGTTCTAAGTATTACAGGACTGAAGGATAGAAAGTAAACATAGAGGGGCATGAGATGAGGTTGAAGAATGAGATGGAGTGTGAAAATCATGTTAAGAATTTACATTTTTTTTCTTAAGATCAAATGGGAAGCTACTGAAAATTTTTAAGATAAGTTTGCATTTTAAAAACACAGAGTGGAGAATAGGTTAGATCCCAGAAAGAGTAGATGTGGGGGTAAGTGTACAATAATCGGGCAGGTGATGATGGTGACTTGAACCAAGCAGAGGGGTTAGATAAAAGTGAATGGGCTTAAGAGATATCCAGGTAATGAATTTAGTTAATAGTTGTGTCCAGACTTAATTGGGAAAGGGATAGGGATGAGTCAAAGATTACTCCTAGGTCAGGGTGCCTGGGTGGGTCAGTTGGTTAAGCGTCTGGGTCTTGATTTTGGCTCAGGTCATGATCTCAGGGTTGTAAGATTGAGCCATGTGTCAGGCTCTGCACCAGGTGTGGAGCCTGCTTAAGATTCTCTCCCTCCTTCTCCTTCTGCCCCTCCCCCACTCCACTCACACTTGTTCTGTCTCTAGAAAGAAAGAAAGAAAGAAAGAAAGAAAGAAAGAAAGAAAGAAAGAAAGAAAGAAAGAAAGAAAGAAAAAGAAAAAGAAAAAGAAAAGATTATTCCCAGGTGCTTGGCTTGAGTATCTGAGCTAAGTGGTTGTAAATGCCATGCAATGAAATAGTACAAGAAGGAGCAAACTTGATGAGAAATATCCCAAGTTCAGTTTTGGGCATGTTGAGTTTAAGGCAGCAGAAAGCCCAGTGGAGATATCAAGTAAGATTCAGACTATCTGGGTTGGGGCTCAGAGCGTGAGTCCGAGCTGGAAATAAAAAGAAAACTGAATTGTTTGGAGTAGATGAGATTTTCTGAAGAGAGACAGTAAAGTGGAAGAAAAAGAGGTTTTGTGATCCACCTTGATCCACCATGAGTGATTCTCTCACTTGATGGTTGGGTAGAAGTAAGGAGGAGCCAAGAAAAGAACAGCTAGAAGGAAGTGTTATATAGGGTGATTTTTTTCCCCCTTAAGAAGGGGAAGTATTGACTTGGAGTATGTGACTTGGGAGTATTTATTTGCTGATAGGACATCAAAGAGAAAGATTGAAGTTTTTTTTTTTTAAAGATTTTATTTATTCATTTGATAGAGAGAGATCACAAGTAGGCAGAGAGGCAGGCAGAGAGAGAGGGGGAAGCAGGCTCCCTGCTGAGCAGAGAGCCCCATGCGGGGCTTGATCCCAGGACCCTGAGATCATGACCTGAGCTCAAGGCAGAGGCTTTAACCCACTGAGTTACCCAGGGGCCCCAAGATTGAAGTTATTATAGAGAGGAAGGACATTTGCCAACATAAAATTCCTGGGAAGTTGGAAGAGGATGGGGATTAAGAGCAGAGCTGAAGGGATAACATTGTAATAGGAGGGGAAAGGATAGAATGGATACAGAGATAGGTTTGTAAAATTGATTGTTGAAAGGCTGCAATGGTTCTTCTCTGACTCTGAGGTTTTTTTCTCTGTAAAATAGAAGGTGAGTTCATCTGCTCAATATAATAGGGTGGGAAAGAGAGAGGCTTGAGGAGACAGAGTTTAAGATAGAATGGACCATAAAGGCACAATAGGATTTCCAGGCAACGTTGCCAGCTCAGAAGTCTGCTATTTCATATGATTTTTCTCTACTAGTGCTCTTCAGCCTTAGTACAAACATAGTTAGGTAGCTGGATTCATCCAGCTTGGGCTTTGCCAGGCTTGGGGCTTTGCCAGACAGGCAGTAGAAAAGGATAATGAATCAGCATAAGTGAGAATATTGTCAGGGAAGTGGCTAAGATGATAGACAAGGGAGAAGACTGGACAAGAAGATGGACAATACAGACTGGACAAGGGAGTAAACTAAATACAAGAAGGAGAAGATGAGAGGAAGATCCTTAGGGCCCTTCTGCCATGTGAGGACACAGAGAGAAGGTGCCGGCTATAAACCCGGAAGACTGGGTTCATCCAACTAGTGGGCACCCTGAATTCAGACTTGTAGCTTCCAGAACTGTGAGAAACAATTTTCTGTTGTTCATAAGCCACCCAGTGTGTAGTATTGTGTTATAGCACCACGAATGGACTAAAACAAATGGTCAATGGGCTGCAAGTTGCAAGTGAAGTAGTGATCCAAGTGAGTCAACCAAAATGATCAGACTAAGAATCAAACTAAGAATGTCAAGTTTGTAGAAGTGGTTTCCAAAGTGGAACACTGTCCAGTGATGACTTCCAGAGTCTGACTCTGGGGATGGCAACTATACCAGTCAGGATAATATAAACTATTCTGCATTAAAAGATTAAAACCAATCTCAGATAAACATATCAAATAAAACAAAGACTTGTATATCACTCATGCTGTTTTTTTTTTTTTTTTTTGAAATGCTGCATTTCAACACATAGATTCTAGCTTTCTATGGCAGGGGACAAGACTGCACCAAGTTCTTAAATGTCCTGGTCTGGAAGCAAAACATGTAACTTCAGTTCGCAATCCTTTGTCCAGAAATAGTCATATGGTTTCAGCATTTGTAAAGAAGCTGGGAAATTTGAAGAAGTACGTGGATATCCATTGAGCATTATGTCTCTTCACAGCAGCTGAGATGTATGGAGGAGAGGTGTTTACAAATGAAGAGGTTATGGAAGGTCATCCTTGATGCTTGCCAGAGTAGGAAGGAAAATTGAATGAGGGGCTATTCCTTTAGTGAAGGGGAAGGGCCATTGCAAGTTGGTAAATGAGAGCAACAAAAAGCAAGAGAGTTGGATGGTGAATCTAAACTTTTTAAACAAGAGCAGGATTTGCCCTGAGTGGAGAAGCAAGCATCCAGGTAAATTCATTTGGGAACAATAAAGAAATCTATCACTAGGGCAGTAGGAATCCAGCCGTTCCACTAGACATCATGGGAACCAGAACGGTTGCCCCATAAAGTTTTAAGGGGAGATAGGATGGCGATATAGCTGGTCCTCACAAACACATATTGCTGTTTTTGTGCTAGGAAATTATTTTTGAATATTAATTGATATTCTTGGTATTTCTTTCTTAACTTTCGTGTTTGCCCTGGTGAATAGCTAGTTTGTGTTCATTGCTTCAGGGTGAGGATGTGGCACAGTGGAAAGCCAAGGTCCTGAAACACTATTCCTAAATTCTGGTCTACAAATAGCCTAGGCCACAAAAAGAATAGAAGGCTGGGATGGGTAGAACAACAGCCCCCAATGATGTCCATGTCCTAACCCCTACAACTGTGAATAAGTTAGGTTTTCTGGCAAGGAGGAATTAAGACTATAGATGGAAATAAGGAGATTTAAATATAATCATGAGGTCTTTAAAGGTGGAAGAGGGAGGCAGAAGAGTCAATGTCAGAGTTATGCAACACAAAAGACCCGACTGGACATTGCTGGCTTTGAAGATAAAAGAGGGCCATGCACCATGAAAGGTGGGTCATCTTTAGAAATCTTGAAAAGGCAGAGAGAGGCATTCTCCCTCAGAGTCCTCAGAGGGAGTGCAGCCCCACTAATACCCTGATTTTAGCCTAGTGAGACCCATTTCAGACTTTTGAACTCTAGAACTGTAAAATAAATTTGAATTATTTTCAGCCACTAAATTTACGGTGATAGATTAGAGCAGCAATAGAAAACTAATACAAAAGCAAGGAAAAGTTTTGAGAACTGGAATTTTTCTTTAAATAGGCTCTGCATCCAGCATGGAGCCCAACAGGGGGCTTGAACTCATGATGGGGAGATTGAGATCTCAGCCAAGACCAAGAGTCAGCATTTAACCAACTGAGCCACCCAGGCACCCTGAGAATTGGAAATTTAAGAAGGGGATTATCTGGGAAAAGGAAAGGGTGAACAATATCAGAGCTGAAGCAATGATAACGTGGATATCTGTTAACAGCAGAGAAAACAGCCTCTGCTCTCGGGGGTAACACAGGCAGGCAGCAAACTCCCTGAGAGGGGATCATATGATCTGTGCTTCTTACTTGGTAAAAGCGCAGGGAGACAGCAAGACCCCTGAGCTGAATGGCTGTGTTAATCTGAAGGCATCTTAATTGACCCTCATCAAGAGCTCATTTTATTCTGGCCAATAGAGATTTGCCCTCTTCTCTCCAGTGCTATATCCTACTATTCTTTTTGTTTAGTGTGGTAATTTTGTCAACCTGTCTAGATTGAACTGAACTTCTTAGTTTAACCTTAGTTTAGGGTTAAACTTAGGGTGGGCTGCAAGAGCCATTCTGGTGGGATTTAGGGAGGGCAGAGATGAAGGGTCAGCTACGCTGTGCTCAACAACACTGTTACTTATCCACCGGCTCTCTTCATTGGCAAGGCAGTGCCACGGCTGAAACTGGGTCGCCTTCCCCTAAATTCTCCCGCAGCCTCTCTGAAGCCCGAGGTGGGTGTATAACTCCATGAAGAAAGGTGTGGCTTCTGTAGGCCACCCACAGCACCAAGGTCAGAAGCAACAAGAGCAGACAAAGGTTTCAGACCAGCCTGTGGGCTCCATCTCAAGAAGTAGTTTCTAGCTGGTTCTTGCTTTCTTCTACATCATATCCATCTTTTCTTCCCAAATCCTTACCTTGTGGACCTTAAGCTCCAACATCAGACATGAAGATAGTGGCCTTATAGAAACTGCTTAACTAGCTCCTAAATTCCATAACGTCAAATCCCTGTAATAAACCCTGTTGAATGTGATACAAGATGATGTGTGTATATATATATACCCTGCTCCTCTGAACCCTTGAGTTTCCATATTTGTTTTGGATGTTGCCAAAAATTCATTTCAATTTCTGTGATTTTTAGAAATTATATTTAGTGCCTCTCATGGATTATTATCCTGGTCATTTACTATTTTGACTTCTCCCTTACTTTCCTTGAATACTATTTTTCTTGGATGAGCAGACTCTAAATGAGTCATGTTCAGGTAAAGTAATCATTTGTTTCCTCCTTAAAGCTATCTATAAAGCGCCTTTCCCTACCATTCCTTCAACACCCTCCCAAAAGCCTTGAAAGGATCATTCAAAATACATAACTCAGATATAATGCTAATAAAGAACCAGTCAGGGATCCATGAATAAATTATGAATAGTGACAGAAGGCAAGGCGATATTTGTGATTCAGCTCAACAGACTTGGCTGGCAAGCAAACATCCTGTAATCAATCCTTTGATTTCTGGGAAACATCATTCAAAATAAAAAAAATGAAGTAATCCTGCAAACACAGCCAGAAACATAAGAACAAATACTTGCAAACTTAGAATTCCATGCCTCTGACCCCTTTAAAAAAACCCAAAAACCAAAAAACTTAATCTACACAGAAAGAGTGAGAGATTTGAGAGTCAGACAGGCCTGGGTGTCAGTCATGGCTCTGGCGTCCCATAGCTCGGTGGCTTTGAGCCAACAATTTAACTTCAGAAGCTCAGTTGTCTAATCTACACAAAACAGCAGTAATAGTACCAGCCTCATAGGATGGCTGAAAAGACTAGAAATAATACGTAAAACTTCTGCCACATGGAAGACACTAGAGGAGTGCTACCTCTTATTCTTAAGCAGCGCAAACAGCACATGTATCCCTCTGTCAATATCTTTAAAAAATACATCTCTGAGAATGAGGTCCTGGAAAATCCCTACAGAGGGAAGCTTCTAGACTCTCCACTTGCTTACGCCCACTCGTCTCACTTTCCAGCCACAAGGTCCACATGCACCAAAGCTTCTCCTGCAGAGTCTGAGGTTCAACTAAAGGAGGCAGGAGCTCAGCCTCTTCTAGCTGGGAGAGGATGGGAGCTCTTGGCGGGAGCCCTGGAGAGGAGTGTCAGAGAAAGCCCGCCCTGGTCCTTCGGCAGACAGCTGCTGCTTCAGTAGCTGCCCCAAGTGCTCTGTCACAAGCTAGGCAAGGACAAAGAGAGAGAGGCCAGGCCCTTCCTGGCCCTATTTGGAGGTGAGTGGGTGGGCAGATTTCTTTCCACCCAGACCGCCTCGGACCGCTTTCCCACCTTCTTCTGTAAGTTCCCACGGTCAGGCTATCCAGCCCAGGAATTCCCAAAGTGAAAATACACTGACAGCTGTGTTTGGAGTCTGTTTAACAGCGTTGTAACAATTACACGCAGGGCCAAAGTTGACCTTTAAAGGACAGGAAACTTATCCCCCATAGACTGAGTGAACCTGAAGAGATCACATAAATAAAAATGTCCCCGTAATGAAATGAAATTATGGATGAAGAAAGGAAAACATGCAAATAAAACATTATCCAATTACAGGCAGTAGTTTAAAAATTCTGGGGCCCAGAGTACAGAATCTTTATTCTATAACCTTAAACAGAATGCTCTTGTCACCAACTTACACTATAAGGCATCCAAGAAGATTTATTTTCTGATTCTTGCCACGTGTATTATTATTTTAGCTCAGTAAAGACTTTAAAAAAAACAGTAAACATTCATCTACTGCTCTGATAAGCGTATCTATACCGTCTAAACACTTTCTACCTATGGTTTGAAGTTTCTGTAGATGCGTAGTGCAGAACACTGTCCTCATGAATATTATGAATTATTATAGTCATGAAAATGAAAAGCTGACAACATAGCATTTCTAGTACTTTTCTTTTGCTTCTAGCAATAAACCCAATACAAATGAAATTTTATTCACAGAAGTTAGAATTAGACAAAGAATTCTGGTTCTAAAAGCCAGTCCTCATCTCTGAGGAAGTACAAAACTATGCCCAGATCAGATGGACAATGTTCGTAAAAGGTTATTTCTCTGGGATGGCAAGGATTTGGGGGGAAACAGGCACTTTAAGATACCCCTGCTACACATCTAAATCAAAATCTTTCTGAAAGATAGTTTGGAAAAAGGATTCAAATTCTTAAAGATGTATTTATTAAAAGATTTGTCTCTTTTAAAAAGACATATATATGTATTTACAGAAAGATTTATCATTGAGGATATATTTTGAAATGTTATTATGACAGAAATTTGAAAGAACTTAAATGTCCTACAATATGAACTAAATTGTCAAATATTAATATGACGTAATACTATATAATCACTAAACAATAATGCATAAAAATACTTAGTGACTTGGGAAAATATTACCATTATAGTCAGTTAATTTGTTTACTTACTGAGTATATAAGCCAAAATGTTAATAGTAATTATTCTTATTTAAGAATTTAATATATAAATATTTTATTTATTTATATAAATAATTTATATTTATATAAATTAATTTTATATAAATTAATTTAATTATATAATTAATTTAAATAAATTAATTAATTTATATTTATAAAAAATATAAAAATTATTTATATAAATAATTACATATTATTTATATAAATAAATATAAATTTAAATTTATATTTAAATATAAAAATAAAGAAATGATGAGGGATTTTGTTTTTAACTCTGTGCTTTCTATATTTTATAAATTTTCCATGATTAATATGCATTACTTTGTATTCAAATTCTGTCAAGTATTAAAAACTATCCTAGAAACCCAGAATTTTAAGCATATTTTTATTTGTGTTTATGAAATTTATTTAAAAGCTTACAAAAAATTATAAAAACAAATTTATGGAACTTATTTATATTTATATTTGCATTTATTATTAGAATTATAAAATTTCATATTTGAAAGGGATCATAGAGATATTTTAGTACAAACTCTAGATCCAAAGTTTGGCCTCTAGAAAGTTAAGAAGCATAACTTACATCATTGAATAGTTTTTTTAAATCACTCATATGAATTATGACCTCTTTAATCCTTAAAATGGTTCCACTTGGGCCACTTGAGATTTTTTTTTTAATTAAAAGAGGATAAACTCTACTACTTTGATAAAAATAAATTACCTTTTACTTTAAGAAACACAAAAAACAGTTTTGTTGTTTTTTTTTTTTACCTTTAAAAGTAGGTCACTTGTAACATATTTCAGTACAGGTTAAAATTCCTTTGAATTACTTTCCAAAAATCATGTTGTTAGGAAGATTTTCTGAAGTAAATTCATACATAAGATGTCAAACTGGAAATACTGGTAATATTTTCTTTGGCCTTTCAGAGTTAAACTTAAAAAATGAATTTCTGTTTCTGTCCCCGAATGCAAACATGTACCACAGATAGACTGTCTCATTAACATAGCATTTAAAACATTTCTTTTTAAATACAATACATCGTTGAACTTTCATAGGTATTTCCCATTCTTGGACTACTAAGCCAAAATTCATTTCTCAGTTTGTGTAGGTGGTTCATCTATTAATGTAGTAGCAACTAAGCAGTAAAAATACCAAAGTTTTTCATAAAAGATACACCTTCAGCTTTTTTTTTGACTACCTACTAAGTGCCAGTTATTGTGCTAGGATGGGAATACATCTATAATAGGCCAGAGTTCCTGCCCTCAAGGAGCCTATAAAATAGAGTGAATACCTGACAATAAACATGCAATTAGATTATAGCTTGCTAAGTACTATTCCAAGAGAAGTGCTCACAGGACAATAGGGGAGAAGTAGGATGGGACCCTGGGAGAAGCCACTTGCAGAATCCGTAGCTCTTACACCTTTCCCTGAAGGCTGCCTTCTATCTTGGTATCACAGTCCTGTTATATCCAGCTCCAACCACAGAGGAGGCATGCCTGAGCCAAGGGGTACATACCTGCCCCCGGCTGGAATGCATCTCAAGAGAAATTTGATCAGTTAGGTGTGGCAGCTGAGTAATCTGGTTATATGAAATCAGAAGTGAGGTGGTTGATGGAGGCTATATCCAAGTGGAGTAAAGAAGGCTGCCCTGCAGAAGTTGGGAGAAGGGAGGGGACTCAATCCACTTGGGAAGAATCCTCTTTCAAGGTGCTCACTGTTGTGGCTGGCAAGTTGGTGCTGACTATTGTTAGTTAGGAGGCCTTAGTTCCTGGCCGCAGGACTTGTGGAGGAATGACAGATAGCTGACTCCCCCAACAGCAAGCAATCCAAGAGGCCAAGGCAGAAGCTGTCATGCTTTTCATGACCTTGTCTCTAGAGCCGCATACCATTGCTTTCACTGGATTTGTCACCAGCCCATCCTGATTAGCTGTGGGAGGAGACCCTATAAGGCCCAATTACCTGCCTAGACTAAGACTTTAACATGGTCATATTGGAAATGGCGGCAGCAGCTAGGACTGCCACTGAGAGGGACAATATCAATCTTTCTCAAAGGGATAGGTGGGTATGTATAAGGACGAAAAGGGGAGAATGAGATTAACACCATACACCTGCTAAGAACTACTTTGGGCTAAGTAGTGTCATGATAGGGATGCCACATGCATCGGGCCAAAGGACCAGAGGCACTGCTCTGTATGAAATAAAAAGTTAATTTTCTTTGGTTCCTGATATACTGCTAGGTTTTATTTAAACATGTGGAGTTTGGAGAGGTTTAAGGCAGGAACCCCCAAGAACTCCCTTGGAGTAGTCCTAAATAGAACAAGAGTTCTAAAAAGTCCTCAGATTTAGAGGATTTTAAGGACTTAAACCCAAGACTTGGGATTCTGGGGAATCCTATGACCTGACTTTTTTTGGATAGCTACCTTCTAGCATCACGGACACAGTGGTCCTCCACTCTTCATGTTACATGTACAGTTACTAGGTTGTAATTTGACAATAGGGTGTCAAATTAGAAATTAGAACTGTCATTGAAATCCTTACCCTTCTCTTGGATATATAAACTGGTCCTTTCATGGTTTCATATACACAGCAAAATAGCTATGGAGGTATAGAAGAAATTAATAGAATTTTAGACTTCTCAGGGATGGAGGTGTTTTAAAGAAGCTAAACACATTTTTTGAGGTATTCATAGATCAAAACAAAACCAAACAAAAAAACAACCCAAACAAACCCGAAAAAAAAAAACAAAAAAAAAAACCAACCCTTCAGGATAGGTTTGAATTTTATGTTTTGTTTTCATGTCATATATTAAACAAATATACAATATTTTGTATTCATCATAATTCTTAGAGGTGAAAAAATCTAATGTATTTAATTAGATAAAATAAATTCTCCTAAAGGACCCCAGAGTCAATGGAGATAAATGATCTCCAAGCACAGGAAAAATAAAGAAAATAAAGAAAAAGAAACAGAAGAAGAGAACATTTGCAGTAGGTTTTCTACGTACAATTAGAAATCAATGCAGATAACATCTGGGTACCGAAAGGCTCTGTGTATTCTCAAACAGAAAATCAAGACAAAGGGTGGATGTAACTAACCTTAAAACAGACTTGGATTTAGGGCACAATGTGACGATAGTGACCCCTGCTGGAGCCTTTTTTTTTTTTTTAAGTCAAAAAGCCAAATCAGGGCTGTGTAAGGATAAAAACAGTCTTCATAGAATAATTGTATTTAAAAGCTAAGAGAGGCTTAGAGGATACGCAGCATTATCTCTTTAACTCATAATTGATTAAACAGCCTTTGGTCCAGAGAGGTTAAATGACTCATTAGGTCACAGAACTGGGAATTCCAGGAAATAAAGACATCTGCCCAGTTCTTGAGCCTGTTTACACAGATGGAGTTTTATGTCACAACAAATAAAAGTGTCTATAACCCACAAAACGAAGAGGGCAAGAAAACTTACACTGATCTGAAACACACACACAACAAATAAAAGTGTCTATAACCCACAAAACGAAGAGGGCAGGAACTTACACTGATTTGAAAATAAACTCTTCATTTGTTTTGGTCGGTGAGGACTCAATTGTGCTGAAAAGAAAAAATGTCTAATTGATGCTAACATGACAATTTTTTTCTCTTTCTCTCTGGCTTTTTTTTTTTTTTTTAAGTTTACATAACTTCATGTCAGACACAAATTTATTTTTGGAATGTTAAGTTGTCTGCCTTCACTAGGTTACCTGTGTTCCCCATCTCTGCTAGTTTGATCTTTTTGAAATATTTCTTTGGGTTTGAGTATGCTTTTTATGTCCTTCCTTATTCTTTACCTCTAAAAAATTCTTGATAATGTACTAAGAAAAAAGACAAAACAAAAATAGCACAACGGCAATGGTTATTACGCCAGGATTTTCTGGAAAGCCTGATGGTTCCTACCCTTGGTGCACTGAGGTCACCCATTCCTGAGGGCCCTTTGCTGCTTTATCTTTCCTCCATCAATCAACATCTCTCCTTCTCTACTCCATACACCAGAGTTCCCCCAGAATATCATGACCATGGGGCTTGCGCTCTCATTCTTCTGTCACTGTACTAAAAGGCAAAATCCTGGTCCCTTGGTTATATTTGGGCAGTTATAGAACTTTTGGCAAAGCCACTTTACTTGTTCTACATTCCAGTTGTGTCATCTTTAAAGTGTGTATCCTGGTATTAGCTGTATTTACTTTGCAGTATTTCAGTGAGGAGCAAATAAAATATTCAAAAGAGCTTTGAAAAACAAATAATTATGTGCAGGATAGTTTTTGAGATATTTTTTTTATGATTTCTTTGTAATTTTTTTCCCTCTCCAACTATTCAAGCAGGTAGCCAATTACTTTCTATTTCTGTGCTTCTGGAATTGTATGTATGTATGTTTATATGTATGTATGTATTGATGAGATAGAGTGTGTGCAAGTAGGGGGAGGTGCTGGGGGAGACGGAGAGGCAGAGAATCTCAAGCAGACTCCGTGCTGAGCACAAAGCACAATACAGCGCTCAATCTCACAACCCTGAGATCAAGACCTGAGCTGAAACCAAGTCAGACACTTAACCTACAGAGCCATCCAGGTGCCCTGCTTCTGGAATTTCTTTGCATGGAGAAATCTTAAGCCAAGGTTTCAAAAATTCTTCTTATCTTTTATAGAAAAGATTATGTTAGGAGTCCTAGAAAAGGAAAGAAGAGGAGGGCTTCAAGGAAAGAGAACAAGATAGAAGAGGAATTTGAAGATAAAACAAGATAGAAGTTTGTCCCAATACGACTAGAAAGATTATAGAGGTTTATCAGTTTCACAACCAGTAGGGACACTGTAGAGCCCTACTCTGCTCCTTTGGAAGATGGCAAGACCTCAGGGTGGAAGACTTCATGATATAGTGTTAAAACCTGATTGTCTGCTTTGCTTTGCAGAGAGACAGAAGTAGAGAACTATGTTGATTCATGGGCAAGTGGCTATTTGAACACTGAGGCTTGAAAACATGGGGACTTGAAAAATAGGGCTGCAGACTGATTAAAAGGAGATCTGATCTTTGGGTTTGAGTATGCTTTTTATAAAGCATACTCTTTGTATAAAGAGTTATATGGATGGGTCTCTCAGAGTAAGTAGAGTGAGGATATTGGTGTCCCATATAAATACTTAATAAAGGACATCCACTGAATAAGAGTCTCAGCAATCAAGTCAACAATATGACAAATCTTGTGGATGTCAGTTAGCTGTCTTCCTCAGCCACCTTGGTGCTTTTACAATAGGCTCAGGAACATAATGGCAACAGTGTGGGCTTAAGAACATGGGTTTTCCTTCACCAAGGCTTATCTGGCTACTATCACTGATGAGTGATATTATTGATGAGTATCTCACTTATATCAGAGATTAAGTTCCTAAAATGGCACTAATCCCAGTACCTGCTGGCCCCAGTGGCAGGTGGGTTACACTTAACCTCTATCATCATAGAGGACAAGACACTCAACTTGGATATGGATTTAACTTCTTTGCCTATAATGGTTCTGCTAGCACCACTATCCATGGACTTAGGGACATGTTCACTGTCCTGGCATCCCATAAAATATTGCTTTTGACTAAGAAACTCTACTTAAAGAATTAGAGTTGGGAGTGCCTTGGTGGCTTAGTCAGTTAAGTGTCTGATTTGATTTTGGCTCAGATCATGATCTTGGGGTCCTGGGATCGAGCCCTGTGTTAGGCTCCATACTCAGCTTAGAGTTTCTGCTCGAGGATTTCTCTCCCTCTCCTTTTCCCTCTGCCTCTCCCCCTGCTCATGTGCTCTCTCTCTGTAAAATAAATAAATAAATCTTAAGAAAAAAGAATCAGAATTGAAGGCATAGGTCATGTCCTTATGAAGAAGCTGGTTTCATAAAATGGTTGAATGCTCTATTGGCAACTTGCTATATTGTCACATGTGGGACTGGAGAGAAGTCACAACAGCCATACTACATTTCCTGAGCCAGCAACCAGTATATAATGCTGTTTCTTCCATAGCCATCATACTTAGCTTCAAGGACCCATTGGTCCTTAAATGTGGAAGTAGTGGTGGCTCCTTCTTTGTAATTCCTAATGACCTAACTCATGCTTCTTTTGTTTCTATTTCCTCAATGTTGTGTTTTCACTATCCAAGGGAAGAATATTTTCTCTAAGAAATACCAGAAGGGCTCCATCGAGTGGGATATGAGATGGCCACATTAGCCTCTTTGGGTTCTTCATGTCACTGAAACAACAAGCAAAGAAGGGGGTTACTGTATTGGATGGGGCAACTGATCCTAATTATAAAGTAGAAAAAGGGTTGGTACTGTACAGCAGAGAGGGAAGACTATGTCTGGAAGTCCAAGGATTGTCTGGGCAACTCTTAATACTCCCATGTCCATAGTAAAAGTTACTGGAAGATTAGAGCAACCTAAGCCAAGCAAGAACCATTAATGGTTCAAATCTTTCAGGAATGAAAAGTTCAGGTCACCGTAACTGACAAATAATCACAACTAGCTAAAGTGTTAGCTGACAGTGGAAACAGTATAAGGGTAGCAAAAAGAGGGAGTTGCAAATACTGTATTGGCTGGGGCAACGGATCCTAATTATAAAGTAGAATCAACTATATAGAAACTAGGACTATAATCACGCATATTGTTTAGTTTTTCTCTTTTCCTCTTCTTCCCTGAAGTATTCCAGGATTTGAATCTAATTATGAAATAGGCCTGGGTCTGGATGAAATGAGAAGTAGTGGGGATTGACCTTGTGCTTTCTATTGGTTAAGCTGAGTCAGAGAGGAGAGAAGCTATCTCTTAGAGTTCCAAGTAGTGACAACATAGTTCTCATAGAAACAATCTTATAAAGGATGGTTATACCTCCAGACTAATTCCTCAAAGCCTCTTTGACACAAAAGTTTACTGAAATACAGTCCTATTTGAGTATAAAATACAGTACATTTCTGTATGATGAGTAGGCTTTACTTAAATAAGCAAGAAACCTAATAATTATACAGATATTGTTTCTATTACAAAAATATATTTCAAGTCTAGTCTGAGACACTGAAAATATCCTTCCCTTTATGTTTAAAGGGAACACACCTCAACAGAAAGGCCATATATGAAAAACCCACAGCTAACATCATATTCAATGGTGAAAAGTTAACAGCTTTTCCCCTAAAATCAGGAATAATATAAGGATGGGACTTTTATTCAGCACTTTTATTCAACATATTACTGGAATACATAGCCACAACTATCAGACAAGGAAAAGGAATAAAAGGCATCTAAATTGGCACCGAAAAAGTAAAACTCTCGCTATTTGCAGATGCCATGATATATAGAAAACTCTAAAGACTCCACCAAAAAACTATTAGAACTGATAAAAGATTTCGGTAAAGTTGCAGAATAAAAAAAAAATCAATACAAAGAAATCTGTTGCATTTCTATACACTAATAATGAAGTAGCAGAAAGAGAATTACGAAAACAATCCCATTTACATTTGTACCAAAAATAAGAAAATATCTAGAAATAAACTTCATCAAGGAGGTTAAAGACCTGTACTCTAAAAACTATAAAATATTGATGAAAGAATTAAAGATGACACAAACAAATGGAAAGATATTCCATGCTAATGGATTGGGGGAACAAATATTGTTAAAATGTCCACCATTCTAGGAGCTCCTGCTTGGCTCAGTGGGTTTAAGTCTCTGCCTTAGCTCGGGTCATGGTCTCAGTGTCCTGGGATGGAGCCCTGCATCAGGCTCTCTGCTCAGCGGGGGGCCTGCCTCCCCCTCTCTCTCTGCCTGCCTCTCTGCCTACTTGTGATCTCTCTCTCTGTCTGTCAAATAAATAAATAAAATTTAAAAAAATGTCCATGATTCTAAAACAATCTATAGTCAATGCAATCACTATCAAAAAAAATCTAATAGCATTCTTTACAGAACTGGAATAATCCTAAAATTTGAATGAGACCACAAAGACCCCAGGTTGCCAAAGAATCTTGAAAAAGTAGAACAAAACTGGAGGTAACACAATCCCAGATTTCAAGATATACCACAAAGCTGTAGTAATCAAAACGGTATGGTACTGGTCCAAAAATAGACACTTAGATCAATGGAACAGGATAGGGAGCCCAGAAATAAACCCACATTTACATGGTCAATTAATCTATGACAAAGGAAATGAGAATATGCAACAGGAACAAGTCTCTTCAACAAATGGCATTGGGAAAACAGGTGATGGGTGATGAGCCCTCAGTAATGTATAGAATTGTTGGGTGACTGTATTGTACATTTGAAACTAAATATGATACTGTACATTAATTATACAGAAACTTTAAAAATAGACTAATTTTAAAAATATCTTCCCACTTTCCCCCTTGCCCACCCTGGCATTGGCTAAAATGGAATCATCCTCTCTGGATCACCTCCCAGTGATGCCATGTGGTCTGGCAGTAAGGAGTCACTCCTGAGTAGTTGTAAGAGAGTCCTGGTGGTTTGGGGGCATGTTTGGTATGGGGAGGCAGAAGATGGGCTTTCTGGGAATGGCTGAAGGACACCTGTGGTGCCAACACTAAGCAGTCCTGGACTGCTTTGGACGCCCTCAAGAGCAGTGCCCCTTCTTGTGATGCTCTCTCGGGAGCCCCCAATGCCTAGCCCCAACAATGAGACTCCAGAGTTTGAGGCCCAATGGGGACTCTTCCTGCAAAAGAAGAGATTGCTATTGTCACTCACCTCTGAGGTACTCTGACAGTCTTTTGGGACTGTACTCTCCCCTCACCCTCACCATTTTAGTTTCTTTGAAATTCTCACTCTTCCATGCATCTCCCTTCTCTCTCCCCTGCCAGTTTCATGTTAACAACTATCAGCTTTACTGAGTGGGTTCCTGGCCCTTTCCCTCACCTCCACGTTTACCTGATCTGTTTTATTGCAATTTGGCTCCTTATATCAGAACAGTCACTGTTTTTTGCAAAATGTTAAGAATCAACAAAGCCAATGGCCTTCAAAAAAAAAAAAGAAGAGTCAGGCTGACTAGAAAAACTAGAGTGTTCCCAAGGCCTTTTCAATTTATTTTGTGTATAATAAGCTTAAGGAGGAGGGCATGTACCAAGAGCAGCATTCACTTCATTTACTCTAAGAATCCTCTTCGCAAGGACAGCTTTTACTTTCTTCACAATCAGTATTTTGCAGAATGCTGAGTAACTTGCCAAGGGTAACTCAGCAAGAGAGGGTCGAAGTTAAGGTTCAAAGTCAGGGCATTCTTACCCTAAAGCCCGTGTTGCTTCCTCTATGTTCTTCAGAACTTTCTATAAAAATACAATCACTTTAAAAATAATCTCTAGGGGGCACCTGGGTGGCTCAGTCATTAAGCGTCTGCCTTCGGCTCAGGTCAGATCCCAGGGTCCTGGGATCGAGCCCCACATGGGGCTCCCTGCTCGGCAGGAAGTCTGCTTCTCCTGCTACCATTCCCTCTGCTTGTGTTCCCTCTCTCGCTGTGTTTCTCTCTGTCAAATAAATAAAATCTTTAAAAAAAATAATCTCTAAGTGGCATTTTCCACCAATTTACCATGCTAAATGAAACCATGACTTACCTGAAGCTTCGTACTCACTTAACTTTTGAGAACTGTGGTCTGAACCAGAAAGCACGTTATAATCACCTAGAAGATTTAAATCACCTGGGCTGTACTCCAGACCAATTAAATTAGACTCTCCAGGGGTAGGACTTTTTTTTTTTTTTTTTTCAGAGTTCCTCATTTGATTCCAAGGTACTCTAGGGAGGAGAACACTGTAGTATAATAGAAAGACAGCAGACTTCCAAGTCTCAGACCCAGACTTGAAGTCAAGATCTATAATTTGCTTGCTGTGACTGCTAGCAAGGTACTCAATTGCTTTAAATGTTGCATGAAAGAAAATTCATGAGGATTTGAAAAATGTATTTGAGCATCTCACACTGTATCTTGCATAGGGTGGAAACAGTAAATGGTAGGATTCAGATTGGACACTGCTAGAGAGGAAAGACAGTGGGGTGGGAATTTGATAGACCTGGTTTTAAATTCTAGCGCTACCATTTTTAGTTTTAGGTAAGTTTAAGTGGTCTGTACCTTAGTTTCCTAATTTGTACAATAATTAAAATAATTCCTATGATATAGAATTGCTGTAAGAATTAAATAAATTGTGCATAAATTAAATAAATTCCTTCTATTATTTTTAACTGGGCTATGCCAGTAAAACTGCTATTGAAAACAATCACAGAGGTGCCTGGGTGGCTCATTTGGTTAAGCGTCTGCCTTTGGCTTAGGTCGTGATCTCAGCGTCCTGGAATTGAGCCCTGCATCCGGCTCTCTGCTCAGCAGGGAGCCTGCTTCTCCGTCCAGCTCTGTCTACCGCTCTGCCTATTTGTGTGCTCTCTCTGTCAAACACATAAAATTTTTAAAAAAGAAAGCAATCATAAAATGTTCCTTACATTTAGAAATGTTCTATTTTAGACACAGAAATATATAGGTCCTGTAATAAACAGAAAGATTTGGTAGTTAGCTATGATAAAGGGACTTACTGAGGAGAGGACAAGTTCAATCTACTGGATCATTGAGCTGGAACAAAAATGCAGGCATCTGGATTCTTCCATTCTTGCTATGGGGATGAGCTGTTGCTTAGACCTGACCCAAGTGAAAATCAAAGTGACCCCAAACACAGGGGGAAGCCAGGCTAGACTGTCACCACTGCCTTCATGAAATTGAGTCTAGAACAGCGATTAGTGCTTACACCTGAGTGCTGTCAATACGGTTGTTGTAGGGGCTTGCAGACAAGATGAAATGTGTCAGCAGTGTTAAAACAAACAACCCTGCTCCATCTTGAGAGCAAACTCTATAAATAGGAGATCTGAACATGGCTTACACCAGACCCTTGTGTAATTATCTGTCTTCACAGGATGTGCCTGGCACATAGGGCCGAAGAACCTGGACCAGTGCCTGACATATACAGGGTCCTCAATAAGTGTTCCTTGAATTGAACTGACCTGTGTCCTCTGCCTGGCCGCTTCCCCAACTGGAACTAGATGGTAACATTTATTGGGTCTTACCAAGTGCCTGGCCCTATACTAGGCACTTTATATAGAGATCATCTCATTCACCTGGCAAACTCTTACCCATCCTTCAAGATCTAGCTCAAATGTCACCTATTCTGTAAACCTTCTTGACTCCCTCAGGCAGAGTCTGATGTGCTTTTGCACTGACAGCTCTTTGCTCAATCCTCAGAAGAGTACTTACCACCTTCTACTTTAACATATCTGCTTACAAGTCTGTCTCCCCCACCGGAATGTAAGGTCATCAGGGGCATCGTGTTTTTATTAATTTCTTTGTTACTAGTACTTAGCACAGGACCTGATAAAATGAATTTTCAAAACCCTCTCGTGATTTTGCTAATAAGTCGTACAGACGCATTTATTTAGAAAACACTACATCCTTCTGAACATAAAGACAGCTAATATTTTTATACAACTGAAAAAGAAGTAAAATTTTTATACAACTGAGGAAGAATGGATTCTGTACATAGAATTTGAACGAGTGAAGAAGTGGGCATAGAAGGATCTATCTGCACATACGAGCTATAAGAATCAACACTTCACAGGAAGTACCTGCTATGTTTCCACTGGCACCTACTTTGGGACCACACTGGGTGTTCTTAGGGTATCTATGCTACCTGGCAACCGTATTCTGGCAGGACCCATATGCTGCAACAAAGAAAGAGAAGCACAAGAGGACTTACACATAAACACACACACACACACACACACACACACACACACACACACACACTCACACACACACACACACCAGGTCCAAGGAAGCTCATTTTTCCCTAAAGCATTATCACCTGAAATTTTGAACTATGATAAATATTGAAATAAGCCTGGCCTTATAGAATTTTGCGAGGGTCAAATGAGATAATATGTATGTGAAGTTGCTGTTATAGTGATTTAATTTATTGCTAGTTTTTAAAAAAATGGTAGCTATTTTATTGTCCCACAACCAGGAAATACTCTACCGAACTTCCAGCTTTCTGACTCCTTTATTACTACTGAATGGGGTGGAGTGGGAAGCTCAGTGAGAAAAATTCTTTGCCTCCAAGGTGTTTGACATGAACAAGTGGTTGAATTGTGGTGCCATTTACTGAAATGGGGAAGACAAAGTGGAGGAGAGAACTGGTAAATCAGGACATCTGCTTTGGCCATGTTAAAATGAAAATTCCCATTAACTATCCAATAGGGATGTAAAGTAGGCTATTGAGTATGAGTCTGGAGCAAATATCAGCAAATACTTGATATTAAAGGTCATGGGGTTGGATGAAATATCTATGGAGAAAGCATACATATAATGAATATAACTTTATTTCATAGTTACAAAATCTTTTCCATTCTAAAATTTGCTTTTTTACTTAGTATATTACAATTCTCTTTCTATGTCAGTATATATGTATAGCTCTGTTTAGAGATAGTATTATTTATTTATGTTTAATTATTAGACATGTACATTACTCCCAACTTTTCAATACTAAAAGCTTTACAAATATTTTGAGTTTGTGCAAGTTTGTCTGAGGGCAAATCCTAGAAAATAGAATTGCTGGGTCAAAAGGGGATAATGTACCTAAAATTTTGAAAAAGAGTGCCAAATTACCCTGCAGAGTAAAATTTACACTCTCACCAAGAGGGAAGGAGGGGGCTGTTTTCCTGTGTTCATCCTAATACTTGAATGAGAAATGGTATTTCTCTGACATTTTGATTGTATTTTTACTTATACATGAGGTTCAACATATTTTTTTCGGTTTATTAGAAATTGGGGTTTTTTGGTCATTTTTCTATTGAGTTATTGAGTGGCTAAATTTTTTTTTTCTTATTCTTAAGAGTTCTGGATTGAAGGCAACAAGAAATTTAGCTTTTTCATCAATGTCATCACTGTTTCATCTTCCCTTTGTTATATTTGTCTTCTAAGGGGACTACTACCTCAAGGCACATTTGATTATCTGGTACTGTACTTGCCTTCCTGCTGTAACAATGAGGTACATTTTGGATCACATGGCAGAAAAGGTGACGAGAGTACAATAATTTTGGTAAGGTGAAGAAACCGAAACTGGAGAGGCTGAGGACACTGGATATTGTGGGTCAGAATGCCAGAGAGGAGGGAGCGATGCAAGGAAAGATTCTGGAAGTCTGCACAGGGTTCTCTTGAATCTAAAATGGGCCATAAGTCAATAAAGTGACACTTTAAGGGCAGGCAAAGACTACCTATGGAGCTGTAAGTTGAACATTCTTCAAGATTACAGACAGCTCTAACTTCTGACCAACCAGAAAGACTGGTTGAACACTCAGGGCATTAAAAGGTCTAAGCCATACCTTAGTCATTGGACTAAACTAAGCCTGGTAAGAGGCTACTGTAGACCACACGAGCAAAGCTTGAAAGTCGGCCTCAAATGCATCAAGCTGATCTCCAATTACCTTAACAGCTTGTTTGAGCCAACTTCAATGCTGTAAAAGAAGAAAACAAAATTCAAAAATTCTGCAACAGAACATTACAATTCCCTACACCCAATAAAAAATTATCAGATACACAAATGAGAAAAAAAAAATGTGACTCATAATCAGGAGAAAAAAAAAAGTCAACAGACATACACACACACACAAAAAGACATAGGTAGGGCACCTGGATGGCTCAGTCAGTTAAGCCACTGCCCTCAGCTCAGGTCATAATCCCTGGGTCCTGGAACAGAGTCCCCTGTCGGACTCCTTGCTCAGTGGGAAGACTGCTTCTCTCTCTGCCTGCTGCTCCCCCTGCTCTCTCTCTCTCTCTCTCTGACAAATAAATGAATAAAATCCTTTTTTTTTTTTAAAGACATAGGTAATGGAATCTGCAGACAGGATTTTAAAACCGTCAAGACAAATAGCAGATGATTTCACTCATAAGTGGAATTTAAGAAACAAAACAAATGGACAAAGAAAAAAGAGACAAACCAAAACAACAACAACAACAAAGAAACAAACTAACTCTTAACTGTAGAGAGAAGATGGTTACCAGAGGGGAGGCTGGTGGGGATCAGTGAAGTAGATGAAGAGGATTAAGGGTACACTTACCATGATGAGCACTGAGTCATGTACAGAATTGTTGAATCACTAGATTTTACACCTGAAACTAATATAACGCTGTATGTTTACTGGAATCAAACATTTTGAAGACAAATAAAAATAAAAATAGAGATACAGGTTGAAAGTAAATGGATAGAAAAAGACGTATGGTGCAAACACTAATCCTAAGAAAGATGGAGTGGTTCTATTATCAGACAAAGCAGATTCTTAGAGAAGGAATATTACCAGAGATAAAGAGGAACATTGCATAGTGATTATAGACTGCATTTAATTCAACACAAAAGCATTACAATTTTAAATATGTATGTATCCAATTACACAGTTTCATGATACATGAAGCGAAAACTGTCAGAAATGAAAGGAGAGAGAGTCAAATCCATCATTGTAGCTGGAGACGTCAATACTCCTCTCTTAGTTACTGACAGACCAAGTAAGTAGAAATAAGTAAGGCTCTCTAAAACTACTTGATCCAATGGACATTGAATCCTACAGGCAACAACAAAAAGATACATGTTCTTTCCAAGTGCTTGTGAAACCTTCACCAAGACAGACCATCTGCTGGGTCATAATACCAGGTTTAATGCATGCAAGAGGATTGAAATCATAGAGTGTGTTCTCTGATCAGAAGAAAATTAGACTAGACATTAGTAAAAAAAATAGAAAAATCTCTGAATATTTGGAAAGTAAACAACACATTTGTAAATAACTGATCGGTCACAGAAATAATCACAAGAAAAAATAGAAAACATTTTGTATCGTGCATGAATTTTGGGGGTTTTCTTTGCCATGCTGAAATTAAGAACTTTTACTGAGGCACATTTATCAAGCCCTACATAGAAATGATTGGTAAATGTGACCAGTTAATTTTAAGTTTCCATCATGGCAAAGAAAACGTCAAACAAATTCATGGGTACGGACATGCCCAGACCATATGACACCCACTCTAAAATCTACATGATGATGGGGCACCTGGGTGGCTCAGTGGGTTAAAGCCTTTGCCTTCAGCTCAGGTCATGATCTCAGGGTCCTGGGATTGAGCTCTGTTGGGGGGGGTGTCTCTGCTCAGCAGGGAGCCTGCTTCCCCCTCTCTCTCTGCCTGCCTCTCTGCCTACCTGTGATCTCTCTCTCTATGTCAAATAAATGAATAAAATCTATAAAAAAATAAATAAATAAAAATAAAATAAAATTTACATGATGATTTAAAAAACCACTCACATTTTCTTCTCATGCTTTTCTGGTTTCATTTTTGAGATTTAAATTTTTGTTGTATATGAAATAATAATGAAAAAAATTTTGTTGTAATATGAAATAATGAAATAATCCTGCTTTCATGAGCTTACAGCCTAGTGGCCAGGGGTCCACGTGACTTTTGGTCTGTTTCAATACTAATACATAATGCATCTTTTTAATGGCTTAACTTAAAAAAGACACTTGTGTCACTTACATAGTTTTCTTACATGGTGGGTTCTATTTTTCACTCTTTTTTTCTTCCTGTGTCACTTCTCTACTTTTTTGTCTTCTGTCAATAACATACTATTTTCAGTTAGCATTCCTTAAAATGTTTTCATATCCACAAATGTCAGTCCCCTCTCATTTCTCCACCTTATCGAAATTTACTTAGCTATTCTGAAATATTTCTTACATTTAAAAATTGATTGTTATTTTAAGGGGAAATTGCATTGCATTTATAGAGTAAAGAGAAGGGCATTTATATAACATTGAGTCTTCCTGTTGATGAATAGGATGTGTTTTTCCATTTATTATAAGTTTTAATATTTTCTTCATTTGGAGCAGTAATTCTTTATCCCAGTATTCTACAATCACTTGGATGGGGAAAAAAAATACAGATATCTAGGCTCTACCACCAAAAGTTTAATTGGTTTCATGTGGAGCACACGCGGTGTGTATTTGTTAAGAGCTTATCCCCAGTCAGGGTTAAGAATTACCATGATAGAGCCCACATACTTAGCTGAGTTCTCCTTTGGTGTTTTTATTTGGTTTGGTTTAGTTTTGGCTTTTATTTTGAGTGACATCTTTTTTCATTATATTTTCTAGTTGATTACTTTTGGTGTAGAGAAAATCTGTGATTTCAGTGTATTTGTTTTGTAACATGCCACATTACTAAATTTGATTAATGTACTTTTTTCAGTTGATTCTTTAGATTTTTTTCCCTTTTTTTTTTAGAGAGAGAAAGAGAGAAAGAGAGCATGAGTGGAGTAGGGGGGCAGAGGGAGAGGGAGTGAATCTTCAGCAGGCTCCATGCCCAGTGTGGAACCCAATGTAGGCCTTGATCTTATGACCCTGAGATCATGACCTGAGCTGAAATCAAGAGTTGGAGGCTTAACCAATTGAGCCACCCAAGTGCCCCGCTTCTTTAGATTTTTTTTTTTAAACAGGCATTAAATTATACCACCTGCAAAAATGACAATTTGCTTTTTATTGTCCTATATTTATGGTCTTTTTTTTTCTTCCCTATATTTACGCCTCTTATTCTACGATCTTGTCTTCTTGGCTAATAATTTCATAAAAATAACAAGTAATAGTTATGATTGAGGGTATCTTTAACATATTTCTGATTTTAATGAGGATATGTATAGTGTTTTATCATTAAACATAATGCTGGTTTATCACTTGGACAAAATATTCATCTACTCATATTTCACTGAAGTTTTTTAATAAAGAATGGCCTTAATTAAAGGACTTCTATTTAAATTCTGTCACATGCTTTATAGGAATCTATTAAGACAATCATGTTTTCCCCCTCCTTTTACCTTTTAATATGTTGAAAGATATTAATAGATTTCAGATATTGAACCACGCTTGCACTGCTGGAATGACTGGGCTTGGCTCCAGTATATTTTTCTTTCAAAGTGCTGCAGAATTCTACTTGCTAATATTTAACTTAAAATTTTGTGTCAATATTCTTTTCTTGCTTTCCTTGCCAGATGTTAGCATCAGTATTATGGTAGCTTAAAAATTTTTGTAAGCTTTCTGTATTCACTTATTTTCATTCTTTATTAAAATTCTAAAAGAGTGGCTTTCAGAGTGTTTTGATTGTGATTCACAGTAAGAAATGCAGCTTTCAAAGGAGACCTGGTATAAATACATACATCAAACCAAGAGTTTCACAGAACAATACTTGCCCTCTACTCTGAGAATATACCTTATATCACTATATTTCAGTAAAAAACCACTTCCCTCAAAACACTGTTTTGAAAAATACTATCCGTCCTTTGTAGATTTGGAAGAATCCTCTATAAACTGACATTTTTCAGAGACTAGTTCTCTGGTAATTATTCCATTTTCTTCCTTTGTTTTCTCTAGAAAAATCTTTATCATCTCAATTTCGCACAAGTCTTTACATTTATTTGCTCTGCATTTATTTGCATAATACTTTTGCAATATACTCTTTTAATTCTTTTAATTCTCTCACTGTGTCTGTAAATCTTTTTTTTAATTTAAAATATTTGTGCCTTATTTATATTGATTAGCTTAGCTAGTGCATTATTTTTTTTCTTCTTAAGGAAACAGGCCCTAGTATTAATTCTACTGCTTTGCTATTTCTGACTCAACTTCTGATTATACTGTTTTATTTTTCTTCTGCTTTTTAAGATTTAATTTATAATCTATTTTGTAGTTAATTTTCTAGTTTTTTGAGTAAAATAGTTTGCTATTTTCATGTTTTCTAGTTTCATAACACTGTTTAAAGCTATAAATATCTGCTGAACGCACTGGCAGTAGTATCCTATAGGTCTTGGTATAAAATGTTTTAATTATTATTTTGTACATAGTGTTTTAATTATTATTTTGTACAGATTTTGCCATATCAGTTTTACTTCAATTTGTACCAAAGTTTCTTTTAAATAATTTTTTATTTCCAAGTAATAGAGATGTTGATTTTTATTTTGGTTATTCATTTTTACTTAATTACATTATTATCAGAGAACGTGGTCTGGAGTATTTTTAATTTCTGCAATTTACTGAGAGATTTTTTTGGGTGGGGGCCAATATATTTAGTCAGTTGGTAAATGTCTCATGGGTTTTTAAAAATAAGATTGATTTTCAGTTCACAGGAAATATAATTCCATTCCATTGATTCCATCCACCACATTTATTTCGTCAACCTTACGGGCTTCGTTGTTTAGGTATACCCTTACTAACTTGACAGGTTGATCCATGAACTGAATTAAGGTGGGCTACTACTCTTTCATATCTGATCATTTTTCCTTGTAATTTTGCAGTTCTTTATGTATTTTTGTTATTATATTATTCAGTGCTTTAAGATTTATGAAAGGAATATCCTTTCTTTAAATCCTTTAGCATCATAAAATTTCTGTATTTACTACCATAAAATTTCTGTATTTGCCCTGTTTTAAACTTTCTGCCTTAAATTCAGTCTGTCTATGATTAGTATCATAATCCCAACTTTCCTTTTGTTAGCATTTGCCTGGTATGTTTTTTCCTACTCTTTTCTTTCTTTCTTTTTTTTTTTTTAAGGATTTTTTATTTATTTGACAGAGAGAAACACAAGTAGACAGAGAGGGGACACAAGTAGAGGTAATGGCAGCGGGAGAAGCAGGCTTTCTGCAGAGCAGAGAGCCCGACACGGGGCTCGATCCCAGGTCCCCGGGATCTGACCTGGGCTGAAGGTAGACGCTCAACGACTGAGCCACCCAGGTGCCCCTGTTTTTTCCTACTCTTTTCTTTCTAGTTTTTTAGTCACTTTGCTTTAGATCTTCCTCTTGTGTACATCATATACAGCTGACCTTTGAACAACCAGGTTTGAACTGTGCAGGTCCATTTATACAGATTTTTTTTTATACAAACAGTGTAGTCTTGTAAATTAATTTCTCTTAAGGTTTTCTCAACATTTTCTTTTCTCTAGCTTCCTTTATTGAAGGAATACAGTATATAATACATTATTTGTATATAATAACATACAGAATATGTATTAACTAATTGTGTATGTTATTGGCAAGGCTTCTGGTCAACAGTAGGATATTAGTGAGTTAAGTTTTGGGGGAGTCAAGAGTTATATGCAGATTTTTGACTACACGGGGGTTGGTACCTCTAATCCCTGCATCATTCAAGAGTCAACTGTATACTCATCTCTCACTTTACAAAATTTCAATTTATAAACTTTCAATTTTGCAAAGATTTCTAATACAAATTAACACTAATGATATGTATGTATATATATGCACACATTATTAGGTACTACTGTTATTTTTGTTATTACATGTTGATATAAGTTTAATATTTAATGTTTATTAAGTACTTATTTGGCATCAGGCATTATTCTTGGCACTTAACATTACCTCATTTTATTCTTACAATATGACCAATATTTCCATTTTGCAGATTAGTAAGGAAATGAAGGTTCCCTAATTTACCCAAAGTCAGAGAGCTTGTAGAGACTTTTTGGGCAAAAAGTATTTATTTATTCATAGGTTTTAGAGAGGGGGTATTTTATAATTTTGTTTCTAGTGTCCTGATTGTCCACCACCTCCAAGCCTGTCTCCCATATGCATAAATCATTCTGGCTACACCCAAGAAACCTGGTTTGTCCCACAGTCCATACTCCATTCCATGATTCCGCACTTGCTGAGGTGTTTTATAACTATATAGTTATATATATATATATATATATATATAGTTTTATATATATAGTTTTGTAACTATAACCCAGTGGGATCAGGCAACGTTTTGTATAAATATACTCAGTGCCTACCCACAACCTAACACTGGGTGTTCCATGAATATTTGATGAAATGAAATTCTAGGTAGTCTTTACCACACTTTTTCAAGTACTTAAATTTCACCTGTTCTCTCATCAGATTTCTACTCTGAGTTTGAGTGTAGATGAAAATTATTAGATTTCTTCATATTTAAATCTAAGGTAGAAAATTTGAAGTACAGTGAATTTAAATTCATGTGTCATGTAAAAATGTCCAATATTTAACACAGATTTTGAGTCTCAACAATAGTAGAGCATTTTCTTTTCTTATAAATTTTATTTAATACATTTCTGTATGTTCAAAAAAGACAGAAGATACATAAAACTGAACTCAAGGTTTAAGTCCTTAGACTTTAGAAAAATTGGTAGTACAAGTGATGTAGTTCTCAGAGTTCCCAGCAGGGGCCAGAATGTTCATGTTAAATCTAATTAAATGAAAATGTTTTTCCTGTAATTAAAGGTGGTATCTAATTTTTAAGTCAATAAAAAAAATCAGCTAGAACTCGCTGTGGTTAAAATTATTAAAAACTACTGACTTATTAGTTCAAGATTTCAAGAATGGAAATATATAATTCAAAATATTGAAAATGAGTTTAACAGAAATAGTGACATCCTATAACAAAAGTTTGACCCCTAGTATCTGAGCAAATGAGCATTCAAAGTATGTTTAGTTAGTAGACTCTAAAACTCCTGTACTAATTGCCAAATGCAGGTCATTGGGTCTTTCAGTTGCCAAGCCAGACCATGGACTGGTTCCAAGAACAAAGGGCACCACTGTGGCATTGACCCAGGAAATTGAGCACTGACCTTATTTGTTAATTTTAGAACATTAAAAAAAATCTTAACTCAATATAAAAGTACTTGGTGCTTCAAAAGTATTTCAATGCAAATTGCCTTTGTAAATCAAATCAGCTTTTTGAAACTGAATTCTAATTTAAGTCATGCGACCTTTCTCTGGGCCTCAGTTTCTCCATCTGTTCACAGATTAGACGTAATAATCTTAAAATTTGTATGTTTCTAAAATTCGGAGTTTTATTCTTGGGCAAAAAGCCTCATTTTTTTTTCTTGTTTCCAATCCTGGCATAGTACCTCTCATAAACCTGGTGCTAATAAATGCTTAAAGAACAAATAAATGACAAAATGACAAAATGAATACATCTTTTTGAAGAGTTCTTTCTAGGAATTTACAAAAGAATTTGGAAATAGAATGATTCTGAAAGCCAATACTCCATGAATTATGAAAAACAATGCTTTAGGCAATTTAAAAAAAATACAAAAATATTTTCTGAATACTCTTGGAAGAAACTGAATTTTTCTAAGGTTATCACTACTTGCAAGACACTAACTGAGTAAAAAGGAAGCCAAAAGATTTTTAAAGTGTTTTAAGGCTTTACATTTTAAAACCTAAATCTAAAAAAGTTAAAGAAATTATTTTTTTATCTCCAGAAACATACTCTTTATTGAATTTATTATGGTTTCCAAAAGTTCCCCCAAAACAAAGCCCTAAAAATCTTGCAAGATTTTCTCCTAGGAAGCGGTTGTTTACTAGAAAGCTTAACTAAATAATAAGGGTAAAGATTTTAAAACTAAAAATATGTCTTTGCCAGTTTAATCTATATTGTCACCTGCTCTGGAAACCATGTGTTTGTTCTAAAGTAACTCAAAACATAGTGAAGGAAAGCAGTTATCAAAAATGATGAAAATTAACTTCTTACTATATTTCTCATTTGTAAATTTTAGACATGTGACTTCATTAAATTTTGCAGGCAGAAATTTGTGCCTTCTTAATCCAGGTGGTCATGGTGGAAATGTAGGCTGAAGGTGAGCGTGTGGGCTGTAGCAAATTGGGGAGAGTCCCCCTGAAGACTGGTGTAACTTACGTCAGGTGGTCTGAAACATTCCTACGTGCTGTCTCACTGCATGTGCATTCAACATAAACAAAAAGAAAATTTACCTCCAGTAAAAAGGGATAAATTTGTGACTCAAAGACTTTTTCCAAACTAAGCCATGGTCTTCAGGCAAAGAACTTAAGTAGCTAAGCTTATTTGCTGTTGATAAAATAAGGGAGTTTTTTGAGCTAGGCTCTCAAGCCTGAATAAAGATAACTTTCAAAGAAAAAAAATTTTTTCGAGAACTCCCATGAATAAAAGTTAACCCTCATCATATTAGATAGCACTTGAAGCCAACTTGATTATGGTAAACAACAACAACAACAACAACAACAACAAAACCCTCCTCAACTGTGAATACTTTATTTGCAGACCGTAGAAAATGAAGACTTTGAAGTAGTACTCAGATATAAGGTGGCTGTCTGGTGAGCTAGAATACCATAGAAAACTGAGTTTTACGAAATTATTTATAGAATTCACAGATGCCCTTGGGGGCTAAGGAACTTACTTTATGAGAACATTCTGGGAAATAGGTTGACTTCTGGCCCGCCGTGGCTGTCTACTCAGAGTTATGCCTTCCTAGTTAAACTGAGGTGATAAACTCTATCCTAGTTTTGGGGGGAAGCTCCTTCCTGCTCATATGAAAAGAAAGGAGGTAGAGAAGGATCACTGAGACACTTAGTCCTTTATAGAAAAGAATGCAAAGGAGAAGGTGAAGACTATGGTACATATAATCAGTTTAGGTCAAGGCAAAAAGATTGTTCTGCCTTTGCCTTGCTTAAATACACACACACACACAGACACACACACACACACACACAGACACACACACACACACACACACACACTCTCTACTTTTTGAGATGTTTTTTCCTCTTCTCTGACTGCCTTTGCTGCTCCTGAAAATCAATTTGATCTAAATATGACCTGCGTTGGGTAAGGGTCCTGGTCTTAAGGTCTTCTTCTTCTTCTTTTTTTTTTTTCAGTAGTCTCCATGCCTGTCCAACACGGAGCTTGAAATCACAACCCTGAGGTCAACACCTGAGCTGAGATCAGGACTTAGACACTTAAACAACTGAGCCCCCCAGGAGCTTCTGTTCCTAAGATCTTAAATAGTATTGTTGGAACCAGCATGGCTACTCCCTAGCAAGGTCCTCTTTAAGTGTCTACGGGTAGTCATAATCAAATGCAAAAGCTCCCCTGGAATGTTCAAAATGCCCATTGCTCTACCAGAGAACTACTAGAGGTGGCAAAGACATAAGGACCTGTAACACCAGTCTCCCCTACCAATTTGTGTAAGAGGGACCCCAGGAGAAATGCTACAAACCATAGTCAGAGCCAACAAAAAACACAACCAGAGTCACTTAGAAAGGCTCTACATAACTAATTATATCTTTTGAAAAATTAGGAAGTTAAAGTTTTTTTTGTATTTAAGGAGACATTTATTCATTTATTACTTGAATTATTAAGGCAATACCCTTTTTCCAACCTAATTATGTGCTGGGTGTTGGACCAAGAGCTGAACACACAAAAATGAACAAAATAATTCTCTTCCTTTAAAGAGCTCATAGTCATTCTAGGGGTTGGAGGAGTAGAGGCAGGAAGACAAGTAAGGGGGGAAAAAAGCAAGCAATTAAGAATTGTAATAATAGAGGAGGGTACAACGTATGCAATGTTAGCACTAAGTATTAGAGTCAAGCATTTTTTTTTCCAATGGAAAAAAATGAGGAAGCTATATTATAACTATTTTTGATTCTCTGTATTTAAAATCTATAATAAATAAACTGGAGTTCCTACTTTGGAAAGGAAAGGAGAGATTGCATTTTGAAGCTTTTCTTTTTTTTTTTTAAAGATTTATTTATTCACTTTAAAGAGAGAGATAGAGAGCAGGGGAAGGGCAGAGGGAGAGGGAGAGAGAGTCTCCTCAAGCAGACTCCTTGCTGAGTGTGGAGCCCCATGCAGGACTCGATCCCAGGACCCCGAGAATATGACCCAGCCCAGTGAAAATCAAGAGCCAGCCGCCCAACCAACTGAGCCACTCAGGCATCCCATATTTTGAAGTTTTTCTGAGTTAGTTCTACCTCTAAAGAACAGTGGAATGCAGAAACTTTATTACCTGGGACATTATGATGAAGCATTGCCATAATATGAATGTTATCATCTCAAGACTGACCTGAAGGTCATCTACAAAACATCCCTCAAGACCACATATTTCAGCCTATACCCTAGCACTGACAAATGTGGACATGTCCTCTTGATATCCTCAAGATGGTAGTTGGTGGTTATAATAGAGTAATATTTATATTTCTGCTCTTGGCTATAGTTATGTGTCAAAAAATAAATACACAATGTTTAAAAACTACCATATTTGATTTCTCATTCAAAGCCCAGATAAATGTATTAGGAGGAAGGGACTTCAAGTTATAGGGGAAAAATACTCAATTGAAGTAGTGTAAACATTATTACTTAGGGGATGGTTCTCAAAGAATGGTCTGGGAAGTCCTGGAGTGGAGACCTTTTCAGAGAGTCTATGAAGTAAAAACTATTTTCATAACAATGTTAAAATGCTTTTTGCTACTCTTGTTTTTCTCTTGTGTACGATGGGGTTTTCTAGAGGCTTCATGATGTGTGATAACATCATCACTCTCAGCAAATACAACATATGCTTGTGTGACTATATTCTAAAACTTCTCATTTTAAATTTGTAATATGTTAAATATTGATAAATATGACCAATACAAACAAAAGCTTTTGAAGATCCTATATAATATTTAAAAGTATAAAATAATCTTGAGAACAAAACTTTGAGAATTACTGCATTAGGGGATAAACCTCCACTGAAAGGGCACACCTAATCAAATCTATGGTTTACATAAAGAAACTAAACTATAGGTTTCATGAATACAGTATCAATCTCTGGCACATTGTTTTCTCCTCAGACTCTAGCACAGCAACGGCACATGTAAGCATTAGAATACTTCATAAAATGATAAATTAATACATACAAATATACATGTGTACATACATAGATTCATAAATGAAGGCTTTGCTAAAGGACTTATTCGAGGTCACACAAAGCTCAGCAGCAATGCCAGACTATTTTTTAGGTTTCCTATCTTCTATTCCTATACTGTTGGTCCCTAGCTCAGGACTTTTGTTTCTGTTAATTTTTGTTCCAATCTATTGAAAGCATGAGTAATTGGTATCAAAGTGGGACACCTACCTTCTTATGCTGCTGTGTGAGTTGAGCACTTATACAGTCTTTTTTCTGGCCTTATGCAATATTAGCATGGAATGACACCAAAAGACTGTCATTATAAGGAAGTGACAAGAATGATCACAAAAAATATCTTTCTGGTTTTTTTTTCCCCACAATGGAATTGAATTTTTCATGATCCATTCTAATTCCTAGTCTCTTCCTCCCTTCTCTGGCTACATCATTAAACTCTGGCAAGACTTTATATTCGTGTATTCAGTAGTTCCCAGACTACAAAGAGTAAAACCATAAACATTATGGAGGAAATATGCTTTGCACTCTCAAAGTTGTTTCACAACACCCCCTGGTCTTTGTAACAGAGGGAGAGAGGTTTGCTTACTACATTACTTGTAGTCACAGAAATATAAGGCCCACCCAGTGCAAAGAAGAACAGGGGAAAGAAAAATACGAGTCTTGTGAAGTACTGCATTAACCAGCAGTACAATATAATTGCACTATATTCAGCAATTTACATGCATTATTAAATTACATCCCCCCAAATTTCTGTGAGGAAACTGAAGGTTAGAGAAGTTAAGGACTTAATCCATTATCACGTAGTTTAGAAGTGGCAACATTGAGACTTGAACTCAGGTCCACCTGATTCCAGAGCTCAAGTTCCCAAATGCTATGCAAATCTAATCAAGTTCTTTTTTTTTTTTAAAGTTCAACTTACTCAACTTAAATTCTGACTCCTATGAGAAACTGCTTTTAAAGATGGCCAACGTAAGGAAAAGCCAACAAGCTGGCTGACCAAGTTCTCCCAGTCACCCAAAAGGAATTCTTCTCCACTCACTCATCCTCACCACACAGTCTTGTGTCCTTGCTGGAAGTGGCCAAAGCCAGGCCTTCAGTAGTCAGACCACAGTGAAGGTTCCTACAGCTGGGGAACCTTTCTGCTATGGGACCTCAGGAATGTTGCAATCACTGCCACTGGAGAAGCGATATATGTTCTCGAAATTTCCTCAGTACTTCTTAACTCACTCAATTGGTTATATATAGCTGATTCTCATTCACAGTAGTTATTATGTCCTATGAAGTCACAGCCAGCAAGAACCATTGCTCCTCCAGGAAATACAAGGTTACATTCCTGTGAGCCTCTGGTCACAACATTTTAATCTATCAACCCATATATAACCTTGTTTATCTGTTTTAAAACATCTTATTTAATATATATTGTGGATTCATTAACATTGAACTCACAACCAACAGACTCTAACTCAAACCTGAGTAGAGTTCATCTAACACATATATTTTTCCACAAGGAATTTTTTTTCTACGTCATTGCAACTTTCTTTAAAAAAAAAAAAAAAAACTCTAAAACAAAACTCTAGTAAACATATATAACATAAAATTGACCACTGAATCATTTTTAAGTGTACAGTTCAGTGGCATTAAGCACATTTACATTTTGTGCAGTCATCATCAACATCTGTATCCAGAACTTTTTTATCTTCCCAAATTGAAACTCTGTACTTACCAAATAGTAGCTCCCCCATTAACCCCTCCTCAAAGCTCCCAGCAACCACCAATCTACTTTCCATCCGGTCTTCTTGTTTTTAGGAGCAAAGCACTTCAGCATTATGCACTGGGGACCATTTCAAACAGAATTGCCCAATAAAAGCCCACCCACCAAAAATGCAAAAAACATGGTACTAAATAGATTATAAAAAGGGCACTTGTTTACAGTATGAAAGCTGAAACAATGCAGAGTATTGTCTTGTCTGACCTTGCTTGGGAACCTGTGTGTTTGCAAGATTCAAGTTTTTTACCATTCTGTGCATTTGCATGAGTGACCACAAAATCATCCTGTGTACTGATTTTGGGGGTTAAAAATAAATTCTAGCAAGTTGGCAAATTTGTAAATATGGAATCCATGAATGATAAGCATTGGCTCTATGTGGAAATGACAACCTTTGTTTAATTGATTCTAGGTAGTAAGAATAAAGAGCTAAAATATGCCAGTAATAGGGCTAACTTAAGAAATTTTAGTCTCTGTGAATTGATAACTGGCAGCTACAACCTAAAGCAGTTCTCACTCATGGAGAGGATATATTTAAGTATGATCTCAAGCCTCTATTTTTTCTCAAACCTCTCAAACCCTCTCCTTTGCAGGAAACAAAGACTGAGCACTCAAGTGACACTTATCAATCACTTACTATATGACAAGCACTATATTCAGCAATTTACCTGCATTATTAAATCACATCCCCCCAAAGTTCTATGAGGAAACTGAAGGTTAGAGAAGTTAAGGACTTCATCCATTATCACGTAGTTAGAAGTGGCAACATTGAGACTTGAACCCAGGTCCACCTGATTGCAGAGCCCAAGTTCTCAAATGTTATGCAAATCTAATCAAGCTTTTTTTTTTTTAAAGTTCAACTTAGAAGTGTATAGGAGCATATGTTACAATGATTATAGCATTACCAGGATTTATACATAGAAAAATAAATTTACCAAATAAAACTTTATAACCTTGATCTGATATTGTTCCACAATAAAAAAGTATCTGAAATCCTTCAGGGCATCTGGTTTGTGTCTGGGTTTCCTTAATCTTTAATGATGGGCAAATCTAATGCATTATGTAAGGCCATTTTTTCTCAAGAGATGTAGATACCTCTTAAGAATTTGATGAAAATGCATTAACTTTTCAGGCTACTGAGTTGCATTTTAGTGCACTGAGGCAGTAAATTAGTGTACAATGTGCAAAAGTGGTAGTGACCTAAAAAATAAATATTTGATATGAGCCACTGCATTCTCTTGGGGGGGGGTGGAATAATGGATTAGCTCTCCTAGGAATCCTTAGCTTCCTAAAAAGGAGTAGGAAGAAGAAATCTCCTGTGGCTTAGAAATGGCTTGTTTCTCACTGGCTATGTTTGCTTGGCTCTTTAACAGTTCATTTGATTAGATCTCATGGCTCCCAAAGCTAAGGTTGAGAGTTTGATCCCTACACAGGCCACTTAAATTTGGAGAACAAAAAGCTCCATTCTCTGCTCCCAGACCTTACCCCAAATCCCTGCCAGGTGTCTGCCCTCTGGTCAAAATGAGATACTGGCAAAGGGGTGCAAACCAATTATAGTATTGGGGGACAAAAAAATGGACATCCCCTTATTATGGTGCTCTTTTACTTGTATGTGCTCACAGTATTTTGACATAATTTATGGAGAATAGATACTGTGCTTTTTAATTTTATCAATGGAAATCTGAAGCAAACTACAGTAAGCGCAGCATTGTCAGTCATAAACCCCATTATCTTCTTATTCTAAGTTCAGAGATTTTTCTACTAGCTGACATTATCCTCTTGGTAATAAACAATGAAAAAACAGATCTTCTGAGTAATATTAATCTGCAACTTTAGAATAGGAAATAACTGAATAGCAATTGGCCAAAAGTGAGCACAATTTTTATATTAATAAAAAACATTAAATTATTTCAAAATAATCCCACGTGTAATAAAACATTATAATAAGTTGATCTTTTAACACACCTAAGCATTTAATCAGGAAAACAAGTTTTTCAAATTATAGTTGAAAATATTTTACTAGTAGCACAATCTTACCTTTTCTTTTAATTCAGGGCTTCCTTATTTAAATTCATATTTCCCTAATTACACAGCACTAAACATAATTTAATACAATAAATACAATTCTTTTTACTTCAGATCCTTGTCTGAATAGTAGATAATCCTTTTAACTTTTGAGGAAACAACATTTCAACTTTTTAAGTATGAAGTGTAAAACTAAGATTTACCTATTTAAATTACAGCTTGAGTTTCACATATAACAACTAATGAGATTTAAGTGCACTTTCTATTATTGTTAACATAGGCTTTGATTCTTCAAATGTCACATATATCTTTCATTATTTGTAGATTTATTTCCTTTATGAAGTAGTCGAATGAATCAGCTCACCCTTGACTGTAACAGAATACTGTTTGGTGACTTGTGACAGACAGGGTTTTAACCTCTGACAGCGAGATTCATTGTGGAGCAGGAGCCAATCATAGATCCTGACGACACTTGTCTCATCAAAGTTGGAAT
This sequence comes from Procyon lotor, assembly GCA_028646535.1. Classification (NCBI taxonomy): domain Eukaryota; kingdom Metazoa; phylum Chordata; class Mammalia; order Carnivora; family Procyonidae; genus Procyon; species Procyon lotor. The sequence continues at coordinate 37,204,414 of CM053605.1, forward strand.
ATAAAAAGCCACTTGGAATACAGTATAAAAGATTCACTGGTGTGGCAAGTTGTCTCTCAGACTGTACAGGCGTTAAAATTTTGCTTGCATTACTCAAAAGCAAAACAAAAGTAAAAGGAAGAAATAAGAACAAGGAAAAAGATTGTACTGATTTTAAAATCATGCAGAAACTGCAAGTCTATGTTTATATTTACCTGTTCATGCTGATTGTCGCTGGTCCCGTGGATCTAAATGAGAACAGTGAGCAAAAAGAAAATGTGGAAAAAGAGGGTCTGTGTAATGCATGTACTTGGAGACAAAACACTAAATCTTCAAGAATAGAAGCCATAAAAATTCAAATCCTCAGTAAACTTCGTCTGGAAACAGCTCCTAACATCAGCAAAGATGCTATAAGACAACTTTTGCCCAAAGCTCCTCCGCTCCGGGAACTGATTGATCAGTACGATGTCCAGAGAGATGACAGCAGTGATGGTTCTTTGGAAGATGATGATTACCACGCGACGACTGAAACGATCATTACCATGCCCACTGAGTGTGAGTAGCCCTCTTAGTGTATATCAACAATTCTGCTGACTGCGGTTCTAGTGTTTATGAGAAACGGATCTATTTTCAGGCTCTTTTAACAAGCTGTTGGCTTGTATGTAAGTAGGAAGGAAGAGTTTCTCTTTTTCAAGATTTCATGAGAAATATACTAATGAGACTGAAGTCTGCCGCATTATTTGTTTCGCTGGAGAGCTAAAAAGCCAAAAGGAAATTAAAATTAAATGCTTGCATGGCACTCACATTTAGTTTAATATAACAAATATAACATGCTTATGTTTTCACAGCTTAGTACCACCAAGGCAGTGCTTGGGAGATACTACAAGCAATGTTAAAACCTTACATGAAATTTCATAATTGCATTTAGTTGCCTGAAATATGCATTTGTAATAACAAGGGTTTTTTTCCCTCTAATAATAGAGAAAGGTCTTCCTTTGAGCATTTGCTAAATGCCTAGAACTTCTGTTATTGAAAACTCTTTCTCACAGTGTTATGTTCTACACTAATTAAAATATTTAATCTTGAATGCTATGACACTGGAGAGTAGAAAGAAACATTTTAAAAAATGTAATGTATGAGGAAGACCAGTGATGAAGTAAACAAAGCATAATGATAATCATGAGCTAAGTGTCAGAAAATGCCTGGGAAATAAACATTTTAATTAAATAGGTTATGGCTCACAGAGTCCCACTTATATCTTGACTACAGCACTGTTGTTGGGAGTCCCCAGTATGCATAATTCTGGGCAGGCACACTGCTTAATAACCCTCTAAAATATTGTTTTAGTCTTCATAAGAGGGAGGAAGCAATTACCTGTAGGATCTACCTTGCTTCTGAAAGATAACATATTTCTTATCATTCCTTTTGCAGTCATTCAAAACTATGCTTAAGAAAAGCCAGACAGGCACCTTAACAGAGAAGGCAAGACAAGAAAGATTTTATGCCATGTGTCTGTGGTCTTGCTTTAAACAGTGCTCTTTACACTTTAAACTGAACTGGAAACAGTTTCAAAATATTGTTTTCCTTATTAGGTAGCCACGTTATAATGCAACAAATAATTTTCCGTTAAGACTCTACTATCAAACAGTCCTGGAGGAGATTTCCCTTATTTGTAAACAATCTTGGAAAAACAAAAGGAAAGAAACTGCTAGTGCTTCTGCTTACAATGACAACCTGGCTTTAAAGACAATATTTTCTAACTGTTGAGATAGCCTGAATGTAACATTCACATTTTTGTGCTAATTACCTGATTCGTTTTGTTCCTTTAGGCTTATTCCAGAGCCGAAACATAACAGATGTGCTATATTTTCTACTAATTCCCCAGGCTCAGTTAGTTGCTCAGTGTGTCTTGTCCCCAGGTAATTCAGGCCTGGGGGAAGGGTTCCTTCTTCCAGACTGATTGGTACAGCTGCTCAGTAAGTGTAACTACTCAGATTCCCAAAGAATTCTAAGTGGATGTTCCTCCACGGTGTCTCTTGTTCTCTCTAATCATCATCATTTTAAAATTTCAACCACTCTTCATTCTTTCATAGAATTCACTTAGTCCACAGTTCTCTGGAGAGGGAGTAGATTCCTCATAAATAGCCAAAAAAATATATATCTAAAAAATTCTGAAAAGCTGCAGTAATTATTTTCTTTGATATTTTTCTGACTTATGAATGAAATTCTGCATGGTTTTTCACTTAAAAATATGCATTTACTATTCCAATGGAAAAAAATGCTTAACAATTTATATAAAGGGACTTGTTCATTTTTTATGAGAAATAATTTCAAAAACTATTTTCTTCTTATTCATTTATAGCTGATCTTCTCATGCAAGTGGAAGGAAAACCCAAATGTTGCTTCTTTAAATTTAGCTCTAAAATACAATATAATAAAGTAATAAAGGCCCAACTGTGGATATATCTGAGACCCGTCAAGACTCCTACAACAGTGTTTGTGCAAATTCTGAGACTCATCAAACCCATGAAAGACGGTACAAGGTATACTGGAATCCGATCTCTGAAACTTGACATGAACCCAGGCACTGGTATTTGGCAGAGCATTGATGTGAAGACAGTGTTGCAAAATTGGCTCAAACAGCCTGAATCCAACTTAGGCATTGAAATCAAAGCTTTAGATGAGAATGGTCATGATCTTGCTGTAACCTTCCCAGGACCAGGAGAAGATGGGCTGGTAAGTGATAACTGAAAATAACATCTAACAACAAACATTGTTACATTTTTATTCATCATGTGAATGAATAACAGTGGAAAAAAATCACCACCTGTTTCCTATGCTTATAAGCTAGACAAAGGTATCTTACCCCAATGGTAGCCCTGTACCCAATAAAAGTAAGTATCTAATTTCATGTCCTGTGAAACACCCTCTTGATACTTTTATTTTGCATGAAGATTAAAAAAAACAGTCATGCCATAGTCCTTAGCTCCTGAGGGGGTTCTTTTGAATTGGAGATGAAATATAAAGTGCTTTTCATTGATATGTAACATGATTACATGAATAAAAACGTGAAATCTTCATAGTGGATTCTACTACATATCCAACAAATTAAAACTTTTTTTCCTCAGAAGAATGCCAAATGTGTTGAAGTTTTTGATTTAAATAAGCAGAAAAAACAAACTTGAAAAATTATGTTGAAAGTAAAATGCTTTTATTTATAGCAGTTAACTAAGTATGACATATTTAGGCTTATATCTTATTAAATATACTATACTTAAGGTCCTTCATGATAAATATGTTTATTATATTGCAGACTGTTGATGCACTGATGTATACATAGATAACTTTGTGAATTACCCCTAATAAAATTTAAATTTCCAGACTTGTTAACCTTTATTACCTAGCTTATTTCTAAGCTGCCTTACCATTTTTGTGCAAAAGTTTATTTAGGTAATGCCAGCTAATTTAATAATATCAGGCCATGCAGATGACAATACTTCACATATTATAAAAATTTATAAAAGCCATTTTAAACCCTAGTATAAATTTAGAGTTACTCACTCTTCTGGCTTACCTATGCTTTCCTAAACTTATTTAATAGGAGCATACTTTTTATTTCCATCTATTGACATAATTTGGAACAAAAGATTATACTTGCAAACAATAAATGCTACCTTTTAGTTTTTAAATGGTGTTGGTTGTAAAGAGTATATAATTAGTAAGTCAGTCTACTTTGAGTAAAAAATATTCTTTAGAAGATTATATAATTTTCCAAATGATTTATTTGTCTTTGAATATGCTACATAAAATGTGATTGACTCACAAAATGATGCTATTTTTTCATAATGTTAAATAACAATAATTACCAGGTCTATTTTGATTTTGATATAGGATAAAAACTATTATTAATTATTTAAGAAAGTATTCCTTTTTACAGGTAGCATTTTAATGATCAAAGTTGGTAATGTGACAGAAGTTTTAAGTATTATTAAATAGACTATTATTAAACAAATTAAACATAATTATTAATGACATATTCCTTAAATTTTTCTGTATAAAAGGAAAAGTCTCAAATGCATTAAAAGACTGGGGCAAGGGAGGAACTAGCAAATTATTGTTTAAATTTATGAACAGAAACATTTTTCAGTGAAAAAATAAAGTGAAATAATATTGTATTTTCTGAATCTGTGCCTTGCTCTCTTAAGAGTTTTTCTTTCCAACCCAATATGCATACCACTACTCTCATTACCCTACCTTTGTTTTTCCTATTACAATCCATATAGTGCTGGGCTGTATTAATAGCCAAGTTTCCCCAAGTAAAGATCTAGGGAACAGAGGATGGATGAATATACCTATTCCTCCAGGAGTCATCAGACATATTTAGCCAACATATTTAATCAGGAAGAGAGAGAACTAACCTCTTCCTTCCTCTGTCCTATCTTCCCCCCTCTTCCCCTTTCCTCCCTCTCTCCCTTTATTCCCATAAATATTGTCAGAACATCTATTACGTGCCAGGAAGCTGGGGAAAACAGAAATTAAAAAGACATAGATCTGACCACAGGGAATTAGAATTGCTGTTAAATTCTTAGGAGCCATAAGGAAGAATCAAGCCTAGTGTAAATTAAAATTCCTTAATGCTGTGTCTTTAAAAATTAATGCGATATAAGCAAAATGATTAGTTTCTTCAATAATGACTTCTGGAGGTAGGAAAGTATTTTGGGATCTCTTAATATTACTGATTGTTCTTTTCCTTTTCACACAGAATCCCTTTTTAGAAGTCAAGGTGACAGACACACCAAAAAGATCCAGAAGAGATTTTGGGCTTGATTGTGATGAGCACTCAACAGAATCTCGGTGCTGTCGTTACCCTCTAACTGTGGACTTTGAAGCTTTTGGATGGGATTGGATTATTGCACCCAAAAGATATAAGGCCAATTACTGCTCTGGAGAGTGTGAATTTGTGTTTTTGCAAAAATATCCTCATACTCATCTTGTACACCAAGCAAACCCCAGAGGTTCAGCAGGCCCCTGCTGTACTCCCACAAAGATGTCTCCAATTAATATGCTATATTTTAATGGCAAAGAACAAATAATATATGGGAAAATTCCAGCCATGGTAGTAGATCGCTGTGGGTGCTCATGAGATTTATATTTGGTTCATAACTTCCTAAAACATGGAAGGCCTTCCCCTCAACAATTTTGAAACTGTGAAATTATATACCACAGGCTACAAGCCTAGAGTATGCTACACTCACTTAAGCACAAGCTCAGTACATGGACTAAAAGAGAGAATATATGCAATGGTTGCCATTTAACCATCAAAATAAATCATACAATAACAAGTCTTAATGATTTCCAGTGTTTTTGAACAAGGAGATCAAATTACGTTTATGTTCATATATATTACAACATAACCAGGTAAATGAAAGCAATTCTCCTTGTGCTCTGGTAAATTAAAGGAATATGCTTCAAAGCCTATTTCTTTCCAGTATCATTTAATATCTATGGAAAAATCTATACGTAGTATTGGTAAAATGCAGGATTGTTATATACCATCATTTGAATCATCCTTAAACACTTGAATTTATATTGTATGATAGCATACTTGGTAATTGAAATTCCACAAAAATAGGGATGGTACACAATTTGCAAGTCCCCATCTCTATTATGATCCATAAAGTACATTAACAATCCATGCCAATGGTGCTAATACGATATGCTGAATGGCTGATATTATCAAGTTTATCAAATAAAAAACATTCAGTAAAATAGTAAGTTTCTCCTTTCTTAAGGTGCATTTTCATACACCTCCAAATGGGGAATGGATTTTCTTTAATGAAAGAAGAATCGTTTTTCTAGAGGTCAGCATTCAATTCTGTAGCATACTTGAAGAAACTGCATTATCTTCAAAGGCAGCCAAAAAGTATTCATTTTTAATCAGGATTTCAAAATTACAGCCTGCCTTTGCAACACTGCAGTTTTTATGATAAAATAATGGAAACGACTGATTCTATCAATATTGTATAAAAAGACTTTGAAACAATTGCATTTATATAATATGTATACAAAATTGTTTTGTAAATAGGTGTCTCCTTTTTTATTTACTTTGGTATATTTTTATGGTAAGCACATTTCAAATTAAGTATTAAGGCACAAAGACATGTCATGTATCACAGAAAAGCAACTGCTTATATTTCAGAGCAAATTAGCAGATTAAATAGTGGTCTTAAAACTCCATATGCTAACGGTTAGATGGTTATATTACAATCATTTTATATTTTTTTACATTATTAACATTCACTTACAGATTCATGATGGCTGTATTATGTGAATGTGAAATTTCAATGGTTTACTGTCATTGTATTCAAATCTCAACGTTCCATTATTTTAATACTTATATTATTAAACATACCAAAATGGTTTAACTCTATTATCTGAAATGCAAAATAATAAACTGATGATATCTTAACAAGAATTGTTAATTTTATTTTATAATTTGATAATGAATATATTTCTGCATATATTTACTTCTATTTTGTAAATCAGGATTTTGTTAATCAAATTCATTGTACTTATGACTAAGTGAAATTATTTCCTACACCTAATGTGTAGAAACAATATAAATTTTATTAAAATGTTTTCACCTTTTTTGAAAGACACAACAGTTTTATGTTATAATGACGAATTCTAGATTTCTGACTTCATTTTTAACATAAAAGTTTGGTTTGGAAATTTCAGGTCTGCCACTGGAGTTCTCATGAGTGAAATTCTTGTTAAATTGGTTCTGGCCAAGTTGCTTTAAATATACGAAAGCAAGGAATAGTTACACTTGTTTCATTTCTCTTTATCTTGACCTGAAAACTATTTATATGTTTTCATAGGTTCAATTTCCAAATGCATTGCAGTTGGCAAGGGTATATAGTCCTAGAGTTACAAGTTCTAATGAAATCACAGGGACACAGAGAAGCTGCATTTTTTTCTTAGCATTTAATGACACTGGCACATTTTATCTGAGCTTTGGGGGCATGAATTTTCAAATTAAATTGAAAAACAATTATAAAGTACCTAGACGTCCTTAAGTGTAACATTGTATATAATGTCTTTGAAGTGGACTCTCTTCACTACCCCTTATCAGTTTAGTAACTTAGCTATGAAGCAGTCACTAAATCCAATAGAAGTTATTAAAATTCTATCTAGTGTATGGTTCCTAAATAAGTAATTTATAATTAATATAAATGTAATTTTTAACCATCAATAATATCACAGCAATTTACATTCATACAAACTAAGTGTAGTAGTTTCTCTGGTTTTAATATTGAGACATTTAACATTGACGAATCTGGAGTTGTAAGGGGGTTGCCCCTGTGAACGAAGGACCAACTATGGGGATGAGGTGAAACCACTCTGAATTATACACACTAGAAGCTACTTCTAGGGTCATGAATATACCTGATCCAAAAGTCTGGGTCAGTAGGCCCATTAACGTACCTTAGGCTCTGGAGGACAAATAACTGGGGTCCTTGACCTCTCTGGTGTGAGGAAGGAACATCTCCATTTTCTAGACCTAGTTACAGAACTCCCTAATTTTATACTCACCCTTCTCTTGCAGCCCAGGATCCCATCACCAATTTCACCTGGACATTTCCTTTTCTTGCCTAGGTCTCAGAAATGGCAAGGGTACTCATCACTTTCATTTAGGTACCCCAAGAATATTCAATTATGATATCATACTAATCTCTGAGAGTTTCAGAAAACTTGATGTGAATTTCAATGTGGTACATCAGTTTTAATATTCTATTTTGTAATATTTCTCATACTTCCCACAAACCTATACTAGTTAAAAATACATACATAAATATAAAAACAAAAACCCTCCCAAACTCTATACTCTTAAAAAAGATTTCTATTTATTTGTTTGTTTGTTTGTCTGTTTACTTATGGGGGGGTGGGAGAGAGAAAGAGAGCATAAGCAGGGGGAGCAGTAGGCAGATGGAGAAGCAAGCTCTCCACTGAGCAGGGAGTCCAATGTCGGACTCAATCCCAGGACCCTAATATCATGACCTGAGCCAAGGCAGGCACTGAACCAACTGAGCCACCCAGGCATCCCTACTCTATTCTTTTTGTATTCAATTTGGTTTTTGCACTTTCGTATAGAACTTTATTTTCTTTGAAAAAGAAGGCAGTAATTTGATATTGACAATAATTAAAAGAGAACTAAATTATTCTATCCCAGAAATGAGAACAAATTTATTTCACTTTAAACCATGACAGACACATTATAGGATGTCAATGACCCTTTTGGAATCTGTTGAAAACTAAAGACAGTCTCACCAGAAAAAATAAAACACAACTTTGCATATAGTTTCAGGGAATTTAGGGCCTCCCTAGGGTGCATTCATAGAACCTTTTACAAACTCTTGTTTTTTTCTTCTTAAGACAAAAATTATTTTTTATGAAATAATACAATATATTTATAATGACTACTTCCCAATTAATGAGCTTTATTCATTAAACAATTTGAGTGTTGCTAAAGGAAAATAAATTTCAAATCAGCCTATATGTCTTAACATGGCTAAAAACCCTTACTATATACCAAAACATTTTGTTCTTAAATATCATCCAATCACCAACTGGCAACTCTGTGATAGATTAAACTAGACAACTAAAAAGGACTTCAAAGTATGAAATCAGATTTATGTGTCAAAAACAAAACCAGGCTATCATCAGGGTTACTGATGTGTGGGTGTCAGAATTAGGAGGGTATGAGATGGTAATATTTATTGAGCACCTGAATTGTGTCTAACACTTTTGTGACATGCTCAGCATGCAAGAAATTGTTGTTCCCAATTCACAGATGAGAATTTTGAGGAACTGTGACAATGGGAGGTAACTCAGTGCGCAGCCTGGATGTGAACTAAGAGCAATTTGACACAATGATTCATTACTCTGGTTTTAATTCTTCACCAAGCCCTAGTGCAGAATGAAACTATATTTGTTAATGTTTATATTTTGTTATATATCCTTACTGAATTCTGCATTGGTTTCTGCAAAAGTTTGTGTGGCTACATTATAGTGGGGGAGGGTAAAGTTGGTATTAAAGAGAAGGAGGACGAAGAGAGGATAACCAAGGAAGTAAAATGTGCACGAGGACGAAGAGAGGATAACCAAGGAAGTAAAATGTGCACACCGAAATAGAAATGGGTCAGTGTCATAGGATATGAGACCTGGAACAGGTCTTAGAGATCATCTAATTTACATAAAATGGAACAGAGGTCTAGGGAGAGGGTTGCCCAAAGTTATAAAGAGAATTGGTTCAGGAACTGAGATAAAAGCTCTAAAACGCTAGACAAGAATGCATGGTGGCTAAGAGTGAGAAGAATGATTTCAAAGGACAAAATGCAAGAAAGCTAAAAACAGAACCAAAAATGCTTTGAGTCAGTTGTTAGCTGGGAAAAGTCAAAAGAAGACACTAAATAAATGTTCATAAGATTATCACAGTTCACATCTATTTAAACAAATCTTTTATCAACTTGGAGATTTTCTTGGACAGATAGACTCTAATGGGAAATCTATGGTCATATGCACCTAAAACCATTACTTTATTGTATATAGTAATAAAAAGTTAAAATAATAATATATTAATAATTAAATTTTCGAAGTGCTTTCACATTAATGATGTAATTTGATCTTCATGATGCTGAAATTCAGTATTATTATGGTCATATTCATTTCAAAAAAGGAACTGAGGCTAAAAAAATTAAACTGCCCAAGGAAACAGCATTTATATTTATATATTAATTATATAAGAAATAGAAATCCAGATCAGTTACTTTTTTTGATCATTCTTTCCAATGTTACTTATTAAAAATGTAGGATGCTAAAAATTCATTTAAATACTGGATGCTCACTTTTTAAAATAAGACACATGAATACTGACCTATAATATATTTAAGAAATTAAACCATAGTCTAAAATGTGATATGCAGAGGGCGCCTGGGTGGCTCTGTGGGTTAAAGCCTCTGCCTTCAGCTCAGGTCATGATCTCAGGGTCCTGGGATCGAGCCCCGCATCGGGCTCTCTGCTCGGCAGGGAGCCTGCTTTCCCCCCCACCCCCCCGCCTGCCTCTCTGCCTACTTGTGATCTCTCTCTGTTGAATAAATAAATAAAATCTTTTAAAAAAAATAAAATAAAATGTGATATGCAATCAAGACTTGCCTGGCATGTGATGAATAGTGTTGAAATTTCATTCCCATGATCATTCAGTTCTAGTTTACACACTGCAAAACATATCAAAGTAAACCATACTCATTCAGATCATCCCTATGTAAGATGTCAAGCAATGCAAAATGGTACTAAATTTAGTTCATTCATGTCCAGATGGAATTTTACAGAGAATGTCTTTGGAAAATGAATACATTTTAATTAGATAGCATGCATGGTTTACAGCAAAATTATCTTTGTTGCCATTTAAAACACTAAATGGAGGGAATGTTTACATATATTTTACTAGATTACCTTTCAAAATCAATCAATATTATATTCTGTCAAGAACACAAGATACTTTTGAAGATAAGATTTTATATATGAAGTTGCCCATTTTATCTGACAGGCATAAAATGTATATGTAATAATGACAAATAACTCCCTAATAATCTGCTATAAAAATTGAATAGTTCACTTCAGCTATGGTTTAACATTACACTAAATATTCCTGATACAGAAATACATAGCTTAGCAATGAAGCAAAGATGTACATGTTTAGTTTTCATTGATTCCAGTTTTGGATTATTATAAGATAGAAAAGTTTTTAACAATGTAATGCTATTATTTCTGCTCCATAATAAAGGTAGTTTTTAATTAAATACATACATGTATGTTCTTTCTTAAAAAACTGACTTCAATTAAATATTGTTTTATTAGTTCTACATATGCACTCTAGGCAAAATACTATTCACTGAATTTAAATTCTAGAAATCTAAAACATATTTCTAGATTCTGATATTAAGGAGATCTGTTGAAAAGTTCTCCTGAGAAGGAACAACAGATAAATTTGTTTCAATTAATCTAAAGGTAACTTTAAACCAAAAAATATAAATAGATTAAGCTACTAAATAACATCTTTTATTTATTTTACTAACAACTCAAGATTATTCTATTAAGAAAGCCTTTTCCCAATAAGTGTTATGCTTTTTTTTTTTTTTTTCCTAACGTCTTATGAAGGACCCTATTCAGAACAAAATTTGATTATGCGGTTTTGGCCATGGATCCTCCACAAGACTTTCCCAGATCCGCTCCCACGGACACTAACTCCAACTAAGAAGCCAAACGTCTCTTGGCTCTATTCCCATGGAACTCAGAATTTTGGCATCCTCCACCAGCCAAAAACAAAACATGTCAATACAAGGACGTTTGCCTACATCGTGACATCAGATCCTCATAATACTGAGACAGAATTCTGAAAGTAAAAATCAAGCATAAAACACCAATTTACTGAGCACACTGAAGTGACTGTGGGAGAAAATCCAAATTGTTAAATGGAAACAATCAGGCAGTCATTGAGGCAGCTACTTGGCTTCAAGCTCCTAGAATATCTTCCTGAAAAGCTTCATACTTCTCAGCAACTCAAGTAATGGCATGAGTTATGTGGCTGCCTGTACCCTAAGTAAAGAATTTCTATTAAGGAAACTCAGGTCATCTTGGGCTCTGAACCAGGCCAGGTGCCATGGGATAGCAAAAAAGAGTAGATGAAGGTAGTCCTCCCCACTTGTAGATGTGCCTTGGTCACCAGCAAAATTGTCCCAAAGACTAGAATCTACCAGGACCTGTGTCTTAGAGCAAACTTAAGTTTTTTACAGCTCTAGAGTCAGACAGGATTCTGAGGATGTAGCATAGGACTGATGAAAATCTATTTAGGGTCCCATCTACTCATAGGTCAAGATGCATTCCTATGACTGAAATATTGAAAGTGGGACTCTTCTGGGAGAAACAGCCCTGCAACTGCAGTGTTCACAGAACTCTCTTCCTTGCTGATAAATGTGGACAGACTATCAATGGTTGGCCTTACCTTGATCAGATGCTTGACCAAAGATTCCTGCTACTGGCCAAAGACAGCATGTCATTTTGGGGCAGATTGTTTGCCTAAACCTCAAATTTGGCTTTATATCTGTTGACACAACATACACTGTGTTGACACAATACTTGTTGTATTGTGGACCAGGTGTATTATCTGATTATATATTCTATTCAGCATGGAAAGAAATAAACCACCTAAGAAATAGAATTTTGGACAAGGAACAGGAGCATTTATTTTTGAGAAGAAAGCATATTGTATAGACATTATTATGTCTGTTTTTAAAGTGAAGAATTTGGGTTCATAGATGCTTGTGATAATAAGTGACTAAGATACATGATGGAAGGAATACAGATGAAATGTGGTGGCGTAATTTTTAAATCATTAGTTCCAAAGTGAAAAAATACAACTTTCTAATTGTTGTAAAACTGTTGTCAGCTTTTAGCTCAAGTCCCCTTGTGCTCTATTGCCATTTCTGCTTTATAGAGGCAACCCTGTAATGTCAACGGGAACTGTTCTAACAATGCTTATCAGCTCTTTGGACCTCACCCAGAAAGAAAACTCTCTGGACCAATATCCCCCCACTCCCAAATCTCCAAACTCAGAGGAGGATTGTAATGTGTCTCTCCTTTTCATGTCCAGCTCAGCCTAAGAGGTAGGGCACCAAAAAAGACTAATGACTAAAGCTTCTCTCTTCTCATCAAATTCACTTCCATCATCAGCTCATGAGATCTTTATGTGAGAAGATATAGTAATAGATTCTGGATGACTAAATCTATGTACTAATGCTTTCTATTTCATACCTGACCCCTAGACTCTTGAATTTAAAATTTTGCTACCTTTTTTTTCTTTTTTCTGATTCTAATCTGAAAGGCACCCTCTGGAAAATGTAACCTTTTAATAAATCACAGTGTTCATTCTCACTAATAATTAAAATGTAAATTAAAATTACTTACTATCCTTTCATTTACAAATGCAGTACATTTTTATATTAATATCTAGTGTTATAAGTAAGGATGATCAGAAATGAACACTCCACACATTACCTGATGAGTTGCCTCCCAATATTTAACATAACCCTTAAAGATTCTATATATTGATTTTATTTCTAAAATTTTAGCCATAGAAAATCAAGGTATAAACATTTATGTAAAATCACAATCTTTTTATTTTAAAAAATTGGAAATAACATATGTTCCAACAGCAGGATATGGTTACATTGATTATGATAGATTTTGTAATAGCATACTCAAATTTAAAGACTATGTGTATAGATGTATACATGATATATGTACACACACACACACACTTATTCATTTAAAATGCTTTCTGCTGTAAATAACAGAAACCCCAATTCAAATGTGGCTGAAGCAGTAGAAAATGTATTCTCTTATATAACTCTAAAGGCAGGTATAAGGCAACTCTAAGTACAGCAAGATCAGTAGCTCAATAATGTCAATGAAGACTTAGATTCCTTCTACCTTTTCATTCTGTCAACCTCATAGTTTGCTGGGCCCTTAGGCTGACACTCAGCCCAGTTTGCTGGCCCCTTAGGCTGTTACCCTTGTAATCAATCAGGGTTACAGGCCAGCAGAAGCAGTTTGCATGACAATGTCCATGTAAACTGAAGGAAGGGAGCCATGTCGCTGTGTGTGTGTGTGTGTGTGTGTGTGTGTGAGAGAGAGAGAGAGAGAGAGAGAGGAGAGAGAGTGTGTGTGGGCATGTGTATGAAAATATCTTTTTGCAGAGTCAAAGGATATGATTATCCTTTATTTTAATAGCTATTACCCATTTGTACTCTATAGAAAGGTTGTACCAATTCATATTTCTGTTAACAATGTATGAGATTATCTAGTTTCCCGCACCTTCTTCATTCCTATTTCTAGTCTGGTAGGTGAAAAATGGTATCTGATCATGATTTTAATTGCATTTTTCTTATTTTGAGTGAGATTATTAATCTTTTCATGTTTAAGAATCATCTGTACTTCTTTCCCCGTTAACTGTTTGCTTTTGTCTTTTGCTCATTTTTTGTATTAGGTTAGTATTTTTTTAAAAAATCTACATATTAAGAAATTAGCTACAACTATTTCAGATTTTCACTTGTATTTTGACTTTGTGATTTCTTGTGTGTGTGTTTTAATACAGAATATAAAATATTTGTATGATGTCAAATATTTTAGTCTTTTTTTTTTTTTGAAGATTTATTTATTTGACAGAGAGAGACATAGCGAGAGAGGGAACACAAGCAAGGCGAGTGGGAGAGAGAGAAGGAGGCTTCCCACCCACAGAGCAGGGAGCCCGATGTGGGCTTGATCTCAGGACCTTGGGATCATGACCTGTGCAGAAGGCAGATGCTGAATGACTGAGCCATCCCGGTGCCCCTATTTTAGTCTTTTTTCATGGCTTCCATTTAGGTGTCATAGAAAGACTTTTTCTACTATGCCTCTATACTTTAGAATGTATCTTATATTTTCTTCTAATATTTTTAGGGCTTATTTACTTTAAAAATCTTATTTTTTAAAAGATTTATTTATTTATTTATTTGTCAGAGAGAGAGAATGAGAGAGAAAGTATGTGCGAGCACAAGCAGGGGGGGTGGTTGGCAAGGGGAGAAGCAGACTCCCCATAGGGCAAGGAGCCCAATGCAGAACTCGATCCCAGAACCCTGGGATCATGACCTGAGCCAAAGGCAGATGCTCAACTGATTGAGCCACCCAAGCATCCCTACTTTAAAAATCTTTAATAGTGTCCAATTTATTTTTCTTCAGATGATTATCCATTTATTACCATTTATAATACTATCTTTACCATGATAGTGATTTGAAATGTGGAATGATGCATAATGGACACTTATCCTGACCACGTGGATCCTTAGATCCAAAAAGTTCTTTTCATAAAATTAAGCAGTAACACAGGATGCCTAAGAGTCAAGTCAGGAAACCTCTTAAAATCTAACCACAACCAGTACAGACAAATGTTACCAACACTAGTTGGTAACAGTGTTTCTGTCCAGCCCAGAAATGACCAGCTGCAGTCCTTCTCATACTCCATTTATTCCGTCAATAATTTTAAGTCTTCTATTGTTGTATATTACTTCCTACTTCAATTTAGGTGTCGGATATTTAGCCCACAACAACCAAATCCTTGAGAGGTAAGGGATGGTGTCCCTTACCTCTACTAATGCCAAGCCAAGAACCCTTTCTCCCAGGACTCCAGAGGGAAAAAATTACACATTCCTCTCCCCCAAAGTCACAAAGCTTCTCCTCAGTTATACAACCCAATATATCATTCAGCTTCCTAAAGGAGCAATGTTTTCCTCCAACTATGATGAGAAGAGGAGGCAATGAAAATAATTCAGAACGTCTCTGGTACTTCATCTCTGAGATAACATCAATTCTGTTCATATTTGTATGATATCCTATTAGATTTTACCCATTCTTTGAGTACTAGACTCTACTGCAGGAGCTGAGAGAGAAGAGAAGCAGCATAAATCATGTCTCTCACTCAAGGAACTCACAGGCTAGTGACAGCAGAGAAGCAAACAGTCAAATTTAATAAAATGTAACAAACAGTTTACATAGGGTGCTGTGGGAGAGGACAGGAAATTCACCTCAGCCATACTGGGAGTTCACTGAAGACTTAAAGGAGAAGATGATGTTAGCAATGTATTTAATAATGAATAAAAGTTGGTGAGTGAGTAAGGAGAAGGAATAAATGAGGAAGAAGAAGGAAGAAGGGCATTCCAAAATAATCACCCCTCCCCCCACATACACAGAGGCACATACATGCAGTCATAAAAGAGCACAATGCCTTCCAGGTTCTGCGAGTATTCCAGAATGGTTGGAGGGATGGGGCCTCAGGCAGTGACAAGCACTGAGGGTCAAAGGGTAGATGGAGAGCTAGTACATTCCTTGTGTATCTTCTTAAGCAGTTTGTGCTTTGATATGGTCAGCGATAAAAGCTAGCAAAACACTTTAATCAGGAAGCAAAACGGTTGGATGTAAAAAACCCACTTCAAATAAGGTGTTTTAACCTTTTTTTTGTGCCAAGGTCCCTGTGATATCTGATGAAGGCTGTATATCCCTTCTCAAAATAATGTTTTAAGTTATAAACATATTTTAAATGTGACATAATAAAACCTGATAGCATAAAAACTTAATAAAATAACAATATCTAGTAGTAATTTAAATAACCATCAATTTAAAAGTAGTAATGAGCATAAATGAGATATGGGCAAAACCCGCAATTTGACATGAAATATTTGTGATTTCTACTGGTGACATGGTTACAGATACTATGAATACTTTTGTGCTTTCAAGCCTACATGCAGAATGGAAAAAAAATGTCAAATTTCAGTTAAATAGCAGCTAAAATAAAGATGCAATTTCTCCCACACAATTCTCACATCCTCTAAATTCTATATAACAGTATAAATGAAGAAGTCCAGAGGTAGAAATAGGGATAACAAATTCAATTAGAAATCTATTTTACTAGTCTAGAGGAGAAGCAACGATGGTCTGAATATTAAGAGCTAATATTAATTGAGCAATTACTATATTGCAAGCACTGTTCAAAATACTGTTTATGATGATCCCATCTACAGAGTGAGGGCTATTATTAATCTATATTTAACAGGTAAAGAAACTGAAGCACAGAGAGCTAAGGAACTTCATTCAGTCCACATAGCTGGTGAGTTAACAGAACCAGATTTTGAGCTGAGGTGGTCTGACTCAGAACTTGACTCTTATCCACTATGGGGGCAGTGAAAATGGTAAGGAATGTGTTAGAAGCATGTAAGAAATAGAACAAGACATGCAGAAGCATGAAGACAGGAATCTACAAAGAAGCCCAGATAAAGTGGATGTACTGTAAAAATATTTCCACCTATTTTTTTTTCTTCTTAGTAATTCTTCCTGCTTCTCTCCCAGTAGACTTTTGGTCAGCGAGGGCAAACCATGAGGCTCACTGCCCACTGGGAAAGTAGAGAAAACACTAACTAAGAAATTGGGATTTAATATAATTTTTTTTTTTTCTGGGCAGAAGAAGGAGAGAGAAAGAAAGTGAGAAAGTGAGAGAATACATCCAGGTATCCTTGCTCCCTTCCTGTGGTCAAAATTTGGCTGAGAGTAGTAAGTAGAGGAGAAAGATACAGACAAATCTAAGAGAATCAAAGAATCCTGGGGCTGGTGCCCTGATTCCTGTGTAGGATGGCAAGTCAGAAACCTTTAAGAGACATCCTCTTCTTGAAGATGGTCCTATATCTAATGTGATGGCAGAGTGGTTGAGTAGCAATGATTGGGAAGGTGGCTACAACGAAGGGCATTTACATGGGATCCTGAACTCTCTGGTTTCTGAGAAAACATCTAAGAGCCACCAAGGTCTCCAAGGGGGAACAGCATGTTGAATGGTCTGCTAGGTGCAGATGAGGATGACAAAGTACAGCGACCTCATAACTGGAGGCAATAGTGTCGTCACTGAAAATTAGGTGAAACCAGCAACATCTCAGTGGCTACCAGACAGTGGATACTCAGTCCTCAGGTAGCCCAGCTAAATTCAAGCTGATGCATCAGAGGAAATGACGACGCCCTTAGACAAAACAAACAAAGCATTTCAATAAGAAGCCTGAGAGGAAGGAGCAGAAAACTCTTCTCCAATGCCAGGAAGTTAGGTGAGCTTTTCTACTCCAGATTCATTTAGAAAAGCAAAATAGGATAGGAGAGAAACATTCTGATGTGACAAATGCGGAAAAACTATAAGAGACATCCCCTCCCCAAGACCTAAATCCTTTTAGGTGATGTCTAAATCATTTTTATTTTTTAAATTGTGGTTAAAAAAAACATGACATAAAATGTACTATCTTACCATTTTTAAGTGTACATTTTAGTAAGGTTATCTATATTCACATTGTACAACAGGTTTCTACAATTTCTTCATTGTATAAAACTGAAACTGAACACATGGAACAACTCCCCCTTCCCCTCACCACTACCCACAGCGGCTCCAGGCCAACATCATTCTATTTGTGTTTCTGAGTTTTGATTATTTTATTTTTTAAATTTTTTTAAAGTAGGCTCCAGGCCCAGCAAGGAACCCAACATGGGGCCTAAACTCAAGACCCTGAGATCAAGACCTGAGCTGAGACCAAGAGTTGGATGCCCAGCTGACTGAGCCACCCAGGCACCTCCTGAGTTTGATTACTTTTAGATACCTCATATAAATGAAATCATACAGTACTTGTCTAGAAAAAAAAATTTTTTTAACTGGAAAACAGATAACTTTGATGAGCAAACTCAATCACTTCCCATCATTAGAAGGAAGCAAGATGAGATTGGTTTAAAGAAATTAAATTAGATCCTTCACCCCCAGTCTGCAACTGTTACAACGCAGCCCCGCTAGACGTAGGGTCAGATCATGGACCCTAAGGAAAAAAGAGACTCCTCAGACTCTGGAGCTTGACTCTCAGGCTCAAGAACAACACTGTGTCAGCTGAGCCCTGTCTCTTAGAAAGCCAGCTTAGCTTCGCTATGATTTCTTGGTTCTTTAAAACTGTTCTTCACACCCACACTAATAGCTGCAGGCATTCCTTCTACTCTGGCTTTGGAGTCCATTCTCTAAATATGACTTGTATTTAGGACTTGAGTTGTCTCTGCCTTCCCTTCCAAAAAGTCTCAATACTTTGAAAATTCAGAGTCTAAGCAAAGGGATATACTTTACCAAACTTTGCATAGCATTTTTTTTTTATTTTTCTTTCTACAGGATTTTGTCCTCACATCAGGCTGACTTGGATCTCCAATCTAAGATTTATAATCACTCCATGGTGCAGATATGAGCTGTGTCTAAAATCCTGGGCATCCTAGACAGGTTCTGAATGACTACAGCATTTGGTGCAAATAAATATTACCGTGGGACTATGTCTAGCTTTCAGTATGGGTGGGACTATTTCCAGCTTTCAGTATGGGTAGCTATGGCAAAGAATCATATCGAGTTGTAGAAATCCAAAAGAAATTAAGTCTGTTTACTTTATCGGTAGACTTCTAGGCTGTCTGCTCCCTGGGGGCTGAGTCATTTCAGGTCTCACTGGAACTTTCTCCCAATTCAAGGAATCATTAATAACATCCTTATCAAGCAGCTATTTGGCCTTCTCTGAAAATAAAATGAGACCTTATACTTTCTTGGTTGACAGTTTAACTGCTACGTTGTGCTATAAATTTCAAAGATATATAATTTTTTTTAATTGCCAAAATTTCTTTAATAGTGTAGAGTAATTCCTGTGTACTTACATCACATATTGGATAAAGCTTGCACCTTACTAAAGTTGTCCATGTACTTGGTCTTCTAGGAAACCGTTCCAGCAGTTTTAATCTGTTATGCTTAAAGAATGTACTAGATAAAGATCTAGTATAGGGCCTTACTGTTTGTGGCACTCAATTAATGGTAGCTGAAAATGACATGTTCATAATACTAACATATCTGAATCTATTCTATGCCATATCAAAGCAAGAATAAATAAAGTACCTTTAATTTTCTAATTAAATTGAAAATACATCATAGTCTTAAATCCAGGATTTTTCAAAACTTTGATGACTAAAAAAAAAAGGGCTGTCAAGAATCTGGAACTCCTGACTTAATCAAAGTATTTCACCAAGTCAAAAGATAATGTTCTAGGATGCCATTGTTTATACTTCTTTTCCAAAATACTTAATGGCAATGACACTTTTTCATTTTAAAAAGAATCTATTTTAACCCTACTTATAAGGTGTGTTTCTTCAGTGGCAGCTTCCTTTAATCAGAAAAAATGAATGTTCTGTAATCTGTAATCTTGTAAGATACAGCCTGAGTTAAGCCCCGACTTTGCTAAATCCAAACATGCTGCAAAGATCAAGTCAGCTGTACTGCGCCATGGCCCACAGCCACACCGTGATTTGGGGAGCACATGGTTGGCAGGGATGTACCGTGGTCTGTCCAAGAGAACTCTAGCCAGGATCTTGCCAGCAGTAAGCAGCAAGATGTCTTGATAGTTGCCTCTGTGAGTCTTATTTCTTTGAGTAATAAAAATAACCAAGCACTTGAGATCAAAGATTTATTAGTAGCAGAAATTTAAAACTCCAAAATTTGAAGAGTTTTCCTAGTTTGAAATTTCACACTGAAGTTCACTGAATTTTTCACTGAAACAGTGTGTCCACTTTGGGAAACAGCTGGGCTATTTCCTATAAAAATAAACATCCCCCCCCATGACCTAGCAATTCCACACCTAGGTATTTACCCAAGAGAAATAAATACATATATCTACAGAAAAGCCTGTATGCAAATGTTTAAAGTGGTTTCACTTATAATAGCCTAAAACAGGAAACAATCTAAAGTCCACCATCTGTTGAATAAACAAACTGTGATACATCCATAAAATAGAGAAAAACTAAACAATTATTGATACATGCAACAGCATGAAGGAATCTCACAAGCTTTATATTAAATGGAAGAGGCCAGACACAAAGGCTCCATATTGTTTGAATCTATTTCTGTGGACATTCTAGTGGCAAAATTCTAGTTACAGAAACAAATCAGTGGTTGCCTGAAGGTGGAGATGGGTAAAGAAACCAAGTGGCATGAGGGTAAAGATTTTGTAATAGAAATGGTCCATATCTTGAACATGCACACACCGTGTATGTTTATTGCAGCTATTCAAACTTTACATTTAAAAATGGTACATTATATGTTATATCAGTAAGACCTCAGTAAGTTGCCTTTAAGAAAATTTGGGGCAGGGACAGTGGGTAGGGGAAGAGATGAAACTAGACTGGCCATGGCTGAAATGATGGAACCTGGGTGATGAGTCACAGGGGATGCACTAAATCACTCTCTCTACTTCTGAAGATGTTTGAACTTTTCCATAATTAACAGTCAAAAATTTATTTTTGAACCATAGGTTGCTAGGTTTGTGCTTCCTACAACCCTCCGACCATCTTGCACTACTTTTCCTTAAAGTATAAAGCTAATGGAACTTCACGCAACCGATTAAAGAAAAAAGTCCATTAGCTGTTTTTCAACACGTGTACACAAATTAACAATCATGAAAACTACCTGAAAAGCCATTGTCAGCAAAATCATAGTCAAGATTCTTAAAAACTAAGTTCGTTAGAAGCAAAAATACTTAGAAGCGCCTCTATAGATATTTCTCTGGTCTTTTAAAATTCAACCAAGTACGACACAAAACATTGATTTAAACATAACAAAAATGAAAAGAATAATGTTGTAATTATTCATCACTAAACCTCTCTAGGTGTCTACTACATGTTAAACACACTGTAATCTCTCCTTTGAGGAGCCCACAGATATAAACACAATAGGCTCCAACACAATTGCTAAGGGTGTGGAAAGAAAAACGAACACTCCTGCCAAGCGGAGAGTGGGTCTAGCTGGAGAGAGGGATGGTGAGAGGACTAGGAAAGAATCTGCAGAAAGATAAGCTAGAAGTTTACTCGGCCAGGAGAGCAATGTGGTTGTGAGAGGAGGGCAGGGAAGGAGGGAGGGAGAAGGAAAGGGGGCAGGTTCTAAGGAGATGGAACACCACAGGCAAAGACACGAAGGCAGAAGTACAAAGCATATTTGAGGACGGCCTGGAGCAATTGTACGAAGGCGGCAAAACAAAGCTGAATAATTCATCCATGATCAGCTCAATCTGTTACTGTCAAATCTATGACTTGTGCAGTTTATAAATGCATAATGCTAATAAATTCAGGAATTTATTCCACAAATAGATAAACTGGTTTTGTGCAATGGTCACAAATTATGTCCATAACTCTGGTCAGCTCATCTGCAAAGCTATGCAGTTAACCTTCAGGTCAGACTCTGGACTATAGTTATATTTATTGCCTCTACTGAAACGCCAATTTAAATTTCAGGCCACTTTATTTTTGCCTATCCACACTAGCATTTAAGATTCACTCTGTTTAATGGAGGGCATTGTGAGAAGAAAGGGAAGGGGAAATGGGGGGAAATCAGAGGGGGCGATGAACCATGAGAGACTGTGGACTCTGAGCAACAAACAGAGTTTTGGAGGGGCGGGGGTGGGGGGTTGGGCGAGCCTGGTGGTGGGTATTGAGGAGGGCACGTATTGCATGGAGCACTGGGTGTGGTGCATGAACAATTAATCTTGTGACACTGAAAAAATAAAATAAATATTTTTGGGGAAAAAAAAAGATTCACTCTGTTTAGCCTTTTCTTAGCAACCTGGGAGGAGTTACAGAAGGAGAGAATAATTTGCTAGTTAAATTGAGATCTCCACATAACCATTAACCAAGGAGCACTATGAAGCCACACAGTCACACTCCTGCTAGAGAGTAGAAGCTTGCAATTAACAAAATCATTAGATTATTGTTACAAGTCTGCTTCTTTGTTCAACCTGGCTAAAAGCTTGTTGCTGGTGTGGTTCAGGCTAAACACACATACAGACCCGCATACCATCATGATCCTTTTTTGAAGAAAAAATTGTTCTTATTGTATGATACTAGTGAGGATCAACACTTTCCTTTCTCCTCTCCTTCATCCATTACCAATTAGGGAGGCTTGGATGGGCTTCTTTTATTTATGACTCTCTAATATATAAAGCAACGATCATTTATTTATTTATTTGGAAGAGAGAGAGAGAGTGCGCACATGTGAGTGGGGGAGGGGCAGAGGGGAAGCGAGAGAGAGGGAAAGAATCTCAAGCTGACTCTGTGCTGAGCATGGAGCAAGACGAAGGGCTCAATCTGAGATTATGACCTGAACCAAAACCAAGAGTCAGATGACCCACTGAACCACCCAGGTGCCCCTAAAGCAATGATTTTTTAATGACATGTTAACTACATTGAAAAACAATATTTTCGGTAGCATTTAATTTTTAGTGATGTAAATTCTTATACATTTAAGAGCATATTGATGCTTCTAAATTCCAAGGAGAGAATAAATTAGAGGAATCCTTATGGATGATAAGTGGTAACAACTTAATGCTTTGTATTATTTAATGACCCAAAAGATAGACTAAACATTTCACCAGGAAAAAAAAAAACAACACTCAGATGTAATAATAAAGGAATCTACTTGGAAAAACACAGATGGTCAATTTTAGAAGTAAAGTAATCTAGTCAAAGAGCAGGCCCAAACACACTTTTCTACCACACAAGCAGATTTGAGCCTATTTAAAAAGGCACATTAATAGGGGTGAAGGGAGTTCAGGTCAGTTAGTCCTTGGCACCTCAGTCAAGATTGCCAGCATAGTTATCAATTAATGTTGCAGTGGTTTCAGTAATGCATACACGTGTCAAATAGGAACTATACTGAGTCTGCCACTTCATTTTACACACGATCCTGAACACCTGTCAGGTCGTGATGATTTTTCAGTCACTACTGACCCAGGATAAATTTTAACAGGTGACAGGCTTTGGATCAAATTACCAATTCCCTGAGGCATCCAGTCCTCCCAATCCTAAGTATTTTTGGCATGATTTATATGCTCTTTAGCTTCCTTTATAATGTAATTTAGAGTTAGGTCAATTCTAGAACTACTTCTGAAATGTGAGAAAGTACCTAGTGTTCAGTTTTCAAAGTCCCCTTAACAGAAAACTATAAACAATAGAACATAAAGGAAAAATGTGTTTTATTACAACTTTAATGTTTTACTGTGCAAAATAAAAGCAGGCATTTCTATGTTGGTCTTATAAATTAGATATGAAATTTTAGCAGTCTAGGGATCTAAATGTCTGAGGACAGCTGATTTATAAGAAAAAGGTAAAAACTAATCAGCATGGAATTTTTAAAAAATATTTAATTTATTTATTTGACAGAGAGATAGCGAGAGAGCATAAGTAGACAGAGAGGCAGGCAATGAAAGAGGGAGAAGCAGGCTCTCCGCTGAGCAGGGAGCCCGATGCGGGGCTAGATCCCAGGATCATGGGATCATGACCTGAGCTGAAGGCAGCCACTTAATGGTCTGAGCCACCCAGGCACCCACAGCATGGAATTTAAGAACTTAAACAATCAGGCGTTAGCTTACTTTCCCAGACTTACTTCTCTATGCTGACCTTCTCTACTCCACACCTCATTCTCTTAAACACTCGAGTATACACAATTTCCAACACTATTTAAACACCTTCGAGCCTTCACTAATATTGTTCCTTCTGCTTGATACAACCATACCCCCTCTGCCTAGCAAAACCTTCAAACTTCTGACCCCTTACTTCTGTCTTAGCAGATGATGATAGCCTTCTACGTCATGGAGAAAAAAAGCCAGTATCCCCCATTTGTACATGCCAGAAAACTGAGTTATCTTTGGTGGACCCTCTCCTTCACCTTTCCAAACTAGCCCATCACTAGTTGGGCTAAACACTAAATCCTAGTGTTCTTAAAATCCCAGAAGCCATGACTTTCTTTTCATTTCCACAGCAATCCAGGTATATTATATTATGCCTAGACAACTACAGGTGAGACTAATTGGTTTTTCTATTTGTATTCCTGTCTCCGAATACATATCCGGAAGGAACCAAAGTGCCTCTTCCAAGGCTAATTTTGGAAATCTAGTTCATAATCTTGGCATATTGTGGTGAGCTAGATGTTAAAGCTGAGGTAGTAAATATAAATTTGGCACATCTATAGCAGGAGCTTGATAGAAAGCTACAGCCTCCATGAGGAGCTTAGGGTAACTGGTTATCGTAAATAGGTGTGGGTTTGAATAAATTCTCAAAACAGAATTGGCGACCTGTCACTTACTTTTCATGAATGTCCAGATAAGTCGTCACATTAGGGTTCACATTATCTGAACCCATAAGAATGCCAAAGGAAACGATGTAGCGAGAGATGAGAACAAGGTCTGAAACGTGGGGGCTCCTATATTAGAAGAATAGGAAGAGAAACCAGAAAACTGGCAGTAACAGAAATAGGAGAGCCAAGAAAGTACTGTGTGTATGTGTGTGTGTGTGTGTGTGTGTGTGTTTATTTTTATTACAAAATTGGATTAACTTCTGATAGATTCTAGAAGACATAGATAATAGAATTCTAAATTTCAAAAAATACACTTAGATAAATCTGGCAATGTGTCTGTACCAGGAAGAGGAAGCATTATTAAAAACCAGGGGCAAGAATATTATTAAAGAAGCAAGTAAAATGATGCAGGCATGAGGTGATTTTGTACCAAAGAAAATTAAAAAATTTAAATATTTACATATGTAACATGGAAGATCTTAAAAATAGAACTCCCAGGCATCTTATTCTATGAACCTATTTTTCTGCAGGGTAAACAGTCTTTCATTTCATGGAATAATAAATAATTTTTATGACTTTTTTAACCCCTATGAAAATCAAACAATACAGAAAATACAAACTAGTAAATAAAAATCATCTAGAAATCCCTCCTGTACAGCCATGCTGTTAACATTCGTGTGAACATTCCTCTAGAAATTTATATTCTTTCTACATACACACACACACATGCACACACACTGCTACATATATAGGTAATATGGTCAGCAAGCTACAAGGTGGCTGCCTGTTTCTGTAAATAAAGATTTATTGGAACCATAACCATGCTCACTTGTTTACACATTGAAAAGGGCTACTTTTGTACAACAGGAGAATTGTATAGTACGCAGAGACTGCATGACCCACAAAACTTAAAATATTTACTACTTGGCCTTTTATAGCACAAGTTTTCCAATCTTGATAGGCAGAATCATATTACACATGCTATATTGTAACTTGGTTTTTCAGTCAACAGTAGGTCATGAAAATTTCTACAGATCAATAAATACAG
Organism: Procyon lotor; assembly: GCA_028646535.1. NCBI lineage: Eukaryota > Metazoa > Chordata > Mammalia > Carnivora > Procyonidae > Procyon > Procyon lotor. The sequence continues at coordinate 37,230,246 of CM053605.1, forward strand.
ATCATCATTTTAATGGACACATTGGATTCCATCATATAAAGGAGCTATGGTTTATTTAATAGATTTCCATGCATGGATATTACAGTTCTAATTCTTCTATATTATAATCAATGTTGCTACAAACATCCTTACGTAGACATTTTACCACACTTGATCATATCCTTAAGATAAATTCTTAGAGGGGTCCATAGGCGGCTCAGTCAGTTAAATGGCTGCCTTCGGCACAGGTCATAATTCTGGGGTCCTGAGAATGAGCCCCGTATTGAGCTCCCTGCTCAGCAGGGAGTCTGCTTCTCCCTCTCCCTGTGCCCCTTACCCTGCTCATTCTCTCTCTCTCTCTCTTAAATAAATGAATGAATGAATGAATGAATGAATAATAGAATCTTAATTAAAAAAAAGAGAGAGAGAGGCACCTGGGTGGCTCAGTTGGTTAAATGTCTGCCTTCAGCTCAGGTCATGATACCTACTTCTCTCTCTCTCCCTCTGCCACTTTCCCTGCCTGTGCTCCTTCTCTCTCTCTCTCAAATAAATAAATAAATAATTTAAAAAGATAAATTCTTAAAGCTAGAACATATGGGTCAAAAATTCCATACATTTCACATTTTTAAAAAAGATTTTATTTATTTATTTGAGAGAGAGCAGAGAGAGAGATAGAGTGGGAAAGGGAGAAGTAGACTCCCTGCTGAGCAGGAAGCCTGATATGGGGCTCGATCCCAGAACCCTGAGATCCTGACCTGAGCTGAAGGCAGACGCTTAACTGAATGAGCCATCCAGGAGCCCCTATCCATTTTAAATTTGATGCATATTTCCAAACTGGCTTCCAGAATAAATTGAAACAACTTTCACTTTTATCAAGAAGGTATGAAAATGCACATTTTCTCTAACCCCTTGCCAATCCTGAGGATAAGCAAATATTCTGAATCTTGAATGGAAAAGAAAGATGTATCAGTCATTTCCATTTGTATTGCTTGATTCTTAAGGAGGTAAAACATCTTTCATGATTATTGGCCATTTGTGTTTTTCTTTATGAAATAATGGACTGCATTACTTTATATTTACATAAAAATGTACTTCACATACTTTGCCAATTTTTCTATTGGAGCATTTCCTAAACTGATTTGTAAGTGTGTCATATGTTAAATAATTCAATAGATGTTCAATATGATAAAAGAGGGGCTATGGCTATTTTCCACACCAAGAGGAACAAGTATGGTTCCTCCCTTCGTAGTGACAATCTAGAAAAGAAAGGAGTTATCATTTTATCTGACATGTAAAATGCAAAGACCTTCCTAATATTCAGTGAATTGTTTCATAAACATCTCTTGGGAAGAGTAATATCATAACTAGTCAAATCAGTTCATTTGGAAATTAATCCAATCATGGGAAATTTGGCTTGCCTCTAAAGCCTATATAGCGAGAATCCTCCTAATGAGGTTCTTAAATTTCCTAGCATGTTAATAATAGCTTTTTATGACTAGAATAATCATTTTTTCTACTGCTTATAAACCTCAAACAATAAGTAAAAATAAAAAGGAGAAAATGAAAACCACCTAAAACCCTTCATACAGAGGGTTTTTTTTTTGTTTTTTGTTTTTTTTTTTAAAGATTTTATTTATTTGACAGAGAGAAACACAGCGAGAGAGGGAACACAAGCAGAGGGAATGGTAGCAGCAGAAGCCGGCTTCCTGCCGAGCAGGGAGCCCGATGTGGGGCTCCATCCCAGGACCCTGGGATCATGACCTGAGCCAAAGGCAGACGTTTAACGACTGAGCCACCCAGGCGCCCCCAGAGGGTTTTTTTAATGTTTATTTTTGCTTCTCCCCACTAATTAAGCATACCTGAGATATATATTAGGGAATGAGGATAATCAGAAAGCTAAGCAAAGAATGGGAACTTAAAACAAAGAATAAAGGAAATTTGTGCAGACAGCAACAGATTATAATTGAAACATTCTCTGCTCTTGAGATTTCTTCTGGGATATAAAAAGCAGGCAGTTAAGAACTGAATTTCATACACAAAATTACATTTTAAAGTTCTACAGTGACTAGTCTGATCATTTTTTATAACTTTGCAAAATAAAACAAATAAACAAGTAGCCTCACATTTAAATTTATGGATTCTGAACAAATATTGTTATGCAAGAAGGAATTTAAAGAAATTCTAACCATTTTTATTACCTGTTATAAAACCTAATAGGCTGCCATATGATTACAGTTCTTGCAAAACGTACAGGGGAAATAATCAAAAACCACTGATGACAGATATTTATATAAAATTCACATAACTATTCCTAATTATAAATATAGATATGCATTCCAGGATTATCCACAAGTATGTACTCCTATGAATACTTATATGCAGTTACATATGCACATTGAAAGGAGATATGCCCTTTCACCTTTCATGAACTACTCAGAAATATTAGAGCATCACCAGCTGCCCAAAAGGTCACACTGAATTTTGGGTACTAATTGTGGCAGACTTGTGTACATCACTTAATTTAAAAATAAAGATGTTTTAAATCTTCATTTTAATCTACTTCCTCTTGCTTAAATGGAAACCAAAAGTTAGTAAGTGACTATCTTTATATGTACTCCTCCCTCTATGCAAAATGTGACTCATATAAAGTATGTGAAACCCGATAAATTAGTTAGTTGAAACCTCAACCTCTAGTACATATAGCCACCACATGATTCCCATTGGCTCTATTAAGAGTAGAGCATTGTGCATGCATGTCCCAGGCTTGGATTTGGAACATAGTGTGGCATGTGGGGTGAGGGCAGGGGTTAGAGGGCAAGAAATATTACTCTTTTAACAAATGGTGTTGAGTATAAAGTTAATGCTAAGGTACATAATCTTTCCAAAGGCTGATTTAAGTACTTATATTTTAGTACATGCAATAAGTTGTTCTCAAATTCTAATCATGGATATTTGGACCTGGGTTACACTGAAGTCCATAACTGAGGTATTTATAAAGAAAGGACTTAACAAAATTAGTGTGTTTTATGGAATAATAAAATTTATTATATTTTTCAAATCCTAAGTCCTTTAATGTAAAAAAATTCATTAAGTTATAGCTACACTGTACTAACTCCCCCCAAATGCCATTTACTTTTGCATCTTGGTATCATGGCTCCTGTTTTCTCCTTTCAAATGAATTTTCCCCAATCTCCTCTCAGTTTAATTCCTAAGTTATATACCATTTCCGCCAAGAAGCCATCCCCTTTCCATCCTCCAAGCTGATTTATTCTTTCCTTTGCTTTCTTTTAGCAGTTTCCCTGTAATCTCTATTCACCAGCTATTTACATTATATCTCAAGGCATAGCTGGTTAGTTGCTTATACTTCAGTCTCTCTCACCAGACTGCTTTACAAGCAGTAGATGTAAAACTACTTAAAGGCAAGAAGTAGTTTTTATTAATCTAGGCATTTTATGAAATGTCTAGCAAACTAAATGATCACAATGTTCTTTCAATTTAATTTAAACCTTTTTAAAAATTCAAGTACAATTAACAGTGTTATATTAGTTTCAGATATAATATGATTCGACAATTCTATATATTTCTCAGTGCTCATCAAGATAAGCGTACATTTAATCCCCTTTATCTGTTTCACACATCCCCACCCCACCACCAATTTATTCTTGGTATTTGAGTCTGTGTTTTGGTCTGTCCTTTTTTTCCTTTGTTTGTTTGGTTGTTTTGTATCTTAACTTCCACATATGAGTGAAATCGTACAGTATTTTGCTTTCTCTGACTGACTTATTTCACTTCTAAATTAAAACCATAGTGAGATATCACTTTTTACCTGTCAGAGTGGCTAAAATAAAAAACCACAAGAAACAACAAGTGGTGGTGAGGAGGAAGAGGAGAAGGAATCCTAGTGCACTGTTGGTGAGAACACAAAGTAGTGCAGCCACTGTGGAAGACAGCATAGAGGTTCCTCAAAAAATTAAAAATAGGGGCACCTGGGTGCTCAGTGGGTTAAAGCCTCTGCCTTCAGCTCAGGTTGTGATCTCAGGATCCTGGGATTGAGCCCCGCATAGGGCTCTCTGCTCAGCAGGGAGCCTGCTTCCCCCCACCCTCCGCCTGCCTCTCTGCCTCCTTGTGATCCCTCTCTCTGTGTCAAATAAATAAATAAACAAATCTTTAAAAAAAAATTAAGAATTGAACTACCTTATGATCCAGTAATTCCACTACTCAGTGAATCAAACTTTTGTACAAATGCTTTATGCAAGACAGCATGCCAGATATTTGTCACATATTTTTCATCGACACATAGTTCCCACACATTCACACTCCTGTGTTCATCCTTGAATCACTGGAAATAGTGGCTAGGAGCTTGAAAACTAGTGGCTTGAAAATGACATTTTCCAAAGTTCATTGCCAAAAGGATTCTGGTCAGATTCTGACATTTGGAGGCATTCAGGAGACTAGAGGGCAGGAATTAGACAAAACCCATTCTTATTTGTTTCTGGCAGCCACAAAGCCTTCTAGATCTTATAAGGCCATTAAGAGTATGGGCTCTAAAAAAAAAAAAAAAAAAGAGTATGGGCTCTAACTCTGGAAAACAGTATGGAGGTTCCTCAAAAAGTTGAAAATAGAGCTACCCTATGACCCAGCAAATGCACTACTGGGTATTTACCCTAAAGATACAAATGTAGTGATCTGCAGGGGCATGTGCATGCCAATGTTTATAGCAGCAATGTCCACAAGAGCCTAGGTGTTCATCAACAGATGAATGGATAAAGATGTGGTATATAGATATATATACAATGGAATACTATGCAGCCATAAAAAAACTGAAATCTTGCCATTTGCAACAACATGGATGGAACTAGAGGGTATTTGCTAGGCAAAATAAGTCAATCAGAGAAAGACAATTATCATATGACCTCACTGATATGAGGAATTTGAGAAACAAGACAGTGAATCATAGGGGAAGTGAGGAGAAAATGAACCAAGATAAAACCAGAGAGGGAGACAAACCATAAGAGACTCTTAATCTCAGGAAACAAACTGAGGGTTGCTAGTGGGAAGGGCGGGAGGAAATTGGTGGCCGGGTGATGGACGTTGGGGAGGGTATGTGCTATGGTGAGAAAAAAATATTCATCTTTCCTGACCAAAAAAAAGAAGTATGGGCTCTGGTCTCTGGTTCATATGATCTTCCCTCTATGTTCCATTCACTCTTCTACCCATTATCTATATTAAAACCTCCTGTATTGAAATATCTACTTGGTTTCTGTTTTCCTAACTGAACTCTATCTGATATAGATATACACTGGAGATGCAAAGATTTCACAGCCAAATAGAGTAGATGACAAGTTTTTTCTGTAAGAGCAACTTAGTAGATAGATATTTTAGGTTTTGAGGGTACATATCATCTCTGCCACATATTCTTTCTCTCTTTCTTTTTTCTTTCTAACAACTTTTTTTAAAAGGTAAAGCCAATTTAAAAAGACAATAGATTTTTCTAAAACAACCAAACAAAAATATAAAGCCATTCTTAGGATCAGAGTATACAAAAACAAGGGGTAGGGGTTGTGGAATTTGGCCTGTTGGACATAGTTCACACAGTTTCACATAGTTCACACAGTTCACACACACACACACAGTTCACATGGTTCACACAGTTTGCTGATTGCAATGCAATATAGTAGTAATATAGAAAAGATGATGCCTAACTCTGTCTAGAATAGTCATCTTATGTTGACAAAGGAGTTCAACATGAGTTGAAGTTTTAAAAATGTCTAGATGTTCAACAGGTTAACAAGGCATTCCAAAAATAAAGAATGCTCAGTCATGAAGACATTAGAGGGTAGAGACAGAGACGGTCTTGGCTAGAGTAAACATAAATGGTTCAGAACCAACGACACACAATAATATGAATGAGTTTTAAATATATTATGCTAAGTTAAAGAAAGCAAACTGAAAAGCTATATACTGTATGGCTCCATTTATATGACATTCTGGAAAAGGTAAAGCTGTAGGGACTGAGCACAGATCAGAGGTTACCAAGGGTTAAGGATAGAGATAGGGATAGGGATTGACTCCAAAGGGACAGTATGAAGTAATTTGTGGTGGTAATGAACCTTTTCTGTATCTCGATTAATGTTGTGGTTAAGTAACTATATACATTTGTAAAAATTTATAGAAATCTACACCAAAAATAGTGAATGTAACTTACTATATCTAAGTGTTTTAAAACTATATAAAAATAATCATCTATTGTGGACTTACGATATGGGAAGTAGGAAGAAGAGATAAGGATCTGAAGGCAACCAGGGGCTAGATTCTGAGATATCTTGTGTGCCCTGCTAAAGATTTTGAACATTATCCTGTACTAAATAACGTGTGGCTTAAAGATTTCAAATTTGCAAGTAGCCCACCTACTTTTAGAAAGAATCACTCATGTATTAACATAGAATTAATTTAGTCAATCAATTAATTAATTAAAAAGAGATGAGACTAGAAGCAGGGAAATGAAGTATGAAGTTGTCATACTGAATGGATATTTGGGAGATAAAACTAATAGATCATAATGATCAACAGAATGTAAGAGGTATCTAAAAAGAATACCATTGCCACCACCACTGGCAACTGGATAGTGATGCCCAATGTGAAGAAGATTAGAAATACAGGGGAAAAAAATAAGGTTTCACATATAAGATAAATTCTATTTTTGAAATGTTGAATAAGCAGTGAGCACAGAACGACCAGAGTTATATACTCAATAGGAGATGAGAAATATAAGTCTAGTAAGATTGAGCTAGAGCTACAAATGTGGTAGGCACTGGTGTGTAGAGTATAGATGATGTACTAGGGGTGGATAAAAGAGAGTCAAGTGTAAAATTTTAGGGAACTTCAACACTCCCTTTAACAAGGAAAGACAGAAGGAGGAGAAATCTTGGAGATTAGAAGAAGGCATGAAAGACAGAGAGAGAACTGACAGAGTACTATAAACTGAGAATAGAGATTTCATCAGAAAAGAAATGGTGGCTAGGGAAAATGGTAGTGAAAACTTTAATCACAAAACCTCCCTTCCATAAAAACATGATAAAATGAACAATAGCAAAAGCAAAATACACCAAAACTAAAACGATAAAAATAATAACCAAATCAGAATAAAATATATACCAGTACCACTCAGACTAAGAATGATACAAAATCCCAAACTATAAAATGGAAGAATATTATCCAGATAAAGAGGAAGAAGATTCTAATAATTAGCATTTGGCAACAAATCTCACTGCTGAACTTGGGGTGTAAGATGACAAGTTTGTAAACTCTGAAAAGTCTCACTAAGACTTCTGAATTTGAAAGGAAACGCATCCAGAAGGTTGTTATACAACCCATGGAAATAGAAGAATGCTCCTTTTTCAATAAATGCCATTTCCTACTATCATGCATAAATAACACAGAAATAAGGGAAGAGTTAGGATCTGACATTTTGGTGAAGTTTTTCTTTTTTTTCTATATAAAAATATTTTTATATAGAAATATATATTTCTATATAAAATATAGAAATTTTTTATTTCTATAAAAATATAGAAATTTTTTCTCCCTCCTCAATACCCACCACCAGGCTCACCCAACCCCCCATCCCCACCCCTCCAAAACCCTCAGTTTGTTGCTCAGAGTCCACAGTTTTATGTCATTTTTTGATGTGTGTGTGTGTGTGCGCACGCGTGTGCATGTGTGTGCAAGTCAATGCACACATGCCATAAATAGTAGAGAGTAAATCTAACCATCATGATTGCCTACAGATACAGCGAAGTATTCCCTGCCTACCCAAATTTCCACTTTGAACAACATACATGCAGAAAAGTAAATGTTTTAGTTCTTAAACAAGTGATGAACACATGAATAGTCAGTTGATTATTTCTAAAACCTCTTATTTCACATGATTTTTTAAAATGTGATAAGACATAAGCCATAAAAAACCTGCCTTCAAACTAAAGCTCTAAGGGAATGATATAAACATGATCTTTTAAAGTGGGAGAGAATTGAGGGCTAAAAAGAGATAGCATGACTTCTAGAAATACACTACAGTATAAAGGAAAACTTATGGAAGGAGGGAGAGGAGACAGAAAACATAGTGTGCAGTGAACAAATAAAGAATACATTCTGAAAGCAGACATCCCTCCAGGAAACAGAAGAAAATTGTCAACAAAGCTCTCATATTAAAAAGAGCATGAAATCTGTAGAGCAAGAAACCTTAAAAAGGTCATAGCTCAATGGAATGGTTAAAATGGAGTGACAAACAAAGACATGAACTGCGAATGAAAACAATAATACTACAGAAGTAATAAAAAAGAAATGCTAAGATAGACAGTACTGAAAACCTAACTGCTGAGGAGGAAAGCCTTTAAAATTTGCCAAAGAATGAAGAAAAAGGCAGAGAGATTAAATCAATTATAGAGAAAATAAACACACACATAACAAGCCCTCAATAAGTATTAAGTGAATAGGCAAAAAAAAAAAAAATGGGTTGAGGTTTTATTACAGAAAATTTTAAATGCAGAGTATTAAGTCTGTCCTACATATTATATAGGAAATGAGGACACAATGAATATTTTGAGTGTGTGTGGAAAGGGTAGATGTGATAGGGGACAGTTAAAATTAATGTGATAAGAATATCATGTTAAGAACAGTAATTTGGCAGATGAATCAGAGAAAGCTAGAAGACCAATAAGCAGATGGTTGAATTTAATGAATTTGTGTGGTTTCAAAGAATAACTTTGCCTGACTTTTATTCTGCCTTGCCCAGTAGACCCTATGTGCCCAGACATGGAACAATCTGGGCTAGTTTTCATCCTACCTATAATCTACATAAATGATTGCACCTGTGGAAAGGTATTTTCTGATAGCATCAGAGTAATTATTTAGATTACTAAATCTTACTTAGAAACTTAAAAAGTCCCCAACCAATCTCAACCTTGTGTTCCATAGTAGTAATATGTATAGACAAAAGAAAAGATAAAAATAATAATATAAGAAAGAGTTGTGGGGAAGGTGATTATATTCAATGCAAACTAAGATGTTCAGCTCAAAAATAGGGATACAAAAAGGATTTTTAAATAATTGCTAATGATGATTCCTTGGTTTGGAGACATAAATGTAATTCTTCTAGACATTAGTCATTTCAAGTGATTATAAATATATTTAGGGATTTTCCTTTACAAAAAGACAAAAAACATATACATATGACACATCAGTAGTTTAGGTCAGAAATAATGAATGATTGGATCATTAGGCGTATTTGGGATCAGAATGGGATATTTTAGAATATATACAATCCTTTAGGTTGCTTTGGAAGTTCATAGTTGACCCTACAATCAACCTGAGTTAATTCAAGTATCCACTAGGAGCTCCTCAAGCCTAGACTAGACTGAACAAATAATATGTGTGCACTAGTCTTCAATGACATAAGTTTGAATATATCTCAACATGCTTTCCCTTCAGACATGCAGTCTAAATATACGTATTACAATTCAACATTGCATAGGAATTATGCCCACTCTATAACTGTACAAAGTACATATAAACACAACTTTACTTTTCTATGTCTTTGTATATGGAGTAGAAAGAACTAGCCATTTTGATAATGAATATATGCCAGTTGTGTAAATCTTATCATGATTTTTCATTCAGAAAACTTTTAAGATTCCAGTTGCATCTCAGCCAGGTAATTCTACGAACCTACATTTCCTAGGATGCTGCTCAGTGACAAGCTTCCGTTGGAGCTCTATGGTAGTCAGGATACTGCCCTCCCATCTCATTACTTCCCCACACAGGTCATTTGTATTTGCTTAAGATCAAATACATTCACTATTGTATCTAGTGCCCCCTGGAGGACATCTTGAATTTTATAAGACAATGATAGTATAGATTTACAGGTGTGGGGAAATTACTATAAGGAAAAATTGCTGTTTCCTCTTTGACAGACAGAATATTGATGGTAACATGTAAAAATCATAACTGTAAGTCAGAAAATATTATAACCTAATATATCTTTACCTCAAACTACTTATATATGGACTGGTAAATTTATTTATAGCATATTAAATATGATCTTTTGAGGCTCTGTTTATACTCCAACAGAAATCTAAGGAGCCTTTCTTTTTCCTTAAGTTTCTGGTAAGGCAATCCTCTTAAAACTAAAGAGATTGTTTATAACAAGAAAAAAATTCACTTTAAAAGTTTGACATTTTAAATTAAAAGAAAACACGGGAATAAAAACAGGATTTTTCTTCAGAATGATAAATCTCTGTAGTATTTCTCAAGCTTTCCCATCAAAGTATCTTTTTTCTTCAGTTTTATTAAAATATAACTAGCATATAACATTGTATTAGGCACAAAACATGATTTGATATATGCATATATTATAAAATATCACAATAAATTTTAAGTAACACATTAGCAAATACAATATGGCATTGTTTCAAAAAATAATATTCTATCGTCAAGTAAGTTTTAACTCCAAGATTACAAGGATGATATATAAGAAATCTGTTAACATACTTCCTACATCAACAATTAAAGGAGAAAAACTACATGATCATATCAGTAGATGCTAAGAGGCATATGATAAAAGCCCAGCAGCCACTAATAAAAACCTAAGATGACTTAAGCTTGATGAAGATTCTTTTCTAAAAATCATAGTAAATATTATCTTAAATAAGATACAAGAATGATTTCAATCAGTATCAGATATCAGAAAGCGGTACACTATCTAGAAATTCCAAGAAACTATAAGAAAATTCTACTGAATATATAATACAAGGATCTACTAAGGTGATTAAATGTAGTTAAATATACAAAATCAATAGCTTTGCCTTCTGTAATAGCAAAAACATTGAGAAATATAAATGACAGAGCTATGTCTTTTACACAGAAATAAAATCTATAAAGTATTTACAAATCAGTATGGTATCGGCATAGAAATTCAATTATTAGGTATATACCTCAAAGAATTGAAATCAGGGACTAAAACAGATATTTATACACTCATGTTCATAGAAGTATTATTCATAATAGCCAAAAGATGGACATGACCCAAATGTCCACTGATGGATGAATAAATAAAATGTGGTATACATACAATAAAAAATTATTCAGCCTTAAAAAGGAAGGAAATTCTGACACACACTACAATATTAATAAACATTGAAGACCTTATGCCAAGTGAAATCAGCCAGTCACAAAAGGAAACGTGATGTACAATTTCACCAATATGAAGTACCTATACTAGTCAAATTCATAGACACAGAAAACAGAATGGGGAGAGTGGAGAGTTACCATTTAATAGGTACAGAGTTTAAGTTGGGGATGATAAAAACATTCTGGAAATGCATGGTGGTGATGATTGCATAACAATGTGAATGTATTCAGTGCTGTTGAATCGTACACTTAAAAATGGTTAAAATGTTAAAAAAAAATCTTCTTTAGTTAAACAGAATAGATCTGAGTATAAATGACAAATGTGGTATCTCAAATAAGTGGGGAAAAGATGCTATATCTAATAAATGGTATTGACTCAATTGGCCAATCATCTGCAAAAACCAAATCTGGACCTTGATCTCACATCACATTCAAACTTAAATTCCAGGTTGATTATATACTTTAAAGTAAAATGTATGACATTAAAGTATTAGTAGAAATGTCTAAAAATTACACATAAACATGTTTGACCAAGTTATTGACCAATAAACAACATGTATGGCATACGAGATTATAAATAAATTCAACAGTCTCTACACATTTAGGCAAAAAATACTTTCATTATGGAGTTTCTTCAAAAAGTTAAAAACAGAATTACCCTCAGATCAGCAATCACACTACTGGATATTTACCCCCCAAATACAAAAACATTAAATCAAAGGGATACATGAACCCTTATATTTATTGCAGCATTATTTCCAATGGCCAAATGATGAGAAAAGTCCTAGTGTCCATCAATAGATGAATGAATAAAGACGAGGTGGTATATACAATGGAATATTATTCAGCCATAAAAAGAATGATATCTTGCCATTTGCAACATGGATGGAGCTAAAGAATATAATGCTAAGTAAAATAAGTCAGTCAGAGAAAGATAAATACCAGGTGATTTCACTCATAAGTACAATTTAAGAAACAAAACAAGCAAGCAAAGAGGGGGAAAAGAGAAAGACAGACTCTTAATTATAGAAAACAAATTAATGATTACCAGAAGGGGGTGGGAGGGTGGGTGGGTGAAATAGATGATGAGAATTAAAGAGCACACTTATGATGAACACCGTGTAATGTATAAAATTGATGAATCACTATATTGTACATGGGAAACTAACATAACACTATATGTTAACAGTACCAGAATTAAAATTAAAAACTTAATATAAAATATTTCCATTGTAATTGGCAGATAATGGACTGACTTCTGTGATATAGCAAGAGCTCCTAAAATTTGCTAGAATAAGACAAACCAGAATTTAAATGGAAAATGGATCTGAATAGAAAATTAATTGGAGAACAAATCCAAATTCCCTCTGTCCCTGCACAAACATGTCCCCTCATATCAAGAAGTAGAATCTAGGGGCTCCTGGGTGGCCCAGTAGGTTAAAGCTTCTGCTTTTGGCTCAGGTCAAGATGTCAGGGCCCTGGGATTGAGCCCTGCATGGGGCTCTCTGCTCAGCAAGGAGCCTGCTTCCGCCTGTCTCTCTGCCTACTTGTGATCTCTTTCTCTCTCTGTCAAATAAATAAATAATATCTTAAAAAAAAAAAAAGTAGAATTTATTTTTTCTCCCCCTGAATCTGCACTAGACTTGTATTTGTTTTGTAAAGTCATGTTAAATGTCCCAGTCACAAAAAATGTGACAGAAGTGATGTTCTAGGAGTTCCTGAGGTATTAAAAGGACTAGCATCTTCTCTTAAAATCGATCTGCCATATTATACAAAATCCAGGTTTTACTAATGAACAATCCATGGGAAAGGGGTTCCCTAGAAGATGAGGATGATGATCATTCCTGCCCCACCCAAGATCTGGATTAGATGTTACAGCTTCAGTCACACTTTTAAATAACTGCAGCCCTATAAATGACAAATGCACCGGTAGTGAGGAAATGTAATTTAAAAAGCAATGAGATGCATTTATACATTGCATAGTCAGCCAAGACTTTTTATTGTTTATGTGATGAAAATATGTAGAAAATATGACTTGATGAGAGCTGTATGGAAGATGATAACAATTGGCCCATAAAATTTGAAGAAGTGACTGTGATGTGATCTTATATACTTACGGGTTGCCCTCAAAGAATCTAAAAACACTATCAGATTTGAAAACTGAATTTGCTTGAGCAAAGACCATACTGCCCATTATATGTTAATAAAAAATAATCATACTGTCTTTATTGTGTCCACATTTATTTAGGTCCACAAGCAGAGGTATGATTTAAAACAATAGTATTTAAATATTCTGTTACTCTCCAAAAGAATTTTGAAAATCTAAATCTACATATTCCTTTACATATTTTTAGTTGATGTCTAAAACTGTTCATCAGGAGTTGAAATAATTATGAAGAATGTACATATATTGTAAATATTGACATTTAGAAATAAAACTATAATTTTACTCTCTCAAACATATCCAAAGGAATCTTAATAGCATAATGGTCTGATATATATAACCCCCCCCCATTTTAAAAATACATGAACAAACCCTTGTCTAAATATTTCCTCTTTATCTTTCGTCTCAAATTTTCATTATATTTCCTTCTCAAATATTTATTTATTTAGATGTTTATCTGAATGTAAATCTATTGGTACAAGTTTTTTACTGATCACCTGTGGTAGACTGATTATATTAATGTTTCTAAATAATGTCCTCCCTGTGTCTATACCCTTTCTCCTATAATTTTGTAGTCTCCTTCCTCTCTAGCTGTGGACATGGCCATATGACTTGCATTGGCCCATGATATGTCAGAAAATGTGATACTCGTTCATTTCTGCTCTTGGTTTCTCTGCCTTCACTATGAGAACATGCCCAGGCTAGCTTGCTGGCAAAAGAAACAGAATAGCAAGGTCAGCAAACTTGTCCAAGCTGAGGCCCCAGACATGTGAGTCTAGCAAAGATCAGTTAAACCCCTAGCAGATTCGGTGCTGACTGTAGACATAGAATTTGACCCACTAAACCCAAATCAATTAAGAGAAATCATAGAACTGTAAACAAATGTAAATATGTATTTTTGTATGCCGCTGAGGTTTTGTGATTTTGTTGTTGTTGTTATGCAGCTATACTGCTGGAATTAGGTGACTGATACACCACTCACCATATTTTCTGGACAATCACACTGACTTCAAATTCATGACTAATCCTCAAATATTTCTTGAATGAATCTGCAACAAAAACATTTATACAAACAGAAATTTAAGATTTTTCTTTCTTATGACTATATGACTCTAAATATTGAAAAAGTTCAAACTCATGACAAATCTATTAATATTACTATCATGTGATATATCCTTAAACCATTCCCTTTTTTCTTTCCTTGATGATTTTCACATATCTGTTTTTAAATCATAGTACCTCTCTTCACTGTTATTCAAAATAGATGACCTTACTTCCTACTTCTGCAGGAAAATTTAAGCAATTAGGAAAGAAATTCTACAACTATTACCTGTACCATATTTTCTCCTTTCCTGCCCATTACCATAGATGGATTATTCATACTCTGATATAAAGCAAAGTTCACCACTTGTATACTGCATCCTATCCTCTCTCACTTATATTCTCACTATATTCTCAAGAATATAGATCCAAAAATACTTGTTTTTCCTAAATTTTCAGTTTGTCATTGTTCCCTACTTGATCACTCCTACCAACATATATACATGATGTTATTTCTCCCATCTTTCAAATAAGTGTTTCTTTGGTCTGACTTCCCCACTAGCTGCCATCTTTATTCTTTACTCGTTTTTGCAACAAAAACTTGTTACTCTCTTCTCCTTGAAACATTTTACTCACTTGATTTCTTCTCTTGGTTGTCCCAAGACCTTACTGGTCTCTACTTCTCATGTCCCTTTGCTGAGTCTTTCTCTTCTTCCCAACTTCTTTTTTTTTTTTTTTTTAAAGATTTTATTTATTTATTTGACAGAGAGAGAGAGGGATCACAAGCAGGCAGAGAGGCAGGCAGAGAGAGGGGGAAGCAGGCTCCCCGCTGAGCAGAGAGCCTGATGCGGGGCTCGATCCTAGGACCCTGAGATCATGACCTGAGCGGAAGGCAGAGGCTTTAACCCACTGAGCCACCCAGGTGCCCCTTCTTCCCAACTTCTTAATGTTGGTATAGCTCAGGACTCAGTCCTTGATCTGTTGTCTTCCCTGCCCACCCATATTGTGCATACTCTCTTCCAGTCTCACAGCTTTAAATATATCTTTGACAAGAGCTTCCACATTAAAATATCCAGCCTACACTTCTTTTCCAAATTCCAGACCTGATTATCTAACTGTCTACTTGATATCTCTCTTTGGATACTTATAAACATCTCAATGTCATCATAAATTAAATTCCTGATCTTCCCCTCCAAAACTTCTCCACTGCAGTCTTTCCCATCTCAGTTGATGGCAACTCAATTTTTCTTGTTGCTCAGAACCAAAACCTTGGAGTAGCTCCTCTTTCCTGCATATCCTTAAAAAGTACATCCTAAATCCAATCACTTCTTGACATTTCCTGTCATTTCACTCCAGTCTGAGCCACTACCATATTTTAAGAGCTCTTAACAACTCAGCATATATTAGTTCTTACCTCCTATAGTTTATTCTCTCCACAGAAGTCAAGAATGATAAAGATATACCTCTACTAATTATCCTCCAACGCCTCTCCATTTCACTCAAAGTAAAACACAAAGTGCTTTTAAAAGGCCCTACAAGGCCCTGCATGGTGATCTGGCCTTTTCCCACCCCTAAATTTCTCTGACTGTTCTATGTTTCCTCTATTTGCTCTACCTGCAGCGGCTCCTAACTATTCCTCAAAATACTAAGCATCTTAGGACCTTTGCACTGCAATTCTCTGCCTGGAACCCCAGGTATCTATATGGCAAACTTCTACCCTCTTTGAATTTTGCTCCAATATCATATTTTCAACATAGTGTATCCCCACCTCCCTTTTTAAAATTAATTTCCTCAAACCACTCCTATTACAAACCCCTACTTCCTAACCTCTAATTTTGCTGCTTGACACTCATTTTCCCAAAGCACTCATCACCTTCTAACATAGTGTATAATTTCCCTACTTAGACCCCATAATATGTATGTGATCTCTTTGATTCACTGACATATCTCAAAAAACTAATAAAGTATTCGGCCCAAAGGAGGTGCTCAATAAATATTTGTTGAAGGAATCTACAACAAAACCCAGTATTTTAGATTTTTTTTTTTTTTGACAGAGAGAAACACAGGGAGAGAGGGAACACAAACAGAGGGAATGGTAGTGGGAGAAGCAGGCTTCCCGCCGAGCAGGGAGCCTGATGCGGGGCTCGATCCCAGGACGCCGGGATCATGACCTGGGCCGAAGGCAGACTCTTTAACGACTGAGCCACCCAGGCACCACAAAACCCAGTATTTTAACTAGGATTTTAAATTTTATTTTTTATTTCTGATGATCATAAGGCTCTAAATATTAAATATTTTCTTTTGGATTAGGTTACCACTGGAATCATTATTAGTATACAACTGATCAAATAATAGAACTATATCTTAAGCATTGATATTTGTTAAACCAGTAAAATTTTACTGATGAATACCTTAATGAGATGAATCATGAACAACATTTTCCTCTTCATTTAATGAAAACAAAATGCGTGTACTGCTGTAAAGTAACTGGTATAGGGGTTGTCCTTTTATTTTTTTAAAGGAAGTAGAAAATTTTTTGAAAATTTTTCTAAGATGAAAAAAATTTTTTTAAATATCTAAGATGAAATTAAGTGATGATTATAAGTGGAATAAATGATTTATCAGATATACTTAAAATGGGTTTTAAATACATGGTTTAATATCTCAAATCTGAAGGAAAGGTGAAAGTCTTATGAGTTTTACCTAATATGTCTTGAAAAATTTGGTTGCATAAAAAAAAATTTCAGTTACATTTTAAAAAGCACCAGTAAACTTTACCTTTTTGGCTTTTCAAAGAAGCTTTTCTTTCCAGCAAATGGCATGTCCTAGAGATAAGTATAGCTAAAAATAATTTTTAATGTTTCAATGTATAAAGGGCTATTTTTAGCATTCAATATTCTTTATTAATGCTTTCTTTACTTTTCTTTTATGTGCACATATTCATTGATAAAAGCTAGCAGCATGGAAGAGACATAGTCCTTAAATGAAAATCATCATCAGTCCCACTACCCACCCCAATTTATTATATATACTGCATTCAGAACATCCCAGCATGGGTCAAAATACTACATTCTTAACCTATTTTTCACCATGACATAAATAGAGAAGACGGGAAAATTTCCTATGAGTTGTGGTAACTTGATTAATCATTAACAAAAGAAGGCCTCTTCTTTTTTTTTTTCCTTCCCTCCCCTCACCCCCCACCCCCAATATGGCTGCCAGTATGAGCAGGTGTCATTTAGTTTTAATTTCAAATTGCCTGTAGATTTTTGGGATATATGTCAATGAACTATATAAATAAGACATAAAAGTATAGAAGCCGGGGCCCCTGGGTAACTCAGTTGGTTAGGCGTCTGCCTTCGGCTTGGGTCATGATCCCAAGATCCTGGGATTGAGCCCCACGTAGGGCTCCCTGCTGGGCGTGGAGCCTGCTTCTCCCTCTCCCTCTGCCTGCTGTTTCCCCTGCTTATGCTCTCTCTGTCAAATAAATAAACTCTTCAAAAAAAAAAAAAAAAGGTATAGAAGCCACTTAGTGAATGTTATTTCAGAAACTGCTGGGCTCGAGCTTTGTCTTAGGAGAATCCCAGGCACACTTCTTAGGGAATACAGTCTTGCTATGAAAGTTTTGCTCGTGAATGTTAAGCCCTCTCCTTTGTTCAAAGTTCAGTGTGTGTATGTGTAAGCCTTTATATCATAAACTGAGGGAAGAACTGTTAAGAACTCAGGTGAGTTCTCACTCAAATGAATTTTTGGAAAGAGTTATAAGTGGAGAATCTGGAAATTGATTCCTTTAAAGTGATCCATATTCTTATATCCTCTAGAAAGTTTTCACATCCTTAAAAGGTAGCCCAGCCAGTGCATTGCTCTCCTATGATAAAATGTACACTGCTGCGGTTATCTGACATCCTATACTAAATTATTGGAATTTTTTGTTGTTAGATCTTACTCAGAAGATCACTTATCTAAGATAGGATCTCTTCACAATACATCATACTGTTCCCTAAAATTCTGATTCCACCTAGCTTTTATGTACAACTCTCACTGCATCATCCACTTTTAGAAAGAATTTGTGGATCTCTGAGTTTGATATTTGACTGTGAATCTGAGGGAGACTTAGAGAAAGTCTATTACTCATTATGCTCCAGAAATGATGTCAAGGAGTATCAACTTTATAATTGCAATTCTTTTTTTTTTAATTTTTATTAACATATAATGTATTATTTGCCCCAGGGTACATGTCTGTGAATCGTCAGGCTTACACATTTCACACACTTCCCTTCAACGGCAAAATATAAAGGCTGTGGCAGGACACTATAGGTACCAGCATCTGGGATAAACAGAAGTCCTGTGGCAGTAGTGGGACATGACTATGGCAAAGATGGAGTGGAAGAGGCTGAGGAGAAGGTGGTGAGATTACTCCCACAGTGGTAGACCTAAGGCCTTAAGCAGCTGATCCTAGAGCACTGTTCCTTGAGCCCACTAAAATATCCAATAAAAATCTTGGTGCTTAAAAAAAAAATCTTAGTGCTTCTTTTGCTCAGTGAGGTATACAAACTCAAAAGTCTATAGCAGAATGCTCTCCTCCCCACCCCACCACCATCTCTTCGTCCTCAATGTGCTCCTTGTGTATCTGCTGCTTTTGCTGCTGTTTCCTTGCTGATTCCTTCCTTTGCAAGGGGGCCTTGTAGAGGACAAGTGCCCTCCAACCCATGGTAAAATGATTATAATCATATGATATAATTATATAATCATATGATATAAATACAAAGTAGGTGATTATCTAGGGCAGAGGTGTGAAAAACAGGTGTTTGTTGCTCTCAAAATAAAAGGTCATGATCCCAGGGTCCTGGGATCGAGCCCCGCATCAGACTCCCTGCTCGGCAGGAAGCCTGCTTTTTCCGGCTACCATTCCCTCTGCTTGTGCTCCCTCTCTCGCTGTGTTTCTCTCTGTCAAATAAGTAAAATCTTTAAAAAAAAAAAATAAGGAGAATATTAGTACTTAAAAGGAAGGAAGGTATACTTTTGAAAGAGATCTGCTGAGGAACAGTATTAAGTGATAAGGTAACAGATAAAAAGGAGCACATCATAAAAGGCTTTATGAGTCACTGTAAAAATTTTGACTTTTATTCTGTATCGATTAAAACCAGGGGAGGATTTTGAGCAGAATACTGATATAATCTGACTCTCATTTTCATATACTCACACTGGCTAAGTTAAATGTATTAATACACTGAGTATCAATTCTTCAACAAGAATGGAAACACAGAGATTGTTTATGTCATTGCAATAATCCGTGCCTTCCCCCTAACTCCAGTTGATGACATCTTGGAACAGGTTAGTCAGTGACAACTGTGAGAAGTGATTGGATTTTTGAAATTGTAAAGTTAGAGTTAAGATTTTGTGACAGAATAGATTGAATAGGGGCGCCTCGGTGGCTCAGTGGGTTAAGCCTCTGCTTTCGGCTCAGGTCATGATGTCAGGGTCCTGGGATCGAGCCCCACTTGTAATCTCTCTCTCTGTCAAATCAATAAAGAAAATCTTAAAAAAAAAAAAAGGAATAGATTGAGTATGAAAGTCAATTAAAATGTATTATAATTACTACTACTACTAATTTTAAGTGGATCTATAACTTGCCTCCGTATGTCTATTTTTAAGAATTTAAGGGGCACCTGGGTGGCTCAGTGGGTTAAAGCCTCTGCCTTCTGCTCAGGTCATGATCCCAGGATCCTGGGATCAAGCCCCATATCAGGTTCTCTGCTCAGCAGGGAGCCTGCTTCCCCCTCTCTCTCTGCCTGCCTCTCTGCCCGCTTGTGATCTCTCTCTCTCTCTGTCAAATAAATAAATAAAATTAAAAAAAAAAAGAATTTAAGCTATGGAAATATTCCTATGTCCAAAAGGATTTACTATTTATAACAGAAAAAAATTGGAAATCATCTAAATGTCAAAAAAGAAACTTTAAATAAATTAAGGTAGAATGAGGTAAGTAAATAATATGCAAATAGTAACAAAAAAAGAATTAGCTCTATAAGCACTGATATGGAAGGATATTCAGGAAGTTTAAATTAGAAAAGGTGGAAGAAAAATATCATTATCTATACAAATAGATAGTAGTCTTCCTAGATTATACAAAATAAGCTTTTAAAAATTATAAACTAAAAAGAGGTCAGTATGGAATCCAGATGCAAGAGTAACCTGCAGAAGTCAATACAGTTCCTATCAAAAAATGTAATGAGAAAAATAATTTTCTGTTTTAATTGCAATATAAACCATAATTATCTAGGAATAAACTAATAAGGAAAAAAAAGAAAAAAATAACAAGAAACATTAAATACTTTTTAGGAAAAAAAGAACTAGGAAACTTAATGAACAACATAAAAGACCCAGTATTCTAGGACATTGACAGCAATGTGGCACTGATTGCACAGTTTGAATATTTCTGAATCCTCACATAAAAAACAGAAAGAGCAACTAATTAAAAAAAAATCAAAATCCTATGGGCATTTAAAAGAAAACTGGGAGACAAAGTATTCCCAGAAAACCCAAAGACCAGACAGGTAAGGACAGACCTTAAGACGTGTAAGAATCTAGCAACTGTGAAAGTAAAGATGGAGGGAAAAATAAACCATCTGATGGCCCCGATAACCAAAGTAAACAGTAGGTATTCAATGGAAAGCTTTGAGTTAGCCTGAGAAAAGCAGATATGAAATCCAATAGTGGTTGAGTACAAGGGGTCCATAAAAAGGGCTGAAGCTAACTAGCCTCCACGAATTCATAAAACTGAGCCACTAGGACTGCTTTCTACGATGGTTCCCCACACTGAGAGAAACTAATGAGAGAGAAATAAAAACTCAACAGGATAAGAAAAATAGAAATGAAGAGAAAAGAAGGTCTAAATAAAAGCAGAGAGCAGAGTTGCTGGCTATAGCATAGTGATGTGCTCAACAAACATTCTTCTAAAGAGTAACTATACACTGGGAAAATTTACAAAAATAACCATTTCAGCACTCTGGAAATCAAACAAAGCCATGAACAGTCTGAGAAACATTTTAATGCTTGCAATACTGCTGAACATCAGGTAAGAACAGTAGGAATGTGTGGTGTTCTGCTCTGAGGCTTCTCCTACGACATCTGCCTTTGTCTATGTGGAGGTTCTACCAGATGGGCCAGCTGTGAGGATTGGCAGCTTCTCTGCTATTTTCAAAAGGGGTTCACTTGATTTTGAATGGTGAATATGACACATTATTGTGGCACTGCTGATGAAAGTGACTTCCCTAAGGTTGGCCAGTTGGGAAGGGCCAATAGCTTGACTCTACTTTCCCAAGATTGCAGTCCTGGTTGGGGCAAGCATATTACTGACTGAGGCTGTATACATATACAATGGTTAAGGAGTGGTCTTAAGCTATTCACATACTCCTAAGATTTTACTCACATGGAAGATAGAAGACTCAAAAGGACCCCATTGAAAGTAAAAACTGAGCCAGATATGAAAATGTCCTGAATGTGTTCCCTTGCCTACATATAGATCTATCTGTAGATCACAGAGCTTTATTGGCTCAAAATATTTGAACACAATCTGTCAATCAATGGCAGACTACTAAACTATGTAGATGAAGGGCAGCTCCTAGAAAGTCAAGTTTGAAAAAAAAAATGTTAAAAAAATAAACAGAGATATCAGTAACGTCAGGTAACACTCCACAAGGGAGATTTCACAGAAGAAGCCCAAGTAAGTAACTAAACAAATGAACAAACAGAAACTCAGCACAATAATTTTGTGGGACTGAGGGTTGGGGATTGGGGGCTGGGCAGAATGGCAGAGATTAAGCATTCAAAATGCTACAGTATATTATCTGAAATGTCCAGTTGCCAACAAAAAATTATGGGATATGCTAAGAAATAAGAAAGTGAAATCCATACTTAAGAAAAAAAGCAGTCAATGGAAACTGTGCCTGAGTGTCTTCAAATGTTCAAGATGTTGTTATTTAGCAAAGATTTAAAGCAGCTACTACAAATATGTTCAAATAACTAAAAGAAACCATGTATAAAGAATTAAAGTATGACAACAAAGAATCAACAGATGGAGATTTTCAAAATCCATCTGTTGGATGCAGAAATTATTAAAAGAAGAAAGAAACAAATAGAAAGTGCAGAGTTGAAGATTATAATAAATAAAGTAAAATTCACTATAAAGGTTCACCAGGCATGTTTGAGATGGCAGAAGAAAGAATTAGAGAAGTGATGATAGAGCAATTATAAATTATACAATCTAGACAACAAAAAGTAAGGATTGAGAAAAATTAACAGAGCCTCAGAGACCTGTGGAACAACATCAACTGTACCAGCACACATGTAATAGGAGTCTCCCCTAAAAGTAAGAGGAAAAAAAAGGCAGAAAAATATCAGAAGAAAAAAATGGCTAAAAAATTCCTGAATTTGAAGGAAAAAAAATCTATAGATCCAAAAAGCTCAACAAACTCTAAGTAAGATAAATACTAAAAATTCCATAAGTAGACATTTTATAGTTAAAATGTTGAAAGATTAAATCTTGAAATCAACATGAAGAAAACAACTCATTATATATAAAGTAACATCAATACAATTAACAGTTGACTTTTCACTAAAAAACAATGTAAATCAGAAGGCAGTAGGACAATACATACCAAGTGCTGAAAGAAAAAATAGACAATTCCATATTTGACAGAACTATCCCTCATAAATGAAGGTAAATCTCCAGAAGAAAAAGAGTACCTTTCTCAAAATAGTTCCAAGAAAAATAGAATTGAAACTTTTCAGTTTGAATTGTTTTGGATGGATATAGAGAGGGATATCTAAGGAATAACAGGGTACTACTACCATAAAAGGAAATAAATTCTGGGAAGGCAAAAATAACAAACTTTTTGGTCAGGTCACCTGTGATATGAGGAAGAGCCTGACAGGGTAAGTTTAGAGGATAGCTAGCTTAGCTTGGTTGTCTGTCCAGTGTCCCTCCTCCCTCTTTTGGTAATAGCAAACATTTTTATTTATGGAGATTATTTATTTCATATGATTAGTGAAACTGCCAATCATAGGATTCTTACTACAAAGGTGATCATGTTACCTAAGTTAGTCAATCTTTCCTGGGAAGTATAATTATTAGGTTTGAGGTACAAAGGCCAAAGATGGTTGTAACTGAGTTATGCAATGGTATGACCATTGATATCTTAAGGATATTAAAAGAGATGCCCCAAGGTATCTGATTTCTAGTATCTCTAAAGATGAATTCCTGTACTTCTGGAATTCTAGCTATTTAACTCTTACTTTGATTCTGTGAACAAATAAATATATAACCATAAATGTCTTTTATTGCCTATGTTAAGAACAATTCCAGGCAACCTGAAACCCTTACAAGTGGTCTGGTTTTATAGGCTCTCATAAGAGTCCACATTACCTCACATGCCCAAGAACAAAGTTAGACTTTTGTCAAAATCTATGCCTGACCCTAAAATAGTAATAAACCAAGAATGCTTCAGTCATGGAAGGAGGACTATGAAAGGCCACAGTTCACAAATGGGTAGTACACAGAGTTCAAATCTGTGTCAAAAAAGAAAATTAGTCAGATGCAGGAAAAAAAAATCAAATCAGATCAGATCAAATAAAATAATTTCCAGATAAACAAATATTGAGAGAAATCATTGCCAGTATACTTGCCTTACAAAAAAAAAAGTACTAAAGAAAGTCCTCCACGTTCAAGGAAAGTGACTAAAACCCACAGAGAGAAGTGACGAGCACTATAAATGGTAAATTTGTTTACTAATATAAAAAACTATAGAAATATATTTTTTCACCCAAAGTTATGGTCTCTAACCACAAAAGGATTCAAGTTAAAATTGACAAAGAAAGAAATCTTTGAAATCCTGAAACATTTGTAAGTTAAGCACATTTCACAATAACCCAGAAGTCAAAATAGAAATTACAAGGTAAATTAGAAAATATTATGAACAAAATGAAAACAAAAATACAATATATTGAAGTAACTGGAAGAAACTAAACCAGTGCTTACAGGTATACTGATGAAGAAAATAAAGAGAAGACGTAAGTTATAAGAATTAGGACTAAAAGAGGGCACATCAATTCTGACATTGCAGAAATTAAAGAAATAAAGGAATATCATAAATGACTTTATACCAATAAATTAGATAACTTTAATGAAATGGAAAGATTCCTAAAAAGATACAAATGATAAAAATTAATTGACCAAGTAGAAAAACCTGAATAGAATAGGGAAAGAGATTGAATTAATTATTAAAAAATTTCCTATGAAGAAAAGCTCAGGCCCAGATGCATTCACTGGTGAAATCTATCAAATATTAAAGAAATAATATTATTTATAAACTCTTTCAGAAAAAAAAAGAGAAGAAACACCTTTCCACTTATTCTGTGAGCACAGTGTTATCCTGATTCCAAACCCAGACTAAAACATCACAAGAAAAGAAGACAAATAGCCCTCATAAACAAGACACAAACATTCTTTAAAAATATTAGCAAGTGAAGCTGGAAAACTGGTAGACTCACGTTCAGAGCAGCAGTATTCATAATAGCCAAAAGGTGAAAGGAACCAAGTGTCCACGCAAGTATGAATGGGTAGGTAAAATGGGGTGTATCTACACCATGAGATATTATTCAGCTTTAAAAAGAAGGAAATGCATACTCTACAACATAGATGAAGCTGGAAGACGTGAAGCTAACTGAAATAAACCAACACTAAAGGACAAAAAAAATATTAGCAAGCAGAATTCAACAACATCTGAGAAGTATTATACACCATGACCAATAGGGATTTATCTCAGGAATGCAAGGTTAGCTTAATATGAAAATGAATTAGTGTAATATACTACATTAATAGAATAAAAGACAAAGACCACTTGATCATTTGAATAGATCCATCCAAAACATTTGACAAAAACCAATGTCCATTCATGATTTCTAAAAAAGACTCTCAATATATCAGAAATAAGAAACCATCTTAGATCTTACAAAGGATATTTATAAAACATTCATAGCCAATATCATATATAATGGTGAAAAACTTATGCTTTCACCCTAAAATCCAAAACAAGGCAAAAATGTCTGCTTTCACCACTTATATCAA
This sequence comes from Procyon lotor, assembly GCA_028646535.1. NCBI lineage: Eukaryota > Metazoa > Chordata > Mammalia > Carnivora > Procyonidae > Procyon > Procyon lotor. Next base: position 37,255,736 of record CM053605.1, read on the forward strand.
CATTACAATGGAAGTTCTGAAAGCTAGTGTAAAAAGGAACAAAAAATAAGTTCAAAGCACCCAGATTATAAAAGTAAAATTGTTTTCTTTTTCCAAATTGCTGCAGTTTTTCTTTGTCGTTTGCATTTTTATATAAATTTTAGGATCAGCCCATTCATTTCTACAAAAAGAAAAAAGTTTGCTAGGATTTATGGGGATTGCATTGAATCAATTATTCAATTTAGACAGAAAGCCATATTGATAATACTGAGTTTTCCAATCCATAAATATGAAAAATCTCTCTACAGATACAGATCTTTAATTTCTCTTGCAATGTTTTGGTTTTTAGTATACAGGTCTTGTGCTTCTTTTATTAAACTTATTTGAGCCATCTTGCTCAATTTGCTTAAGAGTTATAATAAATTTTTTTTAGGATTCCTTGAGAATTTCTACATCCAGAATAAAAGATATGCTGTTCCAGATAGGGTTGAACTTCTCAAAATAATTCCCATGTATATCATGGCTGTATTATTACAGGAATACAAATTCAGAATTGTGATATCTTTCTGCAGAATTGAAATTTGTATAGAGTGACTCTTTCTATCCCTAATGTTGTTTTGTGTGTCAAAGTTTGTCTAATAGATAGATAACTACCTCAATGCCATTTTGATTATTTTTCTAGTATATATTTTTTTCTGTTCTTTACTTTTAGTCTTTCTATATTCTTTGGACTCTTATTAATGAGTTCAGTTGATTACATTTATTGAGATGACTTAAATTTCTGGACTTGTTTCTATAATTGTACTTTGTTATTTGTCCTGCTTTTCTTCTTTGTTTCTACTTCTTCCTGGTCTATTTTTGGGGGACAGGAGGTGAAAATTAAGATTATATACTAGAAGTTATGTACTCTATTTCTATTCTTTTAGTGGTTACCTTTGAGATTCTTTCATGTATGCTTAACAAAGTCTAATCTAAGACACTGCCTTAACTCTCTGAATTAACTTGGGAAAAGGCTAAGCTACTCAAAGATATAATGGCTTAAAAAATTTACTTCTCTTTCATACGACAGTCCTAAAGCAAGCAGTCCAGGTTAATATAGTGGCTTTGCTCTATGAGATAATTCAGGGCCCTAGCCGGCCTCCAAGTCATTGAACTGTTATCTTCTAGGATATTGTCCTCATCTGCATGGTCAAAGCTGGATTGCTGCCACATCTATAATCCATAGGAAGAAGAGAAAAAACCCAGTGCAGGCAATTTTATTTTAAAGAAATGAGGCCAGAGGGGTGCCTGGGTGGCTCAGTGGGTTAAAGCCTCTGCCTTCAGCCCAGGTCATGATCTCAGAGTCCTGAGATCGAGCCCCACATCGGGCTCTCTGCTCAGTGGGGAGCCTGCTTCTCCCTCTCTCTCTGCCTGCCTCTCTGCCTGCTTGTGATCTTTCTCTCTGTCAAATAAATAAATAAAAATCTTAAAAAAAAAAAAAAAAAGAAATGAGGCCAGAAGCTACACGTAGCACTTCTGTCCAATAGCAAGAAGTTAGTCATATGGCAATAACTTGCTGCCAGTTAGAATGGGAAATGTCATCTCCTGTTGGTAAGACCATGTACCTACCAAGAAGGAGAGAATAGATATTTCTGGCCCAAACTAGTAGTTTGGCCATCTAAATATTTAGATGTACTTTCTTCCCACACAAAGAAAAGATTTACTTTTACTCTCCTTATTGAATATAATCTAAGCTTCCATCTAGTCCAAAATCCAAGCTATCTAAGTGCTGCAAAATTCTCTCCATTCAGTGCATACGAGGCTCCTCATAGTCCTGTGAACAATGTATTAATAGACAAGTCATATGTACCTGAACCCTAATATTCAATGATGGAAAACCTTTCAGTTAAAGGAAGAATGGGAAATACAAGTAGTCTCTGTTCCAGTAAACAGGAGGAAATCATGCTGGGCAGGAGTTATAAAGAAACTCCTGGCCTAGTAGTCAAGAAGGTTCTTTGGTTACATGCTGGTTCTGATCATTAAGAAAAATTCCCCTATCATCTATGAACTCTGTCTTTATTTTCTAGATGTTCTTCATTATTCCTAAATCTGTGGCCATACCTGATTTGGGGAAGAATGTAGGTAAAGTGGAGTGGAAATGGAAGAGTGCACTGTTGTAATAGCCCACTTCGTAACTAGAGTATGTTTGGGATCCTGAGGTTGCTTTAAAGATTGAACAATCATAGACTTTCACAAGATCTTACTTTTAGACTTGTTGGTGGTATAATTCTCAAAACAACTTAGTAGACTTCAGTTCTGTTTATTTCCTATCTGTTTATATGCCAGTAATCACATCAAACTTTTTTTTTTTTCTGGACAAAGCTTCCAAGCCGGCCTTTTCATTACTTCTTGGCTCCCTCTCTCCCTCTTTCTCATTTTAATTATAGCTACTTTGAAGCTACCTCAACAGTAGGTATAGGTTGGAAGGCAACACACTTAAACCAATCTTTGTCAAGGGGTTGCATCTCTTTCTTTGAGGAAGCTTTAGGGAAATGTTACAGTTGTAGTTTTATCTCATGCCATGTCTTATAATTCATTATAAGAGCAATAAGGAATACGTGTTGGCTGCTCTTGCTGCTTTTAGCAAGGTATTATAAGAAAAAGATGAGCTAAGACAAGAATATGCCAATTTGCAAGCAGAGAAGGAAGGGGATAGAGAATCCGGAAATTTGAGCCTCACAAGCTCGAAAAAGCCAACTGCTTCTGTACCCCAAACACAAGATCCACTGCCTCAGTGCTAAGCCCTGAATTTTGCTAAGCCAAGTGCCCCACAGTTAAGGTTTCTGTGATTGTTGCATTTGTTTCAGGGACTGATTTAGTCAGCTTAAGGTTAAGTTACTCTAAGAAAGAACTCTTAAAATACAGTTAAATAATGTAAATTTCAACCTCAAGTAATGGTCCTACAATACAGTCAGATTAGCAGTATGGTCCTGCTCTCAGTCATTCAGGGACCCAGAAGATTCCATTTTATTGTTCTACTATTCCCTACAGTCTGTTTGTATGGTCAAAGCTAGGTCTCTATATTGTCCATGTTCAAAACATCAAAAAGGGAAAGATAAGTCTAGGACAAGTGATTTTCTTTCAAGCAAATAAGGTGAAAGATGCACACATGACTCCAACTCATATTATATTGGTCAGAACTTGACAACATGGCCACCTAGTTGCATAGGTTGCAAGGAACTGATTGAGTGGGTATCTGCCCAGGAAGGAGGGAAGATCAGATCCTAAATCTTAATTTAGGAGGGACAGCACACCTACAAATTCCTGCCTCCAAATATAAATATCTTAGAATACTTTATGGTCAACCCCTTTCAATTTATATGATTTTGCTCAAAATTTTATTTTTGTCTCTTTTGGAGACCACTCAAAATAGATAGTTATTTTTATATGGATGTTTATTTTTAGACTTACATGTTTACTAATTTATATATACCCACTTTTGTCATTGTATTAATTTTTTTGCTGCATAATAAATTACCAGGAGCTTAGCAGCTTAAAACAACACCTGCTTGTTAGCTTACAGTTCTGTATCAGAAGTCTGGCAAGGCAAGGTGTGGTTCTCTGCTAAGAGTGTCACAAGGCTGATATCAAGCTGTCAGCTAGATTATGTTCTCATCAGGAGGCCTTGGGGAAAAAAATCCTCTTCCAAGCTCATTCTTTTTCTTGGCAGAATTTGTTCCTTGGGGTTATATGACTGAGATCCCCTTTTCTTGCTAGTCATCATCCATTGGTCCATCTCAGCTCGTTCACAGCATGGATGTATGCTTTCAGGGCTATCCAGGGAGTGTCACTTTGACTTCCTCTTCTGCAACTAGCTAAGGATAAATATATATTAGCGTATGCATACGCTAGCTTCTTAACTTCCCTTTGAATTATCATCTTAAGTCATATCATCTTACTGAGTCAAATAAAATCTTTGATACTTGTTCATTCTTATTCGTATGAGTTATGTTTTTTTAACACATTTGAAAGTTACATATTTAAATAGTGGTAGCCAATAAAAAAAGCCAGGTAGCCAGAGTTGCCCTATAATAAAAACTTCTAGTCATTCAAGACCCATAGAAGAAAAAGGGTCCGTAAACCGGCCTTTTAAGTGCCTCACTATTAAATATGAAAAATGAATTTTAGCCTCTGATATATGAAAATACAGCAAAAGAAATCAAATTAAGAGGAAAATAAGAGAATGCTGGGGGCAGAAGAAAACTCTAAGGAAATAACATTTAAGTCTTTTAAAAAACCCTCAGTTCTGGGCAAGATGGGGTAAGCATATGCAACCCCATTTCTCTTGCTGATCACAATGAAAACCCCATGGACAAAATGTATAAGGCAATTATGAGAAGACTCTGAAAGATGGGGAAAAGACAGACTCTCTAGGGACCATGGAAATTGAGAAATGAGCTGTGTGAGTATGCTGTTTTGTTTTGTTTGTCTCCTATATATGTGATGGGCAGAGACAAAAACAAAACAGAAAAAACTCCCAAAAAGCCCCAAAGAAAACCTTACCCATAGGTCTGGGAAGAGGGTGACCCTGCAGAATAAAAATTCTTTTTAATATATCCTCCCAAGTGCAGGTAAATATAATGAAAGGAGCAGTGCCCCTTTCCTTCCATATCAGATACAGGGGATGGAGCCCTGTTGATAATTCCTACTCTGTACTAAGCAAAAGAGAAAAGAACAGCATCTTGCCCCCTCCCAAATTAGAGAGTGGGAGAATTAGAAAGAGGAAAGAAAAGTCACTCAACCTCACTAATCATCAGGGAAATGGAAATAAATAAAAATCACAATGAGATCACTTCACACCTATTAAGATAACCATTATTAAAAAAAACACAAAAAATAACAATTATTAGTGAGAATGTTGAGAAATTGAAAATCCTTTTATACTCTTCCTGGGAATGCAAAATGGTGGAGCTGCTATGTAGAACAGTATGGTGACTTCTTGAAACAAAACAAAAACAAAACTACCATATGATCCAGCAGTCTTGCTTTTGGGTTATTTATCCAAACGAATTTAAATCAGAATCTCAAAGAGATATCTGTATTCCCATGTTCATTGCAGTATTGTTCATAATAGCCAAGAGGCGGAAAAAATCCAAATACCCATTATAAATAAATAAAGAAATGTGGTATATACACACAAAGTAGTATTATTTAGCCATAAAAAGAACAAAATCTGTAATATGCTACAGCATGGATGAAACTTGAGGACATTATGCTAAGTAAAGTAAGCAAGTCATACAAGGCAAATACTGCATGATTTTACTTATCTGAGGCTTCTAAAGTAGTCAGGTTAATCAAAACACAAAATAGGATAAAGTTGACACAGGCAAGGGGAGGAATAAATGGAGAGTTCCTGTTCAAAGATATAAAGTGTCAGTTATGCAAGATGAAAAAGTTCTAGAGCTCTGCTATACAACATTGTTGTAACAGTAAATAATGCTATATTTAAATTAAAACATAAAAGCTTGTTAGGAGGGTAAAACTGAAGTGATTTTCATGTGATTTTTTTAAAAAAAAGTGGACCAACATTTTTAAAATGATAAAAAAAAATGCTAAAAGAAAAAACCCCTGTAACCCAGAATTGAATAGCAAGTGAAAGGTGCAAAGCAATTCAATAGGGAAAGGATAATACTGCAACAATCTGACAATTGCCTATGAGTCAATTTCTACAGGGAAGAGAGAGACAGAGAGAGAGAGAGAGACACTGAGACTGAGATTAGAAACTCAACCTAAACCTCCTCATTAAAAGCACTTTATTGGGGCACCTGGGTGGCTCAGTCAGTTAAGCATCTGCCTTGACTTGGGTCCTGATGGCAGGGTCCTGGGATGGAGCTCTGCATCAGGCTCCCTGCTCAGCAGGGAGTCTGCTTCTCCCTCTTCCTCTGCCTGTGGCTCCCCCTGCTTGTGCTCTCTCTCTCTCTCTCTGTCAAATAAATAAATAAATAAAATCTTTAAAAGTAAACAAACAAATAAAACCATTTTACTAAACCTCACTGCTTATACAAAAATAACTCAGTATGGATCATGGATCTAAATGTAAAATGTGTAACAACAAATTTTTAAAGGAAAATCTTGATGACTTAGGCAAAGAGTTCTTAGACATGATATCAAAAACACATTCACCATAGGAAAAAAACCAATTAATTAGATTCATCAAAATTAAAAACTTTGGTGTAATACATTCTTCAAAGCTAGAGACAGGAGGAAAATATTTACAAAACACATATAAGCCATAGGAGAGAAAAAAATTAGAAAATGAAAGAATCCTTCTGGGTGGTCAATCATCTAAAAGAAATTTTAGAAAAAAAGGAGATATTAAATGGGGAAGAAAGTATCAAAGAAATACTACAAGAAAATTTCCCAAAACTAAAGAACATAAATCTCAAGCCTGAAATTAGCCAGTGAATACCCAGTAAAATGAAAGAAATCCAGAACAAGGTACATTATCATAAAATTTTAGAAAACTGGAAATACAGAAAAAGTCTTAAGAGATTCTGTAGAAAAACAACCAGTAACATGCAAAAGATCAGGAATACAAATGGTATTGGACTTCTCACCAAAAACAATAGTTTCCCATTACTGTTAGGATAAATTAAGAACATAAACCATTACACGGCCTAAAGGCTGTGCGTGGTCCTAGACCTGCCCAGCTCTCAAGTCTCATACCATTTCCCCTTTTATTTCTCTTTAATTCAGTTACACTGGCTTATTTTCCTTCCTTTCACCTGCAAAGTATTTATTATACCTGTTGTTTCCTTCATATAGAAGACTCTTCTCACTTCAACTAGTTTATTTTACTTTCTTCACATCTCAGTTCAACTGTCCTTCCTTTATATTTCAGTAGTTATAATATTTTTAGGGAAGTCATTGATGCAAATTCTCCTCCTATATGCTCACACAGTCCTATATGCCACCCCACATAGTACTTACCTCAGCCATGATTTTATTTTCTAGTATACTTTTATTAATCTTCAGATGTCATCTTATTTGAAATATCAGCCTTAGTTGATATTTTAATCACTCTGTCCTCTTCGAAAACTGCCTTTGTTAGGCTGGCAGAATTCCACCTCCTCCTTTTTCTCCTTAAGTTACTGGATATTACACCATCTCTTTTGAGATTCTTCCATACTTCCACAACTTTGAAATGTCAGAATGCCCCAAGGTCCACTCCAATACCTTTTATTTTCTACCTGCGCTCATTCAATGACTTCATCCTATCTCAATGGTTTAAATACCATTTATAAACAAATGACTACAAAAATTAATAGCTTGGATTTCTCTTCTGAGTCCAAACTTGAGTGTCCAAATGCTTATCTACTTGAATGCCTAATAAGCAAACCAAATCTTTTTAGACAAACATCATTTTCAAAGCAGCATTCAATATTTGAAATTATATACCAGTCTGAGATGACTTTAACCATAAAAGCCCTCTGGATATCTCCAGCTGAGAGTAGATGATTCTATGAAAGTTGGTGGTTATCAAACTGAGTTAGTCCAGAGGAAAACATTCAATTATATCTCAATACTGTAAGCTGAAAAAGGGGGAAAAATAACTTTGTATCCCTACATTAGGGCAAGGACAGTGGTCTATCTTATTTACCATCACATATTTAGCATGTAGCACAATGATTGACATATAGAAGAATTAAATAAATAAATCTGACCTAGCCACTTAGTATATTGTTGAAGACTACATACTAAAGTGGAATGCATCATAATTCATGAAGAAAGAAAAACAAATTGCCAATAAATATATAAAAAGATGACCAACCCAAAAAAAAATATAAAGATGATCAACCTCAGGACACCTGGGTGGCTCAGTTGGTTAAGCATCTGACTGCCAATTTTGGCTTAGGTCATGATCTCAGGGTTGTGGGAACAAGTCCCACATCAGATTCTTCACTAAGTGTATTGCACTAAGTCTGCTCAAGATTCTCTTTTTTCCTCTCCCTCTGCCCCTTCCCGTTCCCCAAGCCCTCTCTTGCTCTAAAATAAATAAATAAATCTTTAAAAAAGGATGACCAGCCTCAAGAGTTATCAAGAAAATGTAATTAGAGTCACAGAAGATAAAATTTCATGCTTGTATAATTATAAAATTTTAAATATCTGAAATACTAAGTATTAGTAAGGATATGCAGAAATATCTTTTTATATGCTAAATGAATATAAATTGGCACAAATACTTTGGAGAGCAATTTGGCAATATCCTATGAAAATATACATATCCTATGACCAGTATTCCACTCATAAACACATCATTCAAAGGAACTCTGCATAAGAGCATAACTCTTGCATAAGTGCATATGTGAAAAATATCATAGCACTATTGTTTAAAATAGCAACATTTTGGGTAACCTAAACAGCCATTAACAGAAAAATGAGTAAATTGAGGGAGTATATAAATATAATGGAATATTACTCAGCAGTGAAAATGAACAAAATACTTATGTGTTTCAATACAAATACAATGCATAAACACAACATTGAGCAAAAAGGTAAGCTGCAAAAGAATACCTGGTGATAACATTTACATTAAGTTTCAAAACATGCAAAGCAATACCATATTGCTTAAGAGATATATATTTAATGAAAGTATTCTAAAAATATGAGAGTGATAAATACCAAATGTAATAATCTTTGGAGGAATAGTGGAAGAGAATATAATCCAGGAAATGTACACACAGTTTTAACTCTGTTAGCAATGTTTTATGTCTTAAGCTGGGTAGGAGATATATAGGTGTTCATTATGTTATTCTTCAGATTTCTTGAATCTTTTTTGTAATTCTGAAATAATTCTTAATTTTTTTAGCAATTTAAAAGAACCTCACCACATATGTAAGTCTAAAAAATATGAGTACCTAAAACTTGGGTCAAAATGTCTATAACATTAATTCAATGAAATTTAGTCATTTCTAATGATGGCGGAGAGGATGTGGACAAGAAAGTAAAAATATAAACTGGTAATGCTTTTATGATACATTTGGATTTGGATTTGTGTATGACACACATGTCATATGTTTCAAAAGCTTTAAATATATTTATACTATTTGACCCTACACGTGTTTGGATAACATAAAAAAATTTCTATGTGCATATTTCTAAATTTTTCTATAATAATATAATATTTGTATAATAAATTTTTTCTTAAAAGATGAATTTTAGAGTAAATAAAAGAAATTGAACTGGTGAAGTGAACTTGTAAACATTATACAGAAGCCTTCTAATTCTAGTAAAGCTTTTGCCTTAAAGCTTTGTATCCCTACATTAGGGCAAGGACAGTGGTCTATCTTATTTACCATCACATATTTAGCATGTAGCACAATGATATCTATTAGCACATGTAGTCTATTAATATATCAAAACCAGCTTTTGGAGGGAGTCTCTATTTCATAAGTTTTTCTTTTTCATTCTTCTACTCTTAACCTCTTAACCTTTTTGCACTCTTTTGTTTTAGAAATGTTTATTGTACATACAGCATAGCTGTATTTTGTCTAATCCAGTCAACCTTCGCTGTTTAGTTAAAAATGTTTAACTATCGCATTTAGTCTGTTCATTTATCATAGTTACTGAAAAAATTATATTTACCATCTTATTTTTGCTCTTGTCCTATCTGTTTCTTTCATTTCTTATCTACTTTTGAATTGACTAAGTGTTTTTGTAGCATTCTATTTTTCTCCCTCAACTGTTCCTATTGTTTTGGCAATAACCCTGGTATTACCATCGTACTGGACAACCTGGTATTATCTAGTATTTGATGCAGACCCATACAAGTTTTATATTAATATCTTTTATTCTCTTCCTGAACTACATAGGAACCCTTCTTTTGCCCTTCTTTTGATATATATTGTTGCTCTCCAATATTTTATCTTTTTTATCATTAAATGTCATTACTTTTTTAGCCACTTCTTTGTTCTTACATCTGGGATCACTTCACCTCTGAATAAAATACATCCATGAGAATTTCTTTCAGTCAAGTTCTTCTCATTATAATCTCTATTCTATTGTGGTAGTTTTCTTATTCCACTCTTGTTTTTGAAGAATCTATACCTTTAAATCAGGTATAGAATTCAGAATGGTGGCTGTTCTCTTTTAGCCCATTAAAGATAACATTCCAAAGTCTGTTTCTGTTAATAACAGTAGCTCCTTTAAAAGTAGTTTATCTTGTTTTTCTTTTTTGTTTTTTGCAGTTATATGCTGATCTATCTAGGTGTATTTTCAGTTCAGGGACGTACTAGTTGTACAACAGGAAAATTAAACATACAGTAGTTCAATATGATAGGTAATCTAGGCTGCCTATTCCAGGTTGATACGTGGGCTCCCCCCACACTGTTTTTCAGGAGCCCAGGTTTCTTCCATCTAGTTTCCTGCCATTCCATGGTCAAAATCAAGTTATAGTATTCTTGCTCCAGTTTACAGGAAGTTGGAAAGAAAATGGAGGTAGGCTATTTATTTCTTAAGGTCCTCAGGTGAAAGTATATAGGTAAGAAATTAGGCAATAAGTCACATTAACCATAAGGGAGACTGGAAGATAGAGTAGTTGAAAAGCCATGATTCTGGTACTTCCATTACTAAGTAAGAAAGGCAAACTGCAAATTGGTAAATACCTAGCTGTTCTTACCAGTCTACCTGCGGATTTCCTTTACTTATTATCTGAGCTACTTAATCTGCAGATTTTTTAAATAATTTCTGTGAAATTCTTAACTATCCTTTGCTGTCATAGAAATTTTTAAGATTATTATAAATTCATGTGAAATCTAACGAATAATCCAGTAAGATCCCATGGACCTTTACCCAGTTTCCACTAATGGTAACATCTTGCAATAAAAACGCATGAATTACAGCTTCCTGCAATAACTTGGATGAATCTCGGGAATGTAGTGTTGAACAAAATAAGTGTCAAAGAATACTTACAATTTTATTTCATTGACATAAAATTTAGACTATTCAATAGTGAACAATAGTTGATCAAGGAGTCAACCTTATGTGGTACCCCCTAAAAAGAAGCAAGACAATGAAATAGACAAAATTCAGGAAAGTGTTTACATCTGGGGGACAGCTCTAGCTCTAGCTCTTTATTTGAAGTTTCAGATACAAGATCATCTAATAATAAGATAGATTTGGATTTTTCCACTTGCAGTTGTCTCTTATATGTATATTCTTCTCTTATATATTCCTAGTAAGGAATCTTACTGGGATGAGTAGTTTACGCAAAGCAAGATTTAGGCATCTGGGTCTCTTGAGCTAATGCCTAAGAGCAGGTGTTCAGTAAATAATTATTACCAGTTAATAATCAAACATATAGTATGTTCCAAAGATAGAAATTAATATAAGATCAGTTTTGAATGAGTTCTGCCAAGGCAAGTTGAGCTCTGGCTGAATAAAAAACATATTTGCATTTTTTAAAATTCTTTTTGATGCTTATAGGCAGAAGTGGCTCAGTAGTGTTTTCGTGTGAAAAGAATGTGAGAAAAAATCTACACAAATGTTACATTAAAATTCTTTTCATTTTATGAAGAGACCATTGAATATGATAAATAATGATACCACAAATATTTCTGGGTATGTATTTTTTCATTCAAACGAATATAACATTATCTACTCCCTCCAATAAAGAAATTATAAATGGATTTTTAAGCTAATGAATCATGAAATATTTTTGTTGAGTTATAAGTGAACCAAATGGTCATATTTATTTTAACACCTGGAAGAAGTCAGGATATGCACAGCTGGCTGTTAGCTTGTCACACATTCCTAAGTTTACAATTACTACTAGTGTTCTCAAAGTCACTGACAAACAGTTGCAGGTGGCCAAGATGTTTTTGTGTAGAAACAGCTTTACTCAGCAAAATCTAACAATGTATCAATAATAGCATTTACTTTGGAAACTATCAGTATTTAAGAATGACAGTTTTCAAATATTTTCTTAAAACTATTTAAGACATGCTTGGAACTGCTAATGAAAAATTTACAAATATTGCTCTAATTTTTTTAAAAAATCAATAAATAAAAGAACATTTAAGAATACTGTCAAAGAAAAAGTTAACCTGTTAAATAAAGTCTATTTAATATATTTCTTACAGTGGAAATAGCCACATCCTTATACTATAAAGGGTTACCTATATAATTTATTTTCTAGAGCATTATTTCTATTTGAAATGCAACTAGCATTTCAGAAAAGGGGAATACATATCATTTTATAGAAAGATCATTTTCAAGTTTTTAGATAATATTAAAAAGCTAAATTTCTATATTAATTTAAAATGTTTTAATTATTTCATATAATTATTTTTAAATTTCCATTAAATATTGATAGGAAATATTTACAAAGTATATAACATGTAAAGAACAACAAATATTTACATACCACCTCTCAGTTTAAGAAAATATTAACATTGCGGTTCTTTTTGCCCTTTTCTGAACTCATTTCCCTTCCTTTTGCCCCTCAGACGTAAACACTTTCCTGAATTTTGTCTATTTCATTGTCTTGCTTCTCTTTAGGGGGTACCACATAGGGTTGACTCCTTGATCAACTATTGTTCACTATCGAATATTCTAAATTTTATGTCAATGAAATAAAACTAAGTATTCTTTGACACTTATTTTGTTCAACACTGTATTCCTGAGATTCATCCAAGTTATTGCAGGAAGATTTAATTCATGCATTTTTATTGCTGTGTATAATTACATCATATAAAAGTACCACAGTATTCATTCATTCTATTATTGATGGACATTTGGCATATACCCAGCTTTTGCTATTACCTAGTGTTACTAAAAACAATTTTACACAACTTTCTTGGTTCATGCATCCAAGAGTTTCTAATGTTTATGTATATAGAGATACACACACACACACACACATATTTATAAATGTCAAATTTATATGTAATATACACATTACTTTATTATTATGTCAAAGTATTCCCTAATTTGGTTTTTACCAACTCATACTTTCACCAGCAGTAAATAAGTATTCCGGCTGTTCTACATCCTTGTCAATACTTGATATTCTCAGACTTAAAATTTAAGCTAATCTGGTAAGTTTATAGGAGTATTTATTTAATTTGCACTCCTTCAATTTTAATTTGAAACTTCTTTGTGGTTTTAATTTGTACTTCTTCAATTCCAATGAGGTTGAAAAACTTTTTGATTGTTTAATGGCCATACTAATAACCTCTCATGAAGTGTTTCTTCAAGTCACGTTCATTTTCCTTTGGAATTGCTTGTCTTTTTCTCAACTGAACAGGGAAGAGATATTTATGAATTCTAAACATTAACCCCTTGTCAATTATATGTTACAAATATCATTTCTCAATGGATTGTCTTTTTACTTTTTATGTCTTTTGATCAATAGTTCCTAATTTTAATATAGAACTATTTAACCATCTTTTCCTTGTTCAAAACCATTTTCATGCCATTATCACATATGAAAAAGTCTTCAAGGGCACGTATTGCATGGAGCACTGGGTGTAGTACATGAACAATGAATCTTGGAAACTGAAAAATAAAATAGTAATAAAAAAAGAAAAAGTCTTCAGAAGCTAAACACCTGTACTATAGAAATTGAAAAAATGTCATAGTTGTTCTATCATGTATTTTAAAAATTAAACAGCAGATATTCATATGAAAAATTGTGGTTCAGACAAATGGCTAGCTGATTGGGTTTTTTTTAGGTTTGGTGGCAGTTGATATATTAACAAATTAGTTTATTTGCTGATAAACCTGGAGCTACAAAAAAACCCACACAGGTTTCTGAAAAGTTTTCTACAACTTATCACTTAACTACAATAAAATATTAGTTAGTATTAGTTGCAAAGATTGTTAGTTGTTAACCAATTGGTTGTTAACACCGGAATTAATAATGGAGATGATACCATTTGTAATGGGAGTTTAGGTCGGTGAAAAGAAGGATTTTTTTTTTTATTTTTCACATCCAATCTTTCTGTAGTATCTGAACATTATAACATAAGCATGAATTACCTTTATAACTAAAAACATGTCTGATATTCTTCAAGCTGAATTTAAATTTATTATAAAAATATTAAAGTGGCAATGAAATGAAATTTATGATCTTATTATAGTGCAACACAGACTAATTTTGTCATGTTTCTATGTAAGATTTGAGCCTTCTAACAGCTCTTAAAATTATACTAAGAAAAATAAGTTTAAAAATGCTGAAATATTATCAGTTGAAAATGTACCATTATTTTAAAGAATTTTTGGAAAGATCTCTAGATAGACTGTGGATTCTATTATTTCCAAAATGGAGAAGCAGAATATATGAGCACTAGAAGTCATTTGTGAACATAACTTATACCCAAACCTAGAAGAACACAAAAATTGCAATTTTTGGCAAGAAAACAAAGCAAATGGCTAGCCATGATATTCAGATATCTATGTGATATTAAGTTAGGTCTACGTTAATTTTCTGACTTACCTTAATTTTTAAGATATTTGCATTGGATTAAGTTTTTAAAAGACCCTCAAGTGAGAAAACTGAATGGTAAGAAATCACAGAGGGAGACAAACCATGAGAGACTCTGGACTCTGGGAAACAAACTGAGGGTTACAGAAGGGAGGGGAGTTGGGGGGACACGGTAGCCGGGTGATGGGTTAGGAGGGCACGTGTTGTGATGAGTACTGGGTGTTACATACAACTAATGAATCGTTGAACACTATGTCAAAAACTAATGATGTACTATATGTTGGCTAACTGAATATAGTAAAATAAATAAATAAATAAATAAATAAATAAATAAATAACAGACCCTCAGTGAGATGATTCAGCAAAGATAAGAACTCTAAAGTTTCTCTTTTTGGTGCCTGGGTGTCTTAGTTAAGCCTCTGCCTTTGGCTCAGGTCACGATCCCAGGGACCTAGGATCGAGTCCCACATTGGGCTCCCTGATCTGTTGGGAGTCTTCTCTCTCTGCTCCACCCTGCACTCATTCTCTCAATCTCTCAAATAAATAAAATATCTTTAAAAAACTCGGTTTCTCTTCCTGCTTTGTCATATAGTGATGTTTCTGATACATTTTGTGTTCTTAAATCACATCCCAGTAAGAATTTGCTAGCTGAATAAGTTAAAGAGAAATCTTCTAGAGGCCAAAAATACTGGTATTTCATATGTCAGTAATAAATATACACAGAAATGTAGAACTTCATCATCTAATTCTGATTAAGGATTCAGAGATAATTTTTGCTTAATAATGTTTGAATATTAGAAAAGTCACTGATGGTCAATAAAATATTCCAAATCAATTAATATGAGATATGCCAATAGATGTGTGCAAAAAATAATTATTAAGTGAACTGAATTAGTCACTATAAAAATGATGCAAAGGTGTGTTATTTGTAAAAGAGTTAAAACAATACTTATTTAATAATCAAATACAATGTAATTTAATGTTTATATATTTCTAAGATTTCTCACGTAGATACATCACCAAAC
The DNA here is from genome assembly GCA_028646535.1 of Procyon lotor. Lineage (NCBI taxonomy): Eukaryota > Metazoa > Chordata > Mammalia > Carnivora > Procyonidae > Procyon > Procyon lotor. The sequence goes on from CM053605.1 coordinate 37,271,204, forward strand.
CAGAAGTTTGGTCAAACAATGTTACTGATGTTTTAATTTGCAAAATAAAATTTGATGAAGTACGTGTACCTCTTAGCAGCTTATACCAAGAAGGTGAGGAAAAAAGGACTTGGCAGAATATTCCTTTTGCTTCTAGAAATACCTGACCTGGACTATCTCTGTTCTTTTTCTCTTGCCTCCTCCCTAACCTAGATCCCCAACCTTGATGATTTTGCTGCTGTATCTTTACCCAACCTCTCTGTGTCAACATACATTGCCATCTTTTTCAATCATCACTTTGAATTTCTAACCCTCCAACAGTATTTTCATTTTGATAATGCACTTGTGTGCTTCATTTATACATTCAACATCAACAAATGAAAGGCGCAGCTTAATAGTTAAGAGCTGGACTCTGAACCCAAATGCTCGTTTGTATCTTGGTTTTACCAGTTATTTATTAGCCATTAGACCTTTGGGAAAGTCACCTAACTTCTGTGCACGTTTCCTTATCTGTAAAAATGAGGGTGTCAACAATACCTATCTTGGGGCGCCCGGGTGGCTCAGTCGTTAAGCGTCTGCCTTCGGCTCGGGTCGTGGTCCCAGGGTCCTGGGATCGAGCCCCGCATCGGGCTCCCTGCTCGGCAGGAGGCCTGCTTCTCCCGCTACCATTCCCTCTGCTTGTGTTCCCTCTCTCGCTGTGTTTCTCGCTGTCAAATAAATAAAATCTTTAAAAAAAACAAAACAAAACAAAAAAAAAACAATACCTATCTTATAGGTCATTATGAGGAATGAATGAATCAATAGTATGTAAAAGTTTCATAAAGTGTAGTAACAATTATACAAATGTCAGTTGTTTTTATTAATATTATTGTTGTTATTTGAGCATTTATGTTCCACGCAGTCTATTACATATTCAGATTATATTGGTAAACTAGATAGACAAGACCCTTGGGAAAGTCATTTTAGGTGCAAACTCTCCCCCATTTCCCTACCTCAGAGTTATAAGTGGACCCAAGAAAGAAAGTCTTTGGCTAGGGATGCTATCACATTAGTGGGCACCAAAAATGTGGAACTATCAAGAAAAGATACAATTCTTAGGACTGGCGCAGATAAAAAAGCCACTTGGCCACTTATTTCTCATTTGTGTTGTTATTATTACATTCTTGTCCTCTGTTTTGAAATAAATTTTAGCTTATGTTTTCTTCCTCTCCATCACTACAGCCTATCATTTATTTTCAAGGCAAAAGTTCTTAAAAAGATACATGCCTGTAATTATCCTTACAGCTACACATCCTAAGTAAGTGAAACTATCCTGCTTCAAAAGGATCATAAAAATAACTGTAATGGGTTGGTTTTAGATACTAAAAGGTTGCTCTTTCCATTCTCTATTGTTAACCTTCATTTACCCATTTCTTCTCATTTATAAATTTTGTCCTCAGGAACTATTGCAGATTTAAAAAAAAAGCTAATTTATTGGCTTAGAATTCTAAAATAGAATCTTCATAGTATGGTCTTATTTCTAAGATCTTGGTACTCGCTCAAGGAGAAATACTGTTTTATTTTAATTGCCAATGGCATCTGATTTGGAAGATCAGAAGGTCAAGCTCTGAGGATGTATCCTTAGGGCAGGGAAAGAAACAGGGGTCCAGCCTAAGCCCACTTCTTGTTTTAAGCAAATGTTGTATTAAAAACAAGATGATTCTCTAACCTTAGACTTTTAGGCCTTGAAAGGGCATTTGGGAAAATATTTCCGGACACTGAAATGTAGGCCATAGCTATTTGGCTTACCTATAGAAGTACTTCCCTACTGTGTGGTTTTGGCTTTCAAAGTACCTAAAGCATTTACCAAAGGATGAAAGAGTTAAATTCTCTCAATGAAACCATAAAGAACTAGCAAAAATATAAATCAATACTTAAATAATCTTGGGGTGAAAAAAATGTTTCTAAGTTTAACACTGAAAGTATACTAAAAGAAAAAATTTTTATCTTTTTCACTGAATAAAAATTTAAAATTCATGATAGTAAAAATATCATAAATTAATATTGTTGCAGTACTTTGTTACATATATACTATATATATGTTAACATGCTATATATGTTTTATATGGAAGAACACTTAAACTAAAAAATAAAGGCCTTAATAGAAAAAGTCAAAGGGCAATATAAGGCATTTAATAATTAAAATGACGTTATAAATTTAATATATTAACTTGGAAAGACATGTTCCTAGCACGTTTCTTATTGTGGGTATATGTATGTGTGGGTATATGTATATGTATATATGTACATACATATGTGTATATATGCATATATAAATATGTATACGAATACATTTTAAAAAAGTAGAGCCCATAAAAGTAGACTCATATTCACAGTGGGTATTGCTGGGGAGTAGTTCTACATGTACTTTTTATTTTGTTCTCTACATTAAAGTTTCTTTTTTGGGGGGAGGTGGATTACATATGATCTCTCTCCCTCTATCAAATAATTAAATAAAATCTTTAAAAAAATAAAGAGTTAAATGTACAAAATTAAACTTCAAAGGAAAATAGAGATATACAGAAAGCCCTATGTCCTCTGAGCTGAAGCAGAGACAAAGTAATAAATCTCCTGATGTGAATCTCATTTTTCGAATGTGTGAAAACTAAGACATGGTAAAAAATATTTTGTAAGTTGTGAATTAATTTCTTCTTCTGTTAACTTTCAGGATTTCATTTGCAGGTACACAGGGAAGTCAAGAATGCTAAGCATTTTTAATTTTTCCAACTTACAGCAATGAATATTAACAAATTAACATTTACATACTACCTACAACATATTTACCACTGTGGTAAGTTCCACTGGAAGTAAACAAAGGTACTTATTATATGTTAAATATTTAATAATCCAAACTTTCTACCAAATCAGTCTGGTATGACACAACATACCAGATAATGATTTGGTAAACTTCTTAGTCAAGAATCTCAGCACAAAAAAAAAAAAAAAAAAAAAAAAAAAAATCTCAGCAACATAAACTTCAAATTTCCATGTAACATGCCATCTTCAATAAAAATACTATTGGTCCACCATCAACAAAATATTCACTTTTGAATAATGGTAAAAGATGTATTCTTCACACAAATTTGAAAACTGGTTAGAATGATAAATCACTAACAATGAGCTAACTTAATCTATAAAGGGTTAAATCTGTAATAGTCATTTAATAATGATGATGCTGTATAGCTAACATTTTTTGAGTGCTTAATACTCTCCAGGTACCAAGCTAAGCACTTAATCATTATCATTATTTAACTTCTTGAAAAATTTGGGCTCAGACATTATGCAGCTTTCCCAAGGTCACATAACCAGCAATGAGGACTCCAACCTACTGCTGTCTGGCTAGAAAGTGCCACATTGCATCTTCATTAAATATTAGCTACTCAGCAATACTAGACTAAATGGCAATGATTTAAGTACTAGTAAAACAGTTTAAACCATATACTTATAAAAATATGTGAGTACTTAATAATCCACTTTTGAAAACTATTCAGAGCCAACAAAGTGCAAAAAATACAGACAACAGTCATACATCAAAGCGTATACAGATGGATCAGATGAAATTTAAAGGATCAAACTAATCTTTTTTTCTGTTACTAGTTCTTCATACATGGCAAAACAAAGATTCAACTGTTAGACTTAATAATTGGTACATTGTTAAATTTGTTAACTTTGGGGAACAAAAGAAAATAATTTCTCACTTGTAGGTACTTTTGTTATGCTTGATCACTTAATCCTTAACTAATCAGCAATTTCATGAGATAGGTATCATTCCTCCATTTTAAAAAAAGAAAATAAACTGGGGCTCAGAAAGTCTGAACAATTCATATATAACTGATAAGTGACAAAGTTATTTGCTTCTAGGTCTAAATTACCCCAAAGTTGCAGTAGGCATAGGCTAATGCCAATGTAGGAAAACACAATTAGTAAATTAATGAGCTACACTTTAAAATAATGTTTATGTGTGTTGATCACAGATTAGTACACTTATATAACTAAATTACAGATCAAGCTAGCTTTCTGGCATGACATGCAAGACTCAGATATGAAAACATTTGCAAAAGTATAAAATTATTTGCTTTAAATTCTCTATTTGAAGATTTAAGAAAGAACTCCTTGATCATAATACATGCACCCATTTTCTATGACTAAAAATCTAGTAATATAAGATAAATTCAGATTATTTAAGAATTTTGGACTGAAAAGATTTTATAAGCTTAAAGGAAAAACAGGATGTTTAAGATAAATATCTAAAAATAGACATTTATTTTCTACTTTTTGGCCTCACAACATACAATATTCCAACAGAGTCAACACTTTCAGGTTGTTAATCAAAATTCTCTCTTTTAATACTTCTTTTAAAAAGTAGGAATTTAGGGGCGCCTGGGTGGCTCAGTCATTAAGCGTCTGCCTTCGGCCCAGGTCAGATCCCAGAGTGTTAGGATTAAGCCCCGCACCAGGCTCCCTGCTCTGCGGGAAGCCTGCTTCTCCCGCTACCATTCCCTCTGCTTGTGTCCCCTCTCTCACTGTGTTTCTCGCTGTCAAATAAATAAAATCTTTAAAATAAATAAATAAATAAATAAATAAAAAGTAGGAATTTAGAAAAGCATCACAGTGAACAATCTTGGAAGGCTTATATCACCTATAATTGTTTCATATAAAATCAGAAATAGAAGCATTTTAATGGTATATTTACGCTATTTTTATGCTACATATTATATTCTCATCATCCTTATGAAGTTCTTACTTCATAGAATCATAGATTTTAAAGTTATTTAAGACCACCTAGTCCAACAACTTCATTTTCATAAAGGAGGAAATTAAGACCCATAGAAATTTGACTAATTTCCTCATGATTGGAGAAATTAAATCTCCAATTTATTACATGATTGTTTTGTGAATTAGTGCTGATATGGGGAATGAACACTAGATTTCCTGATATAGAGTCCAAAACTTACTACATTACACCACCATACCACCATGAATTACATCAATTCATTTCTATTTTGGATAGTGTCAAGTAGTAACTACAGCATATGTAAATCCTCAGGCCCCAAGCAAACATTTCAGAAGTCCCCATCCTCCCACTGAGGAAGTTAAACAGAATCTTAAAGTGGATGACTACATTCATCCTAAATGTATACTGGTCAGGTATAGCTTCTGAATAAACAGTCTCCTGATAAAAGGGGTGCAGATTATTAGTGGCCCTACCTACAATGTAAAGTACTCTTATAGAGTACTTAAAACAATAATAACATAACATATTTGGATACTGATTTATAATTCATAATGTCATTTCACATATTATCTTAGCCAAGACTCTCAACTAAGTTTGTTATTAAAAATCTATATTATTGAAGTATAACTTAAATACCATAAACCAAGGAAAAATCCATTTAAAGTGCTTGGGTTGAGGTTTTTCTGTTGTAGTTCACTAGCAGTCTATGTGAATAGATATTTGGGAGTGCTTAGTTGGATGCTTCTGGCTTCAACTCTCTTACAAAGTTGCAGTTAGGTTGTCAGCCATGGTATAGAGTAATCTGAAGGTTTGAGTGGGGCTGGGGGATATGCTTCTAGGATGGCTCACTCACTTGTCTCTTGGAAACAGGCCTTAGTTCTTCTAAACACACAGACCTCTCCACTGGGCTGCTCGAATGTCCTCACAAAATGTCAGCTGGATTCTCCAAGGTCAATGAGTTCTGAAAAAGATATACCTGCATAACTTACCACTTATAATCAAGATACAGAACATTTCTTTCAGCCAAACAGCTCTCTTAGGAACCTTGCCTCACTTCTGTCCCCAGAAGAGATGTTGTTTCTTTGTTTTTGCATTACTTCATGAAACCCAATGCATTTATAGACACAGCTACAAAAATATCCATATTTTAAGTTACCCTATAAACATTTCTTGCTATGCAGATTGTATATGAATAACGCTGCATTAGAAGGATGAAAGATCCTTAATATGCATGTGAGGAAAGGCAGGATGGAACATTAATCTTCCCAACAAACTTGCTCTAATGTAAGATGCTTAGGAATGGTATTGATTCTCCAGTTTAAAATTTTTTCCTTATTACTTTGTTGACCTGGAATTCCTGCTCCTGTTCAAGATGCTGTTCTAGTTTAGCTTTCTTCTGTTGCAAATGCATCAATTTTCCGGAAAGATCATTAGTGAGGAACTCTTCTTCCTTCTTGTAATTTACAACAAGGGTGTCTTTCTCCTTTTGTAAAGGAGAAACTTGGCTTTCTATTACTGTGGATTAGTTTGTATTTTCTAGAACTTTATGTAAATCACATAGAATCACATAGAATATAACTTTTGTGTAGGGCCCCTTTCACTCAGCATGTTTTTGAGATTCATTCCTGTTGTATGTATTGTTAGATCTTTTTATTGTTGAATAGTGTTTTGTTACATGGAAATACCACAAAAATATTATTATTATACTTTGAATTTTACCAATAAAACATTATTGGACTTTTTTGTCTTGTTATGTGAACATCTATACAATATCCTTATTCTGCAAACTCTAAAATATTTGTTACTTAGACCCTTAAAGAAAAAGTTTAAGGACCTCAAACTAGCTGAATGGTTATGAGCTGAGAGCTTGACAGAAATGCAGAATCATCCACCATACTCTAGGACTACTTAATCAGAAACTGGATTTTAGCAAGATCTCCAAATAATTAATATACAAAGTCTGAGAAGCCCTGCTGTTTCCTTTTTCTTATAATTCTAACAAGAAACAACATATATATGTAAAAGTGTGTAAGCCTGTGCATATGTGCATGTATGCATTGTTTAGCCTAGAATCATTCATGTCTATGACTTTCAGAAAATTATTACTGGTATCTAAAATAAACTCATAAAAAATATGGAGATAAATGCAGGTTGAAAAGTCTTATTTTAAAAACTCTTTTTTAGATATAAAATGATCATTATTTTACAATCTTAAGAGTATAAAGTAATCTTGAAAAACTCCTTGTTAAAGCAATTTCCAAAAGAGCAAATGTAGCACAAATAAAAACTGTTCCATCTTCTGTACAAGGATGTACCAGTGATTAGTAGAGATTAACAGATGATCATCTTCATGCATGTGATCAACAAGACCAAAAGGTCAACAGGGTTTTAGTTTACCATATGCTGCAAAATTCATGCTGCAAACTTACTTGGCATGTGCTTTCATTATATATCCCTTTTAATCAACAAATTAGAAGTTAGAAATCATTCATTTACTTTCCTATTAACATTTGTCCAATAAGTACTGGAATATGAAGATTTTTCTCTTCTCTATGCAAAATAGAATGACAAAGATATTTTCAAAACCAGAGAAAACTAATTTATATATAATTATTTTAAATTTGCTAGATGCAGTAACAAATGACATTTTATTACTAAACTCAGATGTTCATTTTGTAATCATCTCTGTAACAAAGAGCTGTAACTTTTTGGGTTTCTTAGTTAACATGGAAACTAAATTATATTTATGTAACTACTATTTTAAATAAAGAGTTTCATACTTTCACTGATCTAATTCTATCAATTCTAAGTTACTATTTGAGATTCAATAAAATTTTTCAAAATAAAGAAAACTTTAAATTTCTTTTATATATTTATTTCATTAATGCTAGCCAGAAAATAACAATTTCTCCTTTTCAAACAATCTTTTCCAGAATTTCTTGATTCACTTTGTATCTTTTTGCACACATGTTAGTTCTAAATATATATCTGAACTCTAAATGACTTCTGTTCGTATTAATAGTCCATAACAAGCTATTAAATCTTCCTTACAACAAGCAACAATATGCCAAAACACTTGCTCTGTATTTTGGTACTTTCATGAGAAGAACCTATAATTCCCCCAAAGTAATTATAAAACAATCATTCTTTCATTATATATATTGTTTTCTTCATTCCTATAACAAAATTCAGCAATAGTCAGAAACTGTCAAAGAAATTATTCAAAGGCCAGGAGTTTTGGGGGTTTATTCCATCTCATTTGAATATGTATAGACATTATGCTTATAACAAGATTATTTGTTCTCTTTATGTCATTCAGTTATTCACTTTAATTAGTCACACTTTGGAATGTGAAAGTTGTTTCCCTGCTATTGTTAAAATCTTATCAGAAAACAAGTTAACACAAATTGTTTCTGTTTGGCATTCTACTCATATTTATCTCCCAGTCTTCAGATAAACTTGAATTTGTGAAAAAACATAAAATGGATAAATTATATACTATAATATCTTTAGAAACAAGAACTTATTAATGGTAAGAAAAGTGTAATAAAAAGAAGGGTTACATTTAAAATTGTGTACTTCTCTGAGAAATACAAAAATAAGATGAGAAAGACTATGTAAAGAGAAATATAAGCAAAAGCATAAAAAAGGGCAGCTAAAATGAAATTCTAGGTTTAAATACAGGTGTTTGGAGTATACATAGATTATAATGTAATAAGCCTGATTTTAAAAAGTCATGTTTTTCACTCTGAAAAATATCCTTTCATATTTGTATGGTAATATATGGAGAAAAATAGAAATCATTAATGATGCATGAGTCAGAACATTAGAGCAAAAGCCAATTACAATTATGGAATCTGCATCTGTTCATTACAACTTTGTCAGTTTTCCAGAATATGAGGCTAGGCAGTTTTTACAAATGACGTAAATGGAAATGTGTTTAGAAACGGCTAAACAATTTGGGCAACATGTAAAAAATGTGATGTTACAGCTAAAAAGGAATTCACTCTTCACATTACTATTTATATAGACTCCTCTTGGTTCTACTTCCATGGACTTCTTTCTTACTCTGCAATTTTGCCATTAAGAGACTGACTCTACATTCCATGAATGTTTAAAATTTTGATTACTTTTTCTATTAGAATACAAAACATCTCCTACCAAGGTGTATAGAATGGTTTACAAAAAATCTAAATGACTTTGAAATTTTGCATTAAATTGTCTGATGAGTGTGTGATGAATGTTTAGATGTATAATCTTCCTAAAGCCATCCTAAAGCCTGTAACACACAGGCTATGCTTTTTGGAAAATCAGTAGACTTCATAAAACATGTCATTTAGCTGGAAAGAGGATGTGTGGATTAGTAAGAAAGAATACATTTTGGGCATATCAAGTGGATCAAAAATGACAACATGATACCAAAAACAAACAAACAAAAAATGAATTAGTGTGAAGAAAGTTAAGCAGAACTTCGGAGATCAGATAAGCATTTCCTGAAGTGTGTTCTATAATACCATGGTCTCTAACAAACTGAGAAAATGGGTTTTATCATTAAATAAGCTTGTACAATAATAATGTGTGAAAGAATCTGTGAGCAAAGAGCTGGAAAAAATATCAACCTGATTTTTGTGCATGAAATTCCTATCCCTTTTTGAAAATTTCAGCACACATTTTCCCACAGAAGACAATCTGTGAATATTTTAATAGATAATTATAGATATTTAGGCAGAAAAATATGACCCACATATGAACAACTATTAAGTTAAAAAATGATCTGAAGGAACTTAAAATTAAAAAAAAAAAGCAGCAAGTTGAACTCTTCTTTCAGCCATTTTTCAACCTTTCTTTCAGCCATTATTCATTTATTCAACAAATATTTACAGAGCACTACCTTAAGTGCCAAACAATGCTAGGCACTGGGTATAGTTTGACTTTCTAAGAGGTTGCTCCCACCTGACCTTCATATTTTCCCCCAAAAAACTAGGAATCTTTTTTTTTTTATTATTAATTTTTATTAACATACAATGTATTATTTGCCCCAGGGTACATGTCTGTGAATCTTCGGGCTTACACATTTCACAGCACTTAACAGCACATACCCTCCCCAATGTCCACAACCCAGCCACCCTATCCCTACCCC
>CM053605.1:37281596-37454297 GCA_028646535.1 Procyon lotor
GTTCATATCTTCTGCCCATTTCTTGATTGGATTATTTGTTCTTTGGGTGTTGAGTTTGAGAAGTTCTTTATAGATTTTGGATACTAGCCCTTTATCTGATATGTCATTTGCGAATATCTTTTCCCATTCTGTCAAAAACTAGGAATCTTTTTGAGTGATACTTGAATAAACTGCCAATTTCAACTTGAATAAAATGATAACCTTGTTTCACAAGGACTGATATTAGTAAAGGTATTTAACAATCAGGAAAGTAACCAAATGGCAGGAAGTGCAAAAATAAACAAGTGGGACTACAACAGACTAAAAAAGCTTCTGCACAGCAAAAGAAATCATCAAAATGATGGGAAAAAATATTTTCAAATCATGTATCTGCTAAAGGGTTAAAAGCCAAAATATATAAAGTACTCAATGACCAAAAAAAAAAAAATCCAATTTAAAAATGGACAGAGTATCTGAAGATATTTTTTCAAAGAAGAGCATACAGATGCTCACATATATACATGAAAAGATGCTCAACATCAGTAATCATCAGAGAAATGCAAATCAAAACCAGTGAGATATCATCTCACACTTGTTAGAATGGCTATTACAAAAAAAAAAACCAAAAACACCCCACAAGTATAACAAGTATTGGAGAAGATATAGAGAAAAGGGAACCCTCTTGCACTGTTGGTGGGAATGTAAATTGGTACAACCACTATGAAAAACTGTATGGAAGCTCCTCAAAAAATTAAAAATGTAACTACCATGTGACCCAACAATTCTACTTCTAGGCATTTATCCAAAGAAAATGAAAATGTTAACTTAAAAAGATATGTTCACTGAAGCATTACTTATAATAGCCAAGATATGGAAGCAACCTAAGTATCTATTGATGGATGAACAGTTAAGGAAATTGTGGTGTATGTGTATATATATATACACACACACACACACACACATACACGAATATTATTCAGCCATTAAAAAGAATGAAATCCTGTTATTGTCAATAATGTGGATGGACCTCAAGGGTACTAAGTGAAATAGTTAGACAAAGACAAGTACTATATGAACTCTCCTATAATATGGAGCCCAATATGTACAGAGAACAGACTGGTGGCTGGCAGAGTCAGGGGTGGAGGATGGGAGAAACGGGGAACTGTCTTTTTTGCTTGAGTTTAAATAAATTGAAGAATAATAATAAAATCCCAGGGCCAGGGCATTTCTTTTAAGCAGAAGAATCTGAAGTTACATCACTTCTGCTCACATTCCTTTGGTATAATCTTTGTGTTACATAACCATGACTTTGCTGCAAGGGAGACTGGGAAATGTAGTCCCAGGCCAGGCAACCATATGTTATGGTTCTACTGTTATGGAGGAAGGAAGAATAAAATTTGGTGACTGTGTCTCCTCAAGGTCTATATATATCTATAAACAAAACGACAAATTATCTGTTCCCACCCTACCCAATATCCAATGGTGATGTGGCAATAGGATAACCATAACGAAACTCCTATTTGGGAAAAGGAAGAATTAGACACATCAACAGTCACTGATCCATATCATTTGTTAAACCCACTTAGCAGGTAATCCAAAGACTCCTACCTCTGACAGTAGATTAAATTCCTTGGCTAGACTGACTGCCCTGATTTTGCTGATGGGGAGAATTCGCATGACTACTATCCCCTAGGGGCCTGTCTTTGCTCTCTGGGAGTTTCTTGTCTATTCCCCATGATCACATATAAAGAGGAAGTTGGGGAAATATTCTTCTTGGCAAATGTATCATTTTCATAACTTGGCTCTTGCTGCTCTTCCTGCTGCAGGTTTTTCCAAACATTGTCATCCTTTGTGTCACCTAGATGGTTTCTAATGCTTCATTGACTAACGCTCAATTATTGTCTCTGGGATTTCCCCAACCATTGGCATCCACTATGCAAGTTCTGATGCTGGCACTTCCGATCCTACCAGAATTTAAAGCTTCACTAATACCAAATGTATGCCTTGCTGCTCGGGGCTTTTGGCAAATAGATTCTTTTTTTTTTCCATTTCAGTGGCAAATAATAGTATTATATTTTTGAAATCTTTTTTAATGGCAATGGAACATAACATGTGTAGTATCAACAATGCATATAATGGGATACCTGGGTGGCTTAGTTGGTTACGTGTCTGCCTTCAGCTCAGGCCATGATCCCAGGTCCTGGGATTGAGCCCCACACTGGGCTCCTTGCTCAGTGGGGAGCCTGCTTCTCCCTCTGTCTGCCACCTTCCCACACTTTGTGTGCTCTCTCTGAGACAAATAAATAAATCGTAAAAACAACAACAAAAGCTACACACAATGCATATAACCCAACCAAAGTGATGGCAAATATGAATTACTTTGGCTAAACTCCTATATGTTTCAACAATTATAAATGCATCAGAACAGATGTTTGACAAACTGGGATTGTAATTCACTATCAATTGTAAGATACTCTTGATTTCCAGAATATTAAAATGTTAAAAAAAAAGAAAGCATGTCTTAGAATTGATGATTTAAAGGGTACCTCCATGTTCTCTGCGGCACTATTTACAATAGCCAAGACATGGAAATAAATGAATGGATAAAGAAGATGTAATATATATATATTTAACAGTATAATAGCCACAAAAAAGAGGGAAATTCTGCCATTTTTGACAACATGAATGGAACTAGAAGGCATTGATAGGTGAACTAAGTCAGAGAAAGACAAATATTGCATGGTTTCACTTATATATGGAATCTAAACATAAGCAAAATCCCCCAAAACCCAAACTCATGAGATGAGATTTGTGGTCAGCAGAGGGTGGAAGCAGGGGAAGTACGGGAATTAGATGAAGGTGGGGGTTAAAAGGCACAAACTAAGATAAATAAATACTGGGGATGTACAACATTACTATAGCTAATACTGCTGCATGGTATGTTTGAAAGTTACTAAGACAATAGATTTTAAGAGTTCTCATCACAAGGAAGAAATATTTTTTCTTTTCTTTTTTTTGTATCTATACCAGATGATGGATGTTAACTAAACTTATTGGAGTAATAATTTCACAATATATAGAAGTCATTAAGCTGCACACTTCAGTGTTGTATGTCAATTACATCTCAATAAAACTCAAAGAAAAAAAAGAATTGATAAGAAATGGAAATAACCGTTAATTATATGAAAACTCTTCTCAAAACTAAAAAGTGAATAAATTAGTGAATGTTTGCCCATGTTAAACAGTAACAAAGCATCCTAGTGAAAACATCTTGCTTTCAATAATGGGTGTGAGATATAGGATAATCCAGAGATGAGATACAGGCAATCATATGATGAATAATATTTGACTTAAATAGCATAATGATAAGTCAGATATTTTAAATAGGCTAAAGATATTCAGCAGATAAAGAATGCCATAATCCATATGACTTTTATCAATACTGCAAAAACGATCCCATTTTTATTAGGTGACACAGTCAGTCAGCCTGTGGGCTCCCTCTCACTGGTCAAACCTTGGGATAATTTGAGCAGCAAATAACTAAAGATAGCAACCACAGAATGAAAGAATCCATGAGTCCCTAACAATAATTAAAAAGAAGGGGGGGTGCCTGGGTGGCTCAGTGGGTTGAGCCTCTGCCTTCAGCTCAGGTCATGATCTCAGGGTTCTGGGATTGACCTGCAGCGGGCTCTCTGCTCAGCAGGGAGCCTGCTTCCCTCTCTCTCTCTCTCTGCCTGCCTCTCTGTCTACTTGCGATCTCTCTCTCTCTCTCTCTCTGCCAAATAAATAAATAAATAAATAATCTTTTAAAAAAAAAAAAGAAGAGAAAATTCTCTCTTAGAATTCCAATTAATAAACTTGGTAGGTTTGACAGAATTACAAAAAAACAAATCACAATTTGTTATGAAATAAAGAGAAAGACTAAAGAATTACCTCAGAGTGGAGACTAACAGAGACATGATAACTAAATGCAATAAGGGATCCTGTACCAAAGTAAGAGCAATAGGTATTTGGCAAAATTTGGAACTCTTTCTTTTGCTATAAAAGGCATCAGTGGAACAATGGGTATGATTAGAATCTCTAAACCATTACTGTCTAATAGAACTTTATGCAATGATTAAAATGGTCTATATCTATGCTTTCCAATACAACAGCCACTGAACTGCTAAATGCTTGAAATGTTAAGTAGTGTGACTGAGGAACTACATTTCTAATTAAGTAGCCACATGTGGCTAGTGATTATCATATTGGACAGCAAAGCTATATAAACAATGATACTATAGCAATGTTAATTTACTGGTTTTTATAATTGTATTGAGTTTGTCCTACAGTCTTTAATTTTAGGAAGTATAGAGAGAAAATTTTAGAGGTTAAGGGGCATTATATGTGCAGCTTAAATACTTCAAAAAGTTTCAGAGAAACATGAGAGAGAACTAAATCAAATGTGGTTAAATGTTAATATTTGGAGTATTTGGGTAAAGGGTATAGAATTCATTGTATTCTTTTTGCTACTTTTTTTTTTTAAGTCTAACAATACTTCAAATAAAACATTAAAAAGAGAAAAGAATAAAATAGCTGAATAAAACCAATGTTATTCTCATTAGAACTTATCATAAATATAAAATTATTGAGTTCCTATTCATCTCTGTATTTTTCACTTATTTTTGAAATTTAAGTATTTGACTAATTTGATTTTCATAAAAAAAAACCTCTTCCAACACTCTAAAATATTCACTCTTGACCCAAAGTGTGTATGTTTAGTTATTCTAAAGTTTTAAATAGAGAAGAGAAGAAAGCTCAGATTTTGGCCTGAGTATTGAATGTTAAAAGCAGCAAAGGTATTTAAAAGTTAAGGTCATTCAGGAGAGCACAAGTAACATTTTGAGCATCTCTCTGAAGATGTGGAACATATATAGTTATTCCTACAGAGTAAAACAGAGAGGCCTGAAAAGAGGAAGATTTAGTGGGTTCATCCTTGGGAAGATAATCAAGAAAAAATGGCTATATGTCTCACCTATATGATCAATAATAGGCCAATGACAATGCAAAAGTTGCTTAATGGAAAATGTGGAAAATAGAAAAGCTATCTAATTTTAAATAAGTTATTTAATTTAAAAGTTAGATTAGAAAAGTTATCTAATTTTAAATAAGATTTCTTTTTTCTACATACTACTTAATCCAGTATAATCAAGTTTTCACCATTACTTCACTAAAACTATTCTCAGCAAGATCATTTATGTACTTTTCTCCTGACTTTAATGATGTGTATTTTCCTGATTTTTTTCTTTTTTTTTATTAAAGATTTTATTTATTTGACGCAGAGAGAGAGAGATCACAAAGTAGGCAGAGAAGTAGGCAGAGAGAGGGGGGAAGCAAGCTCCCCACTGAGTAGAGAGCCTGACGCAGGTCTCGATCCCAGGACCTTGAGACCATGACCTGAGCCAAAGGCAGAGGCTTTAACCCATTGAGCCACCCAGGCACCTCTTTTCCCGATTTTCTTATCTGTCTACATCTTGCTTCCAATATCCTTTTCATGCATGCTTTTCTTGCTTTACTTATTTCTTAACTATTGATATTTCTCCAGATTCTGTTCTAGAACATCTTTTCTCATTATACACATTGTCCCTGAGTAATTTCATCCTATATTTCTGGCTTAGAAAACCATATACCGCACATGTAGGAATGAATCCAAAAAGCACCCTATTCTAAATCATTCCAAAGGTCATGCCCACAAATGGACTCATGAGCAAATCCAGCTGAATGTCTTTCAGGAATCTATAACTCAAAAACCAAACTTATTACTTCTGGCTCCTTTGGCTACTGCCTCCCCATAAACTGCTCTTCCTTCATTCTTGCTCTTCAAAAACGGCACCATCATTTATTTGCTCATGATAGATCTGAGAGTTATTTTTTATTTTTCCCTCTCTGTTACTTCTCTTTAAAGGATCATCAATTTTTGTACATTCTACCATTTAGAGCAGATTCTCATTATTTGCAGTAGTTATGCTCTACTAAAAGTATATAGTAAGTGTTATTGATTTAGGATCTTTTTTTTATAATGTAGTATTTATAGCTCCTACTAGTTTCTAATACTTAAGAAAATGAAAGCCAAAGCAGCAGCAAGGCCTGAAATAAAAGACCAGAGTTTTTAATTATAAAACCTATGTCTCGTTGAGATTTTTGGCAATGATTACTTATACATGAGACAAACTGGAATCAGCTAAACTAGAAGCCTAAGATTTGAGATAATTTTTTTTTTTTGGAAAGTGACATATGGCACTTATAAAAGTGTCTGTTTAATCCCTAAGGAAAATAATGAGTTCCCAAAAATGCAACAGCAGAAAAAGTTTAAGTTGTACATCCCAAAAGAGAGCATATTCTTTAACGTACACTTTAAATGTGGCTATAAACAAAAACCTTTGTTTTTGTTTTGAAAAGCCAGGGATCACAGAAGACAATGGAAAAAAGATTCCTACCAACAAACAGAACTGGGGAGAAAGGAAGAGATAAGTGATGTTACACCGTATGTAGGAAGTAGTTATGGCTATTTGGGTGGTCTTTCAGTTATCTATTGCAGTATAATAAATTACCACAAATTTAGCAACTTAAAACTATGTACATTTATTATCTCACAGTTTCTGAGGACAAGGAATCCAAACATTGCAGGGCTATAATCCACATGTTAGCTAGGCCTGGGTCTCATCTGAAGGCAGCATTCTATTCCTTAAGATTGTAGCCTGAGCATTACATACCTGCCCTGCTCAAGTAAAATATCACAGAAAAGCTGTGGCCATACCGTCACCCCAAAGCCTGAGAGATTTCCACTACGACCAGGTTATAATAAGGCAACCCTTAACTCTGTAGAGCTGGAGTCAAAGAAGACCAATAGCGAACCAGACATTCATCCCCACTGGCTAATAAAAGGACCTACTCCTGGGATGTCAGTGGAGGCCTTGTGAGGAGATAGAAATTGCACACCCACCCAGCTGTCATGAGAAGCTCCTCTCCAAAATCTCTCTTGGGAATCAACAGAAGACAATTGGGAAACCTAACATTTCTATCTCCACATGGCAGTAAATGAGCCTTCTTCTCTGCTGGACAGGTGTCAGAGAAAACCAGCTAAAGTAACAGGTTTAAATAATATCTGGAGTCTCATACTGTAATTCTGGACAAAATAAAAATGAGATTTTGACTGAAAGTTACTCATCATACAAAGAACCAGGAAGATCTTAAACTGAATGAAAAAGACATTCAACAGATGTCAAAGCCAAGATAACAGAGATGTTAGAATTCTATGATAGATTTTAAAGTGGCTATTTATGCTTCAGGGAGCAACTAAAAACACACTTTAAACAAATAAAAATTAGAAAACTCAGCAAAGAAATAAGAGATAGAAAGAACTAAATGGAAATTTTAGAAATGAAAAATATATAACCTGACTAAAAAGCTCAATGGATAGGATCAACAACAGAAGGAAGGAATCAGAGGAAATAATTCATATACTAGAAGATAAAACAACAGAAATTTCACCATAATAGACAGTGGAAAAATAGGCTTAAATATTGAACAGAACTTTAGGAACCTGTGGAACTATAAGAAAAAAATCTAACATTCATGTCATCAGAATCCTGAAAGAAGAGGAGGAATGTGGGGCTGAAAAAGTACTCAAACAAAAAAAAGGCTAAAAATTCCCCAAATCTGGAAAAAGACATAAATTTACAGATTCAATAAGGTCAGCCCCCAAACATAAACCCAAATAAATTTCTACCAATACATATTATAGTCAGACTTCTGAAACTAATGACAAAGAAAAAATTTTGAAAGTAGCAAGAAACAATCTGGATGACAGATTTTTCATCAGAAACCACAGAACCTACAAGGAAGCAGGATAACATTTTTCAAGAGCTAAAAGAAAAGAGGTGTTAACCCAGAATCCTATATCCATTAAAATTCGATCAGGAATGACAGATTAATGAAGACATTTCTTGATGGAGAAAAACTAACAGAACTTGTCACTAGCAGACACAGTGTAAAAAAAAAAGCTATAGGAAATCCTCTAAACAGAGAAGGAATAATTAAAGAAAAAAAATATGGGTAAATACAGAATGCTTTACTTCTCTTCTCCAGTTTTCTAAATTATATTTGATGGCAGAAGTAAAAATGTTCAACTGACTCATAGAAAAGTGGAAAAAATAAAACAAAATGAAAAATACATCAAGCAGAAAATAAGAGGCAGACTTAAATCCAATATAGT
Organism: Procyon lotor; assembly: GCA_028646535.1. Taxonomy (NCBI): domain Eukaryota; kingdom Metazoa; phylum Chordata; class Mammalia; order Carnivora; family Procyonidae; genus Procyon; species Procyon lotor. The sequence goes on from CM053605.1 coordinate 37,289,830, forward strand.
CACAATTACATTAACTGTAAATGGTCTTCGCACACTAATTAAAAGACAGAGATTGGCAGATTGGATGAAAAACATGACCCAAGTATATGCTGTCTATAAGAAATTCAACTTCAAAAATAATAATATAATCTGGCTGAAATAAAGGAATAGAAAAAAAATACCATGCAAACACAAATCAAGAGAAAGCAGGTGTAGCTGTATTTAGTAGACCTCAGAAAATCACTAAATACAGACAGTGACATCATATAATGATAAATATCAGTTCATTAAGACAATATAGCAATCTGAAATGTGTATACACCAAAGGGCAGAGCTGCAATATTTGAAGTAAAGACTGGTAGAGCTAAAAGGAGAAATAGACAATCCACAATTACAGTTGGAAACTTCAACACCACTCTCTCAACAACTAATAGAACTAGACAGAAAATCAGGAAGGATGTAAAAGCTGAACAACACAATCAACAAACAGGATCTAATAAACATTTATAGAATACTCCATTCCTAACAGCAGAATACACATTCTGTTCAAATTCTCACAGAACATATACCAAGATAGACCACATCTTGGGCTGTAAAACAAACTTTAATAAATTTAAAAGAATTTAAGTATAATAGAGTATGTTCTCTGACCACCATAGGGTCTAACTAGAAATCAAATATCAGAAGGATAATGGGAATATTTTCAAACACCTAGAAACACTGTCAAAGACAAAGTCTCAACATAAATTAAAAAAATATACTGAATTGAATGAAGTGAGAATAAAACATATCAAAATATACATGACTCAGATAAAAAAATTAGACCCATTAAGTGTATTCATATGAAAAGTCTCTTATCAATCATCTGTTTTCACCTCAAGATCCTATAAAAAGATCAAAATAAATCCAAAGCAAGTTGAAAAAAGACTATAATAAACGTAAGAGAAAAAAAATCAATGATATTAAAAACTGAAAAACCTACAGAGAAAAAAATTAAAGAAATTACAAGTTGGCTTTTCAGAAAGAACAATAAAACAGACCTCTCACATAAGTGACAAAGCAAAAAACAGACAAGACACATACTACCAATATCAAAAATGAAATAGTGATATAATAATAGATAGGCAGGTATCAAAGGATAATAAGAAAATATTACAAAGAAGCCTACACATATAAATCTGACAAATTGGAAATGGTTCAATATTTCAAAAAACACAAACTACCATAACTCATCCACTATGAAATAGATAATATCCAACATAATCATAATTACCGTAGAGTGAATAACCCATCATCTAAAAATTTTCCAATGTAATAAATCTTCAGCCCCAGGAGTCTACCAAATGTTTAAAGAAGAACTGACACAAATTCTTCAGTTTTTTCCAGAAAACAGAAGAGAAGGGAACACTTTGCAATTCATTTTATGAAGTTAGTAATACTCTGATGCAAAAAAAAAAAAAAGGATATAAAAGAAAACTACAGACCCCTCCTCATAAGTATAGATACAAACACCTTTAACAAAATATTAACAAATAGAATTCAGCAATATACAAAAAGGTTTTTCACTATGATCAATCAACGGGGTTTATTCCAGAGATGCAAGGATGGTTCAATATTTGAAAATCAATATATTCCTTCATTATTAACAAGATAAAGAAAAAATCACATGATCATAATGATCAATGCATAAAAATATCTGACAAAATTCAGTACCCATTTCATAATTAAAAAAATACCTCAGAAAAATGAGAATAGAGGGAACTTCTTTAACTTGGCAGGATATCTACAAAAACCTATAGCCAACATTATAGTTAATGGTAAAACTGAAGGGAGAAACTTAGAAAGAAATCTCAAGATAGGAAACAAGTAAAGGAATGTCTTCTCTAAACTACTTCTATTTAACATAGTGCTGGAAGTTACAGCCAGGGGAATGGTAGAAAAAAGAAATGCATAGAAACTGAAAAGAAAGAAAATTGTTTCTATTTGCAGATTACATGACTGTCTACATAGAAAATCCCAAGGAGGGATGTCTGGGTGGCTCTGTCGGTTAAGACAGAGCATCTGCCTTTGACTCAGGTCATGGTCCCAGGGTCCTGGCATCAAGTCCCATATTGGGTTCCTTGTGCAGCAGGGAACCTGCTTCTCTCTCAGCCTGCCACTCCCTCTGCTTGTTCTCTCTCACTCTCTCTGACAAATAAAAAATCTTACAAAATGAAAGGAAGGAAGGAGGGAAGGGAGAAAGAAAGAAAGAAAGTCCCAAGGAATCCACAAAAAACTCCTAGAACCAATGAGTTCAACAAAGTTGCAGGATATAAGATAAAAATATACTAGCAATGACCACATAGACACAAAATGTGAAAATACAATACCCTTTATAACCATTCAAGAAAAATGAATTATGTGGCTATGAATCTAACAAAACATACAGTACTTGGATGCTGAAAATACAAAACAGTGATAAAAGAGATAAAAATCCTAAATAAGTGAAGAAAAATACTGTATTCATGGATTAGAAGACTCAATACAGTTAAGATTTCAACAATCTCCATATTTATATTCAAACTTCATTCAATTCCTATCAAAATCACAGCAAGAATTTTTGTAGATATAGGTGAGATTATTCTAAGATTTATATGAAGGATGAAGAAGCTAGAAAAGCTAAAACAATTTTGAAAAAAACAAAGTGAGAGGAATAGAGCCCAATTTCAAGGCATGACATAGATGTGGTAATCAAGACTTTATGATATTAGTGTAGGGTCCACATATGGATCAATGAACACAAATAAGAATCAAGAAACACATCTATTCAAATGTGGCCAACTGATTTTTGACTAAAGTGCAAAAACAATTCAATGAAGCCAAGATAGCTCTTTCAATGGTACTGGACCAATTTGGTGTCCGTTACGTCCCCCTGACTCCCACCAAAAAGAATCTACCTAAGACTTAAGTATAAAATATAAAACTATAAAACTTTAGTACCATTGAAAATAAATAGATTTTACAATGTTTTGGAAACAACACAGATATCTTTCAATGGGTAAATGGTTAAACAAACACAGTGGCACATCCATACTACAGAATAATACTAGTCAGCCATAAAAAAATAATAAACTACTGACACATGCAACAACTCTCTGTATGAATCTCTAGAGAGTTATGCTGAGTAGAAAAAAGGCCATTCCCAAATGGTTACAAACTGTATGATTTCATTTATATAACGTTCTTTAAATAAAAAAATTATAGAAATGGACAATAGATTAGTTGTTGTCAGGGTTAAGGGAAAGCAGTGAGAAAGGAAGTAGATATGGCTTTGTAAGGTTAACACAGGGATCTCTGCAGTGATGGAAATGTCCTGTATCTTGACTTTTAACCTCAGTGTCCTAGCAGAGATATTGTACTATATAGTTTCGTAATATGTCATCATTAAAGGGAACTGGGTAAAAGGTACACTGTCTGTAGTAGTATTATTACTTAAAGTAGCATGTAAATCTACAATTATCTCAAAATAAATGCTCACTTCAAGTCTTCAAAAAGTATGAAAAAAAGACTACAAAGTACTTCTGCCTAAGAAATCTCTGTATTATATAAAATGATAATATTGTTTATCTCATATTCTCTGTGTTGGGTAATTAATTTTGATGGAGAAACAAATAATCTGAATAAAATAGCAATGTTGAATATAGCATAGCTGATTAAATTTAGCAAAATATGTAATATCTTTATTTATTTAAAATTGATAACATGAAATATGACATTTCATACTCCCGTATACAAAAAGATATGTCTAATTTTCTTCTGATATTTCAGATAACTTTCATGCAAGAACATTTGCCCCTAAAAAAAAACACCTTATAATGAGTTTCTACTATATTAAGTTTCTTCTAGCAATACCTCATGACGTTGTTGATCCTAGTTAATCTTATAAGCATTCTCATCAGTGTCAAGGGAAACTACATTGAAGTAATCATCTGTTAGAGATGGAAATCTTAAAGCTCTCTACAAAATAATTAGCTGGGTACTTATAGGCTTCCAGATTTTTTTTTAAATCAAATGTATACAAACATCATTTGCTAGCTGTGATCTTGACAGATTTATTTAATACCTCTGAGACTCAGTTTTCTTCATATATAAAATAACATATTTCCTACAGCAAATGACAAAATAAATTCCAAGTATGGAAGTAGTAATGATATCTGGCAGTGAACAGTCATTTAATAAATTGCAATAATAACTGATATTTCTAGGTTAAGGCATAAGTAATATAACATAGGTATAAATTACATCATGCCACTCTTTAAAAATCTCTTGACCCAAAGAAAGTTTCCTTTTTGGAAAGGGGAACAGCTTGTTGAAGTTGTCTCCATAAAGCAGCACAATTAGAGTAAAATCATAAGGAGGGATTTCAAAATCTCTTCTAGTGTACGCTATTTCACAAAACCTGTAACACCTCTGGTGATGCTGAAGAGCACTGATACAGTTGTCATGTGGTGAGATAACAAGAACTGAAACTCTTCATCTTTCTATGCATGTTTTAGTTGTGTTTTTTATTTAGGTAAAAGGACTAAACGAGGTAATTGTCACTTGGGGTGCACAGAATGGCTTCCAAAAAAGGACACAAAGTTCACTTTGCACATAATTTTCCTTCTATATAATGTTAGTATTAGATGCTAAAGGAAGGCAAAATGCAAAGTTATTAAGAACAACAGGCTTGGGGTGCCTGGCTGGCTCAGTCAGGTTAAGTATCTGCCTTGGGTTCATTCAGGACATGATCTCAGAGTCCTGGGATCAAGCCCCTGGACTCCTTTCTCATCAGGGAGTCTGCTTCACCCCCTTCCTCTGCCCTTTCCTCTGCTTGTGTTCTGTCTCTCAAATAAATAAATAAAATCTTAAAAAAAAAAAAAAAGAACAAGTAGCTTAAGAGTAAAAATGTCGGGTTTAAATTTAGTCTCCACCACTTCCCAGCTGTAAGACCTTGGTCCATTTACATCCCATCTCTAAAGTAGAACTTCTTCATCTACAAAAAGGAGCAAGAATATAAGAATATTATAATACATGTAAAGTTCTTTGCATAAATCCTTTCAGATATTAAGAGCACAATAAATGTTAGCTATTAATAGTAATGATAATCTTACCTAACATAGTTGCTCAAGTATAAAAGTGATAATTATTGACATCACATCTAAAATAACTTTTCTGACAAGGCATGATGTAAGGATTAAAACATAATTAAACTGCAAAAGGTCTACTAGAACTGAAATAAAATTTGCAGGGTGATTTTGCCTGAATGTGTTCATTAGGTTAAGAAAGTATTGTGCACTCTGCTCCATAAATACTTGATAAAAGAACCATAATTTCCTTTTTAGCTCATTGATGGCATTTTTCAAGCACAAAATTAAGCAAAATTGTTACATTTAATAATCATCTTCATATTAATGAGAAAATATATTTTTTAAAATACTTTTACAAACTATTTATGCCAGTCAATGTAGAGAAATTAAATAGTTTTATAAACATATAAATCTGTCTCCTAAGCAAATAAATTATCTTTAGAAATCAAATTGTAATAAACAAACTACATTATGAACACTTTAAGATTAGAAATTAGATCTCATTTGGGCCTGGGAAGGGGAAATTAACTAAGAAATTCTATAATTGTAAGTAACAGCTGCACAGTCAATATTTAATCACTATATTGTGAGACAGTTCAGTAGTGGAAGACAGGATTAACATATTGCTTTAAAACATTCCATTACTTTCTGCATCTGTTTACTGATAATAAAAGACACAGCTGTTCTAAACGAAACACACTAACAGGTGTAAAGTGCCAATTTGGCATTTTACACAAAAGTTACTCCTCATTTCCTTTTGGAATACTCTAAAATTATACTCTAAGAACAGCTACCAATAACTTAAGGAATTTTTTATACTAACTTGGATTATTTTAGTCATTGAGGAAAAGATATGCTTCTTTCTTCATGAATTCAGGATTATTTTTAAACAGTACACATCCTGAACTAATTATAATTACCCCAGATGTTTTTCATAAAAATGGTCACACATTTGAACAGAGTTTCTTTAGCAACTGTTCTATATCAAATTTACTGCAAAACAACATCAAAATTATGAAGTAACACTGGATCAGATTTGTTATGTTTAAACTACAAATGATAATGAAGCTTGAGCTTATAATTTATTTTGATAAGTATTCCAGCTAATCTGTAGCTGTATGTATTTAATCCAAGGCCACCATAAGGAAAGTCAATATTTTTATAATAAATTCTCAATAATCACTCACCTAAAGCAAATCAAAGTAACCAAAATTTGTGAATTCCATAAACTATAACTATATAGTTTTGGCCTTTTTTGTTTGGTTGTTTTTAAAACATAATATACCACAATCAACTTAAAATATCCTAAGTAAAAGAACTCCATTCAGGTAATTTAATAAACCTGGATAACTACTTTTTAAATTTTATAAAATACATTATGAGACAATACAAAATCAATGTCAATGAAAATACTAATGTATTGGTGATAAGAAAGAACACTAAAATATTTTAATTTGGCCATCATATTTACTTTAATATATAAAACTTGGAGAGGAAAGGTTAAGGTAGAATATCAAAGAAGTCCAAAGCGTTCCAGTCTCTTTCTTTTCTTTTCCTAAAATAAAGAAATTTGTCAAATTGGCTTTAAAAAAAGAGATTCACTAACATTTAAAAATACTTACAGTCCTTAAGACTATGTCTATATTTTAAGATATACCACCTGAGGAAACCATATAAAATATATACATTTTAATTATCTAAGATTATATAAAGCACTCAGATCTTCTCCCAATAGTTCCTTTTCCTTCTTAGCTCAGCTACAAATTCAAATAAAATACTCTACAGCTTTACAGTAAAGTGTCCTCAGCAAGGTCATTTAGTTACTGCAGCTTTTCCAGTCCTTCCGGAAACATGTTTTGATCGAAAACTCTATTAGTTTCTTGCTTCAGCTTTGTAAAGAAACATGGGAAGCAATATTTTACATCAAAAGAATACAGAAAAACATCAATTTTACTGTGGAATCTAATAAAGCTTAACTCTGCCTATAATGTGGTAAAATTATGTTACCTAGAAACATAATGGTGTGATTTTCTGATTTGTAAAATAAGTCAAAGCATATATTCAGTAATCCAAATCATACGATAATGAAATCTGTGAGTTGTTTATATAGATTTCATAAGGCTCTCAGTCTTCATAAATTTAATTGCTACATGTAATGATTTATCCAAGCTTTCTTAATCTTTATCGTATTTAATTATCAAGAAAGGGGTTTATTACTTAGAATTCCATGGAAGTACATGCTATGGTGTATCAACTACAAAAGTACAATGCACACCTTAAAGGATTTTTAAATTCCTTTTCCATACAAGAATATGCTTAATTATTTAATCTTTGCTGTAACTGGATATACATACATTCTAGTAATTACATATTTATTTTGCATTCTTTTCTGTTCATAAGGAAAGGTGGATCAACCAATTTGTATTACTAAAAGAAACTGTTGAGGTAGATATAAAAGAAAAACTAGGGGTAGAAAGAAAAATAGAGTCTCTCTTAGAAAACTGAGATTGTAAAACACTTGCTAGAGCAGTTAATTCCATTAATTCAGGAGAAAATAAAATAAAATGGCAACCTAGAGACAAAATGACTTGTCAATTCATTAAAGATAGTAGGAATGACAGTTTAATGCCTTAAAAAGAATCAGCCTTTAAAAGAATTACAGGATGAGTGCTTCTAACAATGAAAAACTACTGAATTTTAAAAACTCCTATTGTATAAATTTAGTTAAATTTCTATATTAAACTTTTTTTTTTTTTTAAAGATTTTATTTATCTATTTGACAGAGAGAGAGATCACAAGTAGGCAGAGAGGCAGGCAGAGAGAGAGGGAGAGGCAGGCTCCCTGATGAGCAGAGAGCCCGATGCAGGGCTTGATCCCAGGACCCTGAGATCATGACCTGAGCTGAAGACAGAAGCTTAACCTGCTGAGCCACCCAGGCGCCCCTATATTAAACTCTTGATTCTCTTTCCAGTATATATAAGAATGGTTAGAATCATGAGATACTGGCATAGGGTTTTACATTACACAGGGCTTGAGTAGCCCAGGCACTTCATCTATCAAGTAATGAGTTACAGTTGTGGTTTGAAATATTTTAGGATGGTAAGAAATCGATAAATTCTATAAATCTCTTTTATAATTCAATAATCTTACTGCATATATCTCCTGGATCAATCTTAAAATCTGATAAATTTTCTCCAGAACTAGTAACAAATACATAATTAGAATCCTATGTTTAAATGGGTTTTAATAAAATGGTATGTTAAGACTAGCAAACTCAGCTTTTTGTTCTATAAAATTTCATTTAAAAATCTTTAAGTGTTGACTCTAATTCCTATAATCATGACATAGTTATCCATCTGGTAAATTCTAAGGGCATTAATTATTCAGTCTAACTAGTGTGCTTTCCTTCCACCTTCTACTATGCAATTTTTCTTCAGATGAAGTAAAATTCTTCCAATTCATTCTATTTTTCAAAAATTCAAATAAAAATTTGCATCAACATGTAAATACATGTAGAGTAATACATAGGAGACTTCATTTAGAAAGGGTATATTAGAAGCTTAACTTAAATCCATGGAATAAATTCCGTCATTTGCTTGAGATGTGAACAACGCTTAAAAAGGAAAGAGATTGGGATGCCTGGGTGGCTCAGTTGGTTAAGCAGCTGCCTTCAGCTCAGATCATGATCCCAGGGTCCTGGGGTTGAGTCCCACATCCAGCTCCTTGCTTGGCGGGGAGCCTGCTTCTCCCTCTCCCTATGCCTCTGCCTGCCTCTCTGCCTCCTTGTGCTCTCTCTCTGACAAATAAATAAATTAAAAAAAAAAAAAAAGGGAAAGAGATTGAGGCATGTATAGTTTATATCAGATTACCTCCAATCTCTAGTGGAAAAAAATAAGTTATGAAAGAGTGTTTATAAATCCTTTTTTAAAAGTTACTTGCTACATATCACCATTTTATACCCCCAAAACAAAAGCTTGTCTTTGCTTTCACTGAAAATTTAAATAGCTTTATTGCTACCATATTAGCAATTTAGTTTCTGATTTCAATATTAACTTAAATACTGATTAACAGTAAAAAAAACTTGATTTTGCTTCAATTGTTACTGCTGAATAAAACAAGACATTCATAAATACAATCATAGACTACTAATGCATACTAATCCACACTACTAATGCCTATTAGTTAAGCATAGAAAACTATTTTAAGAGGTAAATAAGTGAATTTTATAGAACTGGAATTTCATTGTTAGGTACATAGCATCCGAATAGGTCAAACTACTACCTGCTAAAAATCAAAAGAAAAAAAAAAAAATCAAAAGGAATTTTCAAATTGTTCTATGACCGTGTGGTTTGAATATTTCCAGGTTTTAAAAAATCAGTTAAAAATACAAACTCAGATCTTATATATGACATGTTTATACAAACTGGAAGATCGTCAAGGTATTAGTTTAGGTGTCAATGGAGAACAATTAAGAGAGAGACTGAGAGAGATGGGGAGAGAACAGACACAGACCTTGGGGTAAACTTTTTTTGTTTGGTCATTTCTGCATATATTCTAAATTCTTATGATAGTACAATTTAGGAAAATACAGTTTGGTATGGAGCTGCTGACTTAAATTCAGATTGGTCAGCCCAGGTCCATTTTCAGGAGAGTATTCAGATGAGTGTAACAACACTGTGAATCAAGACTTTTGTGATATAATAAAGCCAAAATAAAGACCAATAAAGAAATACACTGCAACTAGTGCTGATATAAGGCTGCAATTGTTACCTTTACCTTGGTTAAATTAGTTTCTAAAAACAAGTCTCTTGTTCTCATTTTTATATAAAAAGCAGATATTATAAATTAATATGACTTTTATGTAATCAATGCTTTTAATGTTTGTTCTAAAGTTATTAAAATATCTTTCACTTGTATATTAATTTATTTAGCAAAATTTCATAATTCAAAGGTAAATGTCCTATCCATTTCAAACGGTAAGTTCTTAAATGAATAAATTTGGATCATAAAGCTAAATTCAGAATATGCCCATTTTCACAATAATATATTCTTAGGAGGCTAATTCAAGCATAGAGCTAAAGCTAAATTTATTTATTCCAGACATTGGATTTGTGTTATAGAGACCGTTTTTATACTTGAAAAAACACCCTTAATACAATTCTAAAAGTGAAATTTTTTAACTATCACTACTGAAATCAGTAATTATTCATAAAGCATTTGAAGTACATATAAAACATAATAACCATTAATATCAATAATTTTTGTTCATAAATATTATAGCTTACCATATCAGTATTGACTTCTTTGCCTAAGAATAAAAGATAATTCAGATATCAAATGATATTAAATATTGTCACATAATAGGTTCAATTTCAAAAACTGAAAGAAAAACATCAATATTTACAGGAACAATCTAAACAGTTCCTTATGGTAGCTACCATTACTAAATATCTACTACATGTGCTAAGTACTGTGTATATAACTTTACGTGGAATATTTGTAACCTTTAAAAAAACCTCTCCAAGACTGGCATTTTCCAAATTTATAAGTTGACCATGTGATTTACTGATAAAACTGGTACATTTCAGAGAGTAAAGGCAGAGGACATTATTAATAATTATGCTAAGAGGATAGCTGTAAATCATTAACTGTTTTAGGAAAACAATACATGGTCACCTTACCAATGAGGAAACTGCCTTAGACAGACTCATTCAAAATGTATTCAATGAATATTTATTTAACAAATTTTGCACTGTATGCTAATGGGGATGGCACTCTGAATTTGCAGAACAGGTAACTGTCATATTTGCTTTCAAAGCTTTATCTCTAACCACTATATATACTACCTATAATTCATAAATAATCTGAATCTCTAAAGCTTTATGTTTTTCAAAGCATTTCCACATTCATATACCCTTTGATTTTAAAGGTATACTTATATATTACCTATCCATTTCAACCAATAACTCCTACTATTCACACGTGTTGACTGAACTTAAAAAATGTTCTTTGAAGCCTCATAGGCATTTTTATTTTCTACTAGTTTTGCTCTAATTTGACATTATATATATAAAATTTAATATACCTCTTACTTTGAAACATATTATGAGATAGGACTCTTAAGGTTTTTTTTGGTCCAAATTAATAATGTAATGCCTGAATATAGTTCTGAATAATCCATTACTTGGCCAGTGATTTATAGCATTTGCCTTTTCATTCTCACAGGTTAAATCTGAGTCACCAATTTCATTCTATTGTTATCTGCTTAATCCCATGTTATTAATATACTATCTTTTTTTTTTAAGACTTATTTATTTATTTGACAGAGAGAGAGACACAGCGAGAGAGGGAACACAAGCAGGGGAATGGGAGAGGGAGAAGCAGGCTTCCCATTGAGCAGGGAGCCCAATGTGGGACTTGATCCCCGGAACCCTAGAATCATGACCTGAGCCGAAGGCAGCCACTTAACGACTGAGCCACCTAGGTGCCCCATTAATATACTATCTTATTTACTTAAACTATATAATTATTACTTGGCCCTTCCACTCCTTCTATACTTGCTATTGTTGCCTATTTATTTTTGCAGATTCCAGTTTGAATCAAGTTAATCAAATTCTAAGGAAAAAAATTGAGAACAAAGAATTCAGAACGAAAAAGACAGTTTTGAGAATCAATGGTAACACAGAAACTGGTAAGATTTTGGTTAACAACTTACATAACAATTTCATTTTGTGTTAAAATATTAAAACAAATTTTAGGTAATTTTAACAAGAAATTGCCTTGAGAGCTCTATGAGTAAAGTTAAATTTGTCTTATTCAGGGGGAAGAGAGATGCTGACTAATTTTGCTAAAAAATATTTACAGTTAAGAATATATTTTAGAAAAAAGAAAAAAAGAATATATTTTAGGAGGACTTCCAAGATGGTAGAGTAGGAGACCTTAGTTTTGTGTGATCCAAGGAACTCAGCTAGATAGCCATCAATTCATTCTAAATACATGTGAACTCAACTGGAGATCTAAGAAAAGAATTGCTGCAATTCTACAAATAGAAAAGCGACCATCTTCTGCAAGGTAGAAGGTACAGAGAAGTGAATCTGAGGTGATATTTCAGAAGATAAACTGTGGTGGTGGGGGGAGGGGAGGAGAAACTTTCATAAGTTGGCTACTGGAAAGTGATATAGCAGTGGAGTGCGAAATCAAAACTTTAAGAAGTCTGTTCCAGTGAGGGACGTCCCTTCCTGAAAGGCACTCAGGTGGCAAAGCAAAGTGGGATCCTAGGTAGGAGAGTATGGTCTCAGGATCCGAGGGTGGGGGGGGTCACAGAAAAAATAGGGGTGCCTAAGTGTGGCTGAGTTCCCAGGCATCAGAGTGGGGAAGTCAGCTGCAATCACTCAGCTCAGAAGTGGGCTTTCAGCTCAGTGTTACCATAAAGCACAAACCACAGAAGAGTTGGGCAACTGCTCTCCAAGCCGGGGCAGAGCAAGTGGCAAAACCATGGGAGACCCTCCCCATCCCTGTGAGGAGTGGCACAGCTGTGCACTACAGGAGTCTGCAGGGTTTGGAGATTCAAAGCGGGGTCACATGCCTGAGATAGAAATGCTTGGTCACAGGCTAGGTGAGCACAGAGTATGGGTGGAGACCAGGGAGAGAGGAGTGACTGACTGCTTTGCTCTGAGGGCACACTGAGGAGTAGGGGGTGGGGGCATACGATTTTGGTTCTGGGGCTAGAGACTGGGAGGCCGCTATTTTCATTCTCATCCTCTAAAAAGGCTTGGAAAGCCTTCAGGGAATAAAAGCCACATAGAGCAATCCAGAGCCACTTACTTAGCCTGGCTGCCTGGCAAGGGAAGTGCAATTCCGCCCCAGGCAAAGACACCTGAGAAGCAATACACAGGCCCCTCCCTGAGAAGATCAACAAAAACATCCAACTAAAAACAAATGTACCAATTACACAGAACTGCAAACCTCCAGCACTAGGGGAAAAATAGTATATAGAATTCACAGTTATTTCTTATGAATCTTTAGTCTTTAAATTTTAATGTTTTTCTTTCCTTTTCAACCAACTTCTTATTTTATCAACTTTTTTTAAGTCTTCTTTATTTTCATCTTTATAGCTATACTCTGTCCTTTCATTGTATTTAATTTTATTTTTGTATATATGTAAGTTTTTCTTTCTTACAATTTTGAGGTGTAGTTTCCTCTAACAAAGAGACCAAAATACACCCAGAATCTAGTGTATTGCTCTATTCTCTTCACCTGTCTGATTATATTCTCTCTTTTTTAAGTCTTTTTTGATTTTCATCTTTACAGTTACATTTTATCCTTTCATTGTAATTAATTTTATTTTTGTACACATAAGTTTTCCTTTCTTTACAATTTTGGGATGTAGATTTCTAGCAAAATGACCAAAATACACACAGAATCCAGTGTATTACCCTGTTCACCTATATGATTATATTCCCTCTCTCTCTCTTTTTCGGTTTTGGGTCTCTTCTGACTTTAGTGTATATTTCTCTGAGGTTGTTGTTGCCATTTTAGTATTTTGTTCTCTCATTCTCTATTCTATTCTGCATGGAATGACAAGATGGAAAAACTCATCTCAAAAAAAGAGAACAAAAGGCAGTACTGACTGCCAGGGATGCAATTGGTATGAATATAAGGAAGATGTCAGAAATAGATATCAAAATACCAATTATAAAGATACTAGCTGGGCTTGAAAAAAGCAGAAAGGACACTATAGAATCTCATTCTGAAGAAATAGGAGAACTAAAATCTAATCAAATCAAAATTAAAAAGGCTAATAATGAGATGCAATAAAGAGTGGAGGCTCTGCTAGGATAAATAAAGCAGAAGAGAGAAATAGTGATATAGAAGATGAAATAGGGACACCTGGGTGGCCCAGTCAGTTAAGCATCTTCCTTTGGCTCAGGTCATAATTCAGGGTCATGAAATCGAGCCCTGCATCAGGGTCCCTGCTCAGCAGAGAATCTGCTTCTCCCTCTCTCACTCCCCCTGCTTGTGTTCCCTCTCTCTTCCCCTGCCAAATAAATAAATAAATAAATCAAAAAAAAAGAAGACGACGACGACAAAGGAGAATAAAGAAGTTGAGAAAAAGAGATAAACAACTACTGGATCACGAAGGAAGAATATGAGAGATAAGTGATACCATAAAGTGTAACAACATGAGAATAATTGGGATCCCAGAAGAAGTGGAGAGAGAGGGGCAAAAGGTATATTGGAGCAAATTATACTGAGAACATGCCTAATCTGGGGAAGGAAACAGGCATTCAAGTCCAGGAGGCACAGAAAACCCCCCCTCAAAATCTGAAAAGATTCAGCATATAATAGTGAAATTTGGGACGCCTGGGTGGCTCAGTCATTAAGCATCTGCCTTCGGCTCAGGTCATGATCACAGGGTCCTGGGATCAAGCCCCACATCGGGCTTCCTGCTCAGCGGGAAGCCTGCTTCTCCCGCTACCATTCCCTCTGCTTGTGTTCCCTCTCTCGCTGTGCTTCTCTCTGTCAGATAAATAAAATCTTAAAAAAAAAAAAATAGAAAAATCAACGAAACCAAAATCTGTTTCTTTCAAAAGATAAAATTGATAAAACTTTAACCTGACCCATCAAGAAAAAAGAGAACTCAAATAAAATCAGAAATGAAGAAGTAAAAACTGACATCACAAAGGATTATAAAAGAATACTATAGAAAATTAATTGCCAACAAACTGGACAACCTGAAAGAAATGGCTGAATTCCTAGAAACAAATAATCTTCCAAAACTGAAACAGGAAGAAATAGGAAATTTGAACAGAATGAATACAAGAAATGAAATTGAACTGGTAAAAACAAAAGCAAAACCTCCATACAAACAAAAATCCAGGACCAGATGGCTTCACAGATGAATTCCACCAAAGAGTTATTACCTACTCTTCTCAAACTATTCCAAAAATAGAGGAAGAAGAAAAACTTCCAGATTAATTCTACAAGACCAGCATTACCCTAATACCAGGACCAGACAAAGCAAATATGAAAAAGGAACACTACAGGCTGTTATTTCTGATGAACACAGATGCAAACCCCCCCAACCCCCAAAATACTAGCAAACTAAATCCAACAATACATTAAAAAAATCATTCACCATAATCAATTTAGATTTATTCCAGGGATGCAAAGGGGTTCAGTATTCACAAATCAATGTGATATGTCACATTAACAAGGGAAAGGATAAAAACCATATGATTATCTAAATACAGAAAAAAACATTTGGCAAAATACATCCATTCATGATAAAAAATCCTCAATAAAGTGGGTGTAGAGGGAACATACCTTAACATAATAAAGGTCATATATGAAAACCCCACAGCTAACATCATACTCAATGGGGAAAAACTGAAAGCATTTCCTCTAAGATCATAAACAAAATATGAATGTCCACTCTCACCACTTGTATTCAACTTAGTACTGGAAGTCACAGCTGCAGCAGACATGAAAAAGAAATGAAAAGACTCCATATTAATAATGAATAAGTAAAACAGTATTTGCCAATGACTTGATATTATACATAGAAAATCCTAATGACCATTAAAAAGTTATTGGAACTAATAAATGAATTCAGTAAAGTCATAGGATACAAAATTAATGTACAGAATTTTGTTGCATTCCTATACACTAATAATGAATTAGTGGAAAGAGAAATTAAGAAAACAATTCCATTTGCAACTGTACCGAAAAGAATAAAATACTTAGGAGAAACTTTACCAAGGAGGTGAAAGACCAGTACTTTGAAAACTATAACACATTAATGAAAGAAACTGGAGATGACACAAACTGAACAATAATCAACCCTCATAGATCAGAAGAATATTGTTAAAATGTTCACACTACCCAAAGCAATCTATAGTCGATGCAGTGCCATCAAAATACCAACATTTTTCATGGAACCAGTACAAATAACACTAACATTTGTATGGAACCACAAAAGACCCTGAATACCCAAAACAATCTTGAGAAAGAACAAAACGGAAAGTATCACAATCCCAAATGTCAAGATACAAAGCTGTAGTAATAAAAAAAAAATACAGTACTGTAACAAAAACAGACACATAGGACGACGGAACAGAATAGAGAGCCTGGAAATAAATACATGATTATATAGTCAATTAGTCTATGACAAAGGAAGCAAGAATATCCAATGGAGAAAAGGCAATCTCTTCAATAAATGGTGTTGGGAAAACTGGACTATACATGAAAGAATAAAACTGGACTATTTTCTTAAACCACGCAGGGAAATAAACTTAAAATAGATTAAGGTCTAAATGTGAAACCTGAAGCCATAAAACTCTTAGAAGAAAACACAGCATGATGAATCTCTTTGACATAGGCCTTTGCAACATTTTTCTAGATATGTCTCCTCAGGCAAGAGATACAAAAGCAAGAATAAACTACTGGAGTACTGGGTGTGGTGATAATCAATGAACCTTGGAACATGGAAAAAATAAAATTAAAAAGAAAGAATAAACAATTGGAACTACACCAAAATGAAAAGACTTTGCATCAACAAATGAAAAGACAATCTACTAAATGAGAGAAGATACTTGCAAATGATATATTTGATAAAAGGTTAATATAAAAAAATACAAAGAACTTTTATAACATAAAAAATACAAATAATCCAATTGAAACAATGGGCAGAGGACCTAAATAAATATTTTTCCAAAAACATACAGATGGCCAATAGAAACATGAAAAGATGCTCAATATTACTAATCAAGGAAATGCAAATCAGGACCACAATGACATATTACCTTATACCTGTCAGAATGACTCAAATAAAAAAGACAAGAAGTAACAAGTGTTGGTGAGGATGTGGAGAAAGAGAAATCCTTGTATACCATCAGTGGGAATGTAAATTGGTGGAGCCACTGTGGAAAACAGTATGGAGATTCCTCAAAAAATTAAAAATAGAAATATCATATAATCTACTAATTGCACTGCCACATGTTTACCCAAAGAAAACAAAAACACTAATTCAAAAAGATATATACATCCCTATGTTTACTGCAGCATTATTCACAATAGCCAAAGACACAAGCAACTCAAGTGTCCACTGATAGATGAATGGATAATGAAGATGTGGTACACACACACACACACACACACATTGCAATATTACTCAGCCATTAAAAAAAAAATGAGATATTACCTTTTATGACAATGTGAATGGACCTAGAGGGCATTATACTAAGTGAAATAAGTCAAATACAGAAAGACAAATATCATTTGGTTTCACTTATATGGGGAATCTAAAAAACAAAACAAATGAACAAACAACAGCAAAAAGACTCTTTTAAATACAGAGAACAAACTCGTGGTTGCCAGAGGGGAGCTGGGTAGGGGGATGGGTGAAATGGTGAAGTTTAAGAGGTATAAACTTCCAGTTATAAAATAAATCAAGGAGATGAAAAATACAGCATACAAAATATAGTCAAAATTATAGTAACATTGTATTGGTAACAGCTGATGACTATATTTAACATGGTGAGCAATGAATTATTGAGTCAATAAGTTGTACAGTGGGGCATTTGGGTGGTTTAGTCAATTAAGTGTCTTACTCTTGATATCAGTTCAAGTCTTGAGATTAGGGTCATGACTGGGGTGCCTGGGTGGCTCAGTGGGTTAAAACCGCCTTCAGGTCAGGTCATGACCCCAGGGTTCTGGAATCTAGCCCCGCGATTGGTCGGTCGGGCTTTCTGCTCGGCAGGAAGCCTGCTTCCCCCTCTCTTGGCCTGCCTCTCTGCCTACTTATGATCTCTCTCTCTCTCTGTCAAATAAATAAATAAAATCTTTTTTTAAAAAAAGAACCTAGATTTTTGGCTAAGAAAAATAATTTTAGGTATACAAACAAAGCAGAAAAGGAAAAAACCTGAAATGTTTTAGTTGAGTTAGAAATACATATTTGAATTCAGTTTTTTAAAAAATGACATGTGGGGTGTATGTGTGTGTGTGTCTCCATCCATCTTAGCTATAGGCACTGGGAAAGCCCAGAATTATTAATACCATCCCAGTAATGAATGAGTACACCTAAAATACCTGCCATTGGTTTCTATATGCTATTCTGACAAAAAGGAGCCAGGAAAAATGGCTGATTTTCAGGGGTGAGGAAAATATAAGATGAGCCTGGAGCATCACATATGTGTAAAAACAGTGATCTGTTCAGTCTATAAAAGTGTAGGTTGAAAGGACACAAAATCAGCTTGAAGGGACTTTTAATGGGCAGATTTGGGACAATTTTAGTGTTAAAAGAGTATATGTAGTTGACTGTAAGATACTGAATTAATAAGCATTCAAGAATCCATAGTAACAGTCAAAGGGAAAGGGAAAAAAATCTTTTGCCACAATAGGAGAGGACTATCACATCACTTATACAGTGAAAATTGGTAAATGTTCAAGAATTAGACACTTAACCTGCTTTTTTTACTCTAGTTGATCAGGGAGAGCTCTACTTCACAGAGAAAACAAGTAAGCTAATAAAGATAAAAAAAACAATCAAATTAGAAATTGCGATTCTATAACCTCCAGTGTAATAACTGACCTAAAAATATTTGCACAATTAGCATGGCACCTGGGGGGCTCAGTTGGTTGAGCGTCTGGCTCCCAAATTTGGCTCAGGTAATGATTTTGAGGACAATCTTGAGGCCGTGGGATAGAGCCCCAGGTGATGAAGTTTTAGAATATAAGTGAGGTTCAGTGGGGTGCAGTCCAGAGCCAAAGACCAAGAAAGAATTCTTGAGACATCTTTGGTGCAAAATGATGGTTTACTAAAGCACAGGGACAGGACCCCTGGGCAGAAAGAGCTGCTGCACAATGGTCATGAGGGGTTGCTGCTTATCTATGATGGGGTTAGAGAAGGTCAGGAAAAAGGGAGTTTTCAAAAGAACCTTCATATGCTAAAGAAGACCTATAAGATACCAAAGGCACTGCCATTGTCAAGTTAAAGTTGTTTTTCCCCTCTAGCAAGGTATTAACATTAAGATAATTGGGAGATCCCTGGAAGAAAGTTACACATGTCCCACCCAGGAGTGGAGGGTGCTGGGAGGTTGCAGAGTGTCAGCTTCTGCTTTGTCCTCAACTAGCCTTGTGTTCCCTCATCACAGGTTGGACTCTGAACTCAGTCCAAGTCTATTCGAAATTTTCTCTCACTTTCCCTTTGTCCCTCCCTCTACTCATGTGCTTGCTCTAAAAATAAATTATTTTTTTTAAAAAAGGTAATATTTGCACTATGTTCCCACAGATTACTTGCCAATTGCAAAGAGAAAGCATGCCTTTACAATGAAGAGGTCAAGTAGTCATCACCACCAAATGATCAAATTTAGCATCATGGATAGTGGAACAACCTGATATATCCTTCCTTTATTATGTAAGATGAAATACCCAGTTATCATCTATGAAGTATTGCCAAAAAGATTTAACCTGAATCCAATACAAATTGAGTTTAGAAATACAAAGCATAGAACAATTGAAAAAACTGAGAAAACAATCAGATAAATCCTTCTTCAAGACCACTTTCTTGGTCTTGCTAAAAAGACAAAGCTATTTTTAAAAAAAGAGAGACGTGTTCAATACGAAATAACACTAATAGATACAATAGCCAAATGCAATGAATGAATCTGATTGTATTTGAATTTTATTTATTTTTAAAAGACTTACTCATCTATTTGAGAGAGAGAGAGAGAACATGTGTGAGCAGAGGTAGGGGCAGAGGGAGAGAATCTTCAAGCAGATTCCCTGCTGAGCATGGAGCTGGACATAGGGCTTGATCCCACAATCCATGAGATCATGACCTGAGCTGAAACCAAAAACCAGATGCTCAACCAACAGAGCCACCCAGGCACCCTGTATTTGAATTAAAAACAAAACAAAACCAACAACAATAAAAAAACTCCACAAAAAATTTTAAAAACTCAGTTCTGGAATATATTTTTGGACTGGGAAAATCTGAATATGGATGGATATTAAGTGATTTAAGGAATTAATATTATTTTTCTTACATATGACACTTGGGATTAATGTAGAGTATGAAACCATCCATAATACCTGGCTGCTAAATTGTAACACAGAGGCCACTGGGGGCAAAGGAAGGTTTTAGAGAAGGCCACAGGCCTTTGGAATGCTGAGGCCTGTGTGTGGCCACTCTGCTGTAGGAATGCCATGGGGAATTGCCTTCCCTGAAGCTTTTTTAGCCCAAACAGCTGCCATGTGATCTAAGAGATGTATGTACTGTCCCCTAGGCTATGTTTAGCAGAACTCACAGATTAGCCTATCATATCTTTCCTATAAAGAGATCCCCCTAGTTCCAGTAAGACCCCTTGTCATACATCATGTGCTTGAGAAACAGTGATAAGGATTTGTGATTATCCTAAAGGACCAATAAAAGTGGAAGCAAAGAACGGTAAAGGGTCTTCATCGCTGAGCACTAACCCCCCCTTGCCTTCTCCTCTCTTTCACAGCAAAGTCTAGAGTAATCCTTCAACTGTCTGTACAGGGATTGCTGGCCATTCCTGGCAGACATAGTTTTATTTTTGAAGAATATTTCTAGGAAATGCATTCTTTTAGGAGATACATCCTGAAGTACTTAAAGATCAAGTGTCATGATGATTACATCTTTTAAATATTTCAGAAAAAAATACAAAGATGTGGATAAATATGGCAAATGTTAACAACTATAAATCTAGAAGGTGAATGTATGGGTAATTACAGTACTATCATCTCAGGTTTTCTGTATGTTTAAAATGTTCATAATAAATCATTTGAAAAAATACAGAATATAAGCAGTTGATATTAATAGCTTAGCACACATTTTTAAAAAGTTGGAAAATGAAGTTAAGGAAATTTAGAAAATAGAGCATAAAAACAAAGAGTTAGGTAATTATTCATATATATATATATACATAGGCATGTGCATATCTATATATACGTAGGCATGTGCATATCTATCTATATATACATCGATCTAAGAAGAGTTTCATAAAACAAATTTAAGAGAATACACGCAGGAAAAAAAACAGTTGAAAAATAACACAAGAAAATATCTCAGAACTAAAGAACATAAATTTAAAATTGAAAAGGCTCATGGAGTGCTTAGCCGAGTGATAAAATCTTCACCAAGACACACTATCATGAAATTCCAAAATAGTTAGGATAAAAAGGTCCTATAAGTTTCTAGAGAGAATAAACAAGTCAGATACTACCCCCCTAAAAAAAATAATCAAATGGCTTTATACAGCTTTACTAGAAGCTAAGACAATAAAGAGTACAGCCTTTAAAGTTCTGTAAGAAATTTCTTCCCCTCTAGAATTTTTTATCTTGCTGAGTATAAGCAATCAGATATAAGTGGTTTTAGGCACAGGAAGTCTCAAAAACTTCAATTTTCATGTACCATTTCTCAAGATACTACTGGAGGATGTGCCTACTAAAATAAGGTAGAAAAGAGGCAAGAGAGACACTGGGATGCAGGAAAACTGGATTCAACTCAAGAGAGATGTAAAATGAATTCCCAGATGATGGTAGATCCCTGGAAAATGGCCATGTATGAGGCATAGAGAATGACCAATTCAGAGTACAGCAGGTCAGAAGCCTCCAGTGAGGTGACTTTAAGAAAATAAAAACATATTATGTGTAAATGTACTGAGAAGCAATTTAGAAATTGGGCAGGTTTGGTGGATAAATGAATAATAGATGTAAAAACCCCAAAGGAAAAACCACATAGAAAATATATTTATATTTGATCTTGGAATAGGAAAATGTTCTTTACAAAAACCTGTTATTTTTTAAAGTTGTTAGATTCTACGAGTAATATTTGTTCTATATAGCAAGAAAAAAAAAAAGTTAAAGAAAACTATGTGAGAGAAAATTAAACCCACCCAAAATTCTATTACTTAGAGAAAATATTCATTCATTAAACAAATAATTATTCAATGCTAACTAGATGTCCTGTCCTATTTTAGGAATTCAGCAATGACTAAAATAAATTATTCCTTTTTTAAAGTTTACATTTTAGTGAGTAGAGACAAACAAACCATTAAACATAGATTAGTTCAGTGGTAAACAGAAAAAAAAATTAGGATTAGTAGGACAGAGTAATAAATAAAAAGGGAGGGATGGGCTATGTTTTATAAAGTGACTAGGGAAGTCATTACTGATAAAAGAATATTGTTGCAGGAGAAAGTTCAACAAAGTGAGTCAATAAACAATCTAAATACCTAGAATAAAAGCATTCTAGGAAAAAAAAAAAAAAGGCAAGTGGAAAGACCCTGAGAAAAAGATCATGGATGACACTTTGAAGGAGCCAGTGTGGCTAGAGAAATGAAACATGGAATCAAATATAGAATGTTAAGGGGCCCCTGGGTGGCTCAGTGGGTTAAGCTTCTGCCTTTGGCTCAGGTCATGGTATCAGAGTCCTGGCATTGAGTCCCACATTGGGCTCTCTGCTCAGCAGGGGGCTGCTTCCGCTGCTTCCTCCTCTTTCTGCCTGCCTCTCTGCCTACTTGTGATCTCTCTCTCTGTCAAATAAATAAATAAAATCTTTAAAAATATATATATAGAATGTTAAAACCATAGAGAAATCAAGTAGGGGCTGGGAAACATTCATAATGTAAAACTTTGTAGGGCATACTAAGAGTCTGGAATTTACTCTGACAAAGCCTTTGGAAATTATATATAGAGAAATTACTTAATTTCTGTAAAGGACTGCTCTGGCTCCTATGTGGAGAAGAGATTATAAGGAAGCAAAACTGGAATTAAGAGATCAGTTAAGCAGCTTTTTTTTTTTTTTTTTAATAATTTGTTAGCTAACATACAGTGTTATATTAGTTTCAGGTGTACAATACAGTAATTCAGCAATACCATATATCACCCAATGCTCATCACAAGTGCACTCCTTATTCCTCATCACCTATTTAAACCCATCACCATGGCCCGCTGCTCTCTGGTAACCATCATTTTCTTCTCTATAATTAAAGAGTCTGCTGCTTGATTTTTTTTCCCCTTTCACTTGTTTTGTTTCTTAAATTCCACATATGAGTGAAATCATATGGTATTTGTCTTTCTCTGATTTTGTCTAGAAACATACTCTCTGGCTCCATCCATGTTTCTACATATGGAAAATTTCATTCTTTTTTTAAGGCCAAGTAATATTCCATTGTATTTATACACCATTTCTTTATTCATTCACCAATTGATGGACACCTAGGCTGCTTCCATATCTTGGCTATTGTAAATAATAATGATATAAACATAGGGGTGCATGTATCCTTTTGAATTAGTGTTTTTGTATTCTTTGGGTAAATATCTAGTAGTGGAATTACTGGGTTATTTGGTATTTCTATTTTTAATTTTTTGAGAAACCACCATACTATTTTCCACAGTGGCTGTACCAGTTTGCATTCCACCAACAGTGAGGGAATGTTCCTTTTTTTCCCACATCCTTGCCAACACTTGCTTCTTGTGTTGATTTCAGCCATTCTGACAGGTATCAGGTGAAATCTCATGGATGTTTCGATTTACATTTCCCTGATGGTAAGTGATGATGATATCTTTTCATTTGTTGGTTGGCCATCTGTATGTCTTCTTTGGAGAAGTGTCTATTAATGTCTTCTGTCCATTTTTTATGGAATTATTTGGGGTTTTTTGGTGCGGGGTCATATAAATTCTTTTTTATTTTTTAAAAAGATTTTATTTATTTGACAAAGAGAGAGACAGCAGAAGTAGGGGTAGCAGCAGGCAGATGGAGAGGAAGAAGCAGTATTATCAATACCTGATACTAATATATACTAATACTATAAATAGTATTATGTGGTGATTCCAGGAACCTGCATTTTGGGGATCATGACCTGAGCTGGAGGCAGACGCTAATGACTGAGCCAACCACTCAGGCGCCCTGAGTTGTATAAGTTCTTTATATATTTTGGATACTAACTCCTTATATGATATGTCATTTGCAAACATCTTCTGCCATACAGTAGGCTCTCTTTTAGGTTTATTGTTCCTTTGCTGTACAGAAGATTTTTACTGTGTTGTACTCCAAATAGTTTATTTTTGCTTTTGTTTCCCTTGTCTCAGGAGACATATCTAGAAAGATGTTGTTATAGTTGATGTCAAATTACAGCTTGTTTCTAGGACTTTTAGGGTTTCAGGTCTCCCATTTAGGTCCTTAATCCATTTTAAGTTTATTTTTGAGTGTGGTGTAAGCAAACGGTCCAGTTTCATTCTTTTGCATGTAGCCGTCCAGTTTCCCAATACCATTTGCTGGAGACTGTCTTTTTCCCATTGGATATTTTTGCATCCTTTGTCAAAGATTAACTGACCATGCAATCATGGGTTTCTTTCTGGGCTTCCTATTCTGTTCCATTATCTCTGTGGCTATTTTTGTGCCATTACCAGGTTAATTACTACAGCTTTGTGATATAACTTGAAGTCCAGAATTGTGATTCCCTCCAGCTTTGCTTTTCTTTTTCAAGATTGCTTTGGCTCTTCAGGGAGTTTTATGGTTCCATACAAATTTTAGAATTGCTTGTTCTAATTCTGTGAAAAGTGTTGTTGGTATTTTGACAGGGATTGCATTAAATGTGTGCATTGTTTTGGGTAATAGTATAGACATTTTAACAACATTTGTTCTTTGAATCCATGAGCATGGAATATCTTTCCATTTCTTTGTATCATCTTCAGTTTCTTTCATTAGTGCTTTATAGTTTTCAGAATACAGGTCTTTCACCTCTTTGGTTAGGTTTATTCCTAGGATAAATGACTTTCTGAAGATCATCGAACTAGGAAGTACCAGAGCCATATTTTGAACACAGGTCTTTTCATTCTAAACAGTGTTTTTTGTAGTATATAAAATCAACTCCTCTGTGCCACATTTTCTCTCCAGGTAGGTTGTATAAATTTAAGAATTAAAGGCCGAAGTACACTGATGTTAAAACTGCACAATCATTTAAAAAACCATTCCTTATTTTCAAATATCTTTTCCCATAAGTTACTTTAAAAAACAGGTTCTGTCCTCAACATGGCCAAGATGACTCACTAGAAAACTGTTTTTGCATTTCATATTAAGGAATCCAGTTAGGTAATCTTTTCCCATTCTGTGTTAACAACTTTAATATAATCAGAGATGACTAAAAGAAACAAATATTTTGTCTTTATAAAAAGTATAGCTGTAACCATAATTCTGTAAGCAACTCTGTAGAATGTCAGCACGGTAAAAGAGAAATGAACCAAGAGTAAAGAGATTTGCAAGGGACAAACCTTGGGTTAGTTACTTAAACATACTGTACTTCATCTGCAAAACAGTAATTACCTATAGTATTTTGGTGAGAATTACACAAATATGTATATGATGGCAATCTTAAAGGCATACTACATAAATGTCAGACAACAGAATTATTGATTTGCTTATGTATTTCCTAATGTAGATACCAATCATTATTCAATCAAATATATAGCTAAACTTATCTTGAGCTACAGTAGAGTTACTAAAAATTGCACATAAATCAAAGAAAGCAAATTTGAATACTTTTCACTCCCACTTCTTACTTATAAATTAAAATTTTTTACATATGAAGAATGACTATAAATTTCTAAGTTTACTTTCTACAAATCATATACACAATCAATCTCATTACTTATCATCTGAGGTGTATCTTTATAGGCAATGTGTCATCTCTTTTACCAATATAGAAAAATAATTTGAATTTATCTAATGTTTACAATGTAAAAGGCATTCAAATATTTACCAACTCTAAAGGTGATGACTGATTCATGTTAACTATTAATTCTCAAAGAACTAAAATATGATGAGTGAGATATACTTAATACAAACTATAATTAAAAAATCTAATCTTCCTTAAATGATAAAAACTTCTCTTTGGGATCTTCCCCTGCTCTAAGAATTATTATGTATATAAACTATTGTATAGTATTTTGATAATAATTCAGTTATCTAAGGCTAATCGTTAGAAAATTAATTTATAAATGTGTTTAACATAAGTTAATACGTGCAATCATTTTATTTTCCATATAGTTCATATTATTTTGGATTAATTTTATCAGCCTATGTAATCTACATTAATTAAAATTAAACCTAGTAACATATTCAGTATTAATGTTTTTATACCTTTTAAGGAAAATTGTGCAATAGAATATATAGTAATACAAGGTTCATAGCTATCTTGCTCAACTTTTACTTGTTGATCTTCCATTTATAAATGTTTCCTTTATGGTTCACACTTCCAATTTTTCTTATACTTGAGATCCTTAAAAAGCCTATTTTACAGGATCTCCTAATACCTATCCTGTTAAACCACATTATTTCCTTCCTTCCTCATTTCCCACTAGTTAGTTTCTCTTCAGTTTCTTTCATCATCTCCTTAAGAGATAATTAACAAAGAATCATTTTTATTTAATGTACCTGAACAAGGAAAAGGGAAGAATATACATGTTGCCAAGATGTGCAGGAAAACAGATAACCTTCCTAGTACTAGTCTTTCCTATTGACTAAATCCAACAAAAATTTGGGGTCATGAAAAAAAGATAGCAAAAGTTGAAAACTGAAGTATGGGTTTTTCATGGCTGACCAAAAAAGGATAATTTTGATACTCATAGTGTTTATGTCCTACACATGTTTACCTTAATAGCATATTTATAAGCACTCATGCAATACTTTTAATAGTGACAGTACATACCAGTTGACATATTGAATCCAAAGCTTTAAGGAAAAAATAAAAAAGAAATGTTCTATGAGAAATTTCTAACTATGTAACTATCATATAGAAAACATTTCAAATTTTGCATTTTTTAAAAAAGACTTTTTAAATTAGAAAAGCAGGAATTACCAAGAATTTCCTGGTGATTTTCTGAATTCTTCATTTGTAATTATACCAAACTTCTTAATTCTCATATTAAGCCTCTGAAAATGAATAAAATATTTTATGAGCTTAAGAAACTGTAGTAACACTGGAAATAAAACATAACTAAAAGACAACAATGTATCTAGTAATAATTCTCAGGAAAAAATAACAGATAAATAATTAAGAACAATATTTAGAACCTAATTATCTATATAATTTGTGGAGAATAAGTAGTAAAGAAGATTTTAACAAATGAAGATGACTATAATCTCCTAGGCTCCAAAGAAACCTAAGAATGGAAATTTACCTTACCAGATATTAAAATTTCTTACATAGCAATAGTTATAAAAAGTTTGGTTCTGATCACAAAATAGAATCAACAATGTTAATAAAAAAACTTAATGATTTATTGGACATATACTATGAGTCAATCAATGTGCTAAATAGTACATATTTTTTTTTTTTAAAGATTTTATTTATTTGACAGAGAGAAACACAGCGAGAGAGGGAACACAAGCAGAGGGAATGGTAGCAGGAGAAGCAGGCTTCCCGAAGAGCAGGGAGCCCGATGCGGGGCTTGATCCCAGGACTCTGGGATCATGACCTGAGCCGAAGGCAGACGCTTAACGACTGAGCCACCCAGGTGCCCCGGTACATATGTTTTATTCATGTTTTCATTTGATTTAATGACTCATATTAGCTCTTGCAAAAAATTTATTACCTCTATTTTATAGAGAAAAATGCAGAGGTTAAGGGCACAAAGCTAATATACTTGAATGCATAATAATTTAGCATATGATCAAGGCAGCATTTCAGGTAATCACGAATTATTTTTTAAGTTCAAGAGACAACTGGCTAACATCTTAGAAGAGAAAGGTAGATATTCATGTCACTTCTCATACCAAATAAATTTCCATAGTTAAAGATTTTCATTAAAAATTTAGAAGGATGGGTGCCTGGGTGACTCAGATGGTTAAGCATCTGCCTTCGGCTCAGGTCATGATCACAGGGTCCTAGGATTGAGTTCCATATCAGGCTCTCTGCTCAGTGGGGAGCCTGCTTCTCCCTCTGCCTCTGCCTCTCTGTCTCTCTATCTCTCATGAATAAATAAAATCTTTAAAAAAAAAAAAATTTAGAAGGACCATGCTATGGTGAGTGCTGTGAAATGTGTAAGCCTAATGATTCACAGACCCGAAACCCTTGGGCAAATAATACATTATATGTTAATAAAAAAAATTTAAAGGACAAAGGGGTGCCTGGGTAGCTCAATTGGTTAAGTGTCTGACTTCGGTTCAGGTGATGAACTCAAAGTCTTAGGATCTAGCCCTGCATCCATCAGGCTCCCTGCTCAGCAAGGAGTCTGCTTGTCCCTCTCCCTCTGCCCCTCACCCTTCTCTCTCTCAAATAAATAAAATCTTTAAAAAAAATTTTTTTAAGTACCAGAAGAAAACAATAATATACATTACAACAACACTAAAAAGGACTCTATTTGATTACATAAAACCCAAAACACCTACATGGTAAAATACACCACCACGTTAAAAACACATAATAAACTGGTAATATTTTTTTTCAACATATAGAACAAAATTTTACTCTTTCCAACATAGGAGTTTTACAAATACTAAAACTGATATTCTAAATAGAAAAAGAAATTGGTAAAAAACAGAACAGGGCATTCACAAGAGAAGAAACAGAGTGCTCATTAACATATGAAAATATTGATAATAATCAATAAAATGCATACTAAAATAATATCAAGGTATATTGCTTGCCTGAGCAAAGATAACTGGTATTGGCAAAGGTGTAGTAAAATCTCCATTGACAATTATTGCTGATGTGAGAGTTAACTACCACCATCTTTTCTGAGGGTAAATGTGGTGACATGTAAAACATCTTTTTAAAAGTCATATTCTTAGATGTAAAAATTTCACATTTTATGAATTTAACCTAAGCAAATAAACAAATAGGCATATATTTTTGTAAAAATGTTGTGGGCTGCATTGCTTAGAATGGAGAGAAATAACTAGAAGCACGCAAAAATCCAACAATCTAATACTGTTTAAATAAGTTCAAGCAAATCCATATGATATACTACACTATGATTAAAATGGTGACACAAATCTATATATACTGATATGAAAAAGTGTTCAGGCTTATTGATAAGGCAAGCAAGACGCTGACCACCATGTTTAATACTATCGTAATTTCATCAATACTTTATATGTAAACTAAAAGACTAACAGAAAAGAAATTAGGTCTGGGTAGGAATTTAGATAACCTTTTCCCCAAGTCTGTCTCATTCTATTGATTCCCACTCTCTGCATCATTTTTACCCATTCTTCTCTATGCCTCTTTCCTAATGTATAAAAACATGTTAAAGGTTTTTTGTGTTTTTTTAAACATATTTAAACAAAAATTCTCACTTGGCTTCATATCCCACTTTGGCTAACACACTCTTTCCTCATTATATGCTTTATGTTTGCACATTTCTTTCTTTTCTCATGAACTTCTAAACCCACTATAAGATAGCTATTCTTTCTGCTCTACTGAAAGTGCTCTGCTAAGTTCCCCAATGAACTCCAAACTGCTAAAACTAAAGGATATTTTACAATCCTTGTCTTATTTGACCTCTCTTAAGCACTTATTACAGACTTTCTTCCCTCCTTCCTGAAAATATCATTTCTCTTGGCTTCTAAGACCACTGATGTTTATCTGCCCTGCCTATGCAACATCTCTTTGGCTGCCTCTTCTCAACAATCTTTTTGGGCTCATCCTATCCCTTAAAATATTAGTGCTGGTCAGGATTCCATTTTTATTTTCTAAATAAATATATAAATATATGCAATTCTAAGTTTTCTTCCTCTCCGTATGTTCTTTAAATAATTTATCTATACTAGAGGCTTCACTTATACAACTATTACTTCAAGTCTACATTTTCAGCTCTATCCTCTGTTCTAAGCCATATATATGGCTTATTAAACATCTCAGTGCAGATGGTCCCTAAGCGCTTCAGGAGGATAAAACCAAAACAAAAACAGAGGATAACTTTTAAATTAGTACAAAACAAATAAACAAAAACCTTCCAATGGAGTCAGAAGTAAAAACATCCATAATCACAGTGAAAGATTTTAACATCTTCTTTTGGTATTCAATAACTAACAGAGAAACAAAAAAAGTTCATGTATGTTTGTGTTAACAACACGATTAATGAGCTTGATATGCTCTAAGGAAAGGGTTTGTGTGTGTCTGTGTGTGTGTGTAAATCTGCACTGAACAAATGGATACTCTTCAAGAACATTTACAACAGATTTATTTTATAAAGCTGTAATAATTAAAAACAGTGTATTAATTCTGAGATAAACCAATGAAACAGAATAGGGAATTCAAAAATCTGTGGAGGAAGGATGTACCTCAGTAACAATAATTATCATTAGGATAACTGAAAACTGATAATCTATATGATAAAAAAAATTGAATATATACAATCTAAATTCTAGATGAATTCAGTTCTTGAGTTTAACAATGTTAAACTTCATCTGAACCCTGTGTTCTCTGAAAGGAGTGGTAGTTGAAAAATCCCACCACATTTTGTGTCCCCAGAACTGAGTAACTATGAAAGACCACTCTGTTCTAATGAGCTCTATCTATTCCAAAAATGACCTACTTCTACCCTTCCCCAGTGATAACTTCCTTGTTTACCTGCCTTTATAAAATTCAAGTCCCCTTCTTTTGAGATGTTCTTAATGATTGCTGTCACTATTGCAATACCCTCAATACATATCATCTTCTTGTGTGGTGCCTCTGACAAGTATGAAAAACAAAGTGAAAACACTGTTAAAAGAAAATGTGAGAGAAAATCTTGGTGACACTAGGGCAAGTAAGAATTTCTTGACTAAGATGGATTAACTTCAGTAACACTGTTCAAGTTCTAAAAAGTTGCAGAAAAAACCTTCATGTATATAAAACTTAAAAAAACGTGTGTGTAATTAAGGATCCAAACCCATGTGATAAAAATTTAAACTGTGGACAGAAAGGATACATATCAACTTTCGAATAGTTCTCTATCGTGAGAGAGGGAAGTGAATAGCATGGGAGAAGGGGAAAGTTTCGTTGGATATATATCTTCTTTTTAAAAATGATTTACAACAAAGTTTCTAATAACTTGGGAGTTAAAATACAGATTGTGATTCAATAGGATTGGGACTGGGGGTGGTGCTGAGATTGTTCATTTCTAATAAAATCCCAGGTGCTGTTAAATGCTGCTGGGTCATGGGCCACACTTTAGATCCTTGAATTTAAAGAAAATATGGCTAACTTTATTAAACCTAGGTGGTATGTATAAAAGAGTCTATTATTTTCTGATATGTTCGAATTAGTTCATAAGTAAATATAAAGTTGAAGAGAATTTCTACTAGCCTCATTGAGGTGCCACCACGCAGTAGTAAATAGTCACTCTCTCAATTGTATATACATATACCTTAAGGCTGTTCTCATTTTGTGGTACATACAATGCTATTTACAAATACAAAAACACATAAGAAAATAAGGAAATCACTTGGGATTCTAAAAAATGTTAGGACAGTAGCATAAATTCTTATAAAATTATTTTAATAATTGAATGGAATTATTAATAAAATCATTAATTATTAATAATTAACAGTAAAATTTTACTTTTTTCTCATTTAGTCCCTAAAAGTTGACAAATTTCTTAATTAATTTAATCCTAACCTCTTCATCTGTCATTGATGAGATACTCCTGAGGGATACTTTCTGAGGTGTTACACTACAAAAAAATGGAATATAATAGCATTAATTCAGATTAACATTTAGAATATAATTCAGATTAGTATGTAAAGTAACTTAAGTAAAGTACTTCACAAAAGAGAAAAACTCTGCTTCATGAATGGATATTTTCTGTATTTGAAGAAATGAGTTTACAAAGTTTACATTAATTCATTAAGACAATCATTAAGCATAGAATAAAAGGTCTCTGAAGGCCAGATCATTGGTGTGGCTAGTTCTCTGCTACTTTGTCAGCATCTAAAACACCCCTGGTATAAAAGCTCTCAATAAATAACTATATATAAAGACATGTTTAATGTGAAAATAGGTGAGGTGGCAAGGATGGTAAAATACATACAAGCTGCTATGAAAAACCATGAGAGAATGCTCAATTTGTTCAAGGAGATCAAGAGTTGATTCTCAAGAATTAAATTAATTTTGAGTCTTGCAGGATAAATCAAAGTTTGATGGGTGGCCTGGGGTAGAGCAGGAGGGATTATGTTATTGGGAGATAGATATTCGAGAAAGAGGAATCTATAGGAAAGCAGGAAAACCAAGGTTTATTTTAGAAAACTGCAAGCAATTTAGCATGTCAAGGTTTGGGCTAGAAGAGAAAAAATGACTGGAAATGAGGCTGAAAAGATATATTGAGGACAGACTATGAAGTGCTTGATACATCATGCTAAGAGATTTGATTTATAACAGTGATTATAACCAATAACAGTGATTTGATTAGATTTGCATTTGGGATTCTTTGGTAGCAACAGGAAATATGAACAAGAAGTGGGTAGGACTAGAGAAAAAGAAAGGTCTTTCAATATGGTTGAGACCAAAAGTGATCAGAGCTTGTGCTAAGGCAATAGTTTTGATGAGTGAGAAGAGATTCAAGAGCTTTCAGGACATGAACTGACAAGATGATCAAGGAGATGTTAAAATGGCTCCCATATTCCTGGCTTGGAAGACTGGGTGCGGTGTGCAACAGTGATTTGAAGTATACAGATGCATGTGGGCCAAAAGCATATGCATAAGACAGAAAGAAGATGGGAACAGAGAAGCATGTCAGCACACAGGAAAGATGGGGAAGGCAATATATAAAATGAAGTATATAAAATGTGTATGTGAGAGAAAAGATGGAAGCAGATGGAAAAATATGTTTGTGGGGAATTTTTTTTTTTTTTAAAGCAGTCCTCATTTTCATTTCAAGTCACCTAAAACCTATACTTAAAATTCAGGCAATGTCTAGTTCTCTAAATAAGTTAACATATATAAAGGGCTTAGAATAATATTTAGTAAATAGTAAGTTTTAAATGAATTTTAACTATTTTGTTATTATCCTGAACCATTGGAGAGATTTAGTCCCTACTCTCACTTTTCTGTTCAATTCTGAGTTCCAAAGAAGATTTGGTAAAATCTCTGGCATAAATATAACTTTCAAATTCTTCAACCTTGTCACCCAGTAAAAGCATTTTGTTGAAATAAAGAGGGTCTCTTTACTCAAAACAAGGAGAAGCTGGAATAAAAATTTTCATTAATTGTCAAGATTTGTCCCAGAGGTTAAAGTCTCTGCCTTCGGCTCAGGTCATGACCTCAGGGTCTTGGGATTGAGCCCCACATCGGGTTCTCTGCTCAGCAGGGAGCCTGCTTCCCCCTCTTTCTGTGCCTACTTGTGATCTCTCTCTCTCTCTCTCTGTCAAATAAATAAATAAAATATTAAAAAAGAGATTTGTCCCAGGAAATATATAAAACTTACCCACTCCAAGTAGGTATTACAGTGACAGTGGTTTCAGATCTGCCTTAGAAAGATACTTTACATCATTAAGAGTTGATATAATCTGTTTCTAAAATGGTTATGAGTAAGAGAAGAATTTGAAAAGGATAAAAAAATTCAATAATTTTCCAAAATTGCTTGAGTTGGACCTTCAAAATGTTCTTATTCTTTTCCTTGAAGAATTAGAAGTAATCAGACCAAAAATATCCATATACTACAGCAAATTTCAAATAAAATATAAATTATTTTTAACTACATAGGAGCTTTCTTTCATTAGCTTAGTAGAAAATTAACTGTAAGTTCATAGTATCAAATTACTGTCAGCATCTGATTACTCTAAGATACTGTAATGATGAGTAACTTACCAAAGATGATATACATTTGTTATACTTAGATGTACAGTGACAGACTATGCATTTTTTAAATACTTTGTTTAAAAAAAAAAACAGGGGCACCTGGGTGGCTCACTGGGTTAAGCTTCTGCCTTCAGCTCAGGTCATGATCTCAGGGCCCTGGGATCAAGCCCTGCATTGGGCTCTTTGCTCAGCAAGGAGCCTGCTTCCCCTTCTACCTCTGCCTGCCTCTCTGCCTACTTGCGATCTCTTTCTCTCAAATAAATAAATAAAATCTTAAAAAAAAAAAAAAAGGAAGGAAGCAAGCAGGTAAGGGCAGGGCAGTTGGGCAAAAAAATAAAATGCTTGGTTTTTTAACTGTAATACCTCTAAAGAAATAGGTGAAAAGAGATAAAGGATGTGAACTAATATTCACTAAGTATGTACTATGTCCTAGATATTATACGAGTTTCTTTACATTTTCCCTTATTTTGTCTTTACCAAACTTGGTAAAGTAAATATTATCCCCATCCAATACAGAGGTGTCACACTGAAGTTAACAGTCTATCATAACAGAGCTAGTAATGGATAAAGCTGGAATTTAATCCCGAAGCTTTACAACTCCAATGCCCACAGTCTTATAGCACACTGTACTACTGACTCTTAGATATCGGACATACATGCATTACATTTGAATAAAAGTTATAAATTTTAAAGAAATTTGTATATTTCACTGACATATCATGTGCTTCTTTTGATCTACCATCTTCACTTATAGTTTCTGTTTCTTCCTCCTTTGGGGAAAAGAAAAATGTACTTTTAGGACCAGTCTTAATATGTATATGAAAATTGGCAGTTTTCCCCCAAAATGTATATCCTAAATTGCCTGAAATTTAATAATCTAGAGATTCACTTCAGAGCAACTGTTTCATTTTAAAGTCCAAATATTCTAGCCTTTCACATCATGGTTTTCCCCCCTTTATGATAGAATGTATCTTTATATCATTCACATTGATATAAATCCCTTTCTATCTAATTCTTTTTAACACTTGGCCAAGATCAACCAAGGTAAGAAAAAGGAAGTGTAACATGTGGTTGGGAAAGAAAGAACCACCAAGCAGTATCTGGAAATATTTAGGCCACTATAGAATGCAGGAGAAAGTATAGAGATGGCAATAAGGGCATGGAACCCATAAAGTCTATATAGAAGGATAATAAAATATATATTTCTCCCCAAGGCAAAACATCAGAATATTTGCTGTTATGAATATTAAGACAAATTAAATAAATTTAAAGCATCTTTTTGTCCATGTGCACCATAAACTCAACATTCTTGTTAAGTATGGTTTGATCATCATCCAAAGTCACTAATGAACACATTTTACTGGCAAATACTAAAATGGAAAAATGGAAAATAAAAATGTTTTAAAATTTACTTTGAATTTAAGTTTAGAACTAATATATTTTTATACCTCAAGAATGTCAAATTCTTCTTCAAGTTCTTCTAACGAAACTTCTTCTTCTATGTTGAATGAACACAATGAAAATAAGATGACTAAGACACTTAGGCACAACATAAATGGAATTTTAGCAGTGTGATTTTTTTCAACTAACCTTCCCTACTCCTTCCAATTCATTTTCAACATGTTTTAAACTAATATTCTTAATGCACTGTTCTGATTATGTTACTTTTCTGCTTAAAAACTTTTAGCTGCTCTTACTAAACTTAAAAATCTTTAGCCTGATATTCGGGGTCCCTCAAAATTTGTTTCTAAAAGAATGTCTAATCTTATTTCCTGTGACCCTCCTTTGGATGAGGAGTAAGAGTATTGGTTAGTCAATATTTGCATATTTGGAATTAAAGAGAAAGAGTGCTAAATAAAATGCTATCATTCAAATATACAGATAACTGTAGATTGCCTTTTGGGTTAGGCACCATGCTAGGTGATAAAGATAAGAAGAGGTGAAAGCATATATAAGAAATATTACAATACTTAGTGACTTTAATACTAAGTATACTAACCACTGAATGAATAACAAACACAAGTGCTAGAGTTTAGGGTTTACTTCATTGTTTTGGAAAAAAAAAAAAAAATGGAAGGATGCCCAGACACAGGTAAAAGTCCTATAAGCTATGAGTGAGAAGGAGAAAATGAGGAAAGAACTTTTGTGATCAAACACAGGTTCCCTCCAAACCTAGAGCTTCTTCCTTTCTTCCTATTGAGTCTGGCTGTTGCTCTCCACCCAGAGAGCATTTCATTTTCATCTTACTTTTTTCTGTATTCTTTCACATTCTTTTACTATTTAATTTGAATGTCTTCTTCTATGTTAATGGTTTTGATCTCATTTTATTTTTTAATTGTAATTCACTACAAATCCTTTTTAGAAGTAAAAAGTGATCAAGTCACATTTTCTTTACTGTTTCCAATTTTTTTCCTTCAAAAGTGAACAAACCAATTAAAAATGTATCTGAACAGACACTTTTCCAAAGAAGATATACATATGCTCACATGTACATGAAAAGATGCTCAACATCATTAATCATCAGGGAAATGCAAATGAAAACCACAATGAGACCTAACCCTCACACCTGTTAGAATGGCTATTGTCAAAAAGACAAGAAATAACAAGCATAGGCAAGGATGTGGAGAAAAGGGAATGCTTGTGCACTGTGGTGGGAATGTAAATTGGTAAAACCACTATGTAAAACAGTATAGAAATTCCTCAAAAAATTAAAAATAGAACAACCATATGGTCCAGCAATCCCTATCTGTGTATTTATCAAAAAGAAAAGAAAAAGAAAACACTAATTTGAAAAGATACATGCACCCCCATGTTCACTGTAGCATTATTTACAATAGCCAAAATACAGAAACAACCTAAATGTCTACTGATGAGTGAATGGATTAAAAAAAATGTATGTATAAAACACACAATGGAATATTATTTAGCCATAAAAAAAACATTTGTGACATTTGTCATTTGCAACATGGGTGGACCTAGAGGGTATGATGCTGAGTGAAATAAGTCATTCTCTGATCTCTTAAATGTGGAATCTAAAACACAAACTGATGGATACAGATTGCAAACTGGTAGTTGTAGAGGATGGAGGTAGGAGGGGAATGGGTGTACTGTGTTTTTTAAGTTTAAATAAATTGAATAAAAAATTATTTTTAAAAGTAAACCCAACATTATATAATCTATGATGAAAGAATGTGAAAATATTCATTAAAAATGTAAGAGTGAAAAAAAATAAAGTGAACAAAAAACATGCAAGAAACTTTAGAAAAAAAACAAAAGAAAAATTCTCGGCCCCCACAGCCCAGCTGTGCAATATTCATGAGGCTGATCACCCTTGCTGATGTGATTTGGATTTATTCTCAACCTCCCTCCATTTTTATTCCTCTCATTCAACCATGATTCTAACAGGGTTATTCGTGGACTATTCTCTTTTAACAGACTAAATCTTACTGAAGGCAGAGATTATGTTTTATTAAATTTTTAATCCCTCTGTGTCTTGAATTCGCCAAGGTGGTTTTGATAGATGTCCGGTAAAAACAGAGTGAGTGAATAAATTTGAATAAGTTTTAAAATGTCACTAAAATAATTCTTTATTGAAGAGGTAAAGCCCAGAGGAGATGGCCTTTAAGAAACTATTATGGGAAACAATATTTAGACAAGTCATAGCATGAATCAAAGATAAAAGTTAATATTCAGTAAAAATTATTAATCTCTCTCTCACTCATAATTTGATCCCATGGATAGGGGACAACATGGGCAGGTAAGAATGGAAAATTCTAGTGATTATGTGGAAGAGCTAAAAATCAGATCTTCAAATAATCCTCAAAAGTAATATTATCTCCAATCTCAAAGGCATAATCATAAAACAATTTAAATAGAAATTATTTTTAAAATATAAATTATTTAATGTTAGAACATTTTCATGAGAAGAAAATAAAATGTAGGGTGCCTGGGTGGCTCCGTGAGTTAGGTGCCTGATTCTTGATTTCGGCTCAGGTCATTATCTCAGCTTAGGTCATGATCTCAGGATCATGAGATTGAGTCCCAAGTTGGGCTCCTCACTCAGTGGACAGTCTGCTTCTCTCCCTCTCCTTTTGCCCTTCTCCTTGCTCATGTGAACTCACTCTCTCCAAAATAAATAAATAGATCTTTAAAAAAGAAAAAAAAGAGAAGAGGGAAATGCTAGACATTTCATAAATAAATTTATAATAAAAAACCACAACATTTTTGTATGGAAATTTCAAATGAATTTGCAACTCCTATACTGATCATTTTCTCAAAAATCTCAAAGATCAACATGACATGTTGGTAATAAACATTTTCAAATTGGCATAATATAAGTCTTTCTCTGTATAATAAACCACACCAAGACTTGGTGGTTTAACAATTTATCTTTCATTGTCCTGGGGGGTTGCTGAGCTCAGCTGGGTGGTTCTCACTGGAAGTACTTCATATAGTTGTAACAGATGGCAACTAAGGCTAGAGTCATCTGAAGGCATCTTCCCTTATTGTGTGGCACCTGAACTTAGGATGGCTGAACAACTGGAAATAGGTAGACAAACACCTTTCTCCACTTGGCTAGCTTGTGCTTTCTTGTAACAGACTCAAGGTAGAATGATTTCTTATGAGGTGACTGACTTCCTCAGAGAAACTATTTTAAGAGAGTCAGGAGGAAAGCTGCAAAGCTTCTAGAACTTCATCTTGGAAGGCATATAGTGTCACTTCTATTATAATCTAATGGTCAAAGTAATCATAAACTGGCTCAGATTTAAGGAAGTAGAATAGTCTCCACCTCTTACTGGGGGAATGACTTGTGGGTACAAGAAGGTAAAAATTGATGGTGGCCATTTTGGAGCCAGCTACCTTAGTACATTCCTGAGAATATATATATCCAACTTCTTTTTTTTTTTTTTTTTTAAAGATTTACTTATTTATTTTTGAGAGAGAGAGTGAGAGAGAGAGAGAGTGCATGCACGGGAAGGGACATGAGGAGAGTGAGAAAAACAGATTCCCCACTGAGCAGAGCCCAAGGCAGAGTTTCAGGGCTCAATCTCAGAGATCATGAACTGAGCAAAAATCAAGAGCTGGATCCTCAACTGACTGAGCCACACAGGCACCCCTAAATCCAATTTCTTACATAAAGAATGGTGTCCCATAAGAAAACCTAAATCTAACTTCCCAATGAAAACTGAGAACAGAGAACCATAAACAGATTCATAAACCTGATTATTTGATTTTCAGTATCCATTTATATTAAAAATGTATCTCTATTCTATTTCAAGAACCTACCATTTGGCCAAAGGATTATATGTACTCCTGTTAACCCAGTGTGGTTCCTGAACCAGTAAAAATATAAAAATGGAGAATATCAGATACTACCCAGAACTACTGAATCAGACATGTATTTTGACAAAATGCCCAAGAGATTCATATGGATATTAAAGTTTTGGGAAGTGCTGATTTGGATCATATTCATGCACTAGTATACACAGGGCATCCTCAAACTTCTCATCTGAAGAAACCTAGAAAACATGAAGTATCCTTCTCCCAACTTTGGAGCAGAGAAGTACTGTACATTTAACTTTGGTTTTAAGTGGAAAAATAGCTAAAACTTGACTGTCCCCAAAAAATCTTTGACAAGTTAGAAACTACATGTGTGGAGTGGAAATTTATTTTTATCTGGGACATTAAGGATCATCACTATGTATGTGGGAAAATGTTTGATCTGTGACAGTTTTTTTTTTTTTTAATATAAATAGGAAAGCTAATGAGACAGACTCAAAAAGGTACAAAGAACTTCAAAATAGATAATAAGTACCTTATGTACATTTAGCTAGTTATATATAAAGACACATGGAAATGTTTTTTGCTATTATTAGTGAATTACTTAAAATATATTTTGGGGCAGGACAACATCACTGCCTTGAAAGTTAACTTGCTGTTATTTAGCAATGTCTTTAGATTAAAAGAAGGCAAATTTAAAAACAAAAATGTCCTTTTTAAATAAATAAAATTAACTCTTGAGAACATACCATTTTCTTCCAAAAATATGTTCAATCCATTCACAATCTCTTGCTTGTTTCTTCTTAACTCATCACTCATTTCTATGATCTAAATTATAAAACATAAAATACCTACAAGAAAGTTCTTAAAAATCAAATCAGTTCAACATTAAAGATAATTTTTAATTTGCCAGCCATTATTTTGTCTTGCTAGGAAATTATATTTGAATACTAAAGTCCTTTATAAATAAAACTATTTCATCTAAGGAACAGCTAGAAACTTTAGGTTGGTTTCCAAAAGGCCCAGATACAAGCATAGATTACAACTTAAACATCTGATTTAATTATTTTCTAAAAAGATATTGAATGATTTTCCTAGTATGCGAGAAATTCAAAAGAATTAGCTGCAATCACATTGACTTCTTAGTAAAGAAAGGAAAGGCAAATGAGCCTCCATTCTTCTAGTAATCCAATCTCACCACAAATTAGCCAAATGAGAAACTTCTTTTCCACTTTAATTTTATTATGGCATCATCTCAGAGAATCTAAACTGAAACCTCCCACAAGTCTAAGAGGGCCTAAAAACCTGTCAAGTAGACTCTATCCATTACTACAGAGTATTTATCTCTATCCATTTGGATTACTCACACTGTCCGAATTCTTAAGTAGTTTGCTAACTTGTTCTGCTTTTAACTTGGCTAAAGTCTTCCAAACCCTACACTGTAAGGTTTGTAAAAACCTTCAGGGGCACCTGGATGGCTCAGTGGGTTAAAGCCTCTGCCTTTGGCTCAGGTCATGATCTCAGGGTCCTGGGATTGAGCCCCACATGGGGCTCTCTGCTCAGCGGGGAGCCTGCTTCCCCCTCTCTGCCTGCCTCTCTGCCTACTTGTGATCTGTCAAATAAATTAAAATCTTTAAAAAAACAAAAACAAAAACCTTCCAAACCCTGCTTAAAAATTTTAATGGCTTTCCACGGTCCTTATGATAAAATTTTCCAAATCCTTTGGGTGCCTGGGTGGCTCAGTTGGTTAAGCATCTGCCTTCAGCTCAGGGCCTATGTGAGCCTCTGTCAGGCTCCTGCTCAGCAGGGAATCTGCTTCTCCCTCTCCTTCTGCCCCTCCCCCTGCTTGTGGTTTTTCTCTCTCTCTCAAATAAATAAAATCTTTAAAAATTTTTTCCCAAATCCTTAGAGGCCTGAGACCCTTTAAGAAAAATGTACTGCCTATTATTCTAATCCAATCTCCATTTATTCCTCAAGATACAATGATGTAAAATTCCTTGCATTCATCAAGGCACTGAAACATGCTATTCCATCTGCCTGAAATACCCTCCTTTTCTTTCTTCTCCCAGATCATTTATCAAGACGCAGCTTACTAGTTTCTCCCATAGGTTTCTACAAGTTGGAGTGGGTGCCCCTTTATGCTTCCCTAGTACATACTACATACCCTTCTAATATTCATATTATACTGCAATAGTTTTTCCCCTCTAAAGGGAAAAGAATATCTTTGTAGTCTGTGTTCAGCACTGAGTGTGACACTCAGTAAATGTTATTGAATAAACAAAGAAATGAATATACAACTAAAAGTAAAGATGGAGGGGTTTGTTTTAGTGATTTCTAGTCCAATTTGAGTAGGATGGAAGAAATCTACTCCCCCCCAACACCCCCACCAGTGATTAGTTTAAAAGATTTTATGGAAAAAGTGGCCTAGTTCAGAGGCACTTAAATATGGTTAACAGTAATGTAGTAATAATTAAGTGAAAAGAGGTTATTCCAGGTCCTGCTAATGAATGTTTAAGACAAAATAGGAAGAATCAAAATTATGGCACATTAGGAAAGATTGTGCACTTGGGGGGTCAAGTTCAGCATCTTCATTGCAGAGATGAAAAATAATGAGCTAGAAGAAAGGGATTTGAAATTGTTGAGGGAACTTTGATATAGGATAGGGCAGTGGTTCAAATTTGATAACCACTGGGACAGGATTTTAAAAACTAAAGAAAGGATCTTTATACTAATGTGTAGTGGTTTAAGGAGGAATAAAAAGTGTAATAAAAAATAAGCAGAAAAAGCAATCTCAAGGCAGCAGTGGTAAGAGTTAAGTGCTAGTATTACTGGAAACAATAAAAGTTTTGAAGATTAAAAATTTTTTAAGTTTAGGTGAGATCAACCAAAAAATCTAGACTAAGGTAATAGTTAGCTCTTAATTATTTACGGTTATAAATTGACAATATCAATTTATTTTTTAAAAAATTTGGCTTTGCAGTAAAATTTATTCTTTCAGTACTTACCTTTGTTTTGTTTATGGTAATAACATTTGAAGTAGAACTAGTAGAGTACTAGATCATCTGTGGGCACTGAGGCAAATCATTTAATTATTCATCTGTAAAATTGTCTGGAAGAGATCACCTAAAGACCCTTTTTATTAACTATGAATCCACCAACAGTGGTTCGCTATAGTCAATCTAGAATGCTCCAATTCCAAGAACAAGTCTAATTCACTTAAATACCTTACTATCATTATTGGTACTTTAGTTTGGCAATTTTGGTTAAGTTAGTGTGTCAACATATGGGTGCCCACCAATAAATAGGTCATATTTGCATTTCTAGTTAAGAAATGCAGGCTGCTGGTGAGATGGATTGCAATTTCTACAATCCCAGCCACAAAATCTGGGTAAGACCACAGAGAATCAAATAGCCAGTGTAAATAATGACAAACACCTGTCCAATGGAATTAAGGCCTAACATTTTCAGTGGGTTAAATAAATGTAACTTCATAGGCACTGCTGGACCACGCATGGCTAGCTTCAAGGCAAAGGTCCAACGTCGGAGGCCTGCAGGCTTTGCCTCTGCATGGCTTTGGTGTCACTTCTGCGCTATAGCTATGGCTGGCATGCTAAGCTAGGCCCTTGGGTCTCCAGAGCACTCTGAAAATCCACACAGTGAGAGCCCTCCTTCTCCCCAGCCTCGTGAGAAAAATGGGCAATTTAGAGTAGGCTTTTCCTTCTCTCTAGATCTCCTTCCTTTGCCTTTAATGACCAGTCCCAGCCTCCCAAACTGCAGCGGCCGTTACCTCCATCCTGGGAGTCAGGGCTTCGCCATCACTGCCGCCCGCTCCAGCCATTTTGTCCCATGGGGCCACGGCTGCTGCAAGGACTTGTGGGGGATGGAGTGCGCAGCCAGGGCAGGGCGCGGGGGCGGGGCTTCCGAGACCCCCTAGGGAACCAGGAAGGGGGGCGGGGGCTCTGCTGACCCAGCTGCATCCCACCTACCAAACTCCGTTAGAGAAAATGCTGTAGCCCAAAGTTGAGCTAGCATTCCTTACAGTGGTGCCAAGGAATGTTTTGTGCGCTTCCCCCCAGATGCTTTTGTTGACCGTAGTGACTCTATATAGGGCCTATTTCTCAAGGCAGG
Organism: Procyon lotor; assembly: GCA_028646535.1. NCBI lineage: Eukaryota > Metazoa > Chordata > Mammalia > Carnivora > Procyonidae > Procyon > Procyon lotor. The sequence goes on from CM053605.1 coordinate 37,333,133, forward strand.
CAGTATAACAGTGGTAAAGAACTAGAGTTCTAGGGATGGAGTTTCAATAGTACCTACAATCCTAAATTTGTTGTGAAGACTAAATAGTGATCATACAAGCTAAGTAGGTGTATAGTGTATCCAGCAAATAGGTATTAAATGTCTGCCGTCATTACTACTAACCTGATTGGGCACAATCAAAGGCTGCAAAGAAAAAGCAAAATAAGCTTATTCGTTTTAGAGATCGTGGTAAGATCTCTTGCAACAATGGAATCTAATCAGCTAGAAAATGAGTCCTAAATTTTGTTTACCGCTGGTACAAATGTGTGATGCAAATTTCATCATCTTCTATATCTCTGTGGGCTTCTCTTTCCTCAATTTACCCAGTAATTTAAAAAGGCTTACTCTAAGAAATGTCTCCCAGAGAAGGGCCCCAAACTTCCAAAGGGGATGATGGAAAAAATACAGTATTTATGGGTAAGAGGATCATGTTGGCAGGGAAAAAAGGCCTAGCTACAGGTAGAATTCCATGAATCACAATTTGTATTTCTTAACACAAGGTCCTTAGGAATTGAAAACTTCTTGAGAATTATGGGAAATGGTAGTGAGTATGGAGACAATGTATTCAGCATAACACATCTTACTTTATAAAACAAACATATCCATTAAAAATGTTTCAACTTTTTGTAAATCAAGTGTTTTAGTGCACTATGTATGGGACCTAGTTTTTTAAAGGACATGATGAATAGTCTTACCTAAATTTTCTATTAACTCTCTGGATCTTCCTCTGTTGTCTTACAAATGTTGACCTCAAAGCCCAATAATTTCCATATAAGAGATATCAATTTCTAAACTCTTACCCCAAAATAGAAGATTTTGAAAGCTAAATTTTCTTCCTTTAAACTTCATTTTCTCACTTTCTCCCACTTCATCTCTCCATCCTACTTTAAACACATTGACAACTTCTGTCAGATATGCCATCTCAGTCTTTGATGTCTCTCTGCACAGGACTGCCCAGTGTATTAGTCCACTCAGGCTGCCGTAACATAATACCATAGATTGGGTGGCTTAAAAGAACAACAGATATTTATTTTCTCACAGTTCTGGAGATTGGAAGTCCAAGATCAAGGTGCCAGCATGATTGGTTTCTGGTGAGAGCTCTATTCCTGGATTATAAAGGGCCACCATCTCTCTGTATCCTCATATGGGAATTGGTGAGAGAAAAGGGAGAGAGTGAGTAAAAGCTCTAATGCCTTTTCTTACAAGGATACTAATCACACCATGAGAGCCTTTACCCTCATGACTTCATCTAAACCTAATTACCTCTGAAAAGGCCCCCTCTCCAAATTCCATCATACTGGGGGTTAAGACTTCAACATATGAATTTTGAGGACACAGTTCGATCCACAGCTCTTAGTAAATCAACCACCCAAGAATACTGGGTATTTTCAGTTTGGAGTTTACAACCAATAATTATTATGAAGGCTGGTTCTTGAGAAAAAATTGAATAGCTGATGTTAAAGTTTTCAAAATCTTTTAAAATATAAAAGTCAGTGAAGCTTCACTTATAAAATAATTAACACATGATAGTACAAAGATGGTTTAAAGACTGACTCCTAATATTTTATTACCAAATCAATTTCAATAGTAACAAATTTTCTTAACCATATTTGATCAGGTAGCTTCTGGAAGATGGGTTAAATGATGAAAAAATGGGCGACCATGAACACAACCTTTGATTTCATTTCCAAATTGGTCCTTCATTCTGTAGATAATGTCTTGAACATCTTCTTTGGATAAGTACATGGGCAACTGTCTAGATAGACGCACTGCTTCTCCCTGTGAAGAGGAAGTCATATGTTTTACCATGATACACCCTGAAGTAGAAAACATGTTACTCCTGGCAAGAAAGAAGACAGAAAACAGATTATATTCCTATTAATTCATTCACACACATATTAATAAACATTAATATGTGTTCATCACTATTGTAGATTTTACACACAGCAGAGAATAAAACAAACATCCTTGCTCATGTTAAATTTATATTCTAGTGCAGAGAAACAAAAGAAATGAAGAGACAAAATTTTGGGGCACCTGGGGGGCTCAGCTGGTTGGGCATCCAATTTTTAATTTCAAGCAGGTCATGATCTCAGGGTTGTGGGATCAAGACTGGTGTTGGGCTCCACACTGGGCATGGAGCCTGCTTGGGACTTTCTCCCTCTCCCTCTGCCCCTTCCCACACCCCTCTCTAAAAAAAATTATAAATAAACAAACAAACAAACAGTATGGACATGAATGGGAGGTAAAGTCAAAACTTGTTGATGAACTGGTTATGAAGGATACAGAAACAAGGATAATGTCCACATTTCTGGTATGGTGATGCTGTTTTCTGAGATAAGAAAAACTGAGCATTTAGGGATAAATGGTATTAGCAAAGTTGGTTTTTTTTAAGGTTTATTTAAAAAAATATTGTACTTCAAAGAGCCTGAGTCTAATATTATTCTCTAACCACATATCCTCTTCCATTATCTTTCCAACCATCCTACTCCTTTCCAACTAAACCTATTCTTTCCTTCACTTTGACCTTTTATCTCCTCAGTCCCTCTTTATTGCTGTGCCCACCAACACCCTTCTTGTCATCTTTCCCTACTTAAGGCACAGATAGTAAGACATTAAGGATACTGTTTTGAGCTTCCTGTATTCCTTTTTGATTCCTACTACTAGAACCTAATTCATCTTTGTATTCCTCTAGGACCCAACACAGTTTCTCATATACATTATGGGCTCAAATGTGTTCATTCACCCCCTTATTCTACCATATTCATTTTGTAAGCCCTATACTTGGATAAACTGTACCATGTACTATTGGAAAATCACCAAACTATCCTGGTTGGATCCAATACCAATGTTAGCTCTTATCAGTGCTCAATGCCATTTGGACATTTTATTCTTCTCTGATCAACCTTCTCTTACAGTACCTACAGCTCTTATTTTCAGATCTTTTCTACTATACTCAAACCCCCATTGCCTCCCCAGCCTCTTCACTCTCAGTAGATAACTTCTCTTCTACACCTTCATCACATGTATCATACATGACTTCCCTCAAGTTTACCTCAAAATAGTTTTACTTCCACTCTCTCTTGACTGAGAGAAGTTTCTCCTTTCTAAAACTTTTATCATTATCCTGTCTTCTTCCTGCCTCTTTTAGAACATCTGCTCACCAATCTTTTATGTCAGTCTTTTCCACCAACATAGACAAGCTAATCTCTCTTTTCTTTTTAACACCATGTGACTTGCTGCCTACACTTTTCACTACTGCCCTACTCTTTAGCCATTGGCAAGTCTTACATCTGGACTACTTTTCTATTATCACTGCCATCCAGCAGCCATACCAAATGGTCTTCAAGCAACTATTACCCTATAAAGAATCTGCTACTACTTTCCTATTTTTAAATTTCTTTCCTCCCTTGACCTTTAATATCTACCCCTCTACTGTTTTTTCTTTTACTCTCCTGTCTTTATTTCTGATTCATCTTATTCAGCTTAACTTTAAATGGAAGTATTACTGTAGATATTATAGAAGTTCTATTTTTTTTCTAGACTCTCTTCCAAAACAATCAATCCACAATTGACTTACTGTAATAAGAGGTATAATATTAGTAAAAATATTTATACCTAATGCCAACCACTTTTTTGTAACTTTTGAAATCATATTTCTTCCCACATGGTTTTTCAAAACACAAAATACTACCCTCCTTCAACTTTCATTTAAGTTTATACTACCTCTCTCTCAGGAAAAGATGCCTTTGAAGTCATTAGAAACTATCAGTGTTAAATTGCTCACGCAATAGGCTAGGAAGTTCCACAAGTCAAAGCTCTTGAAGGACTTACAGAATGCTACTGAATTCAATCTTCAGAAAGGGTAAAAAGTGGACTTTCCTGAAGTCTGGTCCTCAGAATACAGTGGGCACATCATGATTATATTCTAAACAAAAAGGGCTCATTATTTTTAAAGGGAGAAAACAAATCTTATTTACACTCAGGTTTGTTTTTGAAATAATACCAAACTTGAGGGATAGAACTTCAAACATCAAGACACTCACTACTGTTTTCCAACCACTATCCTATACTTGGACATTTAAAACCTTATAATCTTCCTCCATCTCATATTACTTCAGAACTTATTTTTTAACCCACTGTTACATTTTTCATTTGTGGTAGATATTCCTAGATAACTAAAATTTCCTTTTATTCAGTGATACATCTTTCACTTTTTCCCTTTTTGCTCTTGAGGAGATCAGGGATTTCTTTCTTTAGTAGTATTTCTTCTTAGAAACCTATAATAGACTGTCTAGAAACTTTAGTATTTTGAAAATTTACTATTTTATTAAGAAACAGTTAAGTACGTTAAAACCTAACCAACCTACATAATCTAATAATGCATACCTCTAAATAACTTATCACTTTGCGAGGTCTACATTCATAAACTTCCTTTGCATTTTTGTTTAATATAGCATTAAGAATTTCTTTTAAGTCCATCACTCCATAGAATGGGAGACAATTAGCCATTTCTTCTATTTCCAAGTAGTCTTCAGCAATGGAAACACCTGAAAGAAAAATAATTAAAACCACATGTAGATATAGTTAGTTTTGTTTAAATTATATTCCAGAAAATGTCTATTAAAAACAAAATCACTGTTAGAAACATTTAGTGAACCTTCCTTAGAATTTAATATAGTCAGGACAAAGTTCTGTTCCTTAGTTGGAGAACAAATAATAATTTCCCATGGGACTTCACATTAAGTCATAAGTGTTCATAGACACCACATGTGCTTTATATCATTTAATTTAATCTTAGTTATTGCACTTCTGTTTCCTACATTTGTTTAGAACATTTCTTACTTTGGAGAGAAAATGGAGTCCCATGATATTTATTAAAATAAAGCTGGTTTAAGTATTTTAACAACTGCTGCTGTTCAAATTCTATTCTACTAGTTTAATATTAACTTAAAGGCCTGAATTATTTCTATGATTATTTTAACTTACAATTTATAAAAATGCTCACATAGTAATTTATTTTTTTTACAGTTGTATTAAGATATAATTGATAAACACTAAGTTTATGGTATGCATAGTATTGATTTGACACACTTATTGTAAAATGATTACCACCATAGTAACTTATTAATATATTACTAATTTGAGAGAATGAAATACTGTTTACTAGTAATGTCTACTCAAAATATTTTAGTAAACAATATTTAAAACTCACATTATTAAACTACTTTAAACAATTTAGTGACTAAATTAAAACTAAAAACAGCTACATGATTAGATAGATATATCATGGGGCAAAATATCCATAAGAGCATTAATTCCAAAGGATCAAATTTGGCTTTAGAATGCATTTTAAGATGTTGTAAAACAGCAGATATTTGATTTCTTTGGTTCTCTCTGTGTCACAGTGTTCTTAATATTTAAGTCCACCCATGTTAAATAGAATTAAAAAAATGAGACAGTTCAATGTTGAAGTGGCAGCTGTCAACAGGTGAATAAAAAAAAGAGGATTGATATAACTTGAAGAGTTTCAGATCCCGAGATGTCCGTGATCCTATCCCTAATCTGTTTCCAGTTACAGATCACTTCCTTGATCTGGATAAGATGCAATGGTGGCACACTAAACAGATCAGGCATCCCTGGAAACAACTGGAGAGTAACAGAAGATCTATAATCAAGCACTAAGGAATAAAACACAAAGTTTGGTCAAGGAAGACAAAACGAGAGTTTGGGCAACCAGGGGAACTTAAATGGGATTTGAAACAGGATTTATACAGGCAAAGAGGAAGAAGCAGAATATTATAGCTCATATCTTTTTACATATATAGGTAAGGCAATTACAAAAATATTAGCCCAGAGACTTTTCACTATTTCTGGTTCTTTACTTTTTATAGAACTATTAGACTGAAAAGTCTAATAGTGACTAGACTTGCCCTGGAAAAATTATACACATTTCACAGAATTACTTGTGGATATGGGTAAAGTATTTGGCAATAGATGAGGAAACTGAGCAATATTTTAATCACCATGTTTGCAAAATTCTTACAAACATTTGGAACTACGTAACAATAAACTTTCAAGAATTTTCCATAAGATTCTGTGAAATGCTTTCCAATTTTCAGGGAAAATACTTCAAATGAGTAAGTGGTTTGACAAGTTTCACTTTCTTAAAATACAGATTTCTTACTGATGCAGAACAAAAAACTAATCCCATGAATGAGCAAAATTCTTAGGATCACATTCAGAATCTTTTCCCTCAGAGTCAGATGTATTCCTCCTCTCTTTTAAATGTCCTTATCATTCAAAGATGTTTAGTGACAACTGGCAAGTTGTTCATCCAAAGTTATTCCAAGATAACAAACTCATGAAGAGGAGAAATGGTTTTTAAGAAAACGTGACATAAAAATTAATGAAGGAGGGGCGCCTGGGTGGCTCAGTCATTACGCGTCTGCCTTCGGCCCAGGTCAGATCCCAGCGTCCTGGGATCGAGCCCCACATCGGGCTCCCTGCTCCGCGGGAAGCCTGCTTCTCCCGCTACCATTCCCTCTGCTTGTGTCCCCTCTCTCGCTGTGTTTCTCGCTGTCAAATAAATAAAATCTTTAAAAAAAAAAAAAAAAAAAAATTAATGAAGGAAAAGGCTTAAAAAAGAGGAAAACAGAGTTTTTAATTTGATCTGTTATTGCTAACATAAATAATGCTGATGACAATCTAAGAAAATTAATTCTAATCAAATCAAGTAAGTTTGGCGATGACTCTTAACTCATTTTTATATCTCTGGTGCCTTGTAAAGTACCTGACATTCAACAGGACTTAAAAAACACTACCCATGGGCACCTGGATGGCTCAGTCGGTTGGGCATCTGCCTTCAGCAAAGGTCAAGATCCCAGGGTCCTGGGATCGAGCGCTGTTATCAGGCTCCCTGCTCATCAGAGAGCCTATTTCTCCCTCTCCCTCTATGGCTCCCCCTGCTTGTGTGCTCTCTCCCTGTCAAATAAATAAAATTTAAAAACAAAAACAAGAAACATTACCCACCAGCTAAGAGCTGAAAGCATAAACATATTCTTGGAAAAGACAGGAAAGTAGTCATTCTAACTTTAAAAAAAATTGCTGTGATAATATTTTTTATAAAAAAAAAATGGCACCTGCCAGCAATACCACATAGTTAATTAGAAAAAAATATCTTATTACACATAAACCTATACACAACCCCTTGCTTCACACTTCAAATAAATTAAAAAGATGCTAGGGGTCTCAAGGAAGAAATATTTCTGGGAGGACTAAAAGAAATGATAGAAAGGGGTACTGGAAGATGGGAAGAAAAGAGAATATTCATACACCTACCACTGGCAAGTACTATGCTAACTGATTTCCCTAAGTACCTCTCTAATGCTCACAACTACTTTATGAAGTAAATATCTCAATTTTTGTAGGAAGCAATATAACAAATTAGTTAAAAGCCAGATGGTAAAGGTGCTTGGGTTGAAATCCTGGTTCTACTACTAACTGGTACCCTTAAGTGAACTTCACTGTGTCTTGATTTTTCCATCTGCAAAATGGAGACAGTAACAGAACCTACTTCATAGGGCTATTAGGAAGATTAAATAAAGTAATACATTTAATATTTAGAATAGTGCCCTGTTCATTATAATTATTCAATAACTATTAGTTATTATAATGAGAAAACATTGGGGCCACTCCAAATCTAAATATCCAAGACTGAGATAGAAGGTAAGAAGTTCCTAAAACTGCAAAAGCATGTAAAATTAAAGTTTGGACCACCAAATCATTTTCTGTATATAGTTAAATTTCATAGTTTTATACAACTGTTTATACTCATTTTCTTTTTATGTCTAAGTAAAATATCCCTATAAAAATCTTCAACACTGTTTTGGCTGAATTTTGTTTTTCTGTATCTTGGTCATGACAAGTTTAGGGGCAGGCAAGAGAGGCGACAATGGTATCATTCTTCATGATACCCATGAGACCAGACAAAGGGAAAATAATAGGACAAGACCAGCCTAGGCTAGGTCTAGGGCAGAATACAGTTAAGTATGAAAGTTATGAAAGAACAGAGAAGGGGCCAACCAGGAAAATGGATGTCTGCTTCCCAGAAGGATTTACTTTTCCCTCCACCCAGTGACTTGCCATACAGAGAAAGTAGTGTTATCACAGTCTTTTTAGCAAAGCAATGGAATCAAATCATTTGCTCTCCAAATAGTAAGACTGCTGATGTTACAAATCTAATTGACAAAACAGGAAAAGAGATGTCCATTTTTGTTAGTCTTTTCCAATATACTACACATATATTTCTTTCATCACTCAGAGCAGTATTAAATAATTTAAACAAACTAGGCAGTTTGCATATTGTGACAAAAGATGTCCAAAATTATAATGAAACTTCTCAATTAGTTATGAAAACACAAATGCAAGGTAATAGACTGAAAGAGATGTCAAACTTCCTAGTTTCAGAGATTACCTTTTTGAAATATGATTGTTTTTATATAGCTGACACTGTACTTTTAGTGAGACAAAAATATACTGATATGTATATTATGAAACCCAAATGAAACTTCTGGAACAAGATTTATTTTTCTAAGTCAGGAAAAGTAAACCACATCATCATACCTGGTATCCATTTTATCTTGAAACCATTTGCTGTAAGACGAGGATCGGACAGGTAAGTTGATCCACTGTATCTCTGATCATCTGTGGTCATTTTACATAAAATCTCTAAATAATGAGATCCATTAAAAAGACTGAAAAAGAAATTATGGTTCTTTAACTTATTAAATATGTAAAATGAAATAAGAGGATTTATGGAAAAAAGTTAATGCAAGGGTCCTTTAAAAATGATCGGTAACAAAATATAAAGATATAAGTAGCCCTGTGAGAAACTTCACTTTTTTACATCTCTGTTGTATCTTTTAGAAGACCTACTATATACAGCATACAGAAAGAAGGAAGAATGGACATAAAAGATAGTTTCTATCTTTTAGAACATTACAAACTAAATGTGAAGTCAAAAACTGTTCTCTCTCTATAAAATACAAATAAAAACTTTATAAATAATACTATTGTTATAATTATTATATCATAAGGTTGTTAAGATCAAAGTGTTTGGTAAAGTTCCTATCATATGGTAAATTCTCAATAAACATTAGCCATTGTTGTTATTACTGAACTCTTTGTATTTGAGAGATCTAAATTATGCCATTGAGAGATAAACTACACAATCTGCATTAGAACCACAGTGAGGAAACGGAGCCCACACCATAATTCCAGTCTTTCACTGAGTTTTGAAAACTTTTATTAATTGTGGTGGGCATGTCACATTTCAAAAGAACAGTGAAAACAATTTTGAACTCAGCTTTGTTGCTGTCCATGTTCAATTAAGAACGCTTTATTTTCAGGCTAGTGTGGGCCCCAAATAGTAGTTTTTAATGTATTTGTTTTTTAATAACAGCATACCATAAAAGAAAACATCTTTAAAAACATTTAATTTGTAGAAGTACAAATGATTTTTAAGATATAAATGAAAGTTCACAAATAACCATTTAGTAAAGTAATCATGTTTAAAATTTGAGATACACCCTAGCTCTTTTTAAGGGAAAAAGAGAAAGTACTATCAGATTTTTGAACTGTTTAATACAGGCCAAATCTGCATTAATTCTTTTTCTAATTCTTTGACAGTTTGCTAAGGCAATCTTAAAAGAATACTTTGAAAGATGCTGGATTTAGGTGAATGTGATTACTGTTGTCTTAACTAAAAAGACAGCTCTGACAAATGTTTTCCTATGTCCTGGCCCTATTTTTTCCTTCTGGTAACAGGGATTTTTTTTTCAAAATACAAAATTATATTGTGTGTGTATATATATATAAAAATATCAAGAGCAGATAATTAGAAGATGAAATTTTAAAAAATCCATTTATATTAGCATCAAAAAACAAATAACTTAGGAACAATTTTTCAAAAAAAAAAACCTCTATACTGAAAACTACAAAATATTCGTGAGAGAAATCAAAGAAGACTTAAATCAATGGAGACCACTGTGCATGGATTGGAAGATGCAGTAGTTAAGATGGCAATTCTCCCCAATATGATCTACAGATTCAAAGCAATCCTAATCATAATTTGGTAGCAGGGCTTTTTAACACAAGAGTTTTAATATACTGTATAAAAATTTTTATTTATTCTTGGGAGTTCTGAAACAGTTAACTAGTGATGTGTCCTAGAGAACAAACCCTCAATATCTTTCTAATTTCAGGTTTTTATCTCCATTTCAAATACATGATTCTCTCCTGTCAGACCAAAGAAAGAAATATTAAATATAAAAAAGGGGAAATGTTAACAGGTTAGCTGTTAGCTATTATTCATTTTTACAGAAAATAATTTCCTCATGTAGGATATTAAAGGGAAATACCCCATTTTACAATCTATAATAAAATCAGTTAAGGCAACAATCATCAATGGATGAAACCATTAGATGGAAAGGCTAACAGGGAACTTTAAGGTATGACAGCAGGCTGTCAGTCGCTGAAACAAGTGATAAGTGTCTTTTGATGTGATGAACTATGAAGCACATAGCACAGCCTATTAAATAGTCATCCCAGAAAGTAGAATCTAGATCTATTCAATCCTCCTGAGCTAGCGTCTGTTTAAACATGGGAGAGGAAAACAAGTGGAATACCACCAAGAAGAAGCAAAGGGACAAACTGAGACAACAGATTATTCTAACAAACAAGTGACTTAGAATCAACCATAAGTTAATGGTGTGATATTTAGAAGAGATTTAAGAGACAAGATATAACAGCTGGACTTTGTTTAGATACAAATTAAACAATTTAAAAACGATAAAAAAGACATGTTGAGACAATGAGGAATACTTCCAAGGAATTAATATTGTGAAAGACAGAAAAAGTCATTGTGTTTAGGTAAGTCATTTTTAAGAGAGAGAAACCGAAATTGACTAACAAATTTTAGGAAAGAAAAAATGTGTGTGTGTGTAGGTGCAATATACATATATATATTTGAAAGGACAAATAAATGTGCAAAATCTTGGTAATTATTGATAAAGGAATTCATTGTATAATTCTATTTTGGTATACCTTTGAAATGTTAAAGAGTGTACAATGACAGAATCATGGCAATCTAACTTCAAAATTATCCTAGGCAAGTCACTTATGAACAGGAGAATTGAGGTTGATATTTACTCACTGCAGAAGTAAACTAGCTAGAATATTCTAGAATTATTTATTTAAAAACAATTTCATCAAAGATTAGAAAATCAAGTTTTAAAAAATATTTCTTTAAATAAACTTTTCCCTACCAGAAAACATTTCCAACTTTTACTTTCAATTTCTAATCTAGTATGATTGATAAATGTTTTGAGAGCTAAAAAAAGAATTCTATTATTTCACCATACCTCTCTGTTAATACAATTGGCTTTTCCAGTGGTTGTGCAGGAAGTTTATGATTCTCAATAAGTCTTTTAAATAGCAGGGCTTCTTCCACTCTGTAAGGATTTAGTAACATTACCTCTGTTTTGGATGTAATTAGCCACGCATCAGGAAACTTGAGATTGTGGAGCAAGCGAAGTTCCTCCTTCTCTTCTAAGTCAAATTTATGTTTCTCAAATTTTTTTTTTAAATTTTCCATAGAAAAAGGGATCTGTACTATTTTAATGTTTTGGTTTTTTTTTTCAATTTGGGACTGAAAGAGCTCATCAAGTTTTGGCTGATTAGATAATGAAGTTTTCAATTTGTTCTTCTGTGCCAAATTCCATGCACTGGTGGGCTTTATCTTTTTTCTGCCATCCTTAAATGATATTTGTGATTCCTGTTCAATGGCTCTCTTGATTTGCCTATTATATCGTTCCAAATCTTTAGTAGCTTTCTCTTCATATCTGAGAATAAAGATAAAATAGAACTAATGAGGTCATAATCAAAAAATGTATTGGCTACCTGAAGTAAATTTTATAAAAAAGAACTGGTGTTCCAAGTCTGATAATGATGAAGGAGCCTATATTGGACTAATCTTCCCTACATAACTATTAACTCCGAACAAAATACAGAGATCAACTATTTAAAATGGACATAGAGGGCGCCTGGGTGGTTCAGTGGGTTAAGCCTCTGCCTTGGCCTCAGGTCATGATGTCAGGGTTCTGGGATCAAGTCCCCCAAGGGGGGGCGGTCTCTGCTCAGCGGGAAGCCTGCTTCCCCCTCTCTCTCCACCTGCCTCTCTGCCTGTTTGTAATCTCTCTGTCAAAAGGAATCAAAAACAGGCAGATATTGGAATGATTCAACATTCAAAAAAGAGATCCATATTTATATAGCTTTTACCCAAAGGGCAGTTCCTAGCATTAAAGGGGAGTGGCAAAAAAAAAAAAATCACACAATAAGCTGCATTCTTTTAAAAAAAAAACTTTTTTTCTTCAAGATTTTATTTATTTACTTGACAGAGACACAGTGAGGGAGGGAACACAAGGAGGGGGAGAGGGAGAGGGAGAGGGAGAAACAGGCTTCTCGCTGAGCAGGGAGCCCAATGTGGGGCTCAATCCCAGGATCCTGGGATCATGACCTTAGCCAAAGGCAGACACTTAACAACTGAGCCACTGGGGTGCCCCATGAAAAATTTTTAATAATTTTTATTATTTATTTTTATATCACATAATATTACATTATATAAGTTGCACTCTTACTAGCTTGAATAACTAGAACAGAGTTCCTTGCTTCCAAAACAACTAGAAATTAAAGGAGAAAATCCTAGAAAATTCCATATGTGGAAGCCTAGAGGAAAACAACTGCTAGAATGTTCAATGAGCTAAACAGAGATTTTAGTGACTACCTACGGCAGAGTAAATGGAATTTGGAGTTTGAATTTTATATAGTTAGATGGCTTACTAAACACTTAGGGCTTTACATTAAAACTGAATGAGGGCTACATCCTAGGGTAAGGGAAAAACTATGTCCTAGAACTAAGGAAGCTGCCCCAGGATTGGGAGTAAAATTTAAACAGTGTCTCTCTAAGGAAGTATAAAACAGCCTTCCAAGCTAAGTGTGATCTATCAATAATTTAAAAAGTTGCAGAACAAACACTAACACTTCTCAGAAGAAGACAGTAAAATCCAGAGTTTCTTCAACATATCACCCACAATGTCCACTAAATAATCAAAAGTTATCACTCAAGCAATAAAATGGGAAAATGTGAGTAATGATCAAGAGAAAAAGTGGTCAGTAAAAACCAACCTCAACATAACTTAGATGTTGGAATTTAAAAAAAAAAAAAAAGTTATATTTGAAATAGGTTTTTATAAATATTTAAGGTCTTAAAGGAAAAGATTATCCTAATGAGAGAACAGAAAAGGAATCTAAAAAGGGAAGGGAAATTATAAAAAAGAACCAAAGAGAAATTCTAGAACTAAAAAATACAGTATCTGAGATGAAAAACATAAAAAAAAAGTCTGAGTAGGCTTAAGAGCAGATTAGAGATGGCACAAGAAGGGATCAGCAAACTTGAAGACAGAGCAGAACTTATCCCATCTAAACAAGACAGAAAAATGAAGATTAAAAAAACATCTCCGTGGCCTATGGCACAACAAGCAACCCAACATATATGTAATTGGAATCCTAGATAAAAATATGAAAGTGAAGAAAAAAAAATTTGAAAAAAATTATGGATGACAATTAGGCAATGAAACATTTTGTAGATCCAAGAAGGTCAGTGAACCCAAGTGGGATAAATACAAAGAAATCCCCAGTTAGGTATATTAGATATTAGAATCAAACTGCTGAGAAAAGACAAAATCCTTGAAAGTAGTGAGAGGAAAAAAAAAAAGACATTACAAAAAAAGAATACCACAAATGATGGATATAACTTCTCATCAGAAGCAATGTAGAGCCAGATGGCAGTAAATTACATCTTTTAAGTGCCAACAGAATCCAGAATTCAATGATACAAAGTAAAAATGCCCTTCAAAAATGAGGATGACATAGACATTTTTGGATAAAAGAAAGCTTAGAATCCGTTGCCAGCATAACTGCACTATTAAGATCTTTTAACAAAATTCTCATTTCTTTGAAAGATAACTTTAAATTTCTTTAAAAAAGAAGGGCGCCTGGGTGGCTCAGTGGGTTAAAGCCTCTGCCTTGGGCTCAGGTCATGATCTCAGGGACCTGGGATGGGCCCCACATCAGGCTTTCTGCTCAGCAGGGTGCCTGCTTCCCCCTCTATCTCTGCCTGCCTCTCTGCCTACTTGTGATCTCTCTCTCTGTCCAATAAATAAAGTCTTAAAAAAAATTTTTTTTTAAAAACCATTTTAACCATATGATTTCACTCACGTGGAATTTAAGAAACAAAACAGATGAACACAGAAGAAAAAAAAAGAGAAGGAGGTAAATCAAAGAGCCTCCTAACTACATAAAACAAACTGAGGATTGCTGGAGAGGAGGTGGGAGGGGGGATGGGCTAAGTGGGTGATGGGTTTTAAGGAGGGCAGCTGCTGTGATAAGCAGTGGGTGTTGTGTTTAAGTGATGAATCACTAAATTCTACTCCTAAAACTAATATTACACTATAGGTTAGCTGGAATTTAAATAAAAACCCGAAACAAAAAGAAAAAAGTTTTATATTGTATGTAGATATAAAATATATGACATCAACAGTACAAAGGACAGGGGTAGTAATTGAAATATTACTTGTAAAGTTCTTATCATCTGTGTGCCTGGAACCCTATTAAATCTAAGTAGATTATGATAAATGAAGAATGTATAATGTATTCCCCAAAGCAAAAAATAATGCAAATCCAATAAAAGAATTAAAATTAAACATTAAATTATATTCTTTTAACACTAAAGAAGGCTGCCCGTCTCCCACAAAAAGGAGGAACAGAGGAACAAAACAAAGATGAAACAATTGAGAAAATGGGAGACCTAAACCTAACTGTATCAGTTATTACTTGTGTTCCCTCTCTCGCTGTCTCTCTTCTGTCAAATAAATAAATAAAATCTTAAAAAAAAAATTAAGTCACTCTAATGATAGCATGCAAAATAAAAATTTTACAATTAAATTTGTAAGATTCATAGCTAAATATTAATTTTTTCAGTTGCTATTTCTCATTTTAGAGTCATCAGTGAAAAAATAAATTCAAAAAAGCTCAATACATCCAAATCATTTAATTTAATTCAGTTTCAAAGGTACAAGATAACAGACGTTTCAAAATTATGCTGGGTAAAAGTCAAGACATCTTTTCTTTTGGGTTAATGAAACTTCTACAGCAAATCAAAAACACTCTAGCATACTAGTTATAGCAACTGTTTCTAAAAAATTGAGATGCCGGAATCCCATCCTCAGATTTTCAAATTCTCCTAGCTGAGATTGAGGTTGAACAACACTCTTTTTAAAAGCCTCTATGGATGATTCTAAAGCATACCCAAAACTGAAAACTACTCTTAGTGTTCAGTAAATTGTAGTGGTAAGAGCACAGACCCGGGAGATTGATTGACTGTCTGGTGCTGTCACTTAGTAGCTCTGTAAATCTGCAAAAATTATTTAATTTTTCTGTGTCTCAGGATAACCATTTGTAATATAGAGATAATATACATTTACTTCATAGTTTTGATATGAGCAATAAAATGAGTTAAAATGGGGGTACCTGGGTGGCTCAGTGGGTTAAAGTCTCTGCCTTTGGCTCAGGTCATGATCTCAGGATCCTGGAATTGAGCCCTGCATCGGGCTCTCTGCTCAGTGGGGAGCCTGCTTCCCCCTCTCTCTCTGCCTGCCTCTCTGCCTACTTCTGATCTCTCTCTCTCTGTCAAATGAATAAATAAAATCTTAAAAAAAAAAAAGAGTTAAAAGGTTTCAAGTACTTAGAATAACGCTTGGCACCACAGTAAATAATTATAAATGTTTGTTATCATTGTATATCAAACATATCTTATAATGAATGGGCCCATGACTGACTAAAGGCTGGTAATTATTTAAGCAACTTTACTAAAAAAATTTTCAAGTGCAGTTTTAAGTTTGAGACTGGAGAATTAATGCTCTTTCTAATCTTAAGTAACTCTTAAGAAACTGGCTAAATTCTATTGTAGGTAATATATGTGAAACATTTTTAAGGAGAAATTTATATAGATATATGTTAGGAAATAAAAATGGCATTCTTGGGTGAACTGAATTAAATGTTAAAATTGAGACTAAGAGACAAAAGTCCACAGCATGTTGTGTAGTTTGTATTCAGTATATGTTTGTTAAAAACAGAAGTATTAGCTGGGTAAGTATATAGAAAAGACCTTGTTTCACTGTAAACTAGATGAAAATGCCTCTCTGGTTACTTACCAGGCTATATTCATAATTTTGTATATGATTTTCTCTCGTTTCTATTTAAGAATCTGACATTCTGGATTAGCTACATAAAACAGATAATTTTCAACAGTTTTCTTTCAATTGGTACTATAAGTAAGTATTTTTAGCTTTTGGACATTCCAATTCAAGATTTTTCCCTTACAGTGAAAAATGAGTTCAAGATGAAGGTCACCATTTGTAATTAATTATAACGTGCAAATTTTCACATATGGTACCAATCTTGTGATTTACTCAAGAAGCCAATTTAATTAGTTCCTTGGGAAATATAAAAAGCTACATCCAAAGGAATATTAAGCAAATGTTAAGTAAAAACAGCTGCTACCTTTGACTTACTGTCATTAAGGGATTCAGTAACCTGAATGGAAAATATTAATTTTGATGTGACCAGTAATCAAATCAAATGCTTTTGTGACTAAAGATTATATGTAATTATAAAGTTTATTTACCATTTTTAGTACCTCAATTACAATATTCTTATTTTAAGTAGAAGTATGTTCATAGTATGCAAATGAAAAGTTCAAGTTAACATCAGTTGATTGAAATCTCAGTGGGCGAGGGCACAGGCCTAAATCTGGCTTCTAATCCGTCAGAGGAAAGGACAAAAGCAAAGGAAAAATATCTGGAAAAGAAGAACTAAAAAATGAAGTACTCCCACACCAAAGTCTGTCCTAAGCTCTCAGCAGAAAAACCCTGATCCTGGGGCTTATTCAAATTCTTTGTTATAATATACAGAATCTTACATATTTTGGCCTGCTTTCCTTCAATTTATTATACTCTCTCATATTCTGTTCCTGTCACAGAGCATCTTTAATTTCCTCAATAACACTATTTTCCTTCTAGCTGTTTTATTTAGAAAATCCCCTATACCTTTCAGATTATTTCAACTTAGGGAATCATTTTCTGTTCTCATAGATGAGATTAATCCCACTGCTAAGTATTTTCATAACTCCTTATATTTATTTTAAAACTAACTCATTGTATTCTATGATTACTATTTGTTTGTTTCTTCCTCACTATACTGCATCATTTATGAGTAGAGAAATTATATCTTATTTATCACTATATCTGAAGTGATACATAGGGCCTTATATACAGAATGCCCATAATAAATATTATCTAACTGAAGACAGGTAGAAAGGGAGGGAGGGAGGAAGGAAAGAAGAGAAGAAAGGAAAGAAGGAACAAATGAACGAACAAAGGGAGGGAGGGAGGGAGAAGAAAAGAAAGGAAAAGAAAAGAAAGGAAAGGAAAGAAAGGAAAGAAAAAAGAAAAGAAAAGAGAGGAAAGGAAAGGAGAAAGAGAAGGGCAAGGAAGAAGGAAAGGAAAGAAACAGTAAGAAAATAATAAAAGGAGAAGGGAAGGGAAAAGAGGAAAAGAAGGGAAAGAAATGAAAGAATGGGAAAAAAGTGAAGGGAGGATAGAGAGAAAGACCAATTATTCACAGAAGAGGAGTCTACTCTGATATCCCTTAGCATTTCCTACAGAATTTAGGATCATGGAAAAAATTCCAAGATAAATATTACAGAAAAGTGGTAGTGTAATTGTTGAGTGTGATATCATTTTTGCTGCACTTTCTCACTGATGATAATTTTGGACACAGCCATCATGGTCCCCAAACCCCTGGATCTGGAGGATTCTAACATATTTTGTGACATACAGTGAGCTCTCTGATTCCAAAATACTTATATTTTCTTCTATTTCTGGCCTCCAAATTAAACTTAATCTTCGCTAAGCAAGTGAAAAATAATGTCTAAATCACAACAAAGAAACTTCCTTTTCACAGGTTAAAAATTCTAAGTAAGATCATGAACAATGTACCAGTCATTTTTCTTATATCATAATACATAATATCTTATTTAATCCTCACAACAATCTAGGAGATACTGTCTACACATTTTTACAAAAAGCTAGCAGAGAAAGAAACTGGAGTTGAAACCCCAGTGTAGTTTCAGAGGTCTGCTCTTGCCCAACACTGCCTCTTTTATTTACTTTATGGCAATAAGACAGAGAAAATTTTGGATTCCAGAATACTGCATGATGATAAACAAATTTTTAGATGAGGCCTATTAACCATAATCCTGTACCCTGATACCTTGGGGCCTATAAGAAGAAACAATGCTGACACTCCCCAGAAGTCAACTGGAACAATACCTGCTGTTGTGAGGCTGTGATGGAACAGCTATCTTTTAAGCTGTTACACTGCCCCTACCTTCCATGAGAGGGAAACATTTAATGCAATTCAACTTATGTGGGCTTGCTGTACTAAAAGTTATATGCACTGATCTTAAATTGCCTATGTCATTCAGATAAAACTAAAGACAATCACAAGGTGTGAACCTCATTTGCAACCTGATTCAAATAAACAAACTTTAAAAAAACTGGTATTAAGTAATTAGAAATTCAAACACTAAATATCTGATAATATTAGGAATTCTTGTTTTAAAAATTATGATTGTATTATGGCTATATTTAAAGTAGGAACGTCTTTACTTTTTACAGATACGTAATAAAATATTTGTGAAATAGATGATATTACCCTAGGATGTGCTTCAGAATAATAACAGCAAAAAGGGGAAGTGAAGTGCATGGAGGTGTGGATAATATGACCATGAGATGATGGTTCATGAAAGAGGGTGATGGGTTCATTGTACTGTTCTACTTCTGTGTGTGCCTGAAAAAAGAAAAAACACAACCATCCCCACCAAAAAAAAAAAAAAAAGGTAAAGAAAGAAGCTAATTTTATGGAGGTTTTGCCTGTCAGTGTTAATAGTGACACGTGATGTGATGAACACTGTGTGTTATATGTGACTAATGAATCATTGAACTATATGTTACCTAATTGAATTTAAATTAAAAAAAAAAAGTTGTATTCTACCCACACACACAAAATAGTGGTCATTATTATTTAAATCGATAGTGTTTTTATAAGACTGATAAGCTAATGAAAAAGTAAAAAAAAAAAAAAAATCAGTTAAGTGTCCATGTTTGTCATCAAATAAAAATTCTAAATGATAAATTATGTTTAAATTTCCTTCAAGATATTTAATATATTACTGAGATACCATACATAGTAATATTTGGTTGGAAGTATAATTCCACCGTTTCATTTTCTGGTGGGCTAGATCACTCAAGACATAGCACTTTGTATTTATAATAAGTGTTAAGTCAACTATAAACACTCATCGTATTATTTTATAATATTTATTTAGATCATCTAATCTAAAAATGGCAGTTAATAAGTAGTTATTTTTATCAAAGATAGATCAAACTACCTATTTACCTACCAAAACATGCAGCACAGTTTGTAAGTTGCCAACATATAAAATTATAGATTTTAGAAGGAAGCCTTCAGGTTATGCTGAATAGGGACAGTATTGATTCCACTAAATTGAATCTGTAAAAATACTATAACTTTCATATTTTGGAGACTAATTTTAAAAAGGGAATAGCCAAGATATTTCTTAAAACCACTATGGTTATAATTATTTTAATGCATAAGCTTAAAAAAGAGAAAGTCCTGTCATAGAAAGATTCTTTAACATAAAAAAAAAAATAGAAGAAAATATAGTTTTAAAATAAGAAGAATGGAAAACCTTTAACTTCAAATTTTAATAATAAGGTAGTTAAGGCTTGTACCAAAAACAAAAAAAAAATTAAAAAAATAAAACACAAAACTAAAAACCTCTAAATTTAAAAAAGTGATGCCAAAAAAGGTACTCTAGCCAAACCAAAAGGCATTTTCCATTCTGGTTTTCCATAAATAAGACGTTTAAATTTTTTTTAACCCAGTGAGTCATATAGAATGGAAATATCTCAGCAGTAGGTCACAGACAAGCTCTGGAAACTTACTTCAGTTTTTCCTCTTCACTCAATGTCTTCCACAGTTCTTCAATTTGTACTGTTGTATTCTCCAAATTGGTCTTAGAATTTTCTGTGAGAAACTGAGCACGATGATCTTGAACAAAAAGGGCGCTTGCTGACATGGGTTTCTTGATTACGTGATTGCTAATTAGATCATATGCTGTAAGCTGTCCAGATTTGTTATCTACCACATTTGATTTTTTGTTACAGGAACCTTCACTGAGATTCTTTTGTTCAGGGCTTGGATAAGCATTATTGAGTTTACATGCTGAACTTTCTTGAGGCACTAAAATTTTCACAGGTTCAATATTTTCTCCCATTGAATTTTTAAGTGTATTTCCCTTGCTCCAGTCATCTGCACAGATTTCCAAAGACTTCTCAGGAACTGCTGCTTCCTCATTTTTCCCACTCTCAGCTCTATTGTTTTTATTGCTATTTTCTGATTGGGTATGCTTAACAGAACCTACAAAACACGTCTCACTACATTCCTTCTGGACATCCTCACATGATAAATTATTCATTGGGACCTCTTGAAATGTATTTCTACTGTTTTTACCAATGTTAGAATTTTCACTATTAAAATGGTCATCATAATGGTCATCAACATATATCTGATGATTTAAACAATAATTAGTGTTTTTCCCAGATTTATCATTATGCACATCATTTTGGGAAGGAATGGTTGAAGTATCAACATTTGGATAATTATTTCCAGATGATTCCATCTTATTAAAAAACACATCTGTTTCTGTTGTGTTACTAACAACCATGTCAGCTGAGGAAACATCTGTTTTATTATTTTCATAAGAATTTGTACTAGGTAGTGATCCATAACAAGTCGTCATCAGATTTTCAAGAGCAATTAAAACAGATTCCTAAAAATATAAATTAACAAATGTTAGGGAAAATTATGAAAATAATAAATAGGCACGATTTAAAATAATATTTAAAAATATGTATAAATAAGCAACTCTCCCATGTGAAAATGGTTAGGATAGGACTGCGTAAGTTTGTAAATAACATAAATAAAAAAAAATTATCCCAAAATTTACCTTATTCTGTAATAATACTTGACTTTTATCTGGTGTTAAATTTACATCCACGTCAGCTGTAGGAACATCAACTTTCAGAAAGAAAATGGGATACAAACGAGTAGATTCCTTTAGGCACTTCAGATTGTAATAATGTCGGATTAACTAGAAATATACGTAATAAAGAAAAGATAAAAATACCATGTAAAGATAGTACTGCCATCCTTAAATATAACCAAAAAAGTATAGTCCGTTAAGAAACTGAGTGGATGTAACTGCTTATGAGGAAAAGCAGTATCTAAATGGTAACACTCATTTGGAGGCCTTGAACCTACATGAAGCACCAGCATTCATTAAGAAGTACAACTATCCAGTGCAACTGGCTTTATGGTTAAAAGATCAGTGTGTCACAGTTATTTTCAAAGTCTAGAGTTCAAATCCAAACTCTGTTGCTTCTGGGCTTCTTAGTCATTAACTTCTTAGTCACTAATACTTTAGTTTCTTCACTATAAATAAGGATAATAATTCATCACAGAATTGTTGTGAAGTCCTATGTAAGATACCTTAGCACAATGCTTAATAAATATTACAGTATCTGTTTATCTCCTTCTCCTTATTTTATTTTTTTCCTTCTTATATTAGAGCAAATCCTTGGAAATATTTCTTATAACAAGCGGACAAATGACAGAGCTAGTTTTTATTAATGATCCAAGTAATACTTTTTATTTTCTAAAATAGATTACCTTTAATATGTCTTTTTGATGTACTGGTCGATGGTTTATAAAGATAAAACTCCTTTCTGGGGTTGAAAGACTTGTTAAAGAGTGGTCTGCATCATGCTTTGGAAGAAATCCACTTAGATAAATCTGCAATTATAATAAATAGTTACAGAATTAGTATACAATGTCAACAATGAATGTGATTCAAGGGGTCTTGCTATATACAGTACAAAAGGTATAAAAGAATAAAATGGATTTTCATTTTACAGTCTCAAGAGTCTTTACTTGCTGATAACCATGTCTTGAACGTTAACCTTAAATAAAATATGGAAGCATATTACACTGGTGTTCTTGGCCTCTCTCTTTTCTTACAACTCTTTTTAAGGAAAAACTGGCATTCATAAAAGCTTCATGAATGGGCATATGTCTTACAGTCATAGGACATACAACATAAATACTGCTGTCTGTTCAACTCTATCTTCTTTCTTAAAATTTCTTTTACCGTTTAAAAATTCTTCATATTGTGACTTTCTTTTAGATGTTTGTCCTTTTCTTTTCAGCCACCTTTTCCTGTAAAGAAGTGGTTGTTTCTAATTTGTGGAGTCAATCTGACTGAATTTTCACTGGTGGGAATGCAAGTTGGTGCAGCCCTTTGGAAAACTGTGTGGAGATTCCTCAAGAAATTAAAAATAGCGCTACCCTATGACCCTGCAATTGCACTACTGGGTATTTAATACCCCAAAGAAGCAGATGCAGTACAAAGAAGGGCCACGTGTACCCCAATGTTCATAGCAGCAATAGCCACAATCGCCAAACTGTGGAAAGAACCAAATGCCCTTCAACAGATGAATGGATAAAGAAGATATGGTACATATATACAATGGAATATTATGCCTCCATCAGAAAGGATGAATACCCAACTTTTGTATCAACATAGACGGGACTGGAAGAGATTATGCGGAGTGAAGTAAGTCAAGTGGAGAGAGTCAATTATCTTATGGATTCACTTACATATGGAGCATAAGGAAAAACATGGAGGGCTTTGTGAGAAGGAAAGGAAGGGCGAATGGGGGGAAATCAGAGGGGGCGATGAACCATGAGAACCATGAGAGACTGTGGACTCTGACCAACAAACTGAGGGTTTTGGAGGGGAGGGGGTAGGGAGTTGGGCGAGCCTGGTGGTGGGTATTGAGGAAGGCACATATTGCATGGAGCACTGGGTGTGGTGCATGAACAATTAATCTTGTTAACACTGAAAAAATAAAATAAACATATTTGGGGAAAAAAAAGAGGAATAAAAATATTTTCATACCTACAAAAAAAATAAAAATAAATAAAAATCCCTTTTAGGGGCACCTGGGTGGCTCAGTTGTTAAGTGTCTGCCTTAGGCTCACGTCATGATCCCAGGGTCCTGGGATGGAGCCCCACATCAGGCTCCCTGCTCAGCGGGAAACCTGCTTCTCCTTCTCCCACTCCCCCTGCTTGTGTTCTCTCTCTTACTGTGTCTCTTTGTCAAATAAATAAATATTTTTTAAAAAGAGCACCCATATATCCTTTAAGAAAAAATAAAAATCCCTTTTACTCTTTGACACCAATTGCAGTAGTTTATTTTCATTTTTGTTTAGAGAACTTTTCTACAATCAAACCAATTATTTTTATGCTTTTATTTTACAAATGTATGAAAAGGAGGGAGAAAATGATGAAGGATTCTAGAAAAAAATACCAGAGAGAAGAGAGAGATTGAGGAGATAGAAGCCAAAATAAATAAATAAATAAATAAATAATGCTCCTACTTTTTACCTCTAAAGATAATACAGAGATTTGTTAAGAATACAGGACAGAGCCAGACTGACATGATTTAAATCCTAGCTTCACTATTAACTATATGATCTTGGTCAAGTTATAAGCCTGTACTCTCTTATCTGAAACAACTAGAAACAGATGTATTTATATTAACCTGTTAAGGAACACTAATAGTAAAATTTTAGCTTAGGTCTAGGAAAGTGAGAGTGTCAGCAGAGACGCTATTTTTAGGTAAGGAGAAACCATGAGCCTCTTTACCAACACACTGGGTAGGGTGCCATCTATGTCTATGGCTATCCCTACCCTTGGAAATAAGTGTTTAAGGAGATGCATTACCAATTTTAGAACACTAAGTGCATTATTGTTACAGTGCCAAACTGTGCCAATTTAAAAAATAAATTAATAAAGCCGGATAATCCATTACAAAATACTACTTAATTAACTGTAAAACTCACAGCATTTATAAATGGTTGTATAATTTACCAGGTAACATGAGATCCTTCTTAAAGCACCTGCTGAGCATCAGGAAGCACCTGTTTAGTCTCTGAAAGACTTACTGGGTTTGTGGACTGCCCCAAAGAGGTAGGAATGAAAAATAAAATGAGGAAAAATAGGTAATATTGCTAGTGATTTCCTTTTACACCATCTTAGTTGTCCACTGAATAATTATTATCATTTCTAAATACTAAGCTTTAAAAATGGCTTAGGATGACCTTAAGAACAAAGTATATTTAAGTTACATGGAAACGTAAAATCAAAGAGCAAAATCTTATAAAATGCTCTAAGAATGAAAATCAGGGTACTTTATGGAAAAAGAATGTCTGTTAGAGACCGAATCAGTACAAAAAAAGAGAGAGAGAGAGAGAGACTAAATCAGTGCAACCAAATAAAAAGTCGACCATACAAGACTCTGTACCCTAAGTATTCCTCAACCTAGAAAGCTAAACAAAAACAAAAGGCAAAAACATAAACAAATACTTCTCCACTGATTGCTCTGTAACTATGGACCTTCCCCTCCTTCCCTTTATGTCCAACCCCCTATAATCTGGTTTCTACTACCTCCAATAGCCAACTTCAATGGACACTTCAATGGACACTTCAATGGACACTCAACCCCCTATAATCTGGTTTCTACTACCTCCAATAGCCAACTTCAATGGACATTCTCTGCAGACCCTTGAGAGGGTCCAAGATGGTGGGGGAGTACGAGACTTAAATTTCATCTGGTCCCAGGAATTCAGCTAGATAGATATCAAACCATTCTGAACACCTATGAACTCAATTGGATAATGAAGAAAATAGCAACTCTATGAACAGAAACGCAACCACTTTCTGCAAGGTAGGAGGTGTACAGAAGTGAATCTGAGGTGATATATGGGAAAATTCTCCACAGACCCTGACACCAATGACAACTCTCTCATTTGGGAAGCATCACTCTGTTTCGGCCTTCTCTTTTGGTGTTTCAGCTTCCTCCCTGACACCTACCCTTTAGTCTGGTTTGCTGATTTCTCTCCCTTTCTTACCACCTATAAATGATGATGGTCCCCCTGAGTTCCATCATCAGAGCCTTTTTTTCTTGGTCTCTACTCTCCGAGTAATTTCATTCACATCTATACACATACACCAGTGATACTAAGATATAGATGTACAGCCTCTATTTCTTTCGCCCCCAAATGCTTACTATTTTTAACTAGCAGTCACAAAAATCTTCTCAATCTCACCACATTCAAAACTTGATAAAATACTTTATCCCACGGCTGCACTGCTGTACTACTGGCTCCTCCATATTTCTTTAGCATGATAGTGAGTCCTCCCACCGACCCAATTTGTCAAACCCATGTCCTCTCTTCTCTTCTGATTCTGCCGAAGTAACCCTGACTGGTCTCCTAACAATAGTTTCCTCTTTCAGTAAACCTCAAGAACACCAGGGAGTTAAGTTTTTAAAGTAACAATTTAAGTATTTCTGTTTAGGACAGTGGGACAAATTCAGGCAGTAACTCCCTTCTGCAATCTCCTTCTGATCCCAACTGCAAATACGTAACAGTGATAGATAAAATAAATTTTTACAAAAATCTCAAAAGACTGAACCATTTAAATGTAGGATAACATGAAGATGTTAAGAATGCAAAACATAAGGGATAGTGATGGCTGAAATCACAAACCAGCTGTGTCAGAAAAAAATGTTTTTGTAACCATGTGTGGTGATAGATGTAACTAGACTTACTGTGGTGATCATTCTGCAATATATACATATAATAAATCATTTTGTTGTATGCCTGAAACTAATATAATGTTATATATCAACTACATTTCAATCAAAAGAAGAAACTATCTGCCAGCTAGAAATTATATTCTGATGTGGAAATAGGGACAGAAAACACACACTAGTCAAGAGATTAATTAAAATCAGTCTTTCCATGTGATATGGGCCACTGAAATAGCCCTCTTCCTCCCCCTCAAAAATGCTTAAAAATATTATTGTGACCACTGTTTTTGGAGCTGCTTGCAAGGGTCACAAGAAAGAACATGGATAACTCCAAAACCAAAAATAAAGCTAAGCCAAGTCAGCTAGGAAAAGGGGTCTATAAAATCTTGGCATGACAAAAGGCATGAACTACTAATATTAGCACCTGTTTTTGAACTGGGGTGGGGAGGGGGGTGGTATCTGCCAAACCACATGGAGGAAGAAGGTGGAGTGGGTAAAACAAAATAACAAAACAATAAACCTGCATGCACGATGACTGTGCAAATTAAAATTTCAAAGCATATAAAATAGCAGAGAATGAGAAAATATTCTCCCAGAAAAGTAGAAATGACAGAGCAATACGAAAAGAACTTTGAAATTAGTACATGTACCATACTTTCAAAGGAGTAAAGTTACATCCGTTATTTAAAAAATCAGGTGATAAAAAAATCAAGACTTGTAGCTATAAACAAGTTTAGAAGAGAACAGGAAAATGAGTAAATTCTGAATCCTGGAAATATACAGTTTTGGGAATAAAAGTCAGGCAGCACTGAGGAATTCACCCAGAACTTGGCATGGAAAAATGCAGCGATAAAAATACCAAGAAAGGATATATATCTAAAAACAAGACAAAAAGTAAACATGAAACAAAATAAAATCTGAAGATCTCCCTTAAGCTAACAAAGCCACATCAGGAAACTCCTAATAAATGCCATCATAGCAGTGGCTCAGCTGGGATCACCATCCATAAGTAAGAGATTCTCCAACATGAAGTGGCTGTAGTAAAGAAAGTGACCCTCAACATTATGGGAAGAGATATAGAAAGATTCTCTATATCCAAGGTTCCCAATGATGAATGTATTTGCCATCCCAGTACAGCGAAGGGGTCTTGGTGGCCAAGTTTCACAACCTGAAAATATGTAATAGGGATAGAGTGAGGTGAGTTGGGGCAACTATTAGCAGTTGGCAAACAATTTAAGATTGCCTTTGGCCAAGAATGAGAAAGGGTCAAAGAAATTCTGATATAGAATAACCCTTCTTAGAAGCCCAGAAAGAATGGAGCAGTGATGGGGAGCTACTGGCAACATAAATACAACACTCATTTAGATACACAGTACACAAATAGAAAAGGGATTTGGTTAAATGATCACTTTCACTAGAGACACACTCAAAAGTTTATCATTCTGACAAACCACGGAACTGGAATTATTCAGCAACACATGCTTTCCAAATTCCTCCATTCTTCTGTGCAAGGATAACCACATTAAGGTATAGCAAAAGTTTTGATATCTATAATAGATTTCACCCAATTCAAGAGAAAATTTAAAAATCAATGGACATATCTCAATATAGTGATTCCCATTTGGAAAATGACTAATGGAATAGTTCCAATCACACATGAAATCATAACTGACCAAGGTCTAAATCAGTGTTTTTCATACTTGAATGAGCACCTGGGGGCCTTGTTAACGCAGATCCTGATTCCCTATGTCTGGGATGAGGTCTGAGATCCTTCATTTCTAATAAGCATATAGGTAATGCCAGTGCTTTAGACCAAACTATGACTGCTAGAATACCTAGAGCACAATACCAAAGATATCAAGTCTGGATCTCCTGTCATAAGCTTCTTGGGTTACCAGTGTAGGCGATGAAGTCCCATGAAACCACAAGGAACTGGGGGAATTTACTGTCCCGAGACAGTACCTTTATTATCCCAAGTTGGCCACCATAACCAGTCTAAGGTGGCACTACGGTATACTGAAACTACTTAACAACTATTAACGAAGCTCTGAAAAACAGGACCTATATCAGATCATGGCCAATGCTCCAGGCACCATAGCTGGCCACAATCAGGCCAATTCAGGTTGGCCTTATTGTTCCTCATGCAGAAAGAACATCAACTGAGCTCAAGCTTCCATCCGGGACTAATAAAATGATAATAATTAAGAACGCAATACTGCAAGAAGAATAGAAGAACTAGTAGCATAAAAGAGATTTCAACAAATTATGAAAAAGAGAAGAACAAAGACACCAACTGTCTCACAGAACAGAGAGCCTTCAGGTTTAAAGCGAGCAGACAAGCAAAAACAAGCAGATTCTATTTTATAGACTCTTTCACAAAGAAACTAAATAAGGATAATCTGTCATGAACCAATGACAATTATCTAATTTTGTGCTAGGAAGAAAAAGAAAAGAGGAAGGAAAGGTTGGTGGGGGGAAGAGATGAAATGAATTTCCTGAGAACTAGAGCAAGGAGTATGGGTGCAGTGTGCTAAGCCCTCACCCCATGATGGCATTTGTGACTCCCCCAGACTCTGGGAACAGGACCAGGACCTTGATTAATACTCAACTGAAGCCTGATACTCAATAAGCCCAGCCCTAAACACTAAGTTCCCAATTAGATTTCTTATTCACAGGAAAAGATGGCTTAGAGGAAAAAGACCTGAAAAGCAAAACAAAACCGACCTCCTCCTAAAAAAGAGATAACTTAAGGAACAAATAATTTAAAAATAGAAATAAAACTTAGTATCTCTAGAGAGATTCGACATTTTGTATCCATAAAACAACAATATGAAGTTGTAAAAAAGCATTAAAATTTGAAAACACTCTCAGAGGGGCGCCTGGGTGGCTCAGTCAGTTGATTGAGCACCTGACTCTTGATTTTGGCTAGGGTCATGATCTCAGGGGCATGGAATCAATCCCAGCATTAGGCTCTGTACTGGTCAGAGCCTGCTTGGGATTCTCTCTCTCCCTCTGCCCCTCCTCACCCTCATTCTCTCTCTCTCTCTAGAAAAATAAAAAAATTTTAAAAAATGCTCTTGGAAATTAAACATAAAACATTCAAAAAAATCCAGAAGGGATTAAACAGAGTCAGACATCTCCAAAAACTTACAGAAAAAGGAAAAGATACAAAACTTGAGAAAAACAGTAAGAGAAAAATAACAGAAGATCCTAAATCAACAATAAGGAGTTTCATTAAAAAAGAAAAATGATCAAAGTTATGACAGATGGAAGAATATAACCCAGAGCTGAAAAAGAAATTAATTTTGAGATTCAAAAGGTCTCACAAGTGCTCAGCATACTAAGCAAATGAATAATCAAAGACACACATCTAGAGACATTCTTGGGACAGAGACCAAGGAAAGATCCTAAGAACATTCAGAAAGAAAAATACATATCAGCTAGAAAGAAAGAACTAGAACGCATTCATCTTCTCATCAGCAACAATGGACGGTCAAAGGTATTTAATGTCTTCAAAGTTCTGAAAAATTATTTTCAATCTAGAATTCTAGATCTATCAGACTGGAGCGAGAAATTCAACAAGAGAAAGTACAAAATAAAGTCATTCTCGTACATAAAAGCCTACCTCTCATGTCCCCTTTCTGTGGTACTTAACTAAAGATGTATATGAGAAAAATGAGAACGAATGCTAAGAAAGAGGAAGGCATGGGATATACGAAATAATGTAAACAACTTCTGTTCCTGTGAAAAAGAATTCCAGGATGGGAGCTGTACGGAATACTTGGTGTGTAATCAGTTCAATTAAGAAATTAGGTTCTAAATCTAATACTTTAAAAAAATGGAATAAATTACCAGCTATAGGTACTAGAATAAGTAAAAGAGCAGGATGGTAATTGTTGACAAGACGAACAAAATTTCTTCACTTAAGAAAGGAAAACAAAACACCTAAATCTTTGAAACCCCAGAAAAAGCAAAAACTATGTAAGATAGTTCATATATAAAGCAAATTTTGAGCAAGTGACAGGAGAACAAGAAAAGAGATTCCATTTATTTGGGACAACAGAAATAGTCTCATTTGTATAAAATGAACATATAACATGGATTCTTAGGAAATGTAATCCTAGCACAATACTTGGCTTTGCATTGAAAATTATTTGTAGACATACATGTATACTCCAAATAAGTTTTCAACTTTTAGAGTCTATTTTCAGACAAAAGTTTTCAACTTTGAGAGTCTTTCAAAAAAAGAAACTTAAAATTGGTTGCAAAAGAAAACCAGTCACTAAGCTTGATAACATAAAAGTAGAGCTGACATGATTAAAAGAGTAGGAGTGTTCATAATTCATAACTTCATCTAGCACTACAGGAAGTCCAGAAGTACTTTCTGAAGCTGAGAGATCAAGAAAAGGAAGTTGGAGTACATATTTAGAACGGTTAAGGGAAAACAAAGGTAAGAGAGCTCAACTCTTCTTTTTCTTAATATTTTTTTAAAAAGATTTGTTTAGGGGCACCTGGGTGGCTTAGTCGTTAAGCGTCTGCCTTCGGCCCAGGTCATGATCCCAGAGACCTGGGATCGAGCCCCGCATCAGGCTCCCTCTCGGCAGGAAGCCTGCTTCTCCTGCTATCATTCCCTCTGTTTGTGTTCTCTCTCTCGCTGTGTTTCTCTCTGTCAAATAAATAAAATCTTTAAAAAAAAAAAAAGATTTGTTTATTTGACAGTGAGCGAGCAAGCAAGACTGGGGGGAGGAGAAGAGGGAAGGGAGAGAATCTCAAGCAGACTCCCTACTAAGTGTAGAGCCCAATGTGGGGGTCAATCTCAGGACCCTGAGATTATGACCTGAGCTGAAATTAAGAGTTGGATACTTAACCAACTGAGATACCCAGGTGCCGCAACTCTTCTTCTTTGATAGCAAAATGTAAATAGGTAAGATCCTTTACTGAAAAGCATTATAAAAAAGTGATGTAAACATAATGTTTAAAATTAAATAGAAAAAACAGGAAGTAGGGCTAGGGAGAGAGGGTTAATATAAGCTGTAAATGTATTTTCTTTTTTTACCCTGTACATATATCTAATTAAAATGTTACAAGAAAAACTTCCTGCCAACACAAACCCCAAAAGAAAAATAATTTGGCAGTTTCATTAGTAAGCCAGAATTATTTAAGAACATTTTGCTGTATACCTGAGATTCTTCAGAGTGGTACTGAAAGGATTCCATATTGCCCATTACGGCAGTTCCCAGAACAGACATGAGGGCCATCTTATGATCAGATACTCTAGTTTTCTGCCAAATAACTGCCTAGGGACAAAAAGACACAGACAACTTTTAACACAATTTAGATTTAGTAAACTCAAATACTTACCCTGTTTTATTTCTGTATTTAGCATTCGTCCCCAGCTTATAATTTCAGTATCATTTAGAAGAGATGCACAGGCTATAAAATCAGAACTCTGGTTGTGAATTTTAGTAACTGTATATGTTATGGTATAAAATCTATTTAACTTTCCCTAACCTCAGTTTTCTCCCCTCTACAAGATGACTAAGAATATTCATCTCCCAGAGTTGATGAAAGATGAAAATATACAATATAGGCAAGCACACAGGGCAGTGCCTAATCCTACACTTTAGAGTATATACTTCAGAATATATTTAAATTAAATTGTTACTCTCAGTGAGGTATTACTATTTTATTGAGGATGGAAAACTAAGCTGCAAGATTTCTGTAAACAGTCAAACTGGTGTAAAAATTTGGGATAATGCATGCTCTTTAAAATTATCTTTGAAATTACCTTGTAGATATAGACCACTTAAAAAAGCTAACTGAACCTCATAGACATAAAAAACCTGAATGATGAGCTTGGATTTTTTTCACTGGAAATATGTAGTAGGGTAGTTTAAGAGAATCATGGTCCAGAGAGACTGGACCAAAGTTTGTGAAGTGCACCATCAGGTATAATATATTGCAATTTGTTAACAAGATCCAATTATAGTTAATCTCTTGAGAAACCATCAATACAGACATAATTTGTTCATTAACAAACATACACCTGGCACCTCCTAAATCCTGACAAAAATGTGTAAAGGACCTAGGAGAAAACATCAACATTCAAGGGACTTGCAGAGGAAGAGACTGAAAAGGAGTGGCGGACATAGAGGGAGGTAGAGCTATAGGACAGTACACAGAACAAGAAAATTTTTTAAGTAGCTGTCATAGAAGATCAATGTCAAGACACCAAGGTATGAACAGAGATGTGGCCACAGGATTTAACAATCAGAAGAGTGTGAGCAGTTCTAGGGAAGGAGAGTAAACAAAGCCAAATTGCAATGACTGAATAGTGATTATTAGGAGAACATAAAAAATGTGAACCTAGGCAGCATTTCAGAAAGTTTCACTGTAAAGTGAAAGCAGATAAAACAATAACTAGAGGCAGCTGTGGATCAAGGGTGGGTCTTAATATGACACACTTGAATTGGAAGCAGTGAAGGAAGAATGGGTATACATACAAGTAGGTTTGTAGATTCAATGGCTAGAGGTTAAGGAAGTTCCTTTATATTTTTCCCCTGTAATGCAGAAAAGTTGCATTTGTTGTGAGTGAAAAACCTATGATTTAAATATTTGACTACAGAGAAGAGAGAGAGAGAAAGAGAGTGAGAGAAAGAGAGAGACTGACTCTGACTAGACCAGATCAGACCAAAGGATTCTGGCCAAATGAACTCCTTAATATGACCAGGAACCTATACAGGCAGTTTGGAGTACTAAGAATATTATATATAATAAAATAAAAAGTGAAATAAATGGATTCAATGTTGCCCTCTAACTGGCATGCTGGGGGATAGCAGTGCCCTTCTGGACAATTAGCACTGACCCTGAATGTTGATGTGTATCATCTGTAAACCACTGTTTTTAGAATCTTAAAGACAAACCTGCTTAAGCAGGATAACAGAGGTAGTGTAACAAATACTCAATAAGACAAATTACCTGAAATTTAGTGTAACAGGAAATCTTTTACCTATTCCCAGGGTTTTATTAATAATAATCACATAGGGGTTATGATTTATGAAGAACTTACTTGGCACTACTATTCTAGAAACCACTGTTAATTTTCAAAACTTTTTCACATAGGTATTATTATCTCATCATGCAGAGGAAGAAACTGAAGCTCAGACTGATTGATTTAACCAAAGAAACTTACATAGTAGGTCATGGAACCATAATTTATACCCCATTTTTTTTACTTCAAACTTACTACTTTTACTCTGCTAACATCTCTCCCCTCTCTAGTGTTAGAGCCAACATCAGACCCTAACTTGGAATTCTCAAAGACAAATGCATTTTTATGTATGATTACCCTCCACAGCTATGTGATATACTCTCTACTCTCCAATTAACCTGAGGGTATTAATGCATTCTCAAGCCAAAATTATTTTTAATCTATTCATTTAAAGATAAATAATTGGGGTCCCCAAATCAAAGAAACCACACTAGAATATTAAAGCCCAAAAAGACTCAGACCTACTATCCTAGCACCCTAAAATCAGAATTATTTTTGAGTGCAGATGTCAATACCAACCTTAATCTCATTATACAGATACTTATACCTAAGGATTTCTAAATTTCCAGTAATTTTCATTCATTAATATTCATAGAAATACAGATGTGCAGTAGTTAGGCCCAAAGTGCACAGCAAAATGACAGAATTAGGAAAATAACTCAGGTATTGCTCCATCCTAAATTTCACCTTTCCACTATTATGTATTGCTTTCAAAGTGATCTTTTTTTTTTTTTTTAATAGATTGTTTATTTATTTATTTGACAGTGAGAGAGAGATCACAACAAGTAGGCAGAGAGGCAGGCAGGGGGGCGGGAAGCAGGCTCCCCGCTGAGCAGAGAGCCCGATGTGGGGCTCGATACCAGGACCCTGAGATCATGACCTGAGCCGAAGGCAGAGGCTTTAACCCACTGAGCCACCCAGTCGCCCCTCAAAGTGATTTTAATTAGAAAAAATAAAATACATGAAGAAATCAAATAAAATTTATAAAAATAAATTGTAAACAATTAAAAAACTGAGGTATAAGTTCAATGTGCATATATATTTTTTAAAGATTTATTTATTAGAGACAGACACCACAGAAAATGAGTGAGAGGAGAGGCAGAGGGAGGGAGAAACCCAAGCAGACTCCATGCTGAGCACAGAGCCCAACATGGGCCTCCATCTCATGACTCTTGAGATTATGACCTGAGCCAAAACCAAGAACTAGATGCTTAATCAACTACGCCACCCAGGTGCCCCTCAAAGGGTATATTTCTAAACAAAAATTATGTCTTGGTAACTACATTTATATTTAAAGGACAATATACCAGACTATTTAAAATTGGAACTGCTTCAGGAAATATAGGATGTAAAGTCACAAATACATTTTTAATCTTCAATTTTATCATATAATATATAAATACCTTGGCTAAATTAAAATTTTTGTAGGAGCTCTTTTTGAATTTTTTTTGAAGATTTATTTATTTATTCATTTTTAGAGAGAGAGAGGAAGAGAGCACATGGGGGCGGAGTACAGAGAGAGATGCTTAAGCAGACTCTGTGCTGAGGCCAGGGGGCCAGACACAGCACTCAATCCCATGACCCTAAGATCACAATCTGAGCTGAAACCAAGAGCTGTAGGCTTAACTCACTGCACCACCCAGGTAACCCACTCATTTTGAACTTATTCAGCAAATATTTATTGAGCATCTCCATACCAGATTTCATGCTAACAGCTGGGAAATCAAAGATAAAAGGAGAAGGGACTGAATCTCAGGGAGCTAAAAATATAAAAGGAAAACAAGATATTAAGATAATTATAAAGCATTATAAAAACAGGTATTACAAAACCCAGTAGAGGCATTATAGTAGAAACTTAAGTCTACTTTACAGAGCAATTGCATGTGCAGTGAAAGCTGAAAGAAGTGTGTCACCCATGACTCACGGGATAGGCACTGCTGACAGATAAAAGGGCACATGCAAAGGCATAGAAGCATAGAGAATATGGGTTGCTGGAGATGAAGCTGGACAGACAGGAGCAAGATCATGAATGACCGATCATATCACGCAAAGAAGGTTACAGTTTATCTTATATGCAATGCAGAGTCACTGGAGAAAGATATCTAGTTGGGGGAGATCTCTGGAGTTTAAGGACATAATGTTAAGTGAGAGAAGTCAGACAGAGAAAGACAAATACTGTATGGTATTATGTGAAATCTAAAACCAGACTCCTAGAAATCAGAGAATAAAATGATAGTTAAAAGGGAATAGGAGGTGGGGAGATAGGACAGATGTTGTTTAAAGGTACAAACTTGCAACAAGTAGTAATTAAGTCCTAGAGATCTAATGCACAATATAGCAAATATTAACAACAGTATTGTACGATAACCATCAAACTTTCTAAGAGACTAAACCCTAATTATCCCAACCACTAAAAATAAATGATAATTATGTAATAAGATAGAGATGCTAATTATTGCTACAATGGCAATCATATTACAATATATAAATGTATCAAATTAACATGTTATATATCTTAAATTTACAAATGTTGTATTGTCAACTATATTTCTATAAAAAAGATCTTTTATAAGAATGATTTCGTGAGAACTGAAACTAAAGCAAAATGGGTTTTTAAAAATGTGATCAAATTAAAAATGTGATCATTTAAAAATGATCACATTTTTAAAAATGTGATCGAATTAATCCAGCTCAGAGATTCTCACTTTTCCTGAGGATATGCAAAATGGATGAGATCACATTCACAAAATATTTCAATAGGCATTGAGGACTGTGTGTAATTCCTGGTACAATAGCTACCACTTTTTCTTCCACTTACAAAAAGCAAAGTAGAATGTAAGCCGTCAGCGTGAAAATAACAGGATTATTACTCTAATTATTTT
Organism: Procyon lotor; assembly: GCA_028646535.1. Classification (NCBI taxonomy): domain Eukaryota; kingdom Metazoa; phylum Chordata; class Mammalia; order Carnivora; family Procyonidae; genus Procyon; species Procyon lotor. The sequence continues at coordinate 37,369,084 of CM053605.1, forward strand.
TTAAGGTAAAACATTTGCATACGTTGGTACATTACTAATACTATGGCTGGGGGTGCCTGGGTGGGTGGCACACTTGGTTGTCTGACTCTTGGTTTTGGCTCAGGTCATGATCTCAGGGTCATGAGACAGGCCCATGTTGAGCTCTGTGCTCAGCATGGAATCTGCTTAACACTGTCTCTCCCTCTGCCCCTCCCCACGATCAAATAAATAAATAAATCTAAAAAAAATACTGTGGCTGAGATTCATTGGACTAGGTGACAGAACCAAGCATATTGCTAAGAGGGAAAGAGAGCACAGTGATAAACTAAAGGATATGAAACAGACTTGATGTGACGTGGTGATGACAGGTAGAGAGGAAGAAAAGAACAATCGGAAACGTGACTGAGTCCCTGGTATCAAGAACAGTGTCAAGTACCCAAAGAGGCTCAATAAACAATTTGTTGAAGGAATGAACATTTGTAGAATACATTTTTCTAGAGAAAAGTAACCCCAATGGAGTTGAAAACTACCTCTTTATTTTTAAAAATTAAGACTGCTGGTTGTCACACCACTACATGGGTTAGAAATTATAGTCTTTTTCTACTCCTTTACTTTAGGAAATCCAAAGTAGCCTTAGTTTTTCTTTCATTTCTTAAATATTAGTCTTACTGAGGTATAATTCACAAACCATACAATTTGTCCATTTTAAGTATGCAAGTCAATGGTTTTTAGTATAGTCACAGGGTTATTCAACCATCACAACTAATTATAAAAACCATTTTATCATTCCAAAGAGAAACCCTGTACCCATTAGCAGTCACTCTCCATTCCCTGCCACCTTCATCCAAGGCAATCACTAACTCACTTCGTCTTTATAAATTTGCCTACTTTAGGTATTTCATATAAATCGAATTATATAATACATAGTCTTTTGTGAGTGGCTTCTTTTATCTAATGTAACATTTTCAAGGCTCATCCATGTTGTATCAGTATCTCATTTCTTTTTTTTTTAAAAGATTTTATTTATTTATTTGTCAGAGAGAGAGAGATCACAAGTAGGCAGAGAGGCAGGCAGAGAGAGAGGAGGAAGCAGGCTCCCCGCTGAGCAGAGAGCCTGATGCGGGGCTCGATCCCAGGACCCTGAGATCATGAACTGAGCCAAAGGCAGAGGCTTTAACCCACTGAGCCACCCAGGCACCCCTCCTCATTCCTCTTTTAATGACTAAGTAATAGTCCATTGTATGGATATACTTTTGAATTACCCTTTCATTGGATGATGTATGTTTGGGTTATTTCCACTTTTTGGCTATTATGAATGATGCTGCTATCAACATTCATGTGGGAGTTTTTCTGTGAAATATGTTTCCACTTCTCTTGCTTAATATTCCTAGAAGTGAAACTGCTGGGTAATATGGTAACTCTTTCTTTTTTGAGGAGCTGCCAGACTGTAACCTTTGCTTTTCCTATGTCTATGTTTGCGTGTGTGTATAAGCGTAAAAAGACAAAGAAGTGCTGGCCTCCAAATTATAGCTGTTATTTTAAGCCAGCTAGCAGCTGATGTTTTAAGGAACAATATTCAAAATAACAGCAAGTAGGTAAGGTTCTGAATAATCTGCTGTATAGGAATGAAGTGCCTTTGTTTCATACTTACCATATTACAACTTACTTTAAACAAGGGACAGCTGAGTAATAATAATTTATTCATGAAAAGTTTACCTCTTTAAAGCTATGCTACATCTCTGATACATACATGTAAATATATTTAAATATATTTAAAGTCAAGAAAACTAATGTTTTAAAATTTCAAAATTTCCTGCAGTGATACAGATATAAAGCCAGGGTTAGTTCTAAAGTAAACATCATATTTTAGTTTGTATTAGGAGTGTTGCCTCAGGTGATACCTAAATATATAAATCTTAGCTGCTGATTAATGCAAATATGTTGTTTCACTGCCTGACCTGCTGAGTAGCTAGTGCACAGAACTGTAAAAAGATCACTTGAAGAAATGGGTTGGTTCTAAAAAAAGCTGTCAAACATGAGAATCATTAAATGAAGAATTTCATTTTTAACTAAATACTGCTAGTAGTTCTAGAACATTATTTCATAGTAGAGAATTACTGCATCAAGTCAAGGTCGGTAATTTAGGAGCATTTTCTAAATCAGTTATAGTTGGGACAGCAATAAATGATTATAGAGGTCTGCCAACAAGTTAAATCTTTGCTATTGCTCAGGCAATAAAATTCATTTTCAAAACAGCACCCAATATTAAAATAAAGGATTAAAAATTTTAAAAATATGGCAATTAAAAATTAAGGATCTTTATCTTTTAAAAAACAGAAAATTTTTAAAAACTGTATTTACTACAGCAAATAGTTTTTAGTGCTTTTTCTACCATATCATCAATTCTATATTATTTTCTAAAACAGAGATTTTCTTTACACTTCCTAAAGTTTTACATATATTTTGCCCTAAGGCAGAAAGCTTAACTTGCTAAAAATACATGCACATACCCCCATATGTTTTCTATCTAGGTCATACAAAGTTGGAGCATCTGGATGTGCCAAGTAAGAATCTGACTCTAGTCAGTATGATGACAGTGCAAAAACACCTCAATAAAAGATATATTATTACATGCACACCAAGTAATTGATTGACATTAGCCAAATATATCTTGCCACTCTTCCTAGTTCATTGACACATACTATTTGAAGGAAATGAATAGATGAGAATACTCAGTATTAAATTAGTAAGCCTCAATTGTGATAGCAGGAAAGAAGTTGCACACAGATGATATACAATTAACTAAAAAGTGCAGAGCTACTAAGACTGTCTAAACAAAGGTGACTCCTACTAGAACATGTAATTTATATATATAAATATATAAGCCTGCCTAGAGTGCAAACTTTTCATACAAATTATATGCACAGATACACTAATAAGTTTACATCTGAATTTCTTTAAAAAAGTTTTAACTAGGGGCGCCTGGGTGGCTCAGTGGGTTAAAGCCTCTGCCTTCAGCTCAAGTCATGATCTCAGGGCCCTGGGATCAAGCCCTGCATCGGGCTCTCTGCTCAGCATGGAGCCTGCTTCCCCCTCTCTCTCTGCCTGTCTCTCTGACTACTTGAGGTCTCTCTCTGTCAAATAAATAAAATCTTAAAAAAAAAAAAGCTTTAAATACTTCCATTACAATATCATTACTATTATTAAAAGAATATCACATTCTATTAACATAAACATTCATATGATTTGATTCTTGCTAAGCAGACTCAGACTTTTAAAAGGATTCTATTTTGGTAAAATTTAATCAGTGCAATTCTGAATTTAATATCTCTTATCCCTACTTTTACTCAGCTCAGATATCTCTTATGTTACATTCATTTTTTGAACTGGAATATACACAATTATTTTTCCTGAAGATTGCAAAGAAATTAGCAACCTCACCTATGGGAGAGGAAACTTATAGGAACTAGGTAGGTAAGAGACAAAAATGAGAGTAACTTTGTTCACTCTACCTTTTCATACTTTTTGGTTTTTGAACCCTATAAAGATATGATCTACACAAAAATTTAAAAACAAAGTTAATCTTTACATAACTTTCAAAGGGAGATTGTAGATACTCTTTGTGGTCTTTATTTATTTTTTATTTAAAAGATTTTATTTATTTATTTGACAGAGAGAGAGATCACAAGTAGCCAGAGAGGCAGGCAGAGAGAGAGAGGGAAGCAGGCTCCCTGCCCAGCAGAGAGCCCGATGTGGGGCTCGATCCCAGGACCCTGAGATCATGACCTGAGCCGAAGGCAGAGGCCTTAACCCACTGAGCCACCCAGGCGCCCCTCTTTGTGGTCTTTAAAACAAGAAAGATTATTTCCAACATTGGATTGATCTTGTCTTATCATATATGTTTTTGTCTAGACCCACTTCTCCATGTTCTGTGCAACTGCCTTGACTACAGAACCAGCTAATTGTATTATACAACCACAAACGTAATTTGGCCTCCAACTGCAATGAGAATTACCTTATTTTGTTAGTCTCCTAATGAAATGTTTGTTCATAACCTCCATAGGGGCTTCCTCAGTATAATCTGAAATGGGCCCCTGGAGGTCGAAGGAAGGAAGAGACCAAAGAAAGAGACCTATCCCTCCAGATTGGTAGGCGGTGATTTTAGCAAGCAAAATCCACACTCCCATATTAGGTATACAAGGTCCTTTAGAATCTAGGGGCGCCTGGGTGGCTCAGTGGGTTAAAGCTTCTGCCTATGGCTCAGGTCATGATCTCAGGGTCCTGGGATCAAGCCCCGTGTTGGGTTCTCCTCAGCAGGGAGCCTGCTTCCCCCCCCCCCCCCCCCCGCCCCGCCTGCCTCTCTGCCTACTTGTGATCTCTCTCCTCTCTGTCAAATAAATAAAATCTTAAAAAAAAAAAAAATCTAGATCCAAGCACCTTTCCAACCTCATTTCTTAACCAGCTTTCTCTGAGCTCTGAGGACTCTTTGGCTTATAAATTTATAAGCATTCAAAAGCAGGTGCTTTTGTGCTCAACTAGTCTTTCTCAAAAACCAGTTCTAAGGCTACCTCCTCTAGAAATACTTTTTTGAACCCGAGAAGCATTTAGTAACTACCTCCAGATTCATGTCTCAGTATTGCTTACAGAAAACCCTTCAGATCCACCTTTCTGATAAGCTCTTTCACCTTGGGACTCTGAGGCAATCATTATTTCCACCCATATTTAACTTTATAGAAGAGGTTAGGTGCAAATCAAGCTGCTATTGCTTTATAACAATATCTCATTTCACCTTTTCCTCTTTATTCTCACTGAAAAGAATACCTTAACTATGAATTTTGTTTTTCATGAGATTTTTATTTTCCATACTTTATCGTACTTCTAAATGAAGCTACCTCAACCAACTCTTCTGAAATGCAACTCCATCCTCCACATAGTTCTCTAGTTGCTCTCTTTTCAGATCAAGACCAATAATGGATAGAAAATCCAGAGAGAAGATTAATAAGGAAATAGAGGACCTGAACAACACTACAGACCAAACAGACCTAAAAGACATATACAGAACAATCTACCCAACAGCAGCAGAACACATATTCTTCTCAAACTTACAGATCTTTCTCCAGGATAGACCAAGTGTTAAGACAAAACAAGTCTTAACAAATTTAAACAGAATGAAATATACCAAGGAATTTTTTATGACCGCAGTGGAATGAAACTAGAAATCAATAGGAAGAAAAGTGGAAAATTCACAATATATAGAAATTAAATAACATACTCTTGATCAACTACTGAATCAAGAAACAAAAATATTAGAAAAATACCTTGAGATAAATGAAAACATACCAAAACTTACGGAATGCAGCAGATGAAGTACAGCTTATCTATAGCAATAATGCCTACATTAAAAAAGAAAGATGTCGGGGCACCTGGGTGGCTCAGTGGGTTAAAGCCTCTGCCTTCGTCTCAGGTCATGATCTCAGGGTCCTGGGATGGAGGCCCACATAGGGCTCTCTGCTCAGCGGGGAGCCTGCTTCCCCCTCTCTCTCTGCCTGCCTCTCTGCCTACTTATGATCTCTCTCTATGTCAAATAAATAAATAAAATCTTTAAAAAAAAATAAAACAATAAGAGTTGAAAAAAAATAAAAAAGAAAGAGTCAAGCAAACAACCTATCTATATACCTCAAGGAGCTAGAAAAACAACAAACTAAGACTAAAGTTAGTAGAAGGAAGGAAATAAAGATTAGAGCAGAGTAAAAATAAATGAAATAGAAAATAGAAAAACAGGAAAAAAAAACTAAGACTTGGTTTTTTCAAAAGAAACAAAATTGACAAACCTTTAGCTAGAATAAGAGAAAGAAAAAACATCCAAATAAAATTTAAAATGAAGTGATTTACAACTAATGCCACAGAAATAAAAAGAATCATGAGAGACTATATGAACAATTATATGCCAAAAAACAGAATAACTGAGAGGGCTCAATTCCTAGAAACATACAACCTACCAAAACTCAATCATGAAGAAAGTCTGAACAGAATTACAACTAGTTATAGACACTGAATCAATAATTAAAAACCTCTCAGCAAAAAAAGCTTAGGACCAGATGGCTCACTGGGAAATTCTACCAAACATTTACTTAAGAATTAACACTGATCCTGAGAAATACAAATCAAAACCACAGTGAGATACCACCTCACACCAGTCAGAATGGCTAAAATTAGCAAGTCAGAAAATAACAGATGTTGGCGGGGATGCAGAGAAAGGGGAACCCTCCCACACTACTGGTGGGAATACAAGCTGGTACAGCCACTCTGGAAAAAAATACGGAGGTTCCTCAAAAAGTTGAAAATAGAGCTACCCTACAACCCAGCAATCGCACTACTGGGTATTTACCCTAAAGATACAAATGTAGTGATCCGAAGGAGCACATGCACCTAAATGTTTATAGCAGCAATGTCCACAATAGCCAAACTATGGAAAGAATCTAGATGTCCATCAACAGATGAATGGATAAAGAAGATGTGGTATATATATATACAACGGAATACTATGCAGCCATCAAGAGAAACGAAATCTTGCCATTTGCCACGACATGTATGGAACTAGAGGGTTTATGCTAAGCAAAATAAGTCAATGAGAGAAAGACAATCATCATATGATCTCTCTGATATGATGAAATTGAGAGGCAGGGCAGGGGGTCATGGGGGGTGGAGGAGGGAAATGAAACAAGATGGGATCAGGAAGGAGACAAACCATAAGAGACTCCCAAACTCACGAAACAAACTGAGGGTGGCTGTGAGGTAGGGGGTGGTAGGGATAGGGTGGCTGGGTTATGGACATTGGGGAGGCTATGTGCTATTGTAAGTACTGTGAAATGTGTAAGCCTGATGATTCACAGAAATGTACCCTGGGGCAAATAATACATTATACGTTAATAAAAATAAATAAATAAAAATTTAAAATTAAAAAAAAAAAAAAAAGAATTAACACTGATCTTTCCCAAACTCTTCCAAAAAACTGAAAGAAAAAATACTTCAAAACTAATTTTATGAGGCCAGCATTACCCTGATACCAAAGCCAGACAAGAACACTGTTGAGGAAATAAAGCTACAGAGAAAATCCGTGATACATGTAGATACAAAAATCCTCAACAGAGCACTAGAAACTGAATGCTACAATGTATTAAACAGATCATACACCAATGGGATTTATCTCTAGGGTGCAAGGATGGTTTGACATTTGTATTTCAATTAATGTTATACACTACATTAACAAAATAAAGGATAAAAGTTACATGATTGTTTCAATGGGTGCAGAAAAAGCATTTGACGAAATTTAATACCCTTTTATGATTAAACTCAATAAACTACGAATAGAAGGAAAACAACTCAACATAATAAGAAGCCATCTTTTTGGCTTTTATCTCATTGCAACCATCAAACTCAACGGTAAAAAAACTGAAAAGCTTTTTCTTTAAGATCAAGAACAAGGAGCTTGGAGAAAGATGGCAGAGGTGTAGGAGGCTGAGAAAGTGTCAGATCCCAGAAGTTCAGCTAGAGAGTTATCAAACCATTCTAAAAGTCTGCAAACTCAACAGGAGAGAGAAGAGAGGAAGAACAGCAATTCTAGGAGCAGAAAATCGACCACTTTCCAAAAGGTAGGATGTGTGGAAAAAGTGAATCCAAACGGACGGGAAGAGAGACCGTGGGGGGGAGGGAGGTAGCTGCAGAGCCGCAAAGCACAAAACCAGAACTTTTAGTCTGCTCTGCTGAGGGACATCGCTCCAGAGGCTAAGCGGGGGTTTAGCCCTCACGGGAACAGTGTGGTTTCGGGACCCATGAGGTCACAGAGGGACCAGGGGTGTCCGAGGGCAGCAGAGTTCCAAGGTATCGGGGTGGAGAAGCCGGTGGCAGAGAAGGAGCTGAGCAGTGGGCTATCAGCTCAGGCTTACCTTACACCATGATCTGAGGCACAGTTGGGCCACTGCTCTTCAAACAGGGACCCCATAGGAGGCAGCTTCAGAGAGACCCCTTCCTTCCTCCTCTGGGAGGAGTGGCTCCAGAGCACGCAGCAGGAATCTGCTGGGTTTGGAGATTCTAGAGGGGGTTGCACACACCAGAAATAGAGGCACTCCCTCATGGGCTAGCTGAGCTCAGAGCTCGTGCCACAGACAAGGGAGATGGGAGTGATTGACTGCTTTCCTCTGAGGGCATGCTGAGGAGTGAGCCCAAGCAATCGGCTCCTCTGGGCCAGAGACGGAGGCCACCATTTTCATTCCGGGCTTCCAGGGCGGTACAGAAAGTGCTCAGGGAACAATGACTCCCAAGAGCGAACCTGAGCAAAGTGCTTGGCCCATCCCTGGGAAGGGCAGTGCAATTCCGCCTCGGGCATGTGCTATGGTAAATGCTATAAAATGTGTAAGCCTGATGATTCACAGACATGTACCGTGGGGTAAATAATACATTATCTGTAAATTAATTAATTAATTAATTAAGATCAAGGACAAGACATGGATGCCTATTCTTGCCAATTCTATTCATCATAAAACTGAAAGTCCTAAACCTAAAGCAATTAGGGATCCAAATCAGAAAGGAATTGAAGTAAAACTGTCCTTGTTTGTAGATGACATGATCCTCTATATAGAAAACCCTCTAAACCCTCCATCAAAAAACTGTTAGAACTTAGTAAAGTTGCAGGATACAAAATCAAGATACAAAAAACAGCCATGTTTCTACATACTAACAATGAGCTATCAGAAAAAAAAATAGAAAAACAATCCCATTTACAATATCACCAAAAAAAACAATAAAAGACTTAATAAATTTAACTAAAGAAGTAAAAGACTTGTACACTACAAATCAGAGAACACTGATGAAAGAAATCAAAGTTCGTACTACTTTACGAACATCTTAACGAAATTAAATCTTCTGATCTATGAACACAAGATGCCTTCCAATTCAATGCAATTCCTACCAAACATCCTAATGACATTCTTTACAGAAATAGAAAAACATAATTCTAAAACTCATGGAACCACAAAGGACTACAAAAAGCCAAATCAATCCAGAGATAAAGAACAAAACCAGAGGCATTACACTTCCTAGTTTCAGAATATATTACAAACGTACAGTAAGCAAAAACAGTATGGTACTGGCATAAAAATATAAAGGCCAATGGAAAAGAATAGAAAGTCCAAAAATAAATCCATACATATATGGTCAACTAATGTCTGACAAGGGTGTCAGGAATACACAATGGGGAAAGGAGAGTCTGCAACTAACAGCGCTGGGAAAATGATATCCATATATAAAAGAATGAAATTGGACCCTTATCTTACATCATACACAGAAAACAACTTACAACAGATTAAAGATTTAAATATAAGACCTAAAACTTTAAAACTCCTAAAAGAAAAGAGAAAATCTTCCTGACACTGATCTTGGCAATGATTTCTTTGATATTACACCAAAAGCATAAGCAACAAAAGAAAAATAGACAAAGGGACTACATCAAACTAAAATGCTTCCACACAGCTAAGGGAGCTATCAACAGAATGAAAAGGCAATCCATGGGATGGTAGAAAACAAGTGTAAAGCATACATCTGATGGTTAATTTCAAAGTATTTAGCATTCCTAAAACTATTAAAAACAGTAGTAAAAAAAAAACAAAAAACAAACAAAAACCAAAAAAAGCACACTAGTAACACAAAAAATGGGCTAAAAACTTGATAGACATCTCTCCAAAGAAGAAAACACAAATGGCAAACAGATAAGTGGAAAAATACTTAATTTCACTAATCATCAGGTAAACGCATATCAAAACCACACTGAAGTATCACCTCACACTTGTCAGGATGGCCATTATAAAAAAAAAAAAAGACAAATATTGTGGAAGATGTGGAGAAACTGGAACCCTTGTATACTATTCATGGGAATGCAAATACTATGGAAATAGTATGGAGGTACTTCAAAATATTAAAAATAGAGCTACCATATGATCCAGCAACCCAATCTCATGCCAGAATATTTATTCAAAGGAACTAAAAGCAGGCTCTGAAAGAGATATTAATTATTAGCACTCCCACATTCACTGAAGCACTATTTACAATAGCCAAGATGTGGGAACAACTTGAATGTCCACTGATGGATCAATGGTTAAAGAAACTGTAATATATACATTTTTTTATTAATTTAAAATTTTTTTTAAAGATTTTATTTATTTATTTGACAGATAGAGAGATCACAAGTAGGCAGAGAGAGAGAGAGAGAGAAGCAGGCTCCCTGCCGAGCAGAGAGCCCGATGTGGGGCTCGATCCCAGGACCCTGAGATCATGACCTGAGCTGAAGGCAGAGGCTTTAACCCACTGAGCCGCCCAGGAGCCCCTGTAATATATACATTTGACAGAATATGATTCATCCTTAAAAACAAATTCTCCAATATATGACAACATGGATGAATCTTAAGGATATTATGCCAAGTGAAATAAGACAGTCACAGAAAGACAAATACTACATGATTCTACTTATGGGAGGTATTTAAAATAGTTAAATTCATAGAATCAAAAATTGGAATGGAATCAAAAATTGGAGACTCGTCATTCAATGTGTGGTTCACAAACCAGCAGCAACCACATCAACTGGAGACTTGTTGGATGTAGAATCTCAGGTTCTCCCTAACCTAATGAATAAGAATCTGCATTTTACCAAGATCCCAAGTGATCTGAATGTACATCTGCATGCACATCCCATGTGATATGCATGCACTGCATGCACACAGTCTGTTTAAAGCACTGATGTAGGAGACCAGGAGAGAAAATGCACTAGAGAAACACTGTGTAACTACCAGGCAGCAATGAATTAAAAATGGTACAACTTAGGATGGGTGTGTGTTTTCTTCCACCACATTCAGCTTGGTTCAGGCATCAAGAAGACAAGAAGATGGCTTTAACCAGGATTTGGTCAGTCAAACAAGTACCGTTCAGTGAGAGAAAAGCAATGATAATTATTGACCTTGTAATTTAAGAAGAGAACTGAAAACATCACCAGGCAAGAAACAGTTAAAAGTCAGTAGGATCAATGGATCACAGGTCCAGTAGAGTCTTAAGACTGCTGAGGGAGTAAGCTGGAGAGACAGAGGGTGATGATCAGAGAGTGAAATACTTACCACTAAAATTATGGAGGAGGTGAAGTTTCTGGCAATGACAAGGTCTATGGTACAGTCAGTCACTGGAATTAATGGCTGAGGTAAGGTGGAGAAAAAAAAAATCACTGGAGAAAAGGTAAAAGATTTGAGAAGCTAGGAAGGACTGTGTGGATACTGAAATCACCAGGGTGATAGCGATCTAGGAATTTAAAGACCTGAAATTCAAATCTGAATGAAATTTTGGGTTGGAGAAGTTGGTCTGAAAGTTGCCATGAGGCATAATGAGGTGAGGAACAGATGAAAGAAATCAGTTACCATTTGAAAGGGCTGCAGAAGATATAGTGTTCTCAGGGAAAGCCAGATTTCAGAGCAAGATGACCAAAGAAAAGGCTAAGGACACAGGGATTTTACTCATGACTAATCATGAAATGGGGCATTTCAGGACATGGGGGTGTGTGAGAGAGAGTTAGAGAAAGCAATGATTTGTATGAGAAAAAGAGTCCAGGGCTCCTGGGTGGCTCAGCCAATGAAGCATCTGCCTTCAGTTCACTCAGGTCCTCATCCCAGAGTTCTGCGTTCAAGCCCCATGCTAGGCTCCCTGCTCAATGGGAGTCTGCCTCTGCCTCTGCGCCCCCACCTCCACTCATCTCTCTGTCTCTCTCAATCAAATACATAATAAAATCTTAAAAAGAGTCCAGGGTCCAGGGAAATAAGGGATAAATTGAGAGACTTGGGCTTCTTGATATAAACGAAAATAAATACATGAGATTAGGACTGGTAGTCCCAAAGCACTTTATAGTTGCAAGACTCTGACTTTTAAGGGAAAGGGTGGAGAGGTCTTCTCAGAATTGAGAGTTCTGGGAATCCCATCTGATACCTGCAAACAAAATCATGGAGGAGAGACGGATGATTTTGTTCTCACAAGTGAAGATTCTCTAATGGTAACTACCAATGGACATCTACAACCTACTGCTCTGGGCTCTCACCTGCCTCCTATCAATAAAAACCTAAGAAGTTTTCCTTTTTGTATATTAGATACTTTCCCTCACTTATAGGAATTTTTTTCAGAGATTTTGCTGAGCCTCTCTTGCCTTACCACCTATGTTTAGTACAGAATTGAATCCCAACTATAAAGAGGATTTAAGCTTATTTTCATGAAGCTCTTAGGCCTTAGGAAAGCTCGCTAAATGTTTTGTAACAGGCAATGCGACATTTTATCTGTTCAGAGCAAGAGAGAACTTTTGTCTGAGGGGTCAAAGCTATCTCCACACATTGATCTACTCCAGCCAACACATTTGTTAAACATCCACACAAAGATACAGATCAAAACAATCCACCATGAAGTCTTCCTTGATTATTCTAACCTGAAGTAATCTTTCCCTGCTCTTACTTTTCATAGTATTTATCAGTATTCAATAATCAACAAGTTTTCATTATTTTTTTCATCTATTTAAATGTTCATATACTTTCACATCTTCCTTACTTATACTGTAACCTCCAACAACATAATTATTCAATAGGCAGTCACATAATTATTCCATAGCACCTACTCAAAACTCTGTATCTAGTAGTTGTGGAAAAGTTATAGCAAAGGAGAATGAATGTTACAATAAACTCTAAGAGATCTGAACTGTAGCTCATTTCAGGCTACATTAAACATTTAAGTTATTGGGCAATGTACTCAAACTCTTAGGATCACATGAAGATAAAATGGAAAGGGACTAGAATAAAAAATGCTCTACTTGCTAAAAGGTTTTGGACAAAACAAAAAAAGATTTTCAGTGGTCTTCTCCAGATGTAAAGATCTAGGAATCGAGAAAGTATAAACTCCTATTATTTTGTGATTTGGTATGTGAATCACCTCTTTAGAACTTTCCATTAGTAATGGAAATATGAAACTCCACTTAAGTCAGAAAGAAACGGAAATACTAAAGATACATGAAGACCTCCTTAAAAATCAAAGAGTTTTAGGAGTGCCTAGGTGGCTCAGTTAGTAGAGCATGCAATTCTTCATCTCGGGGTTGTAAGTCTGAGCCCCACGTTGCCTGTACAGATTACTTAAAAAATAAAATCTTAAAAAAAAAATCAAAGGGTTTTAGAGTTGAAAAAGGCCTTAGCAATCAACTTTTACAGGCCTAGGCTCAAAAAGCTAGATTTGTGCAGAATTCTCTGGATATTACTGATCAGAAATCCAATGTGTTAAAGTAGAGAAATATAATAAATAGTAAACATGTAAGATGCATCTGATTAGAGGATCTGTAAAGGAATTATATACATAGTTCCATTTAAGTTAATGGAAACAAAACATATTAAATTGAAGGCTCTTGGGGCACCTGGTTGGCTCAGTGGGTTAAAGCCTCTACCTTCGGCTCAGGTCATGATCTCAGGGTCCTGGGATCGAGGCCCGCATTGGGCTCTCTGCTCAGCAGGGAGCCTGCTTCCCCCTCTCCCTCTGCCTGCCTCTCTGCCTGCTTGTGATCTCTCTCTGTCAAAAAAATAAATAATATCTTTTAAAAATAAATAAATAAAATAAATAAAAAAATTTATTTATAATTTATTTATAATATAATAAATATAATTTATTTATAAATTTTATTTATTTATATTTAAAAATAAATAAATAAAAATTTATTTAAAAATAAATTGAAGGTTCTTAAAGATTATGTCCCTGTCAACTGTTTGCCCCACTGTCCCTTCCATGTAGTCTTTATATATTTCCTGGCAAGTTCTAATGAAGACATATCATTGACTTACCCACTAGGAAAAGAAACAGACTAGAATAGTATATAGTAATACAAGTGGGAATATACTCTGTAAAAATATAAGAGGTCACTGGAGAATCCAAAAGGATGAATCCTCAAAAAAGGGATTCACTTTACATAATATGAAGAAAGTCTGAAAGAGGCCAGAGTGTTCGAAACTGGAGCTTTATAAATTTGTGATTTTTGAGTTTAGCACCATCTATTTCATTTAGTATTTTACTCTGAGCTATGCACTGAGCATTAAGGGGGATATGAGTAAGATGCAGCTCTTCTTCCCACAAGAGTCTATTGAAAAGGGGAAAAGGATGCAAATCACTGCCAAGAAAGCAAAAACAACACAATAGAAAAATGCAAATAATGTTACAGAAGAAGAGGAATAATTATGTCTTTTTGCTGGGGATGGGGAAGAATTCAGAGATTCCTTCAATAGTATGGATAAACATCAAAATCAGAAATAAACTATAGTAAAATGTGACATATAGGGCTATCACCTTTTCTATATAATAGTTCACAGAAATTAGGTGACAAGTAAAAGAAATGAATATAAGAAAGAAGAAAACATGAGAACCATTTAAAAAATTTAGTTATTATTAATTTGCAAGTATTAAAAACAAAACAAACAAAAACAAAAATCCCAACCAATAATTGATAATCAGCCTCAAGCTAACCTACTATATTTGAATGGACCTCTACCTTTGTTCATTAAACAAAACAAAACAAAACCCACACAAACTTTCAAGGTTGGAACTGGAAGGATAATTCCTTCATAAGTAAAGGACTCCTGAACTGAAATTTCTTGTTGACTATACTGCTTCCAAAACCTTGCTTGGGATGTGGGAGGGGGTTAACCCTTTAACACTGGTCCAACTATGGACTTTTTCTTGACCACTCATATGGTGCAGCTGAAACAAAACTGAGACATTTAACAATATTTGAGTAAAAGGCTAAAAGATGCAAAAAAGAATAAAATGAACAGTGAATTACAGGCTACAACTTTTTTATCTTCAGTTTATAATCTAATAAACATGTCCCTTTTTTATCATTCTAGACACCTGCTTCCTCCCAAGTCTTCAGCCACCACCACAAGAGCTCTCTTCCTTCTAGAGACTTAAGAGAACTATATGTCAAGAGAGAGCCACTACACTCACTACCGAATTTCCAAGGCTACTTTCCTGGGTTTCTGTTCTCTAAGGTCCTGCCTCTTCCCAGAGTGACTTGATGCCAGAGATATTCAACTTTTCCAAGCTGTGTCATCTTTCTTCCAGACCTCAAAAATAAATAAACTGATCCCAATAAGCCTTATCACTCATGTGACATGGAGGTGGGGTAGGCAGATGGGAAGTCATTCCTTAAATTACAGTAAAAACTCTGTATCAGTGATAAACCAATTCAGCTTTTGTAATACAGTGGCTTCTAATTATCAAGACAAAATTCAATTCAAAACAATTTTTAAAACTACAAATAGTATTTTAGGCAGAAGAAAATATTCACAAAAATCAATAAGCATGAAGTATGAAAGTATCCCTTATTTGAAATCACAATTTACATAATGTCTGAATTAGCTGTCTACAAAACTGTTCATGCCCTTATGAAAGAGCTAGAATACTAATTAGTTTCAGACATTATCACATTGAGAAAAACTTTTAATTCTAGGAAATAGCTACTTTATAAATGAATATATACACAGCAGGACCTCAGAGGAATTCAGTTATTACACCAAAAGCTGAATACTATAGTCCTTTTTAAGGAATGGCTCTAGGAATTTCTCCAAATAATATCTACTTTAAATAAAGTCACTGAATCCACTTGTAAATTATTTCCCTTTAGCTGTCTCATTATTCAATATGCTTTCAAGGAACATGGTGATGAAAGAAGAAAAATACCTCTTTCTAACATAACCATACTGGCAAGAACATCAACATTATCAGTATTCAAAGAATGTCTTGGCAGGTTAAACCTTCATAAAAAGAAGGAACACTATCTAATCCAAGATGTCAAAATAGCAATGGTACTTCTCATATTATGTGCAATATGATTGTTTGTTTCTAAAGGAGAAAAAAAATTTCAAAAAAAGATGTCAGTATCGTCATGTGTAAATTTTAGGCAAAGGCAAAAAATCTTCAGAAAAGCACATAAAGAATGATAAACATGTTTAAAAGAAAACAGCTAAAAGTAGAGCAGGACTCTATGTTCAAAGAAATTTATGACATGTGCCACTGCTATTCTGGGAGGTTTAACAATATATTTCAACATCTGAGGCAGAGGAGTACTATTAAGAAACAAAGTAGAACAATAATTAGTACTAAGAGAAAAAAGCTTGAAGACAGATTGCTTATCCTAATTCAGTCCTTGATTTCCTTGTGTAATAATAGCTAATATTTAATTCTACATTAAGATTTTTTGCAATCTTACATTATTTTTATTGTATAATATTCTTCAGGATTTGAACTGCATCTTAAATCACTGAAGGATATCAAGGGACTTGTGTTTGTTCATTATCAGTTCAGATGTGCTATCCTCCAAAAATAATAAAATATAGCATTTCATAAAATACTACTTTCCATTCTCAAAAGATAATGCATGCATTGATGATCTTAGAGTGGTTGGGAAAATTTCTATAAAGTTATCCAAGACTTAAAAAATATGTATTTCACTTTAAGTACTCATTTCCATTACATGAAGCAGAAATCTTGGTTTAATCTAGTATTATTTTCTCATACTCAAAATTTTCCTCTTTGTAATTGCTTTTCTTTTAAAAATATGTAGTGCCTATCATCATATTTTACCTTTTTTCATGTTTCCCTTCCTGATTCTTCTGTTCTTGATCTTTTTTTAACTTGGGTACATTTAACTTTTAATTGCTAAATGTCCTTTGGATCAAGAGGTCATGGGGTTATTTATACTAGCAGGATGAGCGTCCATCTATCAACATCCTGAGGAATCATAGCACAGTAGAGCTGGAAGAGATCTCAAGGTATCATGTGGTTGAGCTCTATGGCAGCAAGAACAGGTGGCTGATTAATCTTAAATGTTCTTCTTTCTTTTTTGTTTTTTTAGGATGATCAGAGGTTTTGATCATAAATATTCTATCACAGCTTGGTTTAATACAGAATCATCTTAATAACAAGTAAACATAGTGTAGAAAGAAAATGATGAAAAAGGGTTCTGACCTCAATACTATTAATTTCTATTAAAATATAAAACAATTTCTTTGATTACTTTGAGCTTCAGGTTCCTCATACAAGTAAGAGGTAATATTGCCTAACTTACAAAGTTACTATAAGTGTTCTGAAACCTGGAACAGACTATATAAATGTAATATAGTATTAAAATGGGAAAACAAAACAGTAGGGTATAAAGAGCCTGCACTTTTTAGGCATGTTAAGTTTCAAATCCCATCTCAACAATTTAATAGCTGTGCAATACACCTCACTTAGTTGTCGCTGTGGATTATAGGAGTTTAATGGACTTAGGATACGATGCAGCATTGCACAGGCCCTCAATAAATGTTAACTCTCAAATACCCATGAAGTTTCCATACTTCTGCTGTGTGGTCCTGCTCTCCTTCCATTAAATATTTCAAGTGCACATGTGGAACTTTATGAAAAACAATAAATACAAAATACGTAAACTTTTCTTTCCACCAAGATTCATCAAGCAACAAGAGTTTCTTAATCAGCCTCGCTTTGAAAAATGGAAAGAAATGAAGTAAAGCTTCCTTAAAAAAACAAAAAAAAATTTTCTAAAGAAAAAAACCATTTTTAACAGAAGGTGAAAATGTCACTAAATTATGAACTCCTTAAAGAAGAATGTCTTCCTCATCTTCATATTTAGGAAGCACTCAAACATTTCTTGGATATCTACTGGCAGAATTACTGATTTCAGTAATTAAGAAATGAAAGGTTCAATCAGATTTCATTTAGATATCAGATAAGAAAGTAAAGATGCTCTTTATATAATAAAGATAAAACTAAAGAAATGTGGACAAATTTTTGCAAGAAGATTCTACACATCTGATTTAGATAAAATACATTGTCCCTTTCTAATAATATCACATACCAAAAAATCTTACAGAAGCATAATTATGGGGACACCTGGGTAGCTCAGTCATTTAAGCATTTGCCTTTGGCTCAGGTCATGATCCCAGAATCCTGCGATCAAGTCCCACATTGGGGGGGGGGGGTCCTTGCTGAGCGGGGAGCCTGTTCTCCCTCTGCCTGCCACTCCCCCTGCTTTCTCAGTCTTTCTTTCTCTCTCTGACAAATAAATAAAATCTTAAAAAAAAAAAGGCAGCATAATAATGCTTACCTTGTTATGTATAAAAACAATCCTTAAGTCGGGTTTAAGTATACCATAGCTTATGAGGAGATCCTGGACCTTTTTTATTTCATCTTTACATTTTTTAGCAGTTGAGTAGAACTGCTTTCTTACAGGTAGATTCTTAAACAATCTTAAAGCAGTTACAGTTGTACCTGTTGGCAGATAAGAGAAAAACACATTTAGATATGAAAAGAACTTCACAGATCTTCAAATCTATATTCACCAGTATTTAACCCCTTCTATCACTTGTGTCTATTTTCTCTTTTTTAGGTCTCATAAAGCATTTGTTATTTTTGCAAAAAAATATTTCTGAAATGTTTATTACTGCAATGAACACATGAATTACTAATACACAAAATTTCCTGTCCAAATCTGGGGAGGCCCTTAATTATAAACCACAGCTTGTTTTCAGAGATGTCAAAACGTGCATCTTAGAATTGACTAAGATATATTATCTGAGACCTACAGTGTTCAAGTTACATATAAATGCTTATTCAGGGGCGCCTGGGTGGCTCAGTCGTTAAGCGTCTGCCTTCGGCCCAGGTCAGATCCCAGAGTCCTGGGATCGAGCCCCACATCGGGCTCTCTGCTCTGCTGGAAGCCTGCTTCTCCCGCTACCATTCCCTCTGCTTGTGTTCCCTCTCTCGCTGTGTTTCTCGCTGTCAAATAAATTAAAAAAAAAAAGAAAAAAAAAAATAAATGCTTATTCAATATCATCACATGGATATCCCAAAGCCACCTCAAACCAACCACACCCAGACCTGAACTCATTATTTTCCTCGAGTCTGATACTTATACCTATTCTCTTTCTCATACAACACTGACATCCAACAATTTTCAAAGGCATATATCCTTGCCTTAACTGATTCTTCCCTCTACCTCTTACTGCATAAGTCTCCTAGGCCTATCTATTCTATCCCAAAAATCTCTCTCAAATCTGTGAAGTCCCTTTCCTTCCTTCAAATCTTAGTTCAAGATGACACATCTTATAGTAAGATATAATTTATGGTATTGTAATGTTCTCCTGGTTAATTTTATAAATAACATGATATTCACCCTCTACCTAAAAAGTTTTAGTGGCTCACTGTTGGCTATAGAAAAGGTATAAACTTTTACTTCCAGTTCTAGAAATTTCACTTGGTTCTTTTTTAGAGTTCCATTTCTCTGCTGAAATTCTCTACCTTTTTACCAATTTTGACCATCTTTTCCTCTAAATTCTTTAACACAGTTGTTTTAAGTTCCTGTCTGCTAATTTATACATCTAGGCCATGTTTGTGTTTGCTTATATTAACTATGTTTTTCTCTTGATTATAGATCCCATTTTATGTTTCTCAATATTTTTGTTTTTGCCAGACATTGCATACAAAATTAAATACTGAAGTAGATAATATTTTCCCCCAGAGAACGCATTTCATTTCCTCTGTCAAGCAGCTAGAGTGACAAGAGGATATCTTCAATATAATTAGGAATGTATCTGGGTTGGAGCTGGGCTGTCCCTTTATTTAGCTCCAGTTCACTTCCAGTTTCAAATGTCGTAAGGATGTAATTAGGTCTTTTCCTCTAGCAAGGCTCTGGGATCTAAGCACTGCAAGACTTTAAGATCTTTGTCTCTCTCTATCTCAGTCCCCATTTTCTATATCACTGCTTACTCAGCAAAAGTCCTGATGAGATTTGGCATCTGGAGTGAACCAGCTCTGTGTTTGATGATCTCATCCTCTAATCTGTCACGTCAGCTCATTTGTGGCTGTTAAAATTCAGCTGGTTTCTTCTAGGTCTGTAAAAGATCCCTTATCCAAAATAGAGAGCACCTATGCCTCCAGATTCAGTGAATGCTCCCATGGATGCAAGGAGCCACCAGTCTCTTCTTGTCTAGGAAGGGGTTATCTTTCCTCTTGAACTCAGTTCATTTAACTTCTTTCCCCACTCCCCCAAGTTTTCATTTAAATTCCAGTTAGTTAACATACAGTGTAATATTAGTTTTGGGTGTAAGATTTAGTGATTTATCACTTACATACAAAACCCAGTGCTCATCACAACACATGCCCTCTTTAATAGCCATCACACACTTAAGCCAACCACCTATCCACCTCCTCTCCAGCAACCCTTGATTTGTTTTGTATAGTTAAGAGTCTGTTTTATGGTTTGCCTCTCTCTTTTTGCCTCTATGTTCATCTATTTTGTTTCTTAAATTCCACATATGAGTGAAATCATATGGTATTTGTCTACTTTGTCATATAGTTCTTCAATGGATTTATAAAAAAAAACAACACATGTTTTTAAAGGTATGTGCTCTTTTCCTTCATCATTCCTCTCTTGCTGCAAGGTCAAACTCCCACTCCTTCTCACCTACCATCTTCAAACTCAAATGATAACTTTTCGGAAAAGCTCCCTAACCTTCCTCTAGGCAACTGGTGGCTTCTATTTACTGTCACTACTTATTTAGTCATCTGTGTTCCCTACTACTTTGTGAGTTCCTTTAACTCATCTGTGTTCTCCATTAGCTGTGACAAATACAATGGCATATATTGTAGCTGTCGACAGATGGTAAGAAAAAAGGCAGACAAAAATCAATGAAGCAAAATATACATGTATTTAAGAAAAGAAAATTGTTTGTTGTTTTGTTGTTTTTTAAACAACAAAATTGTGTTTTTTGGTTTGTTAAAATTTTTAAAAATTGTTTTTTAAATATGTTATACATGAAAGATCACACTGTAATTAAACTATATGTTGATAAATTATTGCTTCAGCAGATAAAAATGCTCTCTCAGAGCAAACTGAGAATTACCAATAAGCCAAGATTATGTTTGAATAAAACTTAATGATGGAAAACTTTGCTGATTCTAAATGAAATGTGTATCCTTAAAGTACCAAGTAATATCAGCCAATAGGGAGGAGGTCCTAGTATACTATCATATTTTACAAGAGAACTGCTCACCTCTCTAACTTTAGCACATTCTACAAACACCAGAATTAAATTGCAGTCCTATAGTATGGCTCCCTGTTATATTTTTATATGACCCTATGTTATGCCATTTATAAAGGAAGCTATTTATACTCCTAATGTAAAGATGTATGGTTGCTTGAATGTATCAAACTTTTCTTAAAATGTCTAATGAGTAAAGTTTCATTCTCCAGATGAAAAAAACCTTTCAATGCATGCACAATCATACCTAGCAGGGATTTACAAAGAACACGATGCTCTACTCTAATAACAGGGTAAGAAAAGGAACTACCCTGATTACTTTAAATATACTATTTTTGATATCTGAGAAATTCCTAAGGCAGAAGTACTAGGAGGTGTTAAAATAACTTGTCCAGAAGGGTAAATCAATTTAGAAAGCTCATACTGATCAGGGTAAAGGAAATAGAAGCGATGACAGAAAAAAGATAGGATTAAAACAAATAATTTAATAAGTTAGTGGTAAAATGATTTAAAAGATGGGCACTTATTTTTACATTTGTTAATTTTTAAAATGTCTTAAAATAGAAGTGAACAGAAGGGTAATTTAAAATGACATACTATTAAGCACATGTATCTTTTTAAATGCCAAAATTAATCCATAAAACAAATACCTACACCCAAAAAAACCGGAACTGGAATCTCCAGTCAACTATTTTTAAACATTTTAAATGTGTTTTTTTAAAAGGGTAACAAATTTTCCAATGCCTAAAAAAGATTTTGCAGTAAGTTGTCCTGCATCTACAGTTAGGCTGTCTACAGGTGTCATTATCTGATCTATCAGATAACATGAGGACTAACTGCTTAGCAAGGATGTTCACACCACTGCAGAAATTAATCTACAAGAACCCTAAATGCACAGGTATTAATTAAGATGGTTGTACTGTAGTTTTATCTTACACAGAAAATATTTAAATGGAAGTTGAATAACAGCTGGTGGTGAAATGTGAGTCTGTGATCCAACCACTCAAAAACAATCAGCACTGGGGAATGTAAATGTAAAAGGCTTTTGAAAGTGTTTGCAGATTTCTATAAAATGTCCATCTAGAGCAATTTGAAACTAAGAGCTTGATTCTTTGTTGCTTTCCTAGTTGATCAACTATAATTAGGAGATAAAAATGAATCATGAAAGGCAATTACTAGTTTCACAGTTACCAATCTTCCAAGTATAGTTTCTTAAGAGGAATATGCAAAAGAAAATAAGGCTCTTTTATTGACTGCAGAAATTCTTTAATGTGCATACTTAGTCTCAGTGAAAGTAGAAGACTAGGTCAACAAAAAAAGAAAAATCAATCTGCAAATGGGCAAAGATCAGAGGGACTCCATATTTAAGTATTGCTATTTCATAGTTCCCATGGAGATGAACATAGGAAAGTATGAGAAGAATGAGTGATACAGAGCAACAGGCCATCCAGATTGGACTGGCTACTACTGAGATAAAAATAAATACATTTAAGTTTTAAAAGGTGACTAGATTACTTCAAAGTACTCTACTGGACAGCCACCCAAATATCTCCTAATGGTTTCTTAATCTGAACTCCTAAAAACTGGAAATTGGAGTTGGAGCATATCTAGAATGGGACCATACTAAAAATAAGTATATATATATGCCTTCTCTTTCCCAACCTTCAATACATAAAAAGAATCACTATTATTTTTAATTAAAATATATACAATACTATTATACATCAAATTAAACAGCTACTAGACTTGAGCTCATTTTAATTAACTGAATAAATGAGAAAAAAAGTGTATTTTTTTTGAGTTCCTACTAACTCCTTTGTGTAGATATGAAAATATTACCCTTAATAAGCAAGAATAATCAGGGGCACCTGGGTGGCTCAGTGGGTTAAAGCCTCTGCCTTTGGCTCAAGTCATGATCTTGGAGTCCTGGGATCAAGCCCCACATTGGGTTCTCTGCTCAGTGGGGAGCCTGCTTCCCCCTCTCTCTCTGCCTGCCTCTCTGCCTACTTATGATCTCTCTCTGTCAAATAAATAAATAAAATCTTTAAAAAAATAAAAAAAGCAAGAATAATCAGAAACAAATTTGAAGATTTATAAAATAATAGAAAAAGTGAATTTGGTATCAGTATTAAGATATAAGAAAAAATATATATATATTTTTTAAGATTTTATTTATTTATTTGAGAGAGAGAGAAAGCATGAGTGGGAGGAAGGGGCAGAGGGAGAGAGAGAAGCAGGCTCCCTGCTGAGCAGGGATTCCCACCCAGTACAGGCTCCATCCCAAGACCCCGAGATCATGACCTGAGCTGAAGGCAGATACTTAACCAACTGAGGCACCCAGGCAGCCCACAAGATAATGTATTTCAATGAAAAAAGATGGTAATCATTAAAAAAAATAAATCCAATAATTTAACATTAAAATTGAAAGAAAAAAACTACAGAAAAAATATGGAACTTTAATAAATTACAAGGGACACAAAATTAAAAAATGAGTTTATGATACAAATTGGAAGAGCAAACAGCAACTAAAAAACAGAAATCCCTTTCAGATCAAATAATTCTTTTGAACATGACTCTAAAGAGGTCGTTATCTTCAACGTTTTCTCAACTTTAAATATTCCATTACCACAAGTTAGCAATATGAAAAAAATTAAGGGAGATACAAGAAACTTAAGCCTGAAGAGATTTTATTTTTCCTTATAAGTAAATAGTTAAAAACATAAGATGTCAATTAAAATGTAATAAAATTACCAAGTACAAAACACTTAAGAAATATATTACAAATAGCAACAATTAATACATTTATTTGCTTCCAGTAACACAGAAAGAGGAAGTAGGTTAAGGGTATTAGATGAAACAACATTAGCAATGGGTGGACAATTGTTGAAATTGAGCAATGGGTACACTATTCTATTTACTTGCACATATATTTGAAGTTTTCCATAAATAAATATATTTTAATTATTTATTTAATCATAGCATCTTGATGGTATGGTTTATTACCATGATTACCAAATCAATAATGTTTTAGGCATTTCAATAAAATATTCTTTACGTATAAAGAAAAGACAGGTGATGCAACAATAGTAAAATTGTTCTTATAGTTTTACAGAAGGGTGACTAATCCATATTTTGTCCTAAGGCTTTTACACAGTTCCTCTTGAGAACAATTCTAAGTATTTAAGAAATGGTGACTGAATTAAGAGTTGACTATTCACTTGGAAGTAAACTAGCCTTTATCAAGACCAAACCTGAAGCAGCACATTTGAATTTAAGAGGTAACAATGTTTCAAAAAAAGACAAGAAAGGCAAAGATACAAAGCTACTGTCTTACCTTGACCAAGATGTGAAGGTTTTTGAGAAATTATGTGGCCGCTGCCATCCAAAACATACTGGGTGCTAAAATTATCAGAAGCTGTCCTTGTAGTAATTAAAACCTGGAATATAAAAAAAAAAACAAAAACACACTTATAAAATTATTATTTTAGATACTGCAGTGGACTCATTATTAAATTAGATTTAAAATAATTACGCATTTACTTGAAATTGGAAAAAGTTTTGTTAATCTCTTATGACCACTTCTCTTGTAATATTCCCTTAGAGTCATACTAATAATAGGCCACCTTATATTTTTTCTGAGGGTAAATTACTGATCTTTGAGTAAAACTCATATATTTGTTGGTAATGTGAAACATGATTTTTGTAAAATGATTATTCCCTCCTCTTTTATATTCTATATAAAACTATACTTCTGTCTTTCAAGCTAACGGTTCAAAAGAATAAAAAATATAAATCATACACATATATTTATGGACAATATTTTCTTAAAATCAAACTTTAAAATATTTAAATGTAAATTTTCTTTTTTTAAAAGATTTTATTTATTTGAGAGAGAGAATGAGAGTGAACAGGAGAGGGGGAGGATCAGAGAGAGCAGCAGACCCCCTGCTAAGCAGGAAGCCCGATGCGGGACTCGATCCTGGGACTTCAGGATCATGACCTGAGCTGAAGGCAGTCGCTCAACCAACTGAGCCACCCAAGCGCTCTAAATAAATAAAATCTTAAAAAAAAAAAAAAAAAGAATATCTGCATTCAGGGTTCCTGGGTGGCTCTGTTGGTTAAGCCTCTGCCTTCAGCTGATTTCTAGACCAGCAGCAGGCTTCCTGCTCAGTGGGGTGTCTGACTGTCCCTCTCCCTCAGCCTCCCACTCCCCTCTCCCATTGCGCCCCTCCCCCTGCCGCTTGTGCTCTCTCAAATAAATAAATCTTTAAAAAAATAAGAATGTCCACATTCTTCTGAGCTAACCTCATCCTCAGCTTTTTGTTTACCTATTTTTTGAGATGAATGGGAGAGTCTAACAATAGTAAATCATTCCATTGTCAGAAAATACCACAGGTGGAGAGTGGGGATGTTCTAGGAAAGCACAGTGGATTCAGAAAAGGGTGGCCTCCTCACACATTTTGTGAGCAATGATAACACAAAATTGGAGCAATCTTTCTGGCCACTCTTGGGACTCAGCAGAGCTGACTATGTAATTTAGGAAGAAGCCACAAAGATCCAGCTCCACTGCTGGAACTCATCTTGATCCAGCTGGATCTACACTGGATTTGATGGTTCTACCACCCTGTTCTAACCATGCACTGATTTACAGTAGGCCATATGGCTATAGAACATGTGGGTACCATGCAGGAAATAGCAGAGTCACCCCAAAAATGGCTTCTCTAGCTCACAATACTACTAGAATCTATAATCTCTCTAGGGGTCATGTCCATCAAATCCTTACCAAGGGCATTACCTCAAGCTGCCATTTCTATAATAATTGTTCTTCAAAAAAGCTGCACCTAACATAAAGTTGTGAGCTTCTATATAACCTTAAGTGATTTTTCGACTTCTTCCAAAAATATATTCCGTGGTTCAAAGGTTGTATAATTTTAAAAGTTTTCCTGAAAACTGATGTTATCTTCCCTGCTCCATCCCAACTCTATTCTATCCAGTAATGATTTTTTCTAACAAAGTTAAAAAAAAAAAAAAAACACAAAAAATTTCTTTCCTGTCTCTAATTTAATTACTCTGAGATTGTCCCTTTAAAAATAATTCTACATTTAACCAACCATTTCTCAAAAATGCCAAGGTCAATTGAATTCTATTTCTATTCTCCAAAGAGTTAGCTACCTAGCCTAAAGTTGGAGTCGCTGAGCAAAAGTAGCCCTGGAACTCTGAGTTCTAGTACTAACTATGCCAGTGGCTTGGTTAGATGGCCTTGAATAAATGATTACTCTATCACCTTTAAGGGAAGGCAATGAGAAGATGAAGATGGTGCTACTTTACAAGGTTACGTGGATATTTGTTTTAACTACTCTCAAAGCACTTTATAGTTACTACCTTGTTCATCCTTTAAACATATTAGTTAATAGTAAATACACTCTAGCCTAGATGATATTAAAAAGCAAAATAGGACTTTAATGGTCACATTGTAATAGCTGTATTAAAGTAAAAAAATAGAATACAATATTATTTTCCAATGTTAAATTATTTTAAAACTAGAATGTGTAGGGTACTATGAAAATTTATTTCAACAGGAAATGCTTTGCAATTCACTGTGAAAGACAGTGGAGGATAACACATAAGCATGTTTCACAAATTCATGAAATACAATGTGTTCCTCAGAGGAAGGAATTGTATTTCAAGAGTTCATTTCATCATATGACTCTGTGTCCTGGGCAGGAAACCTTTTTTTGGACTAGGCACAAGCTTAGAATGTGTTTGCTCTGCAAGAGCTAACAAATTTGAACCTGTAGTAACTCCATCAGATGCATCTCTAACATTACAAATTATTACTTGTGCTTCTTACTAGAGATATTAATGAACTGTGGCAGAATGAATCTAGTGGTATCAAGAGAAGAACTAAAGAAATTCATTTTAAGAACCTTAAAAAGAGCTTATTTTAAAGTGCTCAGAGAACCTTATGGGTTATATTAGCTATCAGTTATTAAAAACTGACTTTTTGGGCTAGTTATTGAGTTTCAAGGGAACTATAATACTAATACAAAGTTAAATTACATAAAAGCATTTAAACTTTAAGCATAATGTTTCTCAATGTTTTAGATAAAACTAAAATTTAAAACTTAGGATATGCCCTGTTAATTCATGCCAAAAAAAAAAAAAACCGAAAACCTCTCTTGGCAAAAATTCATTCAAGACCTTTTGTGAGAAAATAGAAGGAATTTACCTAGAAATGTCTGTTAGTAAAAAGGATTTCCCAAAAATGTCAAGTAGTCTGCATAAACTTTGAAACATAAGGTGACATACTGCTTGCCAACAAGGAAATGAACAAGTCTGATGTTATTATCAACTTTATGATAGAGGTACATACTACTTTTCACATTCAAGTCCAGATTGAAAATAACTTTCATCTATATGGCACATGACTATCTTGACTACAAGATACTTCATATGAACTATTTCATTTGACCCTCAAATCATGATTAACCTCACTTAATAATTCTCAGAAAAGTTATCCTGCTTTATGCCTTTGGCCAAGTCTCTTGTTCAAACACTTTGTACTGAGAATTAGGGTTCTCTTTGTTCAGAGTTTATTCTAATTTTAAGAAAACAAAATTGTTCAGTATTTCTCCTAAAACTGAGGTGTAACTTAGCCTCCATTTAAAATCCAGGTCAAAAAACTTACGAGTTTCTTAAACATTTCTTTGGAAGGGAAAAAGATCATTTTTAATACAATGTATATAACAATCATCCTAAAAAAAAATAAAATCTTTTACTATATATTTTATTTTGTGATAAGAATATATGCAAAGTCTTTACAAAAAATTCTACAAATAGGTCAAAACAGAATTTTCAGTATATCTAGCTCATTCCAGTCAGTATGCTTAGTAATCAGTACCAGGAATTTAACATTGGAGAAAACAAATACCTCCAAATTATTGCTTTACAACAACAATAAATTTCAAGAGAAGTTATGCTTGATGATATTACTTTAAAGAAAACCATATCAATCAATTTGTGATACATTCATCATAAATTAGGGAAGCGGTAATTCTGCTTTTATTTATTTATTTGTTTATTTTTTTAAAAGATTTTATTTATTTGACAGAGAGGAAAGAGATCACAAGTAGGCAGGGAGGCAGGCAAAGAGAGAGGGAGAAGCAGGCTCCCTGCTGAGCAGAGAGCCCTATGCGGGGATCGATCTCAGGACCCTGAGATCATGACCTGGGCCGAAGGCAGAGGCTTTAACCCACTGAGTCACCCAGGCACCCCAGTAATTCTACTTTTAAATACCAACAGGATACTCTGTGGGTATAAAAACAATGTTTTACTCCTTTGTACCGGTTAACTCTTAGACTGGAAGTCATTTTAAAATTGACAAATTAGAAAAATGCCCATTCTTTTAAAATATATCAGGGGCGCCTGGGTGGCTCAGTGGGTTAAAGCCTCTGCCTTCGGCTCAGGTCATGATCTTAGGGTCCTGGGATGGAGCCCCACATCGGGCTCTCTGCTCAGCAGGGAGCCTGCTTCCCTGTCTCTCTCTGCCTACTTGTGATCTCTCTCTCTGTCAAATAAATAAAGTAAATCTTTAAAAAAAAAAGTTTTAAAAAAATAAAGTATATCAATAAAGAATATAGAATTAGATAGGTTTTAAATTCCTCCAACCAATTTTGCTAAAAAGCTACTTAAATTCTCTAACTAAAATTAACATCTTTAAAGTAATCTAATAGAAATAATTTCAACAATCAGAATTTTGGGTGATGGCCCTTTAAATAGTGAGATAAAACTATATTCCAGTTACATATCATCAATCTACTGAGTCCGAGATGATTTACATCTGTATGACTTTAAAATTACCTGCATCAGTTAGTCTGGCAGATAAACAAATCACTAATTTTTATTATGTAACTGTAATCTCTGCCCAAAGATTTTCAAAATAAATTAGAGCCTTTAAAATAAATGTGCAATGTCTATATATGAAATTTCAGTTCTTTCTGAGCAAAGAATATTCATTAAATTTAAAAAGTGAACTTTTAAAAAAATAAATAAAAAGTGAACTTTTCTCCCCAAAAAGCACTCATTAATAACAATTCCTCAATAATAATTTTTTTTAAATCTAATTGACCTTAATAAGTATATATTAGTTTCTATATTTCTGAAATGCTATTCAGAATACTCCTACATAAGTTTCAGCTTGACTACTCCTTGATATCATCTACTGAGCTTATGGCTGCAAGCCTGAGTATATTCATTATTTTAATATGAGGTATTTTTAAACTAATAAATATCTCTCTAACCATAATAGTATGAAGGCAGCATGGCCTACTGTGGAAAACTCAGTACTAGAAGACATAATATTGGAACTGAATTCTTGGCTTTGCTATGGACACATTATATGTCCCTAAATAGGTCACAATTTTCATATTCCATTAACTACATTTTAGGGTGGCTTACCCATAACACAGATTGAGAGGGAGACTAGTGAGCAGGAAGTTCATTGTGGGTGCTCCCAAGATGACCACTTGTGATGGCAGGGCAGAAAGAGATGTGGGGCTCTGCAGTCACAAACAAGGACTTGGCTGACCCTGGAGGGTCACTTTGGATCAGAGATAGCATGGCAAAGTTGTTCTGAATTGGAATAGAACATTTATATTCCCTCACTAGTCAGTCATTGGATGCAGGTTGCCCTGTTCAGCTGAGGTAAAGGCAATCTCCAAAGAGAGATTTAGCTTTGAGCATTCAGTTGCCAATACTTGGCAGCTAGGGGAATGAGTACTCCGTCCTGATGAGGGGGATCTGGCAGTAAACTAGGGTCCGCTACCACTATAAGATCTCTTCTGAATCTAGATTTTTTGATGATGCTTTGGCTTTCAGAAACAATCAAACCCAAATCATAATTATAAAATCTGTGACCAAATAATACATGGCGTAAGATTTCATTTACATCAAGTTCAAGAACAGGTAGAACTAATCTATATCGATAGAGGTCAGAATAGCTGTTACTTAGTGGGAGAGAGCATGAGAACACCTTCAGGGGTGATGATCATGGCATATATCTTGACCTTGAGTTCACATATGTAAAATATACACACATGTATCTATGTGTGGTTTTCCCAAAGATTTACAAGAAAAGAGATTACATAAAACGCTGTTAATATTTTATAACATAAACACCTGACATTACAATGTGTAAACTGAATATAATTTTTAAAAAATTTACAGTCTTGTATTATTCTGGTAGTTTCATAATTCCTTTATCCCCCCTGTAATTTTGATAAACAAATTATTTTAAGTATTTATACTCAAGGCATTCAAATACCTCAAAAATGAAACAAAAAACAAAATGATAAACCTGGATATCAACTGGGTTTAAGTAATCAAATAAAGAAACAAAATAGAGTACCACTGGACAGAGACTTACAAAACTGCCACTTAAAAGAACTACAGTAAAGATTTGGATAAATCATATGGCTTATTACCATGTATTTAAAAAAGACTAAGTATAGTGCTGCCACCTAGTAGACAAAGCTGATAATAACCAATTTCAATTCTGAAAGGTTATATACATCTTATAGAAAATATAGAAATGCATTTTTGTTTGTTTATTCACTTGTGGGTTTTTTTTTTCCCCTTTAGATTCCACCTCTGAAAGGAGATACTGGCTTCCAACTATATGGACTGGATAAGTCATGGGACCTAAGAGGCACAGCATAAGGAATCTAATCAATGATACTGTAATAGCAATATATCAAGACACATTAGCTACAGTGCTAGTGAAGACAGCATAAGGTATAAACTTGTCAAATCACTATGTTGTGTATCTGAAACTAATGTGTTAACTGCACTAAAATAAAAAAATTAATTTTTGAAAACCCAGAAATCCTAAATTTTATATTATTCAACAATAGTATGCCAAAATATACCTTAAAGACTACCAAGTTCAGAGGCACCTGGGCAGCTCAGTCGGTTAAGTGTCTGCCTTCAGCTTGGGTCATGATCCCAGTGTCCTGGGATCAAGCCCATGTCAGGCTCTCTGCTCACCTGGAAGCCTGCTCCTGCCTGCCACTCTGCCTCCTTATACTTTCTCCCGCTCTTACTCTCTCTCTCTCTCTCTCCCTCTCTCTGTCAAATAAATAAATAAAATCTTTAAAAAAATAAATAAATTACATGATTTTTAAAATAGCTACCAAGAGCTCAAACCATAGTATGTACTAGTACAGAGAGTTTCAGAAGTTCCCTGGTACAAATCTGAACCTATTTAAAAAACAAACAATTTCTGCAAGATCCCAGGGCTGTAGGTTCCCAGATATAGTCTCTAGGAAGAAAGAAGGGCAATGCCCAGGTGGCTGTACCCTCTACTTGCTCTTCCCTAAAATTTATTTGGAGACTCAGTGAACTCTAAATAAACCAAGTGCTTCGAGACAGATAGGGAAGCACAGAAAGCAAGGGGTATGCAAGATTTTGAGTAGAGGTTTTAAGCAGATGCACTTAAGGACAAGGCTTTTCCTCCTTTAGCAATGTCTGAACACCTGGATTCTTCTTTTTATTTATCTGAGAGAGAGAAAGAGGGTGTGTGTACGAGTGCATATGTACACACATGCATGTTGGGGGGGAGCAGGGGTGAGGAGAGGGAGAGAAAATCTGAAGCAGACTCCCGGCTCAGCACTGAGCCCAACAACACCGGGCTCCATCTCACAACAGCAAGATTACAGTCTGAGCCAAAACGAAGAGTCACACGCTTAACCACAGAGCCACCCATGGACCCCTGAACATCTAGATTCTAACACATGAGGGCCCCTAGTCTGCCTCTGTACTAGAACATCAAACTCTCCCACTTTAAACTCTACCTCCTCCCCTAACCACATTTTTTCTTCGTTACTTAGGCATCGCCTTACAGAACTCCAAAAAAGTGAATACTGAGCAGGGGCTCTTTTCACAAAAAAAGACGACCTATAGTATACCAGCACTCTAAGGCCAGAAGGAAAGAGGGAAGACCACAATAAGCATGGAGATTATATGACTCCTGGGAGAATGAATGAAAAGAAAGTAACAGTATGTCATGTACGTGCCATTTTTCTGAAACAGCAGGTAAAGTTCTATCTTTCTGTTGTGCAGAGACGGCCAGCAAAGCACAAATACAGGGATACACAGCCGATTGACACACACAGTACACAGATACTATTACATAGCCTAATACACAGAATAATATAGTACAACACAAAGAAACTAGTGCAGATTAGTGTGATCAAACATAAATGAGACACATGGAAATGAACAGATCCAAGGTTCTGGACAGGCTTTGCCACAAACTAGCTATGAAATCCAATGCAGAGGCAGTGAAATATAATTGGTACTATGTAAAAAAGTTGGGCAGGCACTGAACTGAGGGGTTTATAAACATTGAAGGCACCTAACTGGTGTCAGGAGAGCAAAGTTCTGGAATCCAATCTGCCTCTGACCAGCTAGAATTTAGAACAAGTCAATTTAAGGGGCACCTGGGCAGCTCAGTCAGTTAAGCAGCTGCCTTTGGCTCAGGTCATGATGCCAGGGTCTTGGGATGGAGCCCTGCATCAGGTTCCTTGCTCCATGGGGATCCTGCTTCTCTTTCTCCCTCTGCCTGCTGCTCCACCTGCTTGTATTCTCTCTTTCTCTCTCTATCAAATAAATAAATAAAATATTAAAAAAAAAAAAAAAAGAACAAGTCAATTCACATCTCTAGAGTCCAATCTATCTGTATTGACTAGAATGGTATTTCCAAAGTAGGTTCCAGAGCACAGTAACAAAACAGTGACATGCTTATCAATAAAAGGGTTTCATAGTCAAGTACATTCAGGGAAATGTAACTACTATAAACCACCAACCTTAGAGATTCACAATGCACTTTAGTATAGTAAAAATATCTGAGAAGAACTTATAATTAAGATACCTTTTTAACTTTATTTAATACATTTTCCCCCCAAGCCAATGGGTCACTAAACTACTTTTTCCTTTTATAAATACTAACACTGTAAAACACACTTTGCCATTCCTCAAAAAATCAGATAAAATTACCATATGATCTAACAGTTCCACTTCTGGGGACATACACAAAAGAAGCAAAAGCAGGGACTTCAATAGACATTTGCATACCCACATTCACAGCAGCATTATTCATGAGAGCCAAAAGGTAGAAACATCCCAAATGTCCATCAACAGATAAAAAGATAAACAAAAAATTACTTATACATACTAGAAGATCATTCAGCCTTAAGAAGGAATAAAATTCTGATACATGTTACATGTATGAAACCTGAAGACATTTTGCTAAATGAAATAAGCCTGATACAAAAGGACAAATATCATGACTCCATTAGTCAAATTCAGAGACAGAAAATAGAATAGTGGTTACAAAGGATTGTAGGTGGAGAAAGATAATGGGGACTTACTGTTTAATAGGCACAAAGTTTCGGTTTAGAATGATGAATAAATTCTGGAGATAGATGGCAGTGATAGCTACATGCACTTAAAGCCACAGAATTGTACACTTAAAAGTGGAACATAATGAATAGTATAGAAGACATTAGGAGAAGGAAAGGAAAAATGAAGGGGGGGGGAGTTGGTGGGGGAGACGAACCATGGGAGACTATGGACTCCGAGAAACAAACTGAGGGTTTTAGAGGGGAGGGGTGTGGGGGGATGGGTTAGCCTCGTGATGGGTATTAAGGAGGGTGCATATTGCATGGAGCACTGGGTGTTATATGCAAACAATGAATCATGGAGCACTACATCAAAAACTAATAATGTACTTATTATAGTGACTAACATAATAAAAAAATAAAAAATTGTTTAAAATAATAAAAAAATTTAAAAAATGGTTTAAATGATAAATTTTATGTTATGTACATTCTATCACAATAAAGTCTTTTTTATTATATAAAAAAAGTAACACTCTTTGCCAAAAACTCAGTTTATTTTCTCTTAATGCTATCATTCTGTGATTATGAAATCACTAAAGAAGTGACTATATATTACCTTACCTCAGCTACACAACAAATTGATCCCAAGGCTTCTCCACGAAAACCGTAAGTTGTCAAATTTTCAAGATCTTCATGACTATTTATTTTTGAGGTATAGTATTTTATTGCCATTACAGGTACATCAATAGCCTTGATACCCTCACCATTGTCTCGTACCTCAATTTTATCAAATCCATAGTTCTCCTATAAAAAGAATATTTTTAGTATATAAAGACAGTCAACTATTATCCATTAGAAACAGAAAGAAACACAAGAGAAACAATTGTGTCATTTATTTTATACGGAATCTTAATATTAAGAAAGAGTTCAAATTCTTAACTCTATTAATTCCTAACTATGATACAATGGACAAGTCCCTTGTTTTCCCTGGACTCAGATTCAACTGTAAAAAAAAAGGAGGTCAGTCTAATCTTTAAGGTTCCCTTGAGATTGTTTCAGCATCATGGATACTGTATTTACATTCACATTTAAACCTAAGAATATTTTACTAAATTATACTTTTGCATATATAATCTCTCAAAAAAAAAAAAAAAAAAACCCAGAAGAGACTACGATCAGTATCAGCACCTGGTTCTATCCACTAAGAGTCTAGCAATTAACATTATTCATCCTGATTTTAATACCTTCTCCCTTTAACAACTTATTGCTTTCCTAAGAATTTTAAATATTTAGACTTTCTAAAGTTCTTTTTGCAAACAGAGACCAGAAAAATGCCAATACACTAATTTGGCAATCTCTGTGAGGTCTTCATTTGAAAAATGAGGACAAAAAAATCCCAAACTCAATTCATAGCTTAGTATTTGTAGTCTAATACTAGTATGCATGCACACAAAAAACAAAATATAAATTTCTATAGAGATCTCCCTATAATTACAATGACTTCAGTATTTAAAAATAATAATCAATAATAACCTAAATTTATTTAATTCTGTATATGTCAGTGCTTTTTAGATCAATTAGATATGTGAGGTATTGAATGGAAACCTTACTTAAGTTTTAGTTCCTCATCTCTCTCTATCAAAAATTAACATCCTGGAAACAGTTTTGCAGCTTCATTTTATAGAAAAATCATTAACTACAGAAACACAAATCTTAGTATACAAAAAAGAACTCCAGGCATCTGAGTAAAATAACACAAAGATCTGTTTAAATTTTTAAAGTATATCAACTGTAATTAACTAATTATGAAAATATTCCTAGTCAGGACAGTTATTATTACATGTAATCATAATAAAACAGGTCTTACTATATAAAGCAAAATAATTTATTTTAAAACTCTACAAAGCAGAAACATAAATATCAAGACACTAAAATATAAAGCCAGATAAAAATGTGTACTTTACTTTTACAAGAGTTCTGGTGGCTTTCTAATAATATTTTTAAAAATATGTTTTTCTTTCAGAAAGCTTAAAGAATAAGATATGTCTGTCTGCCTAAGTAAGACTCATAAGTGAAATCTACCAAATATAATTATCTAATCCTATTTATTTTCAACTGTATTCTAATCAGACTGTATTATAGGAAATGCCTACAAAAAATGTTGCCTTTCTGTGGGTTTAATGAATTTCCATGTTTACAGAGTTTACAATACAGGTGACCTTCAAACTTAGGGATTAGGAGTATTGACTTCCACATCACCAAAAATCCATGTATAACTTTTAACTCCTCAAAAACTTAATAGCCTACTATTTTTTAAAAATTTTAGTTCCAGTGTAGTTGACATAGTGGTATTAGTTTCAGGTGTATAATATAGTGATTCAACAGTTCCATATATTACCCAATGTTCAACAAGGTAGTGTACTCTGAATCCCACTCACCCATTTCACTATCCCCACAGCCACCTCCCCTCTAGTAATAATCTGCTTTCTGTAGTTAAGAGTCCGTTTCTTGGTTTGTCTTTTTTTTTCTTTGCTCATTTGTTTTGTCTCCAAAATTCCACATATGAATAAAATCATGTGGTTTTATGATATTCATATTATATTTCCCTGATTTATTTTGCTTAACATTATACACTCTAGCTCCACTGAAGTCATTGCAAATGGCAAGATGTCATTCTTTTTTATGGTTGAATAATACTCCATTGTATATATACACCACTTCTTGATCCATTCATTTATAAATGCACAGCGGGGCTGCTTCCATAATTTGGCTATTTTAAGTAATGCTGCTCTAAGCATAGGGGTGCATGTAGCCCTTTAAATTAGTGGTTTTGTATTCTTTGAGTAAATACCCAGTAGTGCGATAAGCTCATTACAAGGTAGTTTTAATTTTAACTTTTTGATGAACCTCCATACTGTTTTCCATAGTGGCTGTAGCAGTTTGCATTTCCGCCAACAGTGCAAGAGGGATCCTTTTTTCCATATCCTTGCCAATACCTTTTGCTTCTTGTTTTTTAGATTTTGGGCACTCTGACAGT
Source organism: Procyon lotor (assembly GCA_028646535.1). Lineage (NCBI taxonomy): Eukaryota > Metazoa > Chordata > Mammalia > Carnivora > Procyonidae > Procyon > Procyon lotor. The sequence continues at coordinate 37,405,641 of CM053605.1, forward strand.
GTGAGGTGATATCTCATTGCAGTTTTGATTTTCATTTTTCTGATGATGAATGATGTGAACATCTTTTCAGGTCTCTGTTGGCCATCCAGATGTCTTCTTTGGAAAAATGTCTGTTCATGCCCTCTGCCCATTTTTTAACTGGATTATTTGGGTCTTGTGGTGTTGAGCTGTATCAATTCTTTATATATTTTGGATACTAACCATTTAATGGAAATGTCATTTGAAATGATCTCCCATTTGGTAAGTTGTCTTTTATTGTTTCCTTTGCTTTTTTTTGTGATGTAGTACTAGTAGTAGTCCCAATTATGGGGATATAATCCCAATAGTTTATTCTTGCTTTTATTTCCCTTGTCTCAGGAGACATTATCTAGAAAAATGTTGTTAATGTTGTTATGGCCAAAGTCAAACTACTGCCTTTGTGCTCTTCTAGGATTTTATGGTTTCAGGTCTCACATTTAGGTCTTTAATCTATATTGAGTTTATTTTTGTGTATGGTGTAAGAAAGTGGTCTAGTTTCATTCTTTTCTGTGTTGCTGTTCAGTTTTCCCAATACCCATTGTTGAAGAGACTTTTTCCCATTGCATGTTCTGGACTCCTTTGTAGAAGATTAACTGACCATGTAATTGTGGCTTTACTGCTGAATTTTCTATTCTGTTCCATTGACTCATGTGTCTACTTTTGTGCCAATATCATACTGTTTTCTTTTTAATTTTTATTTATTTTTTATTATTAACATATAATGTATTGTTTCAGGGGTACAGATCTGTGATTCATTAGTCTCACACAATACACAGTGCTCACCACAACACATACCTTTCTCAATACTGTTTTGATTACTACAGTTTTTTTAAGTCTGGAATTGTGATAGCTCCAGTTTTGTTTTTCTTTTTCAAGATTGCTTTGGCTATTTGGCGGTCTTTAGTGGTTCCATACAAATGTTAGGATTGTTTGTTCTAGTTCTGTGAAAAATGCTATTGGTATTTTGATAGGGGTTGCATTAATGTGTAAATTGCTTTGGGTACAATTTTAATAATATTCGTTCTCCCAACCCATGAGCATGGAAGGTCTTTCCATTTCTTTGTATTGTGTTCAATTTCTTTCACCACTGTTTTAAGTTTTCAGAGTACAGGTCTTTCACCTCCTTGGTTAAATTTATTCCTAAGTATTTTATTACTTTTGGTTCAGTTGTAAAAGGGATTGTTTTCTTAATTTCTTTCTGCTGCTTCATTATTAGTATATGGAACTGCAACAGATTTCTGTATTTTGTTTATTGTGTGACTTTACTAAATTCATTTATCAGTCCTAGCAAGTTTTTTTGTGAAGTCTTTAGGGTTTTCTACATACATTATCATGTCATCTGCAAAAAGTGAAAGTTTTACTTTTTCCTTACCAATCTGGATGCCTTTTACTCCTTTTTGTTGTCTGACTGCTATGGCTTGGACTTCCTGGAAATAGGCTGAATAAAAGTAGTGGGAGTAGACATCCTTGTCTTATTCCTTACAGTAAGGGAAAAGCTGTTTTTCACCAGTGAGTATGATGGCAGCTGTGGGTTTTTCATAGATGGCCTTTATTATGTTGAGGTATGCTCCCTCTAAAACTACATCGTTGAGGGTTTTTATCATGCATGGATGTTGTTCTTTGTCCAGTGCTTTTTCTGCATCTATTAAATAATCATAAGATTTTTGTCCTCTTGATGTATCACACTGATTTACAAGTATTGAAAAACCCTTGCAACCCAAGAATAAATCCCACTTGATCATAGTGAAATATTTTTTACTGTATTATTAGATTTAGTTTACTAAGATTTTGTTGAGGATTTTTGTATCTGGGTACATCAGATGATGGTCTGTAGTTCTCTTTAAATGTGGTGTCTTTATCTGGTTTTGGTTATCAGGTAATGCTGGCCTCATTGGATGAATTTGGAATATTTCCTTCTTCTATTTTGTCAAATAGTTTGAGAAGAATAGGTCTTAACTCTTCTTCAAATTTTGGTAGAATTCCCCTGTGAAGCCAGGTCATTCTCAATTTTTGTTTGTTGGGAATTTTTTGATTGATTAAATTTCATTGCTGGTAATTGATCTATTCAAATTTTCTCTATTTTCTTGTTTCACTTTCTGGTAGCTCCTATGCTCCTAGGAATTTACCCATTTCTTCTAGGTTGTCCAATTTGTTGGCATATAATTTTTCATAATATTCTCTGACAATCCTTTGTTTTTCTATGGTGTTGGTTATTTCTCTTTATGATTTTGACTTTTTTTTAATGAGCCTGACTAGTGGCTTAACAATTTTGTTGAACTTTTCTAAAAACCACCTCCTACTTTCATTGACTGCTCTATTACTTTTTTAGTTTCTTTTTTAGTCTTTATTATTTCCTTCCTTCTGCTGGTTTTGGGTTTGTTTGTTCTTTTTCTAGGTCCTTTATTATAAGGTTAGGTAATTTGAGATTTTTCTTACTTCTTGAGGTAGGCCTGTATTGCTATAAACTTCCCTCTTAGATGCATTTTTATTTCATCCCAAAGATTTTGAAGTATTACATTCTCATTTTCTTTAGTCTCTATATACTTTTTTTTTAATTTCTTCTTTGAGTTCTTGGTTGACCCATTGTTTGGTAGCGTATTATTTAACCTCCATGTAGTTGTGCTCTTTCCAGATTGTTTCTTGTGGTTGATACCTAGTTTCATTGCATTATGGTCAGAAGAGATGCATAGTATATGACTAATGTCTTTTAATTTGTTGGGACTTGTTCTGCGGCCTAATATGTGATCTATTCTGGAAAATGTTCCATGTGTACTTGAAAACAATGTGTATTCTGTATAGATGGAATGTTCTGCATATATCTGTTAAGTCCATCTGGTAAAGAGTGTCATTCAAAGTCACTCTTTTCTTATAGATTACATGTCCATTGATATAAATAGGTTAAGTCCCCTAGTATTATTGTACAACTGTTGATTTGTTCCTTTCTGCTTGTTATTAAACTGTTTTATGCATTTTGGTGTTCCCACATTGGGTGCATAAATATTTACAATTGTTATGTCTTCTTGTTGGATTGTTCCCTTATAATTACACAGTGTCCTTTGCCTCTTATTACCATCTTTGTTTTAAAGTCTATTTTGTCTGGGGAGTTTGAGTGGCTCAGTTGCTTAAGCATCTGCCTTTGGCTCAGGTCATGATCTCAGGGTCCTATGATCCAGCCCCACATCAGGGAGCAGGGTGCCTGCTTCTCCCTCTCCCTCTGTCTCTTGTTTCCCTTGCTTTTCTCCAATAAAAAGATAAAATCTAGGGGCACCTTGGTGGCTCAATGGGTTAAAGCCTCTGCCTTCAGCTCAGGTCATGATCTCAGGGTCCTGGGATCAAGCCCTGCATCGGGCTCTCTACTCAGCAGGGAGGCTGCTTCTCCCTTTCTCTCCACCTGCTTCCCTGCCTACTTGTGATCTGTCAAAAAAATAAAATCTTAAAAAAAAAAAGTCTATTTTGTCCAATATAAGTATTACAACCCCAGGTTTCTCTTCACATACATTTGTATGAAAAATGTTTCTTCATTTCCCACTTTCATTTGGCAGGTGTTTTTAGGTCTGAAATGAGTCTCATAGGCAGCATATAGATGGGTCTTGGTTTATTATCCATTCTATCACCCTATGTCTTTCGATTGGAACATTTAGTCCATTTACATTCAGAATAATTATTGATATGTGTTTATTGCCATTTTGATATTTCTTTTGTGGTTGTTTTTATAGCTCTTCTCTGATCCTTTCTTTTCTTGCTCTCTTTCAAGGTATCCTGGCTTTCTTTAATGATATGCTGAGGTTCCTTTCTCTTTGTTTTTTGCATATCTATTATTGGTTTTTGATTTGTGGTTACCATTTGATCTGTGCATACCATTTTGTGCATATAGCAATCTATATTAAGTAGATGGTCATTAAGTTTGAACTCATTCTTTACTTCTCTCCACTAATGTTATAGATACATCATATCATATTTTATATTCTTTTGTGAATCCCTTGACTGATTTTTACAGACATACTTATTTTTACTGCTTTAGTTCTTCCTACTTTTTTTGCTTCTACTTATGGTCTTTACTTCCCACTCAGAGTCCCCTTTAACATTTCTTGAAGGGCTGGTACAGTGGTCATGAATTACTTTAACTTTTGTATGGGAAACTCTATATCTCCTATTCTGAATGACTGCCTCGATTGATCCAGTATTCTTGGCTACCGGTCTTTTCCTTTCGGCATTTTGATTATATCATGCCACTCCCTTCTGACATACAAAGTTTCTGCTAAAAATCCACTGATAAGCTTATGGGGGTTTCCCTTGTATGTAACTGTCTTCTCTTCTCTTGCTGCTTTTAAGATTCTCTATCAGTACATTTTGCTATTTTATTATGTGTCTTGGTGTGTGCTTCCTTGGGTTGACTTTGTTGGGGGCTTTCTGTGCCTCCTGAATCTGATCTTTGTTTCCTTCCTCAGATTGGGGACATTTTCAGCTACTATTTCTTCAACTAAATTTTTTTCTCCCTCTTCTCTCTTCTTCTGGGATCCCTATAATGCAAATGTTACTATGCTTGATGGAGTAGCTGAGTTCTCATCCTGTATACTTTTTTTCTCTCCTGTTCAGTTTGATTACCTTACATTACTTTGTGTTCCAGTTTGCTAATTTGCTCCTCTGCATCCTCTAGCCTATTACTCCATCGATTTTTAATATTTCATTATTTTTAATTATTAATTTTAAAATTAATTTTAATTATTAATTTTTAATTATTTTTAATTAATTTCAAAATTATTTTTAATTTCATTTATTGTGTTCTTCATCCATGGTTCTTTTTTATCCCTTTATTAAGGATCTCAATGATGTCCTGCACTATTTTCTCAAGTCCAGTGAATACATTTATGATCATTAACTTTAAATTCTCTATCAGGGGAGCGCCTGGGTGGCTCAGTCGTTAAGTGTCTGCCTTCAGCCCAGGTCAGATCCCAGGGTCCTGGGATCGAGCCCCACATCGGGCTCTCTGCTCGGCAGGGAGCCTGCTTCTCCCGCTACCATTCCCTCTGCTTGTTGTTCCCACTCTCGCTGTGTTTCTCTCTGTCAAATAAATAAAATCTTTAAAAAAAAAAAAAAAAATTCTCTATCAGGCATATTACTTCTGTTTCTCTTGGGTTTCATACTGTGGTTGGCCCTGTTCTTTCATTTGGAACATAAATATCTTCTGTCTCCTCATTGTGTCTAATTCTCTGGGTCTGTTTCTGTGTGTTAGGTGTGTCATCTCTGTCTCCTGCTACTGAAAGTAATGGCCTTATGAAGAAGTCCTATACCGTCCTGTAGTACAGTGTCTGTTGTTCACCAGAACCTGGCACTTCAGGGGGTACCCTGCTGTTGTGTCCTGGCCACTTTTTGCTTTGCTGCAGCACTCTGCAGAGACTCTTTTGTCTACTGTGGGCAGTGTTTGGTCCCCAGCTGAGGTCGGGTGTGCAGTTTTAATAAAGTGAGAGCTGGTCTGCTGCAAAATGAGACCTGCTACCACTGCTGGACTGGGTACTGCAAAGTGCATGGGTTGGGAGATGCAGTGTTAGGAAGGTCTACACTAGTCTTCTAGGGGAGGGGATTTGAAATGTGGGGACTGAGGCATATGTAACCGGGAAGGGTAGATCTGCTCAAATGTGGTGTTGGGGAGGTGAGGAGAACTTGGTGCAAGCAAGTTAGGTAGTGTCAGTGTTACAGTGGTTCTCACAGGTGGCCGTGTGTTTATTATGCTGAGGGAGGGGGCAAAGGAGAGAAATGGTGTCTGTCCACTCTTTTATTCCTAAAGAGTCCCTCAGTGATCCCTGACCTCCAGGACATGCTCTGAAACAAGTAAACCACTGTCCCATCCATTTTCAAACTGCTGCTTCTAAGCTATAACTCTGAGGGTTGTTTGCTGTGTTCTCTTTAAGTGCAGGGATTCAGCTTCCTATTGCCTTCCAGGCTCTCCCAAAATGGAACCTGCTGATTTTAAAAATTCTGGGCTTTAAGACCTGCTGGTTTTAAGAATTCATGAAATTGAGCCCCTCTGGCTTTCAAAGCCAAATACAGGGATTCATCTTCCCCATGCAGGTTCCCTGGTGTGACACAGTTTGTTTCTCTCCCCTTTCTATGCCTGCTGCTTTCTCTCCTCCATGGAACACTGTGGTCTGCTTCACTCCCCACTGCATCTCTGCCCTTCTTACTCTCTTTGATGTGGCCTCTTCTCTACCTTTAGTTGTGGAGTTCATTCTGTCAGACTTCAGGTCTTTTCTGGGTTACACTGATGTGATTATTATCTAGTTGTATCTGTGGGAAGAGGTAAGCTTAGGATCCTCTTAGTCCAACATCTGCACAGCCTCCTCTTTATAGCCTACTATTGACTAGAAGCCTTATCAATAATGTAGTAAGTCAAACAACACACATTTTGTATATGTATTATATACTATATTCTTACAATAAAGTAAATTTTAAAAAAGGAAATACATTTACAGTACTATACTGATCAAAAAAAAATCCACGTCAAAGATTCATGCAGTTCAAGCCTGTGCTGTTCAAGGGCCAAATGTATGTTATTTAAAACAAATACAGGTTTGATACAGTATAGAATAGCAGTTCTCAGCATCAACTAGAAACCTGTTGCAAATGTAAATTCTTGGGCCCCACCTAAAATCTGAAATTCTAGAGCCCGGTAACTGTTTTAATAAACTCCCTAAAGTATTCTGATGTACCCAAATGTGTTAGAACCACTAGCATAGAGCAAAGATCTTAAATGGGTTTTAGAAACACAAAGGTCTGATTTGAAATCTCAGATTCACTACTTACTACTTTGGCCAAGTTTTCAGAACCTTCATTATTGAAAAAAAAAAAAAAGGTATAGTAGTAGATAAATCCCAGGGTTTTTATAAGAAGCAACTAAGCAACTGCAACTACATATACATATGTATACATGTATTCTATATATAAGCTATCTCTGTGTGTATATATATAGTAAAGGTTAAGTCTCTTTCCTACAAAGATTTTTATCAGTATTATTTCTAACACTATAATAGTGAATGTAAATATATGATAATTAGAAGTTTACAAAAAAATATATTCCTATATTCACTCAGACAATTTATTCACCATTTATGTACCAGGCACTGGCCATGTATGGAGGACACAAAAATGAAAAAATATAGACTTTATCTCTACAAACTGGTTTATAATAATGGAGGTAGACCTGCCAACTAATTTTAACAAACCATAAGAAGTGTCATAAGTCATATTAACTCAAACAATTTAATATATAGCATTTAAGATTTTTTAATATGAAAACTATGACACAATAAGGGCTTTAGTTTTGAAATAAGATTAGGTGGAAAAGATAAAATACAGATGAGTATAAAACAAATAAATATGAATAAGAATAATGAGAAAATATGGACAAATTAGATTCACATTTTAGGTGATGGTTAGTATTACTGCAGTATCAATTTAAATTAAAATTTATTTTTAAGAATTTACTCTTAAGACAAAAAAATGCAACATGCTAAAAATAATTTATTAATACAAAGAAAAAAAGAGAAAGAAGAGAAAGATCATCACTGTAAGGAGAAATCACCTACCCAGCCCTTCTTTTCTTTGAAGTATTTGGTTTCTCAGGGACACTCACCAGTTTAACATCTATGCTTGTGGCACCTGCATCCAAGGAGTTTTCAATGAGCTCTTTTACCACATTGACCACTGAAGTGATTATTTGAGAACTTGAGAGGAGGCGCACTGTTGCTGCAGGCAACTGTTTCATTCTAGCTTTTAGCGGAGTAGCTAAAGATAAAATGTAAGTTGTAAACATAAAAATTGTTAAACATTCCTAACAGATCTGATAACAACAACAATTAGTCACAGCTCACATTTACTGAACTTCCCACCATGCCAGGCTCTACTGCAAGCCCACACAGTATTAATTTAATTTCTTACACTATTTTTTAAAAATAGGTAGCATTATCATCTCCATTTTATAAGACTGGGGCACAGAGAAGTTAGCTGGTAAATCCATACTACGGTAATAACTAAAGAACAGTAAGAAAAATTGTGCTATAATGAGTATAACATATGATTTACCAGGGTAGGAATGACCAGTTGGTGGTGTTCCCCTGGGATGTGGATAATGTCAGTCAGTCATGAGCCTTAATGGCAATCTCAAAAATCATTAGTCATCTATATGTTTTGATTAATTACAATGTCTTATTCAATTATTAAGTTTTATTGGAGTTAGGGTACCTACACCCTAGCATTACTGTTAATCTAAACTAGTCAGATGTCAGACACATCATATAGTTCTTTTATACTACCGTGCCTAAAACATCATTCTAATCATGTGGCTCCCCCAAGATCAAGTTCAAATCCCTGTGCTGGCATTCCAAGTCCTTTACATATATGCGATCCAAACTTACCTCCAAAAATCTCTCTACCACTAATTGTTTTAGTGAAAAAAAATCCTTTGCCTAAAACTCTTTCAAAGAACCAAAAAACAAAGAGCCTCATATGGAAATCCCCACATGTAAAACATGCAGGGAGCAGTGTTTACTTTTGCCTTAATGCTTAATTTCAGAAAAGATTTCTGGAAAATAAAAACACTAGGTTGACAACATGAAATTCCTCTATAGATTCAAGACCAAAAAAATGGGGGAAGGGGAACCCTAGGTACTTCTTTAATTTACCATAACTCACATGTTCACATGATTTGATCTTATAGACTCTAAATCCAAACAAAACAGCAATGCCAAAGACAAACAAAATAAAAAGATATCCATCACAGATTTTCCACTGTTTTTGTTCCTATATTTGTTTGATAATAAATATAACAGCTACCGTAAGGATTTTACATCCCATTTTAACCTCACAACAACCCTATCACTCCTCTATCATAAATGAAATTTAAAATTTTATAAGATCAAGATCACAAGACTCAAGATCACAAAACTAGTCAAAGACAGATGCACACCTGCATATCTTGACATGCTTGACTCCAAAGCCCATGCTCATCCAGTCTCACAGGACAAAATTAGAAATCCTGAAGTCATCCTAGAAATTCTCTTCAGTTTCTACATCCTGCCACTCAATCCTATCTATCCTACTACTTAAATATTTCTCAAACTAGTCCTTCCTCTCTATACCTATAACCTCTATTCAGCCCCTGAACATTTCTCCGGAAGTACTACAATAACCACCTAACTGATATTTTGCCTCAAATCTCAACCAATGATAGGGTTCTTTCCATATTTAAATCTCGTGATGTTGCTATCCTAAAGTTTTATAGAGTTCCAACTGCTCATCAGGTAAAGTCCAAAATCCTTAACAACTGGACTTCTACCTTTCTCATTCCACTATTCCCCAAATACACATTAAACTTGTCTCACTACACAACTTGTCTCTCTTAATGTGGTGGCACTCACTTGTTCCTTAGCTCACAAGGTTCTCTTTCTCTATCAGACTTCTAACTATCCTTCCGTATTTAGTTATCACCTCCTTAGGGAAGGATTTCTTAATTTCTTCACTACTCCAACTTTGAACCCTCCCCACCCCAACAGAATAGGCATTCCTTCCTGTGTACTCCCCACAGCAGGTTTTCCTTATTTCCAACCCAAAAACTCATCATAGGCTATTCTAACTATTGTTTTTCTGTCTCATCCTCCTGGCTCAGAGTTCTCTGAGGACAGAGATTTTATATTAATCTCATAGCCCCGGCATAACCTGTAGAACATAGCAAGGATTCTATCACATGTGTACCAAATGACACTTTTTGAAAAGTGAGAGTTATCAGGCTTACATCACAGCACAGAACGTGGGGGAATATCAGGAGTCAGTCTTCCTCCATATTTGCTGGGAGGGAAATCAAACACTCCTGAAAGAGTACCATCCTGTTAAGTCAGTTAAGGAAAACAAGGTACCTAAAAAAGAAGTAGAGAATGTATAGCTATAGGCAAACATGATGAAACAATTTACTTTAAAAACAATAAACGTCACCCAACTGTTTGCGTAGAGCCAAGACAAATACAAGATACAAACTTCTCTTACACCAATTTTGAAATATTATTTTTTTAAATTTTGAAATATTATTGCAAGTTACTGCAGCAATACAAATCATAAATTTCGTGAACTGCCAAGGTGATAAAATTGGACTTCAAAGATAAATCCAAATCATCTGACCTTGGAACTCACATTTCCTCAGCATGTCCTACAGATGCCTGTCTTCAATGTGTGGATACACCCAGAATGACACCAGTAAAAATCATGGTTAAGGGAGAGTTGTCTTGCATCACTTGTTTGACGCCACAAAATACAATATATACCCCACTCACGAGTTATGGCTGTCCGGAGTTAAAATGTCTGCCGGGCAAACAACTTGAAATCTTGCACTCAGAAGGCCCTGGGAAATGGGCTGCAACAAAAGCCCATGCACAATTTGGTCAGGAATGGCCAAAGACAGAAACCGACCGAACCCTGCTTAAAGACCACTCTCCACGCGTGCGCGCCCAGGAGCCCGGCTTCGTTGGCTTCCCGCCCCTTCCGGGGTCGGAGGTAGAGGGAAGGAGCGGGCAGGAGACACAAGGCTGCCCGTGGCGCTCTCACGCCAAACCCGACAAGTTGAGGGGAAGGGACTCTCGACACTATGACAAGATAAGAATGAATGCCAGTTGGGCATAGAACACTACCTTCTTGCTCGCGCGAGGTAGGCAATTACCATCCACTAGCGGAACAGCCAGCGTCCGCCGAGCTCACAGGCCCAACCTTGCGGGTCCCGGACTCGCCCCCAAGCGCGCGCGACTGGGCGGGCCCTTAGGCGCGCAGCACTTAGTCCCGCCCTGCCCAGGGAACGTGGGATTGGCGCTGCCCGCAGCCAATCCCCTAGCGGCGCGTCCGGCTCTGAACGCTTCCGCATGCCGTGCGGCGCTGCGCTGCGCTGTTCTGAGGCCGATCCTAGCTAGGCGTTCGGCCCAGAGGAGACGCCGTAGCCGCGGAGCTGGTTGTGTTCCCAGCTGGCCGCCAGGAGTGAGGCGGCGGGTGAGTGGGCAAGAACAGCTGTAGGGGCTGTGCTGCTGTCTGCGGCGGTAAGGCGCTGTTGGCCGGCCAGGGTAGACTTGAGGGGAAAAAAGTGGACTACGGCTGCGTCCGCGGCTCCCGGTCCGCGGTTGCGGACCAAGTGGCCTCCGAGGCTTGGCCCCAAATCTTCATAGCTTGCTCTGGTACTGGTGGGATGAGCAGCTCCAAGAAGGAAGGGGCGAGTGGGGGAGGCCCGCCGCAGCGGCGGAGCGCCCAGCATTCAGAGTAGGGACTGTCCGTGGTTTTCTGGCTGGCGAGGAAGTCCCCAAGAAGACCGGTCGCCGTCCTCGAGACCTAGAACCGAGAGGTTCTTCACGGTCGGAAGTCACTGTTTGCCAGTCCTCAAGTGGCGCAGCAAGACTCCTTGGGAAGGTTTTCTGTACTGGGGTAGGGTCAGTACCACACAAGCTTTGTCTTCCAACACAGTTACAAATTTTAAGCCTCTTTGGAGCTTTAGTTTTTCTTTCCGTCCTGTGGAAAGTGGGAGAAGTATGTTGTGGCATCTTCTAAGTAAAACTTAATAGCCTATGAAAATAATGTGTGATGTAAAATTGATATTTAGGTTAGAAGAAATATTTACACACGTAAACTTGAGACTTTTGAGTCTTGTTAGTGTAATCAGCTTTCATCACCATAAGCCGTGATGCATGTCCCGTAGATTTTTGGAGAAAGAATGCGACATTTTATTCTGGAAACACTTGTTGGATGGGTTTATGAGAAATTCCTCTTTAAATGCCACCTCCATAATAGAAAGGGTTCATGTACTTCTAAATCAGACCTGTTCCAGATGTACTCCAACCTCTCTCTCCCCACCCCATACACACACGCTTCAGTCTCCTGGTTGGTTTTTACAGGGAATGATAGGTATTCTAAAGGACAGCTATATTTCATTGGAGGGATTCTTAGAACCAGGGAAACGTCAGCATTAAAATAACTGAGAACTAATATCCCTTCTTCCTTTGGTATTCATCTTGAATCTAATAAAAGGAAAAACTTAGAAAAAGAAAAGAACTAAAATTTTAGGGGAGTTGAAGAGTTAAAGGAGGAAAAGACTCATTGTTTTAACCTTTCTGTATCATGAGAATGAGAAACAAAAATTACCCCTTGACCGTGTAAATTTTTTACCACAGTCTGTTCTCCCAGGTTCAGTATTTAAAAAGAAGTGATTTGAACCTGACCACTCTGGAAACAACATTACATTAGATATAAGAGTCTGGGGGCACCTGGGTGGCTCAGTCGTTAAGCGGCTGCCTTCGGCCCAGGTCAGATCCCAGCGGCCTGGGATCGAGCCCCGCGTCGGGCTCTCTGCTCTGCAGGAAGCCTGCTTCTCCCGCTACCATTCCCTCTGCTTGTGTTCCCTCTCTCGCTGTATTTCCCTCTGTCAAATAAATAAAATCTTTAAAAAAAAAAAAAAAAAAGATATAAGAGTCTGGCTACTCAGAATATGGCTGCCTAGATCCACTGTGCCTTTTTTTTGTCTTTAATTCAAGTATAATTAACAAACTTATATTAGTATCAGGTGTACAATATAATGATTTAACAGTTCTATACATTTGCTTATCAAGGTAAGTGTAATCTTAATCCCTGTTATTTATTTCACTCATCCTCTCCCACCAACCTCCCATCTAGCAACCACCACCAGTTTGTTCTCTGTATTTAAGAGTGCTTTTTGGTCTTTTTTATTTGTTTTGATTTTTAAATTCCATATGTAAGTGAAATCATATGGTATTTGTCTTTCTGTGACTTATTTCACTTAACATTATATCTTCTAGGTCCATCCATGTTGCAAATGACGAGATTTCATTCTTTTTTATGGCTAAATACTCTATTATAAATATATTTGCACACACACACACACACACTTCTTTATTCATTCACATGGGGATGAACACTTGCGTTGCTTCTATATCTTGGGTATTGTAAATAATGCTGCAGCTTTGCTTTTTTTATGTTAGCTTTTTCTATTCGTACATTTAGCTCCTGAGCTTTCATTTTGGTTTCATGAGGTAATAAAGTATAGGTTTTCTCTTTCAGTTTGAGTTTTCCTGTCCATTATTTCATTTAGTAAAACCAACATGCTAGGAGACAAGCTTTAGGAAAGGGAATTGAATTTATTTTTTCCATAAGAACCATAAAAATAAGTCTTGTCTGTCTTACCCTGAACTCAGACGGTAAGAATTATTTACTGCCTTCATTAGCATTTGCAAATAGCATATTTTAGTGGGTGTGTTTGTTCTATTTCCAAACAGCTAGAAAAAAATGATCTTAATAACACTTATTTTGTCATGCCAGAATAAAGAGTATTTAGATTTCCAGTTATATCATTGTTGATTCGTTTCATTGCTTTCTTACAGAGCAAACATGAATGTTGGAGTTGCCCACAGTGAGGTGAATCCAAATACCCGTGTAATGAACAGCCGGGGTATGTGGCTGACATATGCATTAGGAGTTGGCTTGCTTCATATTGTCCTACTCAGTATTCCCTTCTTCAGTGTTCCTGTTGCTTGGACCTTAACAAATGTTATACATAATCTGGTAAGAATTTCACTTTATACTAAGCACTTAAAAGCCTAAGGTTTAGTACTTGTCAGGGACTGAGGGAGGAAGAAATGGGGAGTTGCTGTTTAATGGGTACAGTTTCAGTTTTGTAAAATGAAAAGAGTTCTAGAGATGGATGGTGGTGATGGCTGCATAACAGTGTGAATGCCCTTAATACCACTGAACTGTACACTTAAAAGTGGTTAAGATGGTACATTTTATGTTATGTGTATTTAAACAATTTTTTTTAAAAAGTTTAAAGCTTTATGCTGTAAAGAAAAACATGTATGTGACTTAGTTTAACAGTTTTATTGAGATATAATTCATAATTATATAATACATAATATAAAATTTGCTGACTTAGAAGTGTACAGTGATTTTTAATATATGTGACAATTTTGAAGAAGTCTAATCTGGGATAGGATTATATTTTTTCTATTAATACTTTATATTTAAACATTAGGCTCTTTTTCTAAGTAAGACCTTTATTTTCCTCCTTATGGTTTTATGGAATCTAGAAAATAGTAGGTCATTTTAGCAAAAATTACAAGACACTAGTTCAGGCTGCTATAATATATTGACTAACAAGAATACTTCAGAAGTAGTTATGGTTTTTGATTAACTGGAGTCTAATAACTGTCTTTGATTTCAATCCTTGTTAAACTTCAGTCCTTTCTAAATTGTATACATATACTCTCCTTCAGTATAGAAATTTTGAGCTTAAGTATATCTTATGTGATTGAGGATCTTATGGTGCCTTAGCTTTTTCATGTTGACTGTGGTTCTTCTGTATTACAGGATAGCTCTGCACAGTATCCCACAGAGATTCAGTTGATTCTACTGACCATGTTACGCAGCCTTGGAAATTGGCTGTTTTAAAAAAAAAAAAAAACTGATAGTGGGGCGCCTGGGTGGCTCAGTGGGTTAAAGCCTCTGCCTTTGGCTCAGGTCATGATCTCAGGGTCCTGGGATCGAGCCCCACATCAGGCTCTCTGCTCAGCGGGTAACCTGCTTCCCCCTTCTCTCTCTGCCTGCCTCTCTGCCTGCTTGTGATCTCTCTCTCTCCCCATCTCTCTCTCTCTTTCTGTCAAATAAATAAAGAAAATCTTTAGAAAAAAATTTAAAAAAACCACAAAACTTATAGTGACCTTTCTTATCTTTAACAGTCCATGAAAGCATAAGGGGAGAAATCCCTTAGTTGAAACTTTTAATTGAATCTGGATTAATTATATATTTTTTAAAGATATCCAGAAAATGAAGAACTTAGGAAACGCAGGAAAACCTAGGAGAAATATTTTTTTTTAATTAATCTTATTTAGTTCCTATTTTCTGAAGAGTATTTGAATTTGATTGGAGGAGGACAAGGATAATGTGGTGATAAAAATAAATAAATGTCCATTTAGTCCATTTTATGTGATGGACTTTGGTAGGGCTATTTTTAAGTAGTGACTTCTCTGAAATATTTGAAAAGAGTCATATCTCTTTTACCAGAATCCCTTTTCTCTGGCTCCCATGGGATCATTTTCTCCTAGATATATTTCTAATTTTTCCTTTTCTCTTTCTTGCATATTCTTCCTTCTGTTTTCCTCTCCTAAATATTTCTGCTCCCAAGGTTCAGTTCTTCATCTCTTTTTATTCTGTGTATTCTATCAAGATTACTTCATCTATCCATATTTTCAGTTTCTACCTGTAGAATGATGATGTTCATATTAATATTGCCAGATCAGCTGTACCTTAAGCCAAACAATTATAAATTGAACTCATTCTTTAACTGTCCTTTACCACTCACAGCCTGTTCCTCTGGCTTTGTTCCTGATCTAATTTAAAGGCACCACTGTCTGTCCAGTAAGTCAAGCCAGATAGCTGAATGTCAAAGGTAAAGTGATTCATGTAATGAATTATCCAAACTGAAACTGTTTTGAGAGTAAAAGGGAGCTCGAGTAATAACTATTCCAAGAAAATAGGTGTAAATCAGAACCATTCATGCTATCTAGGATATATGGTCACTGTAGTCTTCTTAGATTGATTCCTTTTCCTCTGCATTCCATATCCATTTAGTCAGAGCTCTATTTTACTGCTTTACTGTCTCTCAACTTGATCCCCACTGACATTGCTATAATTTGTGCCTTTATTTTCTTCTCAGATGGCTTACTCCAGTAGATTAAATGGTCTCCTTGATGTTCCTCTACCATCCTCCATTCCAACTTGGCAGAGAGTTATTTTCAAAATGCATATATGCTCAAGTCATGCTCTAAGTCCTTCTTTGATTCCTTATTATATTCATAGTAAAATAACAAGTTCCTTATGCGTCATATAAGACCAGTTGATAACAGTAGGGAGGCAAGAAAAGGACTCAATCTTATCTCAGCGCATCTCCAAACATGAGTATTGCTCTAACAATAATGAAAATTACCTTGTTATCACCTTTTTACCTTGGCTTAGGCTCTTTTTCCACTATTTTAATACCCTCTCTCCACCCTCCTCTGCTGGGCAGATTCCTACTTGTCCAGGAAAACTACTCAAATATCTCCTTCTCCAAGAAGCTTGGGTATTCTAAACAAAACTCCCATGCTGCATTCTTTTAAATGTATTTATCATGTTTAGTAATTAGGAATTTGTCTCTTTATTTCCCATATCTCTAAAGGCCTATGTAAATGTTTGCTGAATTAATTAGTCTGTGTTGTCATATAATTTTCCCTTTTCCCAGTTCCCTCAAATGGCACATGTATTAAATGTACGTTAGAAGTCAGCCTCTCCCCTTGCCCAGATGTTTTCAAGTTGGTTGCCTTGAGATTTTGAAGCACAGTATATGGCTATGAACAAAGCACAGGTAATTAACAACTTGTTGGGAAGCGAACTTCTGACTTATTAGTTCTCCACACTAAAAACCTAACTACCAGCCATTGATGTAGCAATTAACATGCCTCCAAATTTAATTTTCTTTTGAAGACAGACTACATTAAACCAATAAAATGTGAAATACATACTGAACCCTTTTAAATGGGAAAATAGACCTAGTTGTTATCCGTGGTTAGAAAAAATACTACCTTTAACTTTCTGAACAATATAGTGGACGCCAACAGTGTTTTTATTCATTTTTACAGTGCTGTAGTTCACTTTGAGAAATATTAATATTTCACAGAATTCTTAGCCTAACTTTTTAAATGAATGAGAATGTTCTTCATTTTGAGCCAGTAAATATTAATGGCTAGCCATGAGCTACATATTTTTCCCCCAATTTTTTGATTTGGGTATAAATCCTCCATCACTAAATTTTATAGAATAACTTAAAAATAATGGGATAGAAGATACACAGTCAGATAAGATTTTATTCTGTTTAACTGAAAAGGATATATAAGATATTCTGTTTGAATATTCTAAACACTGGTGATGCATGTAGTTAGAAGGAAATAATGAGAGGATTGTTTTTCTCTGATGATTCTAATACATGCATGGGTTAGAGTAGAGATTCTTAACTTTTTTGGGTACTAAACTCCTCAGAATTTAAAAGCATACAATTTCTGTTTTATTGTTTCCTGTGAAGCCCATGTAAAATGGTTTTCTTGTGCTTATAAAATAAACATTCCTTAGCTTAGTGTCATCTTGACTTAACATCTAGTACTTGGTGTACCAACCCTTGTTCCTGAGGTATTCAGGCTAATGGGAGAACAAACATGTATAAACAATTCTAACAAAATGTATTGTGCTAGAAATAAAAGTATTTTCAATAAAATTCTATATAAGCATATAGGCCACTATTAATGAGGGAGGCTTCACTAAGGAGTTGTCATTTGAGCTGAACCTTCCAAGAATGAGATAGTTGACAAGGTTGCATCATAGCTTTTGCCTCAGCAACAAAGAACCTTTCCCTCTTCGGCATTGGCTGTATACTCTGTATCTTTGATAACAGTTTCTGCCCTACATTCTAGTTGGTTATGCATATCTTTCTTTTTCTTACCATCTCGTAGAAGATTTTTTTCCAAGACTGTGGACGTTTCTTACTCGATTTCATATGTGCATACATGTCCTGTGTCCTGTACATGTAAGCCGCTTGTTAAATGCTTTTTGAGTTAAATCCAATTGAACAGGAGTGTGTTTCAATATAGCTCAGGTGGTGTTGTAGCTAAACAATGTTTGAATTGCCTGATGGAATAACTAGAAGGTAGACTCAGCTTTAAAAAGAATGGCTCTCTTAACCTAGTTAATAATGTAAAATTTCAAATCACTAATTTTTCTTTGTTTCCATGTATTTATTAAAAGTTGAAGAAGCAGGGGCGCCTGAGTGGCTCAGTCGTTAAGCGTCTGCCTTCGGCTCAGGTCATGATCCCAGGGTCCTGGGATCGAGCCCCACATCGGGCTCCTTGCTCGGCAGGAAGCCTGCTTCTCCCGCTACCATTCCCTCTGCTAGTGTTCCCTCTCTCGCTGTGTTTCTCTCTGTCAAATAAATAAAATCTTTAAAAAAAAAAAAAAAAGTTGAAGAAGCAAAAAGGACACTTCATTTTGACTTCTAAGAGGAAAAACTGTTTGATGATAATATTTAGGCAAGAATATTCTGTTACTGGTGCCTCCGACAGTGATCCATCCTGCAGTGAAGTATTACCAATAATCTAAATAGACTCATGGGTCGCCTGGGAGGCTCAGTTGTTAAGCGTCTGCCTTTGGCTCAGGTCATGATTCCAGAGTCCTGGGATTGAGCCCTGCATCGGGCTCTCTGCTCAGTGGGAAGCCTGCTTCTCCCTCTCCCACAACCCCTGCTTGTGTTCCCTCTCTTGCTGTGTCTTTCTCTGTCAAATAATAAGTAAAATCTTTTTAAAATAAATAAATAAAAAGAATCATAATATCAAGGAAACCAAATCTAGTATATATTGGTTTTTTTCCTAATCACAAAATTAGATGTTCACACATATCCCTAGACAGAATGGATTTTAGTAATTTTTTAACTTTCAAAAAAGCTAATTTCAGAGCCACCTGTGTGGCTTAGTTGATTAAGCATCTGACACTTGATTTTGGCTCACGTCATGATTTTGGGATCCTGGGATTGAGCCCCGCATCTGTCTGGCTTTTCTCCCTCTCCCTCTGCCTCACCCCTTAAATCAATAAATAAATCTTTTTAAAAACTAACTTTAAAAGAAACATTGTTGGGGCACAGTGGTGATTTTAAAAGCAAATTGAGTTGAACATTATATCTACTATATAACTAACCATCTTTGTTGTGTTAGAAAAGAACTATTGAGACAAAGACAGTCTTAATATTTTGAAAACCACTTTTCCCGATGCAGAAATTTTATTATTATTTACAAATTTGTATGTTTTTATAATAAGTATCATCAGATATATTAATATGACACTAAACAGTCCTACACATCAGTGATGAGATACTTCTGTTTCCTGGGAGTCTGGATGGCTCAGTTAAGCTGCTGCCTTCTCTGCCACTCCCTCTGCTTGTGCTCTCTGGCTCTATCTCTCTGTCAATAAATAAAATCTTAAAAAAAGAAAAGAAAGATAATCTCATTTCCTAATAGGAAAGGTATTAGAAAATCTAAATGTAATGATGTAAAGTTATCCTGATATTTTGTGTGTGTATATTTTCAGTTTAATAGGACATAAAAGGGGCACCTGGGTGGCTCAGTGGGTTAAAGGCTCTGCCTTTGGCTCAGGTCATGGGCCATGACCCATGATCTCAGGGTCCTGGGATCGAGCCCACATCAGGCTCCCTGCTTGGCAGGGAGCCTGCTTCCCCCTCTCTCTACCTGCCTCTCTACCTGCTTGTGATCTCTCTCTGTCAGATAAATAAATTTTTTTAAAAAATCTAAAAAAAAAAATAATAGGACATGAAAACAACTTACTTTCAGTTGATCCTTTACTGGTTTTCACCAAATTATATTCATATGCCTCTGGAAGTTTTATTTTACTATGAAGAAACTGGGCACAACATTTCACAAATAATATGAAAGCTTTAAAATTTGAGCTGTTGAATCACCCATGCTTTCATAAGCCGTCTGGAACTATCTTAATGCTTACTGACAAGTACTAATTTTATATTTGATACCGATTATATATCCCCTTGTTTGTTTTCCAGGGGATGTATGTATTTTTGCATGCAGTAAAAGGAACACCTTTTGAAACTCCTGACCAGGGTAAAGCAAGGCTCCTAACTCATTGGGAACAATTGGACTATGGAGTACAGTTTACATCTTCACGGAAGTTTTTCACAATTTCTCCAATAATTCTGTAAGTGGTGGAAATTTTTTAGGTATGAAGAAGATTGGGTAAGAGAGAGCTGTCCTTTTATTAGGTTGAATTTCAAATAAAAACAGAATATTTGTTGAAATAGCTACCAATAAATAGCTACCACGGAGCATAAAATACAGGCAAAAATCTTTAACACCTGGTAATAAACCATTTTTACCTCAGCCAGTAATATATAGAGACAACATAGTGTGCCCATCAGTATGTTTAGACATTCTAGGATATACAGGTCAAATATATTCTAGCTCACAGCCTTAAGTTGCTTACAAGAATGCTAAATGCATAATCTTATTCTGTATTCCACTATCAGATTAATCTCCCTAAACAAGGATTTAGATGATTTCAGATGAATTTCATTACCACCTACCCCCCCTCACCGCCCCGCCCCCAATTTCAATGTTCAAACTCCTTGAGAGAGACTGCTGTATAGTTTATAGACAAGAGAAGTTAGGCATTCATCGTAAAGCAGACCTGGGTTAAATCCTGTGTTTATCACTCACCTTGCTTGGTTTGTTCATAAATGAAATTCTAACCACTAGTACATAGCTTAGTATGATGCCATAAGAAATAAATGAGATAATATCTACCTGTAAAGCATTTAACCTTAAATTACCTCCCATTACCTGATATTCAGGGCCCTTCACAAAATGGTTCCTACATCATTTTTCCTTTATGTCAATATTTAATGATCTGTTTTGAGCTCATTTAGTAGTTATTACAGATCCCTTATTTATGCCACTTTGTATTATCTGTGATAATAAATGATTTGTTTATGCAAAGAATTTATAAGTGCATTAATTGCTTTCAATTCCACATTCAGTATAGTTGCATGCATATAATGGATGTTTTATATATATCTTAATCAAACACTGTATACCACATAGCTTATATATATAGTGACGCATCCATGATAAAATCAGTGCAGTCTGGAGAAACTGGAAAGATTTCTTGGAGGCTTTAGGATTTCTTGGAGGCTTCTATATAATGCACATAGATGAGCAGAAAAAGGAAGGCACTTTCAAATGAAAAGAATAAATTGATCATAAAGTGATAGCTTTCTTTTTTCTTATATGGATAGCACTTTGAGGAAATTCTTAAAATTTTTGTTCCAGCCCCATATAAAATTAACATAAAAAAATAAATGATTTGTATGATATAACAAAGATAAGTGCAGTAACAGGAATAATAGTTATACAAAAGCCCTAAATTTGGATTTTAGCTCTACTGCTTGCTAAACTGCATGACTTTTGGCCATTTCTTTGAAAGCCTCAGTTTCCTCATCTATAAAATGTTGAGGATTACATTATAATTAATGTAAGAAGCCTGACATTTATACTGAACTTTCAATAAGAGCTGTCACAAAATAGACAACTAAGATGTACCTGTGTACAACATCCATATTTCTAAAAATATATTTTTGACCCACAGGTATGATTTCAAATATTCTGTGATTAAATTCCTTATATAACTGAAGAAACAACATTAAAACCATCTATATAACATTGATACTTTTCAGAGTGCTTTCACATTTTGTTATTTGATCATCATTTGTCAGGTAGGTGCGGCATGCAATGTTATCCCAGATCTTTAGGTAAAGAAACAGGCTCAAATGCATTACCTTAGTTCAGTCTTACAGCTAGTTAGAGTCCAGAGCCCAGATAAAATCCTAAACTTCAATACAGGTCTCTTTCTAGTATACCTAGACTGGAAATTGGCAAATGGAAATTTGGCAACTTGCAGTTACATAATTCCCACCTTGGTTTTGCATCCCCCTCGAGGGTTGTTTAGGTTTTTGTAAGAATCAAGTAATTTTCATATCATTTACACACAAAGTTAGTCTTTATTAAAAGACATAAAGGGGGGCATATGCTACAGTATGATGAGAAGCCATTCCAAGAAAATTTACTATTTCCAACATATCAGGTTATACATTAAGCCCATAATGATTATAGGAAATAAAATGAGCTTACTAAATGCATGTGGTATCCTATTTTGTTCAGTGAAGGAAGTATAAAAACAGTCTTTAGGTATATGAAATTTGGAAGAAAGGGTTTAGACTCAAGATCGAAGAATATGGTTTATTCTCCAGAAGTATTTTCTGATTAAAGTTTGTGAAATAGGTGGAAAATTACAGAATTTCTCAATTTAGATGATTCCGAAAATGATAGATACAGCTGTGATGTTTTTAGTCATACCTGAAAGTAGCTGTTCTTTTCTAACCATATTACACAAGATGCTTTTCTCCCCTTATAAGAAATTTATGACAGTACTTAGAGGAAAAGGCTATTAGGATACTTTCCTATAGACTCTAATAGTACTAACTAGACAAACAGCCATATGCAGAATAACTTCTTAGTTATGATCAAGTAAAGTATGATGTTTTAGTCTTTACATCCTGTCTATATTAGGATGCTCTCAGTGGTCAAATGATGTGGCTGCACTCTGATGTACCCTTGGGTAAAACGAGACAATTCTCACTTGATGATTTATGGTCCTAGAGGTAGCTTAGTCTTGTTAAAACAAATTCTCAAATGTTGAACATCTTTGAATATGTACATATGTTCAATTACAGCAAAGTAGTTGGAATTTTACAACAGTGTCTTTCAATTTTCCAGTTAAACTGGTTGTTGACCTGTTCAGCTACAATATGGAAATGAGAACATTCAAAGGGTGATCAAGTATTTGTTTTCTTTCAAAGATACTGAATTGTACTAATGTACTAACACCCCATTTTCACAACTTTATAGCAGTAGTTTTTAACCTTTTAGTGGGTCACATAACCTTTGAAAATATGATAAATGCTTTGGATCTGGATCTTCTCTTCAGAAACACACATAAATACAAAACTACCTGACATTTCAAAGAATATACGAACCGTAGTTTGGCTTATACTTTAAAGGATGCTAAGTAGGAAACACATTCTATTCTTTTTTTTTTTTTTTAAGATTTATTTATTTATTTTGGAGAGGGAGAGAGAGAAAGGGCATGAGCAGGAGGGGCAGAGGGAGAAAGAATCCCAAGCAGACTCCATGCTGAGCATGGAGCCCGATGCAGGGCTTAATCTCATAACACAGAGATCCTGACTTGAGCCAAAACTGAGAGCCGGATGCTCAACCAACTGTGCCACCCAAGCGCCCCGCAAACACATTCTTTGGAATACATTTAACATAATTGCAAAAATGTAAAATGTCCATATATGCCGCTGTTAAATCAATTTTTAAATCCCAAATTAACTTAGGACCCAAACTGTAAAACTCCTATTTTAGTGCTCAAAAGTGATTCTGCTTTTAGGTATTTATTGTTTCAGTGGCCTTTTTTACCTTTAAATTTTTTACAAATTTTACATGTTACATATGTTTTTAATTTTTATTTCTGCAGATATTTTCTGGCAAGTTTCTATACGAAGTATGATCCAACTCACTTCATCTTAAACACAGCTTCTCTCCTGACTGTGCTAATTCCTAAAATGCCACAGCTACATGGTGTTCGGATCTTTGGAATTAATAAGTATTGAAATGTTTTGAAATGGAACAAAAATGTCTACAGCTACGGAGTTTTCTGTAAGGAAGGAGGGGTTAGGAAACGGCACTGTTTCCGTGATAATGTGAAATGAGAAGTATTTACATTGGAGGGCCAGTTGCTCGTTCTTCATATGCTCTTTTGAAGGGCAGATATTTACTAGAAGATGCCTCTGTTTAATACATGTGGTATCTTTATGAAGAGAGGCTTTATAGGCAGGCTGGGCAGGCCCGGCTTATAAGTTAAATGGCTATAAAGTGAGGGTATAGTAGATAAATCCAAGGAAATAAGAGATTTATAAGATACTAAGACCAGCTTAGCTTATAATAAGGGGCATTATGTTAGGAGAAGGAAATTTCCAATCACTCAGTCAGTTTAAGCAGACATACATGTAAGCCAAAATCATCTCTTTACAAGCTTATTATAGATCATTTTTATTACTATATGTATTCCTCTTGTGTTATATAAGAGGATATTTTCCTCTTGTTTTATACAAGCCAATCCCTACTTTATGATTGTACTTTTTTGTTTTGCTGGCTCAACATCATATTGAAGGATGAGGTCATTTTTACATTTATTAAGTTACTGTGAAGGTCCACCTTCATGACTGGTGATAAAGAAGATAGCCAGGCATCTTACAAACAGCCTCCGAGTCAGCCTTCTAATCTTGGAGCAAAGTAGGTTTTGCTGCCTTTCCAGACACAAGGCTGCTAATCCAATGAAGAAAATAATTTATTTCACACAGTTAAAATGTATGGTAATTTAAACTCTCTGCTTATTTGATCAGTCTAATTGTTAAAGCCCGTTATTGTTTAGAAAAGGAAACCTAAAATGAACAACTATTTAGCCAACCTGTGGTCTGACAGAAACTGCTTCTCTAGCAGTAGTACCAAAGTAAATAATAGAGTCTTCTTTAATAGGATTGCAGTAAAAGAAAACATTTTCTATTCTTACACCCCTGCTCTCAATCCCCATATTTTGCCCATTAATGTTTTGCCTTTCAATACATGAATCTTAGTGTAGATTAACTCAGAGTGGTAACTATTCCCAAAGCAGCAACCATATTGAATTCTTGTGACTTAGAGAAGCTTCCTATAGTTGACATTAATTGCAAGAAATAAATATATACTAATTTGAGAAGGAAATATGTCAAAAACAAAGTTCTGATATGGGATGAAACTAAAAATTCCAGAAATATTTGTAAACAAAACTGAGTGAAAAGAGTTCTAGACCAACTGAAAAATCAATTTGTTTCAATAAATTGACTTTTGGGGGGTAATGATCATTGTTTTGTATTTCAGAGGTATTGAGTTTAGAAATCAGTTGTATGATAATGCTTTTGTATGTTTGTCTTTTCCCATGTATTTTTAAACCAGTAATCTATACTTGAATAAAATTTTTCTTTCATGTAAGATTATTGCAGATAACCTCCAAATTCAGTTAGCAATGTCACATTTATTTTTCAAGGTTTTTTTAAGCCAACTGAATTTGTAAAATTAAGGTAGTTAAAAATGTTCCTTTGCTTTTCTTCATTTTAAAGGCTTACATTTTTGCACAGACTTCAAAGATAGAAATCTACTTCTTTTAATACAGGCCTTCTGCTTTTTTCCCCACTTGTCACCCACCCTTCAATGTTTTAAAAATATTTATTTAGTAGATATTTGAGGGCCCAGTCTGGTGTAGGTATTGTCTTAGGTATTGTGGCTATCGTTTACAAGCAAGACAGACAAAATCTTTTCCCTTACAAGTTTACACTCAAATTAGAGAACTGATAATAAATGAGTCAAAACATATTATTTCATCTAGTAATAAATGCCATGGAAAAATAATTAAGCCGGTGAAAGTCAGGAGAGCCCACCTCAGAAAGTCTTCCCTAATGTTCCTAACGTGACTTTTGGACAAGAAAGGAGTGATAAGCAAAAGGACAAGAATAGTAACAAATGAGGTCAGAGAAATAGAGAAAGGGTCAGAGCAAATAGGGCTCTATTGGCCAAGGTAATAAGCAAATTTTCTTCTAAGCTTGAAAAAGCCATTGGATAGTTTTATATAGATTAAAGGGATCTGATTTTTTTTTTTTTTAAAGGTTCCTGGCTAATGTTGAGAATAAAGTGTAAAGGAATAGGAAGCAGGAGAAATAGTCAGGAAACTACTACAGACAAGAGGTACCTCAGACTAGGAAAATGGCTGATGAAGTGGTGAGAATTGGTCAAATTTGGGATATGCTTTTTTGATCTTAACACGGGGGTGAATGATTGTGTTAAATATGGAGACTTCAAATTTCACAAGTTTGTATCGTTTAATGTGGAAAAAAAACATTTTTTTTTTTTAATTTTGAAACTTTTTTTTTTAAACAAAATCTATAATGACTGTTATTTGGAACAAAACTAATTTGTTGTGCTGTAATTGCTCCTAATTTCAAATCAGGAAACAATGGCAATTTCTAACTATGCATGAGCTCAGAACTGCCACTAATTTTAGCATTCATTGGTGAATTTTCCCTGCAACAATTCTTACTGTGGAGTTCCATGGTGGTTTTCTAATTCCCTATTCCTTCTATATTTATTTATTGGAATTCTGTAAGGAAAATTTTTTCCTTCTCCATTTATTTTTTCAATCATTATATTATTTTGGACTTACAGATATTCTTTGGTTTACAATTCATTATTGCCATTACTAATTTGTTGTTCAAATTGTTCTCCAGATTTGGCCATTGGAAAGCAAAGTTCTCAGGGATAATTTCCAAGTTGGCTTCTGTGTCTTTTTGAGCTACCCTCTGCCTTTTATTCTTAAGCATAGAAGTATATTTTCTAGGTTTATGATCTATTAAACTATAAAGAGCCTAAGAGGCATAACAATATCTCCTTAACTAAATATCTGTATAAATTAGCCTTATGGAGTTATATGATGCTGAAAGTTGGAAAAGACCTTAAAGGATATATAATTTCAACCCTTACCTTACCTTGAATTTTCATTAACCATCATGCCTCCATTCAGTTCTGTGTTAGTGCTAATAAAGGAGGACTTATAAGGCTACATATTTGTAATGGATTTACAATTTATTTTACATTAAGCCAAAATCTTATCTTTATTCTACATAACTCTTCAACTGTTTAACTTTTAAACTGTTATCAATAGCACTGAATACACATTACCAGGGTCTTCACCATTTTCCATGTGATATGGTTGCAGATTTCTCCTACTATCCTGGTAATTCTGCTCTGAGTTGCAGTTTATTATTACATAGTATTAGAACTGACTACAAGAGGTGAAAAGATGTGATATCATTGCAGTGGTACCTTGTTCTGGATCCCGTTTTTTTTTAAATATAAAAAAAATTTTTTTTTTTTTTTAGCTATTTTGACAGCCACATATCACTGATTCGTGTTGCAGTCACTAAAACCTCAACTCGTTAACATGTAGTGCCTTTAAATGATGGTTTTCCCTTCGTATACTTAATGGATTTATTAAACCAAGTCTAAGATTTCTTTTTCCTGTGGAACACTATCTTGTTAGATATTAGCCTATTGATTCATATTGACTAGTGAAGTTGAAACTTAATTGTCATGCAATATATTTCTCCTATATTATATATCCTTTATTAATATGTCTCCAGTAAATATGACCCCAAAATACTCTCATGTTAATCCTGAAGAAGACAAGTGAAGCAGCCCAGTGTAGACCAATGCAGTTTTGTAATGCTTCTCTAACAAGACAGAGTAATTTTCAAAACAATTACATGCATATTACATTGTGGACATAGGAAATGTAAACAGGTTCAGTACGGGGAAGATAGGTCCAAGTAAAATAATCTAAAGATAATCTAAAAGGAAGTTTGGAACAGCAGGAAAGAAAGGTAGGTAAGAAAATAGGAAAGATAAACTCTCCCTTATTTTGCCTAATGTCAAAAAGAAGAGTTATGAAATAGCTCAGGTTTTTATTTTACTCCCTAATTTCAGTTCCAGTTAAAAATGATTCAGCAGGTAGTTTGTTATATGAAGTTTAAAATTTTTCATTTTGCTTTAAATTAACACATGAGAATTATAAACTCAATTTAGAATACTGAATATCTTAGTAATACAGTACATGGAAGGCTTCAGCTGTATTGGGTAATATTTCTCTTAAATGAGTATTGGGGTTACAGAAGTTGATTATAGTATTCTTGACACTTTTTCATAATCTGAAATATTTCATAATTTAAAAACATGGTTTAGTAGAAATGTATTTGCTTTCTATGTTCAGCATTGTAATTTATTCCATTTTTTGACTCATTCAAGCCTTTGATAACTAATGATTATGGAAGTGACTCAACCTCTAGCACTAAAGTTCTATATAATTCTAAGTTTAGCAGATCGTCCAAGTCTAACATTGATAAAAATAAATTCTCAATTATAAGAACTATAGTAAAGAAATTATATCATTAACACCGTAGAATGAACTCTAAAATATAAAATATGACAGCAATTATGTAGTTATAAATTTCTATTGACAACATTTTTTTTAAATGTCCAGATTTTGCTAAAAACTGTATGTTGAGTGCATTATCAAAAAGATGAGGGATACCTGGGTGGCTCAGTCGGTTAAGTGTATGCCTTCAGCTCGGGTTATGATCCAAGGGTCCTGGATCAAGTTCTCCATCGGGCTCCCTCTTCTCTCTTCTCCTCCCACTCCCTTGCTTGTGCTCGCTCGCTCATTCTGTCAAGTAAATAAAGTCTTAAAGAAAAAAAGTATGCATCATCACGTTACATCATGTTATAGTTTTTTTTTATAATAACTGGCATTACTGAGAAAATACCAGTATACCACCTACTACAAAAAACCTGATGCAGTGATTCTGCTTTCAGAAATTTGTCCCTCCTATGAATTATCAAGTCATATGTTTTTATTATGGTACTTAACATATGGATTATATGGGAGCAACAAAAAGATTCACCCTCTCTCTCCCCTGCCAAAAATACACATAGACCCCACATACTTGAAAAATAAGATCATCCGGGTATGGCAATTCCTCAGAAATAAAATAATTACCATATTATCCAGCAATTCCAATTCTGGGTATATACCAAAAATTTGAAAGCAGGGATCTGAAAAGGTATTTGTGCAACCCATGTTTATAGAAGCATTATCCACAATAGTTAAAAGATGGAAAAAACCTATTTACATTAACAGGTGAATGGATAAACAAAACATGTTTTGTTTATACAAACATTTGTGTATACACAAACAATAGGATATTCCACTTTAAAAAAAATTCTGACACATGCTACCACATTGGATGAACTTTGACATTAATACTATGTGAAATATGCCGGTCACAAAAGGACAAATACTGTATAATCCCACTTATATGAGTTACCTAGAGTAGTTAAGAGACAAGTTTCCAGGGGCTGACAGGAAGGGGAAATAGAGAATTAGTGTTTAACGGGTACAGTTTCAGTGAGGGAAAATGAAAAAGGTTTATAAATAGATGGTAAAGATGTTTGCACAACAGTGTGAATATATTTAATGCCATTGAACTGTACACCTAAAAGTAGTTAAAATGATAAATTTTGTTGCATATATTTTACCACAATAAAATAAATCATCTGAAAGTAAATTTGTAAAATAAGCATAATGGCTCAGCGAATGAAAAAAAAAAGCAAAATATTTTCCAAGGATGAGACCCAATTGACAGTATTACCATTAATGAAACAATTTCTACATCAAAGAGATATTTGTATACAAAAAAACTAAAGAGGAGAAAGACTAATGACAGTATGTTTTTAGCACAATCTAACCTATGAAGAATGTAACAGGTGACTCAAATGAAAAGATGCATCAGGCCTGAAACATTAGCCATTTAAAGCACCAAACTCATTTCTTTTATTTCCATTCCATATTTACCAAACAATCTTCTCATAATTTGGACCTGGGTTTCACTGTAATTTGTTCAATACAGAGGAAGGATCAGCAAGCTTAAGTATCCTACCTCCATCATTACATTTTTCATAAATTAACACATTAGTATATGGTTTTTACAAAGCACTTTCTTAGATTGAGTGTGTGACTCAACACCCCAGAGTCTAGTCACTTCCAAATCTGATAAGCCTAGAAAATCAGATGTTGAAACCCAGTAATAACACCAAGATCCTGCTAAGCTCTGGATACCTCTATGGCAAGCTATACTTTCTGAAAGCAACTCCTCACTCTCAATGGACACCTTCCATAATGCTATATTGCAATTACCTATTATTAGACTCCATTCCTTGAAGACAGGGAATGGATCTTATCTTTTATCTCTAACAACTAATGAAGTTTGTTCCTCAAAGGAAAGAACCGAATAAATAGGTAATAAATGAAAATAAAATCCAATTTAGTAAGATGTAATTAGGAAATTACTATAAAGATTCTTCTATATATTACTTTCCTCTAAAACTTACAGAAGTGAAAAATCTTGCTCCTTAGGCTGATTTCATTGGTGTTCAGCGTGGTCTGGCAGATATCCAGCTCACTTTTGGGGACAGGTTGCAACAGAATCTCCTACCTCTCCACCATCTTGCCTCTTCTTTCCTCTAAAACTTACAAATGGAAAGTTAGGCAGGCAAAAGCACAGAAAAAATAAGCATATTTTGATTTTAAATTCAAGTGGAAGTTACAGTAGTTAAGCCATATTTCCTTGAGAATGCCTACCAGTGGCATTCAAATCATATAATGTGATCTGTATAAAAGCCCAAGTAGGCCTCAGGGAGCATAAATGCCCTTCCACCAATAATTTCTCCTCCAGTACAATAAATAACATGGAAAATGTATACCTTCACTTGCCAAATATGTGGTACTGGTATAACGCCTTTTCTTTCTGCTACTTATATGCCATGCCATCAATCTAAGGAAGAATAAAGTTCCTTCCTACTATGTCCTAGAGTTTTGCTGTTTCCCATAATGCAGCATTAAGACTCAATACTAGCCAAACGTGCCTGGATGAGGAATCTACCCATACCAGCACATACAAAAGGGATAACTCTTGACACGTTCTTGCACAGAAGGCTTTGAGACATACCTGCTGAACATAATCCACATTGCAAGAAAATGTCAGATGTGAAAGGTTTTATAGTCAAACTAGATTTCAGCATATAATAGAAAATAACCTCTAACCAATTATAAGTAGTTAGGAGAACAAATTTTTCTTAACCTTTTGGTCTTAATTTTTGTTTTTTTCCTTTTTTTGGGTCAGCCACACTTCCTAGGGAAAATGAGTTATTTTATCTTCTAGAAGTTAGGGAAACAGATTCCAGAACCAGATGGCCTAACTTCTAATCCTAACTAGTTTACTAGTTGTATGACCTGTAAATCATCGAACTCTCTGGTCCATTTGCCTCATTTATAAAATGAGGACAGTAACTGCTTCATAGGATTATAGTGAGGATTAAATAAACTAATCTGTAACACTGCTTGGCACAACATAAGTTAATTGCTAATTATGGTTACTATTGTCACACAAATAAAATTTTGAAAGCATAAGTTTCATCTAGAAGATTCTCAACATTTTGGTAATTATGAATGTATATATTTGTATCTACCAGTAGACTATAACTGTAACTTCCAACAGTGATTTACTTATCTTTTACACCAAGAACCTCATTCCATTCATGACACAGATATATGTGATACCCTTATTCAATCTTGCACATATGAAGTCCTTGCCTAGTAAGCTTAGTAAAGCCTTAAAGTCTAGCAGGACTCTAGCAGAAGAAAGACTCTTGGGATAAATCTATTCATACAAATGACAAGTTCACATACCAATAAAAGAAAAAAAAAAGACTGAAGGAGGTCCAAGAATAAATACGTATTTTCCTGAAGGCTGTGTACATAGTAAACAAAAACCATAAAATTGCGAAAATAGGGTATAATTTTTATGGTAAATGAATATACATAGCCTCTTCCCCTTTTTAATCACAAAAATGAGCCAGCCCCACACCTTTACACTAAAAAGTGGGAATGACGGTTTAGACTGTCTGAACGCAAGCGCTTCCATTCACTCGGAACCCTGTACAAGTAGATCCTTGGCGTGGTCCTACCTTCCACTCTTTGTTTCTGAAATTATTAGCTATTTCAGGCCACAGCCTTTAGATTTGGTGATAATTCCTCTAAAATGGAATGACAGATAATCTAAACCATCCTTTTCTGACAGCGGCGTCCAAATTCCAGCCAAAGGCAAAATTATCTTTTCACATAGCGAAGTGTTTAGAACTTAATGCTGTGGATTCAGACAAATCTACGTTTGGCCTCCACTACTCATTAGCCATGTGACCTTGCAAAAGTCTTGTTACCTCTAAATCTAAGTGAAACGCATGAGTACACACTCTGCATCTCGGACAAAAGCAGCATTTATGCTTTTTTGTACTGAGTTAAGAATGACGCCCTCTAGGGCTATAGCAGCCTGCGCGGGCGACCAAACGCTGGCACCGTGTTGATGACATCACTTCCGGGGCGACAGGTTCAGCCTTTCGCTCTTGGGAAAACGCAATCGACCGTCTTCGCTAGTGAAAGGATACCAGTACTAGCCACAGTGGTTCACGCGGTAGGTGGGTAAAACTGCTCACCCCCTCTCTCACTGCTTCTTTCGCCTGCCTGGAAGGGCGATTCCAGTACAAGCTTTTCTCTTCCTAGAACAGAGACTAGCACTGGCCAAGTATCCTGGATTCACTTAGGAGCTTTGGTGCCCTAAAGACAAGTGATTCGCACAAGCTTCCCTGCCTGGATTTTGGTGACAGCAAATCTAATTGATTCGGGCCTGTGTGTCTGGGCTGCACTCCCGGCAGCTGTCCTCTGCGCGAGTAGGTTGCTCATCACTCTAATCCCCGGATGCCCTCTGCCACAGGGGAACAATAAAAGTTCCAGTAATTATTCTTTAATTTTTTACATTAAAAAAGGGAAGGGAAAGGGCCTACGTAAGCATCCAGAAAATTTTAGAACAGGTCATTTGGGGGCATGAAACTAGTTACTTGGAAGTGTGAAGATACCAGGGTGCTTTAGTGATGGACTGCTATTATTTTGAGGAGAAAAAAAGGATTTGGGGAGATCCTTATTAAGATAAACTTGCGATAAAATGGAGATTGAATTAGAAAAACTGTAATTAGTGGATAAAATGGGTATTAGTTTGCAGTCGTTTTAGTCCAGATGTGGTTCTTTGAAGATGAGCTTTATAAGAACAGTTCCCAAAGTAGATAACGTAAGTTGTGTGTGCGTGTGTCTTTTATGTGGATTGTTTTTGAACCAAATTATTAAATTTTATTTTGAAAGATATTTCCAGGAAATGGAATCTATTTGTTTATTCTGTTTTGCCTTTGTCATTTAATTTTCTTAACACAATTTTGTCTTAATTTTAGCTATCAAAAAATAAATAGCACTTTCCAGAGGACTATCCATGCACCTATTAGCTATTTTATAAATAATGAATAGTTTACTAAGAACATCATGATAATAATACAAAAAATATCATAACTGATTTCCTTGTTTTCCCCCATCAAGAGCATTATATTCATTCATACTATTATGTTCACATGTTGCTATAGCCTTTAAAATTTTTGCTAACTTTTACAAAACTTTCCTATAATTTTGCAAAACTACTGTTGAAAAATAAATCAGGGGCGCCTGGGTGGCTCAGTGGATTGAGCCTCTTGGCCCAGGTGATGGTCTTGGGGTCCTGGAATCAAGCCCAGCAAGGAGCCTGCTTCTCCTTCTCTCTCTGCCTGCCTCTCTGCTTACTTGTGATTTCTCTCCTCTCTGTCAAATAAATAAGTAAAATTTAAAAAAAGAAGAAAAAGAAAAAAATCAATAAAATTGGAATTTTGCTTAACTGAATGGGTTATTGGTTAATGTCAGTTCCAAGTGATTAGTTTGTTTCTTTGTTTCTTTTCCAGGAGTTACTTATAGAGTAAGTATGCTAATACTGAATAAGACAGCAGGAGTTTTTTCTAAACCATCAAGAAGGAAAACTTACGAATTTTTAAGGATTTTTAACTTTCATCCTGGAAAACTGTTTCTTCATAAACTAGTATTGGGAATTGAAACCAGTTGTGATGATACAGCAGCTGCTGTGGTGGATGAAACTGGAAATGTTTTGGGAGAAGCAATACATTCCCAAACCGAAGTTCATTTAAAGTAAGTAGACATTATCTTGGTAGTTCCCACTTTTGGGAAAAGCAAAATGAAATAATTCTTTTCTATTTATCATATATAAAAGTTCAATTTTAGGAGTTAAGTTCTTTTGCACAAAAGCTTCTAATAACTGCAATAGAAACCCTTAAACCCTTCACCTTGGCTTTTAAAGCTCTCCACGATAAGGTCCCAACTTTAGCTGAGCCTCTTGCCAAAAGAACTAAGCTCATTCCCAACTCTAAGATTTATCCATGATTTCCCCTTAATAATGCCTTTTTCTCTCTTGTCCACCTGTATGTTTCATGGTCTCGACTGAAGTCCTAGAGAGCATGACCCTATCTCTAGCCTGTGTTAATCACTGGGGAAAAAATTCTATTCACACTTATACCTATAACTCATGTTGGTACTTAATAATACACTGTTGTACTAAAGCATTGAATGGTGCAATTGAATGGTTTATAAACTCATGTCTTTGCAGAGGACCACTAGTGAGGCTACATAGATAAGTGGGCTAGGTATAAAGTGGAAAATATCTAGAAGAAGTCACTACTCCGCTCCAGTCAGTTGTTGCCATGTAGAAATGTAGGCTCTGCGTTATTTGATCATTGGAATTTTCAAGAGAAAATGGAAATCCAGAATATAACTATAATATCTCCAAATTTTAAAATTAGTTTTTATTCAAAATATATAAAAATGCTACACAGATCAAATATGCCTTCAAGCCATCAATTTATAACACCTGTATAGTGAAAAAGGTTAGTATTTTGAGATCATAGACCTGTTTTGAATTATGAATTAGGCAATTGGCTTTGGCTCTGATTTTAGGCAAGTTCTTTATCCTTTCTGATTGTGTTTTCACTCCTATAAAATGGGAAAGATAATAACCTGCCTGATAGGACTGTGGGGAGTATAATAGAAATTAATAGAGTATTATAATTAGAAATAATATATATGAAGAGACAAAAATAGACCTCTAAAAGTTACATACTATGTGAAACAGACTGTGGTGTTAATCAGGTGTAGTGAAATACTAAAAAGTTCTTGCCTTCAAGGAGCTTAACCTAATCTCCTAGGCATGATATATAGACCCACAAGGAAACACAACATACAGTCCAAGGCAGCATAAAGTATCAAACAAGTGGTGCAAACAGTAACTACTACTACCATGCCCCAGTTCCACTTAGTATTTCTGAGGGTCCTGGACACTCATGTAAATGTCCTGGACAGCGCATGTAAATGCTGACTGTGTAGAAAGGCCTTCCCTGACCACTTTATCTAAATTCGGTATCCCCACCATGTTTATTCTGTATCACCATACCCTGTTTATTTTCTTCATCATCCTTTTGATAATTTTTACATTTGTTAATTTATATATAGTCTTTTCAGTAGACTCTAAACTCCATGGTGACAGGCTCTGTCTTAGTTGTCTGTATTAATCACTACACTATGCCTGATAGCCAACGTAGCATCTGATACACTGCAGTTGTTGGTGGCCTTGAAAATAGGCCTTCAATGAATGGAAATGGAAAAAATTTTGTAGCATGAATAAACATTATAGCAGAGGCAAAAAGAGGTGAGAAATACAAGACAGATGTTCAGTTTAGTTAGTGCATAGGTCACTTGAGATGAATACACAGGAAGTAAACTGTGTGGTACCATCTACACAGCTCATCTCAGTATTTATTAAATTCCTACTAGGCAGCATTTGAAGCATCATGGTACAAATAGACTAAGATATTACAACTAAGATATATGTCCTTGCCTCTGAGCAGCTTACCATATAAAGTGGTTTAGAATGTAGGTTTACATTCTAGTTCAACTATGAGACCTTGCACAGTTTTCTGTGTCTCAGTTTCCTTATGTACAAAATAGAGATAGTAACGGTAACTAGCCCCTAATATTGTTGTGAGGATTAAATGTAAATTCTTCCAAGGTATGTAGTGTAGTTCTTGACAAATAGCAAGAGCTCAATAAAAGCTACCTACTATTAGTAATAATCATACTTCTAGTACTGTTATATATGCATGAAGAAGACAGTTAGGTAAGCAAGTCATTGTAAAACAGCATGGAAAATGAATCAATAGAGGAGTAACTTGGCAGGGAGTCCTTTCTTCCAGGCCAGAAACCTGAAGGACAGTCTTGACTTCTTTCTCATGACTGTGTCGAATCAGACATCTAGTCATAGTAAATCTACTTTAGACATTTCCCTCCCTTTCCACTTAGTTCAAGCCCTTGTCTCTTGCCTGAACTCTTGGCCAGATGGTTTTCCTGACTTTTTATTGGCCTTAGCCCCTCAATCACCTACTCTCCATACTGTGTACAAATTAATTCTTTCGAGAAAAAAGCCATGGTCTTACTCATCCCTTTTGTCTCAAGTGCTTAACTAGCATAATCCTTTGAAGATAAAATATATAAAAGAGGTACAAAAAGGAAGGGAGGTAGGCAAGTGGGAGAAGGAAGAAATAAGTGGGAGAGGATTTAGACTTAAAGTTACCCAAATTTCAAGAAAGTAAAGGCTTTTGAGTAGCAGAGTTAGGGGGTCAGCATTTTGCTTTACTTTCTGGCAGCAAAACATAGAATGGACTCCAGGGATCAGAAAATCTATCTAGGGGATTACATTTAGAAGGCTTTGAGATAATGAGAGCTTTTCAAATGTTGGCAGTGGGAATAGTGATATACCTAATTGTGGGAAGTAAGATAAAGAAAGGAAATAAAGATGAAGCTGGAAACCCAAGTCATTAGAAGGTTTAATGCCATTAACAGAGTTGAAGAATGTAAGAGAAAAAGTGGCTTTGAAGAATTAAGGAAAATAGTATTACTATATGAATGTGTTGAAATAAGATTGTTTCTTTTATTGTTTCCCTCATTGCCTGATACAGTACATATTAAAACTATTTTTTTAAAGATTTTATTTATTTGAGAGAAAGAAAGAGAGCAGAGCTAGAGAGAGAGAGACAGAGAACATGAGCAGGTGGAGGGGCAAAGGGAGAGTGAGAAGCAGACTCCCCACTGAGCAGGAGCCTGCTTCGGTGTTTCATCCCAGGACCCTGGGATCAGGGCCTGAGCCAAAGGCAGACACCTAACTGACTGAGCCACCCAGGCTCTCCTGCATATTATAACTATTAAGTAAAAATTAATGTTAATATTAAAAATTAATTACTTTTACTTAAATAAAAGTAAATATTGAGGATTTTTATTTCTGTGTATAGAAGTTACAGCATTAAATATTTGAAGGTTTTTTTTTGAGATTAGAGGTATTACTTGCAGACCCTGTATTTTATTGCTCAGCTTCTCTGATTATAAGTCAGTCACGTGCTGGCAAATTTTTTGCTAGCAACTTTGCCTCTTGCTTCTTTACTCTTGACATTTGGAGTGGGTCCTACATAGACCCAAAATCAAAATTATCAACTCCAAGCACTAGATTCCCAACTGTATTTCAGGATTGCAAGCTGTCTGCTGTCCTGCCATGACCTCAAGTGCAGTGTGTTTAAAAATAAACTCATCTTCTTCATAAAACTGTCTTCAAGTTTCTCTCTATTAGTATTTCTTTTCTCCTAGTCATTCCAGCTCAATATATGAATCATCTTGGATGCCTTGGTCCCTCTTCCCCTTATATCCAGTCAGTTATAACAGATTTTGAGGCTTTGTCCCTTTTTTTCACTTCTATGATCATGTAGTTTAAGATATAAACAAATACTTTTATAATAACCTCTTTAAAAATTCTCCTGTAGGGACACCTGGGTGGCTCAGTCGGTTAAGCACCTGCCTTTGGCTCAGATCATGATCCCAGAGTCCTGGGATGAGTCCCACATCGGGCTCCTTGCTCAGCCTGCTTCTTCCTTTGCTTGCCACTCACCTGCTTGTGCTCGCTCTCTCTCTCTGACAAATACATAAATAAAATCTTTTAAAAATTTTTTTAAATTTAAAAAATAAATAAAAATAAAAATTCTGTCTCCAGAGAGATTAATTTTTCTAAAATCCAATTTTATTCTGTCCTTTCCTTGTTCAAGACATCTTCCATAGAATGCTTCTTAAGATTATTTTGGTGAGTCCATTCATTAACAGATCCATAGGAATTTGTTGTGTACAATTTTGAAAAGTCAGACATTACACACTTAATCACTGTATACTGAGTTCTTAGAGTGTCCTGCATTATAAGGCATGCATATTTGAATATACTTGACTAACATATTTAGCTGTAAAATAATTAATTTGAAAACATGCCTTCAGCCCTAATATAAAACTTTTCTTACTCTATTTTCACAATCTTGAAATTATAAGAAGCTGTTTTGTTTTTTTTTTATTTCTTGCAGAACAGGTGGGATTGTTCCTCCAGTAGCTCAGCAACTTCACAGAGAAAATATTCAACGGATAGTGCAAGAAGCTCTCTCTGCCAGTAAAGTCTGTCCGAGTGAACTCTCAGCAATTGCAACTACTGTAAAACCAGGACTTGCTTTAAGCTTGGGAGTAGGCTTATCATTTAGCTTACAACTAGTAGACCAGTTAAAAAAACCTTTCATTCCCATTCATCATATGGAGGCTCATGCACTTACTATTAGGTTGTTAAATAAAGTAGAATTTCCCTTTTTAGTTCTTTTGATTTCTGGAGGTCATTGTCTATTGGCATTAGTTAGAGGAGTTTCTGATTTTCTGCTTCTGGGAAAGTCTTTGGACATAGCACCAGGTGATATGCTTGATAAGGTAATTATTTAAGAGTTAATTTCTCCATTCTTTCCTATTAAGGTGTCTATTTGAATCAATAATATACTACCACCATTTATTTAAATATTTCTGATTGATATATTAGACTGAAAAAAATTTATGTGAGCAGTAAGAAAAAAAGAAAAAGAGTAGTACATAATTTTAGAAAAGATTTCTTACCCATTATGAGTGAAATGTTAAGAGGTTTAGATCAGTACATAAAGACTCAAATAGTTTGCAGATGCAGTTGTTTTTAATCAGAAAAATGCCTGAAAGAAATTGCTATGTAAAGAACTATAAAAATGTGAAATAAGAGGGTATATAACATAAAGACACTAAAGTTGTGCAAAGTTTTGTGATGAAACATCACAATTGCTGACACCACCAAGAAGCAAGTTTCTTTTTCCTTTGTTTATGAATCCTGAGCCCACTGCTATCTGCAGAAATCCTGCTGCCAACAGCTGCAATGATTAGAAGAAATGGACAGGTTCTAGTTTTTGCAGCTAATCATTAAGCAGTCATTGTGAATTTCAGACTTATTTTTCATCTCCAATAGAAGAGCAGAAGTAGATAAGGAAGCAGTGATTGCCCACCATTGATCAGGCTGTGAGAAGGAGCAAGACTCTGTCCTTAACTGACTACTAGCTGTAGTCCATATGTGTAAAAGCAGAGCATATCTTACTCACCCAGGCTTATTGTTCTGTTTTTGGGTTTTCGTTGGTTTTTTGGGTTTTTTTTTTTTAAAGTAAATTTCATTTCCTTTGCACATTGGTTTCAAAATGTGTAATTTTATCACTCATTACAAAAATTTTTGTTTTTGATAGGTAGCAAGAAGACTGTCTTTGATAAAACATCCAGAGTGCTCCACCATGAGTGGTGGGAAGGCTATAGAACATTTGGCCAAACAAGGAAATAAACTGCATTTTGATATCAAACCTCCCATGCAACAAGCTAAAAATTGTGATTTTTCTTTTTCTGGACTTCAGCATGTTATTGATAGGATAATAACACAAAAGGAAAAAGAGGAAGGTATATTTCTACTTGGGAGAGTTGGAAAAATAAGTAATCCTGGATTGTACCTAAAATATCTGCTAATTTCTGCAGGGATCCAGAAGGGGCAAGTCCTGGCTTCAGCTGCACACATAGCTGCTGTAGTACAGCACACAACAGCGTGCCACATTGCAAAGAGAACTCACCGTGCCATTCTGTTTTGCAAGCAGAGACACTTGTTATCTCAAAGTAATGCAGTACTGGTAAGTTCTGTCACCTCTAACAATAGTATTAATACTTTACAGTATGTTACTTTTCTTCTAGGAGCTTAATTGATCCTGCGCATATCATTAAAATGTCTTTATGTCATATGCCAGCCTGGAAGTAGGAAATTTTGCAGAAAAAAGACTAACAGCCATTTCTTATACAGGTATGGCAGCTTCATGGGACATCTGCACAGGCTGTGTGGCAAAAAACTCCAAGACTGCATTTTCTCATTGAGTTTAAAAGTGCGTTTGCAGTAAGAAATGAGATGCAGTAACTGCTATCATTATTTTTAGAAAAATAAGCTAGTTTCCTTCAAATGTATGTTCCTTTGATCAAATCCCTTTAAATCTGTGTAAAAGCCTTGATAAACATCCTGTTTAACTATATCTTAAACTTCATCCTTTTGAAAATTATAAAATGAGAAAATATTTAAATGATGGTAGATTCACAAAATAGGATATTATGTTACTATCAGAGGTAATAGCATTTTTTTTTTAAAGGTTTTATTTATTAGACAGAGATCACAAGTAGGCAGAGAGACAGGCAGAGAGAGAGAGGGGGAAGCAGGCTCCCTGCTGAGCAGAGAGCCCGACGTAGGGCTCGATCCCAGGACCCTGAGATCATGACCTGAGTTGAAGGCAGAGGCTTTAACCCACTGAGCCACCCAGGCGCCCCAGAGGTAATAGCTTTTTAAGAATAATGTAAAATGAGGAGCACCGGGTCATGATCGCATGGTCCTGGGATCGAGCCCCACGTCGGGCTCTCTGCTCAGCGGGGAGCCTGCTTCCCCCTCTCTCTCTCTGCCTGCCTCTCTGCCTAATTGTGATCTCTCTCTGTCAAATAAATAAATAAAATCTTTAAAATAAAAAAAAAGAATAATGTAAAATGAGAAAAATGCTTATAAAATGGCAGGGTCTAAAATATTGTCGTACTTTGATTACAATTAGAAAAAAGTTAGAAGAAAATGTACAAAAATGATAGTAGTCTAGGGCTCCTGGTGGAACAGTGGGTTAAGTGTCTGACTCTTGGGTTCAGCTCAGGTCATGATCTCAGGATTCGGAGATCCAGCCCTGGGTCAGGCTCTGTGCTCAGCATGGAGTCTGCTTAAGTTTCTTTCTCCCTGTTTCTCTGTCTCTCCCCACCCCCGCCAAAAAAATAAATAAATCTAAAAAAAATTTAGTGGTCATTGTATACTGATATTGATATTGTTGATTTTCTTTTCCTCCAAACTTTTACTATATAGATTGATCATTTGCCCATTTTCCACCTCTCAAAATGTGATATTTTCTTATTGTATATTGCTGGTATTTTCCCCAGGTTTAGCTAACAGTTTGGCTCATAGCCAAAATATTTTGTTAATTTTGGTAATCTTTGTTAATTTTGGTCTTTTCAATTCCTTCAGGTTGTATCTGGAGGCGTTGCAAGTAACTTATACATCCGAAAAGCTCTGGAAATTGTAACCAATGCAACACAGTGCACTTTGTTGTGTCCTCCTCCCAGACTGTGCACTG
The DNA here is from genome assembly GCA_028646535.1 of Procyon lotor. Classification (NCBI taxonomy): domain Eukaryota; kingdom Metazoa; phylum Chordata; class Mammalia; order Carnivora; family Procyonidae; genus Procyon; species Procyon lotor. The sequence goes on from CM053605.1 coordinate 37,446,629, forward strand.
ACAATGGCATTATGATTGCATGGTAAGCCGTGGGATATATGTGCTTCACTCATAATTTGCCATTTCATCATGCTACATCTTCTTCCTTTAAATCTTGGTCTATTTATTTTTTTACATGACTCTTATTTAGGAACGGTATTGAAAGATTACGTGCTGGTGTGGGCGTTTTACACAACACAGAAGGCATCCGCTATGAACCCAAGTATGTGGTACCTTTTATAATCTGTATGCAGGTTGCAGTATAAAATTCAAAGCCTAAAACAGAGTTTAGTTAGTGGTGGCAGAAGGAATCTCCTATATTGATGGCCTAGCCTCAGGTGGAACATGTTGTCTGATCCAGTGTTGCCTTCTTGTGACAGTATTAAGGCTGAAGATGATGGCTTTTTCTAGACTAGGGTCCAGCTGAAGCCTTATATTGGGCAGCATTGTAAAAAAGCAAAAATTGGAGGCCACAATTATTTACTGAGGAAGAACAGAGAAAGAGAGTAGGATCTCACACCTCTCCTGCCGGTAGTGACAGAGGAAGCCAGCTTCTGAAACCTCAGAGAAGAATCAATAAAAACTTGGGGAATTTGTTTTTGGTTTTTTTTTTTAAAGATTTTTATTTATTTATTTGTCAGAAAGAGAAAGCGAGAGCGCACAAGCAGGGGGAGAGGCATTTTAGAGGAAGAAGTGGGCTCCCCGCTGAGCAAGGAGCCCAATGTGGGACTCAATCCCAGGACCCTGGGATCATGACCTGAAGGGAAGACAGCCACTTAATCAACTGAGCCACCCAGGTGTCCCTAAAAACCTGGGGAATTTCTAAAGTAGAAATGGATGCAGACTTGACTTTAGCTATATGGTAAATTGTTTTTACCCTTTCGGCTTTGTAGAGAATTATAAGGCATTTTTATCATTTTTCTATTTCATTTTTTTATTTATAGTATGAGAGCAGATTTCTTTCAAAAACTTCTCAGTCCTCACATTCATTGAGTTGTATACATTAAAGATGCATAGCTTTTCACATGTCAATTATACCACAAAGTTGTTTAAAAAAATCCCAAAATTTAGGTTTCTTAATGGAACTGGCCTTCTCTTCACCCATTATTCCTGCTGTATTTGTATTCAAGAACTGTCGTCACATATGATTATACAGTAGATATGCACTATTTGTCAGAATTCTAAGCAGTCTGCAGAACTAGTAATGGATCAGGAAGCAAGTATTTGAAATAATGTTATTTATCTGATTGTGATGCAGGTGTCCTCTTGGAGTAGATATATCAGAAGAAGTTAGAGAAGCTGCCATAAAAGTACCACGGTTAAAAATGGAGATTTGATTTTTGCTTCCCAAAAAATCCCTAAAGGTAGTATATCGACATTAAGTTGTGATTTTTTTTTTTTTTTTTTGTATTTCAAATTGTGGAAGATGCATAATTTTAATTGTTCATCAAGGCTTTCTTTTGTTTGTCTTTGTATTTGATGTTTAACCTGCTCTTCTGAGAGACTATAGTAATATGTTACAATTTTATAAGGGAGTGTAGATTTTTTTATTGTCAAAATTAAAGTAAAACATCTTGTGGGGAAAAAAATGTACTGATATTGGCAGGTAGAAAGAAAACCTTGGAATATATACAGTGAATCTGCTAAATCCTGGCCCCATATTTAAAAGGCCTAGACCTTTTTCTTTTTTCTCATATCAGGACTATAAAAGCTATTTTTTTAGATTATGTTCTATTTATTTTACTAAATTTATTTATTTTTAATTGAATTATAGTTGACATACAATATTATATTAATTTGAGGTGTACAACATAGTGATCCAACAATTATATGTATTACAACACCATGACAAGTATAATTTTACCATCTGTACCATACGAAGTTATAACAATGTTATTGACTATATTCCCTTTGCTATACTTTTCATCCCTTGACTTATTTTATAACTGGAAGTTTGTACTTCTTAATCTCTTTCACTTATTTCCCTTATACCCCCCATCTACCTCCCCCCTGGGAAACTGGTGGTTATCAGTAGAAACTATTTTTTTTTTTTAGCTCCTTTTGAAACATTAGCCTAACTTTTCAAATGAGAGCAATTTTAGAAAAGTAGCCAGTTCAAAGTCATGTCAAATTAGAGAATTCTAAATGAAGACAAAAGGTGACTCTAACAGAATGCATGTTATTAATTATAAAAATATATATTATTAGGCATCTTCCCTAATTGGAAGCAATTGGGATGTCTATACATTTCTTAAAATCAATCTGAGATTTTAAGAAATATGACAGGCAAGTAATCCTTCAAGTGTGTATTGTACTTTTTAGTTGACCACGTATGTTTACATCCATTATTTTAGAAATTCTATTTAATCAATAAAAATATATGAGATGTAAAGGTTTTGGTTTTGTTTTTGGATAATTTCCTTTGAATCTGAAACTATGAATGGGTATAAAGTTTATACTTTAACAGTATACCCGTTTATCACTTTTTTTCTGCCTAAAGTAACTGAATGTACTGTCCTTGAATATAAAAACAATGCTACTGACTTTAATGTCCTTTGAGAGATTTTACCAATAAAGAATTATATTATATCATCCATACTGGACCAGGTTAATTTCCTAGTCAATGACTTGCTTTCTTGAGAAAATAGGGGGTATGGATAAAAATCTAGACTGAAAATATTTCTTATTTTATTTTTTAAAAATCTTATTTATTTGACAGAGAGAAACACAGCAAGAGAGGGAACACAAGCAGAGAGAATGGTAGTGGGAGAAGCAGGCTTCCCGCGGAGCAGGGAGCCCGATGCGGGGCTCGATCCCAGGACCCTGGGATCATGACCTGAGCCGAAGGCAGACGCTTAATGACTGAGCCACGCTTAACGACTGAGCCACCCAGGTGCCCCAGATTTCTTATTTTAATTCTACCTTAAGATGACCTCCTTTTTGGGAAATTCCATAGTAATTTTTTTTAAAGATTTTATTTATTTATTTGACAGCGAGAAAGAGATTATGAGTAGGTAGAGAGGCAGGCAGAGAGAGAGGGGGAAGCAGGCTCCCTGCTGAGCAGAGAGCCTGATGTGGGGCTCGATCCCAGGACCGAGATCATGACCTGAGCTGAAGGCAGAGGCTTAACCTACTGAGCCACCCAAGTACCCCACCCTTTTTTTTTAAAGAATTATGATCATAGAGTATTATTGCTTTATGATCATCCACTTGGAAATAGAAAATATAATTTGTGTGAGGGAACATATAGAAACAGCCAATATTTATTAAAAAAAACAAACTTTGTATTATTTGCTGTTAAGGTATAGCTATGATAGAATTGGTTTTTAAATATTAGAAGAAACTTAGTTTGTGAATTCACACTTTTCATTTGAATTTGTGTTCTGTATCATGTGAACCTGAATTCACAGTGAAGTAATATAAGTATCTCCTGCGGCTCTCACAATCAGACTGCATTCAAACTACGGAAGGAAATTGACCAAAAGTTCTTCCCCCATCACAAATATTATAAAATGGGGATATCTGTAATCTAAGTTCTTAAAATTTTTAAGTATCAAAATTGCTATAGGTATTATAAGCACACATGTCAAAATTGAGTTCATGGTATAAATAAGAGAAACTACAGATAAATAAAATGAGCAATTTGGGGACACCTTCCATATCTGTAGGCCTTTAGTACTTGGCCATAAGGAAAGAGGGAAGGGAAAGAAGAGAGAAAGAGGGAAAGAGTAAGGAAGGGCGAAACACTAAACTCTATATGGGCAAGCATATGTACCAGTTAGCTAATAGTACAGGTAAGAAGCAATTTGCTGAAATCCTCTGTATCTTGAGGCCTATCTCATATTTTATTTATTAATTTTCTTAGGATTTTTTTTTCTTTTAATTCATTTGACAGAGAGATAGAGAACACAAGTAGGGAGAGAAGCAGAGGAAGAGGGAGAAGCAGGCTCTGCTGAGCAGGGAGCCAGGCAATGCAGGGCTTGATCCCAGGACCCTGAGATCATGACCTGAGCTAAAGGCAGCCGCTTAACCGATTGAGCCACCCAGGTGCCCCACTCATATATAATTTAAAAAAAAAAAGAGGGATGCCTGGGTGGCTCAGTCGTTGACCATCTGCCTTCAGCTCAGGTCATGATCCCAGAGTCCTAAGATGGAGCCCCGCATTAGGCTCCCTGCTCGGCGGGAAGCCTGCTTCTCCCTCTCCCACTCCTCCTGCTTGTGTTCCCTCTCTCACAATGTCTGTCTCTGTCAAATAAATAAAATCTTAAAAAAAAAATGCAAGGCAATAAAAATAATCTTTACTGGAGGACCTGTACTTCAGGAAAAATACTGTAAGTTTTAGGAGAGTAGGATGGCCTTGATAGGCCAAGAAACTCAGGAAGTGTCTTATATTATTAAATACAAAGAATCCCTGACACTCAACCCTGAATGTATTCTTAAAATATAGTCTTCAGCCCACCAGAAGCCAGTTCCAGAGCTGAAAGTTTGTTTTCTAGAGGGTTTTGTTTTATTTTGTTTTACATCTGCAGAAGCTTAATATTTCCATTAATATGAATTCTTATCCTTAACAGTGCTGAATAAATGACTCAGTTTCTTATCACTTGAATTATTTTTCCTTTTGTAGTATGGAATAAGCCATTTCCCCCTATATTTCCGATATTAGGGCATCCACCAGAATTAGAATTAAATTAGAAGATTAGAGAGGTCTCTTATTGAATCCAATGGCAGAAAACGTAGGCTTTAGACTCTGGTGCATGGAAAGCCCTACGTACCTGTAGCTGCCATCACCACCACCATTATTGTGTTAAGGCATGTTGGAGAAAGTAACTGCTAGTTAATATATATGTTCAGGGCAGCCTGGAGCAAACTGGTCAGAGAAAAATGAGGGCTTTAAAGGATACAGTGGAGCCCAGCTTGATTTTATATTAAATCTACCTGCTGCTGTAAAATAGAAGTAGACCTATAGCAAAACTTGGACCTACTGAAAACAGTACTCGTTCGGCAAAGACATCATATGATTCTAAGCCACAGAGTGTCACACTTTCCAGTTGTAAACCAAAAATACTTGTAAGTACATGGAGAATGATCACCACTGGTAGCCACAGTTTTTAGCCATACTTTTGTGTTTAGTGGGCAGTGATTTCAGATTTTTTTTAAGTCTTTTAAAAGTATACATTTCTACATGTGGGGTTTTAAAAGCTTTGTGCAGGGGCGCCTGGATGGCTCAGTGGGTTAAAGCCTCTGCCTTCGGCTCAGGTCATGATCTCAGGGTCCTGGGATCGAGCCCCACGTCGGGCTCTCTGCTCAGCAGGGAGCCTGCTTCCCCCTCTCTCTGCCTGCCTCTCTGCCTGCTTGTGATCTCTCTCTCTCTCTGTCAAATAAATAAATAAAACCTTTAAAAAAAAAACCTATAAGTTTAAATAAATAAACAAATAAATAAAAGCTTTGTGCATTTGTAATTTATCATTACATATCATTAAAGTATTTATCAATAAATATCTCAAGGTACTACAGTGAGTGTTAACATGTGGGCTGTTTTGAATCGGCCTCTTTAGCCCAGCATACCAATTTAAAAATGTTTCTAACACTTGATATAGATATACTAATTATGCAACTAGTGTTAACTGCAAGAAAAATATATTTACTCTTTGAAACTATGACTCTGACCTGATGTTAAACTTCGGTAGACAGACAAGAGAAAATCTGTTAAGTATCAATATCAAGAACTTCCATTCAAAATATTAATAGTTTTATGTATTTTACTAGAATTAGATTAAAATTAAAAGTAAATAATTTGGGGGCACTTGACTGGCTCAGTCCTTAGAGCATGTGACTCTTGACCTTGGGGTTGTGAGTTCGAGCCTCACGTTGAATATAGAGATTACTTAAAAATAAATTCATTTTAAAAAAGCAAAGAATTTAAAAAGATTGCTCAGAATTCTTTCATGTTTTTATTAGCCTTCTGTAGGCTCTGGGTTAGCTTTCTGTACATGTTTCCCAAGTTGGCTCAAAAACACTATTCTTGGTCTTAATACTTCTATGATATCTGATGAAATTGCAGATGAAAAGGAAAAAATATTGTGAGAAACAGGGGTCTTTTTTGTTGTTTTGAAGAGTCCCATGAAGTTAGTTAAAGGAGGTATTAAAGTCAAAGAATCTCTTGGTTGAATTTTAGGTTTTAATTTTCTTCGGTGCTCTTTCCCTGAAAATTAGAGAGCCACAATTAAATGTCTTTTTCTTAAGCCCAAGAGCCCTTAGATACAGTCTCATTGCCCTTGGTTCTATATAGCTCCATATTCTTCAAATCACTAAAACATACTAAGAGAGTGGATCCATAACTTCCAGACTTTTAGATGTCAGAGGGCAAAAATTGGTAGGGCCAATATATGGTTGCCAACTTTTTATTATGCCAGGTTGAGACTAATAAAAGAACAAATGCCAACATCATTTTGTAAAAGTAGGGATATCTTAACACCCAAAAGAAAGTGTAAAAGGTACTATCTCACAATGACACATTTTACATTGAATGAAACTAATTTTATCAGAAACTTGCTATATTGTCCTTATTTTTACTCACGTTACCATAAACCTGTGAAAACGTTATCAGACCATTAGTGGTACACAGATTGCTATTTAGAAACCAATATTAAAAAACAAAGCAAAACAATATTAAAGAAAAAAATGAGACTGACTTTCTTTCTGTAAATTAACTCTGACACTGAAGAAGCTATACAAAAAATATTCTTCTACTCTTAACATTCATATATATAGCCTCCCACACAAATCTAGCTTTCCTCAGAGACTCCCTGAATAAGTGAACTTCTCTCCTTTTATTCACTCCCTGTCCATTTTGGAATAGTTCTATCTTTGCTTTTGACTATAGGATAATATACCAAGTAAGACTGATATTGGTCCTACACTAAGCACACATGAATAAGCACTAAGCATATAAATTAAGTTAAAAATAATTTATTTTCCCTATTACATGTCTAATAGGAATTGATGAGTGTAACTTTATAAGTTCTGGACTCTGATCTTGCAGGCCTAAAATCACTCAGCCAACATCTACCAAATACATATAAAACTGTAGTTTTATATGTGGTTTAAAATGTGGTCTCTACCCTACGAACTTACAGACAAGTTGTACATGAAACAAAATAATAGCAAGATCATAATTTAGGCCATACTTACATATTTCAAGAATGACCTATTTCTACGCATAGCTTATAAGAAAAAACAAAGTAAGAGAAGGATTTCTGACAAGTGATATGGTAGGGAAGGCTTTAACAGAAATTATTAACATAGTCTTTTAAATAGGAAGATATTTTAAGTATACAGAGTGGCAAAAGCAGAAATTACAGGTAAATTTTTTGAGGGTAACCTCTACATTTTGTATTTTTAGAAATGGAACACAGAATTATAAGGTGTCAGGGCTAGACATTACCTCAGAGACCAAAGAAAAATCAATTACCTTTTTTAAAGACAGGAGTTATGGATGGTCCTCCATTTTTCTCCAGACTAAAAGGAAAACATGTTGATCACAAAAACTTTATTTTCAAAGCAATGGTATACCAATAAAGTGTTTTAAGCCAAAAAATAACAAGGTGTACCTAGTTAATATGGGGTGTGTATTGGGGTGGGTGGGTAGTTGGCTTTTAAAAGCAATATTTATTTATTTATTTATTTATTT
>CM053605.1:37464854-37498832 GCA_028646535.1 Procyon lotor
GGGGACAATGGGGAGGGTATGTGCTATTAATTGCTGTGAAATGTGTAAGCCCGAAGATTCACAGACATGTACCCTGGGGCAAATAATACATTATATGTTAATAAAAAAAAAATAAATAAATAAACAAAATGTGGCCCATGGACCAGTGATACTCCACAAAATGGTTGACAACAGGATTACAGACTAGAAATTAGCATTTAAAAGGAACATCTTTGGGACTCCTGGGTGGCTCAGTCCCTTAAGCCTCTCCCTTCGGCTTAGGTCAAGATCCCAGGGTCCTGGGATCGAGTCTGGCAATGAGCTCTCATGTCACCAAGGAGCCTGCTTCTCCCTCTGCCTACCACTCCCCCATTTGTGTGCTCTCTCTCTGACAAATAAATAAAATCTTAAAAAATAAATAAAAAATAAAAGGAATAGCTCTCTTATAAATACCAATTAATAAATATACAAAGAAGATGTTTATAGAAGCATTATCAACAATAGCTAAATTATGGAAAGAGCCCAAATGTCCTTCAACTGATGAATGGATGAAGAAAATATGGTATATATTTACAGTGGAATATTACTCAGCCATAAAAAATGAAATCTTGCCATTTGCAATGACATGGATGGAGCTAGAGTGTATTATGCTAAGTGAAATAAGTCAGAGAACAATAAACACCATATGATTTCACTCATATGTGGAATTTAAGAAAACAAAGAAACGAGGGAGTGGGGGAAGAGAAGAAAACCCAGAAACAGACTCTTAACTAGAGAGAACAAATTGGTAGTTACCAGAGGGCAGGGGATGGGAGGATGGGTTCAATGGGTGATGGGGATTAAGGAAGGCACTTGTGATGAGCACCAAGTGGCATATGTAAGTGTTGGATCATTAAATTGTACAACTGACACTAATATTATGATGTATGAACTATCTGGAATTTAAATAAAAATTTGATTTAAAAAAAATTTTTTTTTAATTGCCATTAGGCAAATATCCATGTAGTCATTGTTGCATCCATGGATGCTAAAATTGGCAAGCAAAAGTGCATGCAAAACAGAATTATTTTCATAGGCTCAAAGTGTCTCACCCCTAGAAACTTGTTAATTAAAAGAGGGAAGTACAGTGACTTTACAGTGGAGAAATATGAGAGATAGTACTTTAACCAAGGACCCAAAGTTAGTACTGCCAGTTATAAGACGTAACAGCAGCATGTACCTCCTGAAATAATGCACTGGGCAGGTGAGTAAAGAAGACCACATCATTTCTGTGGTATTCTTGCCAAAATGCACCACCTCAATTTAATCACAAGAAAACATCAAATATTTCAAATTGAGTTACTACAAAGTAACTGGTGTGGACTCATCAAAAATGTCAAAATCATGGAAGACATGTAAAAATCATAAAAGACAAAGGACAGTGTTTCACAGATTGAAAGAAACTAAAGGGACATAACAACTAGATGTAATAGGAGATCCGGGATTGGATTCTGGAAGAGAAAAAGGACATTGGTGAGAAAATTGGCAAAACTAGATAAAATTTGCAGATTAGTTAATTGTATGGTATCAGTGTTGATTTCCTTATTGATACCCAGGAAAGCTGGATAAAGGATATGCTAGAATACTCCATACTATTTTTGCAAAATTTTGGAAAAATCTAAAATTCTTTCTTTTTTTTTTTAAAGGTTTTATTTATTTATTTGACAGAGAGAGACACACAGCAAGAAAAGGAACACAAGCAGGGGGAGTGGGAGAGGGAGAAGCAGGCCTCCAGCAGAGCAAGGAGCCTGATGCGGCTGATCCCAGGACCTTGGGATCATGACCTGAGCTGAAGGCAGATGCTTAATGACTGAGCCACCCAGGTGCCCCATGGAAAATCTAAAGTTATTTCAAAATTTAAAGTTTTTGTTTTTGTTATTTTATTTTTTGGTTATTTTTTTTATTATTATGGTTAGTTAGCCAACATAGAGTACATCATTAGTTTTTGATGTAGTTTGGTTTTGTTTTTAATTATCCTCCCCAAAACACATTGCTGGGGATAAGCTTTCCTTCATCACAAATAGTTTGAGAAGCACCACTCTGGAATACTGGGTAAGAAATGGATGATTGAAAGTTGAAAGGTCATAAAATTAGGAAAAAGTTTCAATGCATCCAGGATAGAAGAGATTTATTCGTTCTTCGAGCATTAAAATTGCTATATTTCAAAGAAGAAATACGACAACTATGATGGAACAGTATTATTTCATCATTACAAATTAATAACCTACCAAAGAGATTTTACATTTCTTATGTAATATATTTAAGTATTGCTGTGAAACATTTATAATTTGACAATGAAGTCTAAAAACCTTTCTACATGAGCTCTAACATTTTATGAAGGTATTACCTTATCTGGTGAGTGAAGAAGATGAAGCACATCAGCATACTTAAATCCTTCGTTTTCTTGCAGTTCTTTCTGTAACAGATCATTCCTTAGGACAATGCATGCCAAGGAAAATGCCACTTCAACCTAAATATGTGGTTTTCAGAAATTAATTTATTTTTCACTCATGATTTATCAAATGACATATTTCATTATACAAACATTCATATGGGATATACTAATTCAAAGATAATATATAATTCATTGATTCCAGTTCTCTAATATTTATTTTTTTTTCAGTTCTCTAAATTTAGAAGGTGGCATTTATAATGTTTGGAGGAATGTCCCTTATAATTTTTAACAGCTGGAAAATATCCTTCCTGTGTGTGCCATCAGCACAACCACAGGGCTCCACTGGGGAGCATGGAGGAAGGCAGCCAGAGCCAGCCGGAAATGTGAGGAGGTATTATCTTAAGTGCATAGTTGTATCCCTTCCACATCTAAAAAAAATTTTTTTTAATTTCCTGGCATGGGATAAAAAGCTGTTTTGAACTACTGATCATTGAGATGTAAGGCTTCAATGGAATGCCTATGAATTAAGCAAAGCACTGGGGAGCAGTCCTGAGAAATACTCTATTTCGGGAGTCATTTGTTGCACACTCTGAAGCCTTTTCAGAGGATGTAAATGAACCTCATTTATTGTTGGGACTCAATAGATAATGTTCTTTAAGTAGTACATTATGCATTTCTATGAAAAATGTTACAAATTTGAAAAGCATGATTATTATTGCAAAACTTTGTTTACTATAGAATCGTATTTGAAGAAAAGTATTGAAATGTATTTGTGTTCTGTTTTTAACAACTTGAAGAACTCATTGAAAATATATACTGAAATATGCATGGACACAATTGAGGTAAACCATTTTGCCATGAAACTGCATGTTTTAAAATGAAATTGTATTTTTATGTGGCATTTTCCATATGAAATTTACTTGTACTTTGAAAGTCAACACAGTTTTTATATATAATTCAAGTCAAAAAATTGCTAGCATATGCTCCTTCCTTTTTTTCCTAATCAACTTCTATAATAGAATAATCTTTCTATTACTCTATAATAGAATATAAAATAATAATCTATATTGTATATAATCTATAATTATCCTATAATAGAATATATCTCTTTCTATCGCCAGAAAAGCCACATAAATTATAACATCTTTTCTGATAATACATTCCTTAAAAGAAATAATACTGTATTTACTTACATATATCTGTTTTCTCATTTCCAACAGAACTCATACCAAATATTTTTTGTTCTTATAGTTTCCTGCCTGGCTAACTCTAGATGTCTAAATTTCCAAAGCTTTGGTAGAGGATTTAAATAGACGTGAACATCATTTATTAAAGGCAGTTTACTAGAAGTAAATAGAAGAGTGAATGACTCTTAAACAACTCATCATATATTAGTATTGAGAAAACTATTGTTGCTGGCCAACACAGACTGCCTGGTAGAAGTAAAGCTATTTTGATGGTGTAATACTGATAGGAATCACCTATATTTGAGAAATTTTGCTACATAAATCACACATCCTCATTATCCCCACCCAGTTTTAGCAACCAATATCTGAAGGAGGGAAGAATTCTGTGAATAATCAAATATCTGAGGAATAAAACTTATTTGATGAGTAAAGACTTATTTGAAAATTTAATATTTTAATAAAATTTATTTTTATAGGGGCGCCTGGGTGGCTCAGTCGTTAAGCGTCTGCCTTCGGCTCAGGTCATGATCCCAGGGTCCTGGGATCGAGCCCCCCATCGGGCTCCCTGCTCAGCAGGAAGCCTGCTTCTCCCGCTACCATTCCCTCTGCTTGTGTTCCCTCTCTCGCTGTGTTTCTGTCAAATAAATAAAATCTTTAAAAAAAAAAATTTATTTTTATAGCAACTTTTTAATTTAAAACTTCTAGAATTTTGTTTAAAATGTTACATTTGTTATACTTGTGAATTTACATAAAGATACAAATTATTCTCAAAAAGTCATATTTCTGTTAATTTTACTATATCAGAAAAAAAATCCTTAAAACCTTTTATATACCTTGATGTTAGGAGAAGGGTGATTTCTTAGCAGTTGAATAAGTACTGGAAAGGCATTTTCCTCTACAACGAATTGTTGACTAATAGGATTACTTGTATGGGCAACACCTATAAGAATATACATATCAATAAGAATATTAATTTGCATCTTAGAAATGATAAAGTCAACCACAGCTTGGTATGTTGGATTGATTTAAGTGTTCTAGCATAATATGGTTAATAAATTACAAAATGAAATGCTATCTTACTGGGTATTTACCCCAAAGATACAAATGTAGTGATTCGAAGGGATACCTGCCCCATAATATTTATAGCAGCAATGTCCACAAACTATGGAAAGAGCCCAGATGTCCACTGACAGATGAATGGGTAAAGAAGATGTGGTAGATATATACAATGAAATTTTACAGAGCCATCAAAAAATGAAATCTTGCCATTTGCAATGTGGATGGAACTAGAGGGTATTATGCTAATTGAATTAAGTCAATCAAAGAAAGACAATTATCGTATGATCTCATTGATATATGGAATTTAAGAAACAAGGCAAAGGATTATAGGGGAAAGGAGGGAAAAATAAAACAAGATGAAATCAGAGAGGGGGACAAACCATAAGAGACTTTTAATCTTAAGAAACAAACTGAGGATTGCTGGGGGGGTGAATAGGGTAACTAACTGGGTGATGGATATTGGGGAGGGTATGTGTTTTAATGAGTATTGGTGAGTCTTAAATGAGTATTGAGTTATTAAGTGAGTATTGGTGAGTATTAAATGAGTATTTAATGAGTCTTATTATGTAAGACTGATGAATCACAGGCCTGTACCCCTGAAACAAATAATACATTATATGTTCATTAATTGAATTTAAATTTAAAAAAAGGAAATGCTATATCAACATCATTTTACCTGAATTAATTTTTTAAAAAGCAAAATGAATAAACATGGAAAAATTACTATTAGAAGTGTTGGGCAAGCCTGGTGGTGGGTATTGAGGAGGGCACGTATTGCATGGAGCACTGGGTGTGGTGCAGGAACAATAAATCTTGTAACACTGAAAAAATGAAAAAAAGGAAAAAAAGAAAAAAAAAAGAAGTGTGGCTATTTTCTACCAATCACAAAACCAAGAAACGAGAAATGCTAGACTATCAAAGAATAATAATATAGCTGTTAAGTGCTGTGAAATGTGTAAGCCCGAAGATTTACAGACATGTACCCTGGGGCAAATAATACATTATATGTTAATAAAAATTAATAAAAAAAATAAAAAAAATTTAAAAAAAAGAATAATAATATAATAGCTATAATTTATTAAAGATTTATTATTTGCAAGGTATTTAAGCTTATAGTTGCTATTGTATTCCATAAAAGATTATTTCCAGAGTAAATCACCTGGTTAAAATTTCTAGATTCCTTAAATACACATAGTAAAAGATAATCTTACTGTCTTCTTTTATAGCATAATATTTTAAATCATAGACCTAACCTCAGTTTAAAAACTTCTCATCTTTGTCTAGTGGATACACAGATAATTTGAATTTTGTTCTTTTGCCAACAAAAACCACAACACACATACACAGCAGGTTTTTGTTTTTTGTTTTTTTAAGATTTTATTTATTTGACAGAGGAGAGAGAGAGAGAGAGATTGGGAACACAAGCAGGGGGAGTGGGAGAGGGAGAAGCAGGCTTCCCACTGAGCTGGGAGCCTGACATGGGGCTCGATCCCAGTTCCTTGGGATCATGACCTGAGACGAAGGCAGAGGCTTAATGACTGGGCCACCGAGGTGCCCCATATGCAGCAGGTTTATATACTTAAATATAAATACAAGATCAAACCTCTCTCTGAACAAGGGAGAGAAGTCATTTATCTTATGTTGAAGTTGAAGGAACTGGAGGAAATACAAGGAGCAAAGGACATGTTTCCTTGTCCCCTAACGCCACACTGGCCACCCAGGGATGTACACAGACACTGATTACATGAATATTCTTGATTCAGCTGACAGGTCTTGAATGCCTAATTCATCAGGAACTGAGGTAAGGAGTAGAGTTAAAAAGAGGAATTAGGGAGTGCCTGAGTGGTTAAGTCACTTAAGTGTTCAACTCTTGATCTCAGCTCAGGTCTTAATCTCAGGGTCATGAGTTCAAGCCCTACATTGGGCTCCACACTGGGCATGGAAACTACTTAAAAAAAAAAAAGAATGGAAAAGAGGAATTAGAATATCTGCCTCCAAGGTATTTATATCCTATGGGGAAGCAACTATTTAAATACATGACTTCAGTACATGCCATGAGTGCTTTAAGAGGGGTATAAAAAAACACACTTGTAGCACAGAAAAGGGATTACTTATTTCAGAGTAAGTGGAAAAGGAGTAAACAGGAAGATTTCAAAGAGTGAAGGTGCTTACAGTGAGTCCCCCCAAAATGAATATTTTTAATAATAATGATGATGGTAGTGTGATAAGAAGAATACCTTCAAATCTTTGACTTAATCTTCACATGTTAATAATGGATGAAACGAATTGGATGAAACGAAATGGATGAAAAGAATTACTACAAGCAGTAGACTGAACAATTCTCAGAGCTCACATAGGGCTAGGAATGGTTTATGTTCTGTGGCCAGAGTTCAGATACCTTGTAATTCAAGGGACTATATAAGGAATTAAGTCCTTGGAATGATATCATCTTAATAATGGAGTTAAGTTAGTTCCAGAGTAAAAGCTGCTCTAGAATTGTCCTAATAAAGCTTGAAAGCTAACTACAAAAAAAGCAAACTGATCCCAAGTAAGATAACTGCATGCCAGAACAAAGCCTAATTCCCTTTAAAGGAAAACAGTAAAATCCAGCATCTGTCAGTTTACAACTCACGATGTCCAGCATTCAATCAAAACTTGTATGCATAATTTTAAAATACAAAACACCTAAGATAAAATATATATAAGAATTGTGTATTGCAAACTAGGAATCATTGCTGATTGATATTAAAGACCTAAACAAGTAGAGAGACATACTGCTTATAGATTGGAAGACTTAATATTATTGAGATGCCTGTTCACAAGCTTATGTATAGATTTCATGCAATTACAATAAAAATAATCGATCTTTTCAGAAATTACAGATTAATTTTTTAAGTTATATGAAATTACAAAGGACCTAGAATAGCCAAAACAACTTTGAAAAAGAATAGCAATGTTGAAGGACTTATACTTCCTGCTTTCACGATTTACTGTAAACTTTCAATAATTAAGACAGTGAGTATAACATAAAGATAGACAATAGGTAAATAGAAGAGAATAAAAAGTCTAGAAATAGACTCACAAAAATTCAATGGAGGAAAAGATAATCTTTTCAATAAATGGAGCTGAAGCAATTGGATAGCCATATAAAAAAAATAAATCTCAGCCATATGCAAAAATGAACTCAAAATAGATCATACATCTAAATACAGAGGAAAACAGAAAACCTTTATGATCTTGAGTTTGGCAGTTTTCTTAAAGAGAACACAAAACATATGAACTAAAAAATTTTAAATATCAGTAAATTGGACTTCATCAAAATTAAAAACTTTTGCTCTTCAAAAGACCATGTTACAAAAAGGGAAGGACACACTATAGACTGGGAATATGCAAAACATACATCTAATAAATGATTTGTAGCTAGCATATATAAAGAATGGTTACAATTCAATAAGACAACACAATTTTAAAAATGGGCAAAATATCTGAACACTTTACCAAAAAGCATATACAAATGGCAAAAAAGCACATGAAAAGATGTTCTGCACCATTAATCATTAGGGAAATACAAGTTAAAACCATAATGAGATTTACTACATACCCACTATAATGGCTAAAATCATCATACTAAATGTTGGCAAGGATGCAAAGCTGTTGGAACTCTCCATACACTGCTAGTAGGAATGCAAAGTAATAAAACTTCGAAAAACAGTCTGGCAGTTTCTCTAAAAGTTAAGCATATACCTACTATATGATCCAGCAATCCTACTTTTAGGTATTTACCCAAGAGAAATGAAAACATTTGTGTCTATACAAAAACTTACACACAAATGTTCATGGCAGTTTTATATATAATAGCAAAAAACTGGAAACAATCTAAATGTGCATCAGTGAGTGCCTGGATAAACAAATCATAATATATCCATATGTATTAGTCAGAGTTTTCCAGAAAAACAGCCTACAGGATATGTATGTATTTAGGTAGATAGGTAATAACTATATGTATCATAAGTCATAAAATTTTCCATCATGCCATACAATGGAATACTATTCAGCATTAAAAAAGTGACACAATAATATAAAAAAAATCAAAATAGCTATGTCAAGTGAAAGCAGCAACAAAAAAAGTATATCTGTATAATCCACTACATAAAATTCTAGAAAATACAAACTAATCTATAGTGATAGAAAACACTGGTGGTTCTCAGGGGATGGAAGTGCATAGAGGGAGGCATTACAAAAGCACACAATGAAACTGGGGTGTTAGTTATATTCACTTATTTGACTGTTGTGATGGTGTCACAGCTGAATGCATATGTTAAAACTCATCAAATTGTATGTTTAATGTATTTTTATATTTCATTCGAGTGTATATTTTATTTAAGTATTATATTATGGGGCACCTGGGTGGCTCAGTCGGTTAAGCATCTGCCTTCAGCTCAGGTCATGGTCTCAGGGTCCTGGGATCAAGTTCCACATGGGGATCCCTGCTCAGTGGGGAGTCTGCTTCTCCCTTTGCCCTAGCCCCCCAGGCCCTCATACTTGTGCGCACATGGTTTCTCTCTGAAATAAATAAAATCTTTTAAAATAAATAAATAAATAGATATTTCATTGTATGTAAACTATTTCAATAAGTCTTTTAAAACCCACATTTAGGGGCACCTGGGTGGCTCAGTTGGTTAAAAGCCTCTGCCTTTGGCTCCGGTCATGGTCTCAGGGTCCTGGGATCGAGCCCCGCATCGGGCTCTCTGCTCAGTGGGGAGCCTGCTTCCCTTTCTCTCTCTGCCTGCCTCTCTGCCTACATGTGATCTCTCTCCTTTCTGTCAAGTAAATAAATAAAATCTTAAAAAGAAATTTCTAGACATGCAAAGATGTAGGAAAATATGATTCATAATCAGGAAAAAAAATTGGCCAATAGAAAGAGACCCAGAAATGATATCGATGCTGGAACTCGTTACAGGGATGTTAAAACAGCTATTTTAAATATGTTACATGTGTTCAAGAACGTAGAAGATATGAACATGAGGAGGAAGAGAAAGGGAGGTATGTGTGTGTGTATAACCAGTCTAAACTAGTAAATTTGAAATCAAGAGTTTTCTTCAGTAGTTCTGCTGGAGATCCCCTTGTCTATGGCAAATGTAGACAGTTTGTAGATAGCTTTGAAGTGAAGTAATGAGAAGAAATTCCATTCGTGCACAGGTGCATGCATACACGCACATGGTATTTTTGCATATATGTTATCATCTATTAGAATTTTGGAAATCTCTATAATCTATACCATAGGCTCTGGCTATAAAAAAAAGAAACATTTATTTTGTCTGACTGACTGCCTTGGAGCTTTAATGAACTTCAGCAAAGTAGCTTTTTCAAGCAAGGAGAAAAAAGTCTTTTTGGAACCAATTCCTACATTCTTTTTTCAGCTAGGCTATTTTTTGAGAAAATACAATCAACTAAAAATAAAGATTTTTTTTTCTTATCTATAAGAAACAGTCTACAGTCAGCTTCACACATTCATGAAGGTCAGCAAAGAACTCAAATTTTTATTTTTAGTAGATGAGTCACTGACCATTCTACAACATTCTTATAGACATTCCAAAATATTAGTTCCTTCTCAATGAAGGGAACAACTAGACCCACCGGCCACTTTTAATTTTAAAAAAAGATTTTATTTATTTGAGAAAGAGAGAGTGAGCAAGAGAGAGCAGGAGCTAGGCAAGGGGCAGAGGAAGAAGAAGTAGACCCCCCCACTGAGCAAGGAGTTGACTTGGGCTCTACCCTGGGACTCCAGGATCATAACTTGAGCTGAAGGTGGACGCTTAACCTCCTAAGCCACCCAGGTGCCCCCTGACCACTTTATACAGAATGAATCTTGGAAAAAGACTAGAATTGAAAAACGTGCCCCAGCATTAGAAACTCTATATAAACCGTATAGGTCTTAAGATTCAAAAGAAGAAATATTTTTCTCTTAAACTTAAAACAATGAGATTCCTTTAATTCAAAACAGCCAAAGCTCATTGTCCTCATTATCCTTTTTAACCAGAGTTGAAGGGCAAAGCTGATAAAAAAAAATTTCTAATTACACCGCTTTTACTCATTAAGGTCTTAGAGAAATAAAAAAAAAAGGTAAGGGTAAGCCTTTTATAGATTAAATATGACTTAGGGCTTTATCAATGGGGATAGAGAGGAAGGGACATATCTTACTGATAATTTAAGAATTGAGAAAAAATTTACAAACCAATACAAATGGACCCCACTGCTCTGATGACACTCAGAAGTGTGCCTTCAGCTACTTTACTAATCCTCAGTAAGCGAACCAACGGTGCAATTCCATTCCCTTCACATATTTGATTTTGATGCATCCTGCTGTCCTTACTTAGAGCTATGACTGCTTCACCTCCTGGTCAAGAAAAGCAAGAAATATGTCTGATCCTTCAGTGTGTTGCTCCACATTGTGCAAATTTATGCATAGGAAATAACTTACCAACATACTGCATCTTAGCTGATGGTGACAAAAGCATATTTATTATAAAGTTGTATCCAATCTGTTCCGCCATATACTTCTGTTGTTTCAGGGTTTGTCCTGCCAAGGCCCAAAGGGCTACAGCTCCTTGTTCCTTAACATCTGTTTGAAATGCCTATTAAAAAAAAATATATTCCACTCTTCCCATGAACATTTATTGAACACTGTAGGGATGTTTTATAAAATGTTCATTCTAAGGGCAACTGGGTGACTCAATCGGTTAAGTGCCCGACTTGGTTTTCACTCAGATCATGATCTCAGGGTCGTGAGATCGAGCCCTGTGTTGGGCTCCACACCAGGCACAGTGTCTGCTTGACATTCTTTCCCTGCCTCCCACAACATACTCATGCTCTCTCTCTAAAATAAATAAGTAAGTAAATAAATAAATAAAATCTTTAAAAGTTTATTCAAGAATTGGTTTAAAAAAAAGAATAGGTTTTAGTTTTTTTTACAGTTTACTAAATTCAGTATTGAATATTTTGTCTGAGAAAAATAATAAATTATCATAAAATTCCTACCTTGAGGAGTTTTAAAAGATATTTACTTAATGATTTTTCCAGAAATGCTCTCTGTATACACGGGTTGTAACTAGCCAGTGATTCCACAGCCATTGCACCCTTCACTTGGACACTGAGTTGTTTCCCTTTAAAAAGAGCCACCAGAGGAGGAATGGCTCCCTCCAGAGCAATAGCATCCTGAACATCCCTGTTGTCACGGGCAACCTCAGCAATTGTGGCAGAAGATACGGCCTTCAACACATCTTCAAATGAATTTAAGAAACGTTAAACAAACCTTTTAAAAATATAAAAATGCAACTTATCATTATATTCCTTATTATAAAAATCAAACTTAGAGAGCGTATAGAAAATTTAGAAAATAAGAAAAATAGAAATAAAACTGTCCAGATTCTCACCACCCAAATGCAAATATTTCCTTTAACCTTATTCACTTTTTAGAGGAAAAGATGTATTTAAGTAGTGTTATAGACATATTTAATATAATTGTACTATAAGCACAATATCTTGCATTTTAATTTACCAGTAAAACATTTTCCCATTCATTATGAACATCAATGTCTCCTAAATATTCCATTAATGAGAGTATTACATTTCCTCATCCATTTAGTTTTTAAAAAAATAGATGTCATTTCCAACATTTCACTGTTTTAAACAATATTTAGGAGAAATCTTGGCACAAAAGTTATTTTTCTTTCTTGTTTTTTTCCCTTAGTATAGAGAACAGGAATTACTGGAATAATTTATTATATCACAGTAAATTACTTCCCAAAAATGATAATTCCATCTTACCCTTCTGTAATCAGAGTATGACAGTTTCAATGTGGCTGTACCTTTTTAAGTATAAATATCATCATTAAGAATAAATACATACAATTTAGCTAATATGATAGGCAAAAAACTGTCTCCCTTTATTTCATATCTTTGCTTACTGTTGAATCTAAATAGTTTCATACATTCTTATTAACCAGTTGTATTTGTTCTCTTTGAAACTTACAGAAAAGTTGCAAAAGTCCAAGAACTCCCTCAAGATTTAACAACAATTGAAATACTTCTATATTTTTTTTTTAGCATTTTCTTACTTTCTGTCATGTTTCAAACTTACCACATACCTGCTCTGCTCTAGCCCTGAAATGAACCATTTCTTTAAGAAGTTCTGTTTCCTTTTAATGAGGAATGGTACTTAGAAATCAAGATTTTTGGGTACTCGATTTGTTCATTGCTACTGAAATAATATCTTTTCTTCTAGACTCTCTTAGCAGACAAAACTAGGAAAACATATATGTTACCAATTTTTCAATTCCAGTCCAACCCTACAGGATTCTTTATTGCCTTCCCATATTCTGTATACTTCTTCTCACAGTGAGAACCCAATACTATCAACATATTTATTCATTTGTTCACTTCTACAATACTTAGAACATAGGTTCAGACCTGTTTCACCCATATCACTATGAAATACAAATCCACTAAGAAGAATTCAAGATATGTTTGCAATTACCCTTTTTCTCCCCTAGGCTGAGGATATATAGTTAAGTGCTATGTTTACCAGTTTTGTTTGTTTTTTAAGCAGTCTCCACCCCTAGCTTGGAGCCCAATGTGGGGCTTGAACTCATGACCCCGAGATCAAGACCTGAGCTGAGATCAAGAGTCAGATGCTTAACCGACTGAGCCACCCAGGCACCTGTGAAAGGCTGTGTTCAAAATTCACTTGTATTTATTTTTTTCTTCTTCTTTTAAAGTCTTTATGTGGAGCGCCTGGGTGACACAGTTAGTTAAGCATCTGCCTTCGGCTTATGTCATGATTTCAGGGTCCTGGGATCAAGCCCCATGTTGCGCTCCCTGCTCAGCAAGGAGTCTGCTTCTCCTTCTCCCTCTGTGCTCTCCCTCCTTCTCTCTCCCTCTCTCAAATAAATAAATAAAATATTTTTTAAAAATAAAAAATAAAATCTTTACGTAATTCTTTTGAAATCTAGTAGGGTTCATGTGTTTCTCCTTGTTTTTAATTTTAGTTTCTCCCTGGTAGCCTTGTAGATCTAATGTGGTTTTTTCTAATATGTAAGACATATGTTTCCAAAAGTCAAAACTGTACAGAAGGTGATTTTGTATTCAAGTAGGCATACTCTAAATGTAGCATTTGTTCTTTCATAGACTATTTAGGTTTAGTTATCTCTATTAAGGCCTTATTGTTCATACCAACTTATATATATATATAATATATATACGTCATATATACATCACTTATATCAAATGTATTAACTTTTTGTTATGAATATTTTCATCATTCATTCATTTGTTTTCTCAGCAAATACTTTATTGAGGAGCTATTACATACCAGGCACTGTCCTAGGCATGGAGAAACAGTGATGAAGACAAAGTCCTTGAACCTTGTGGGACAAGGCAAAAGCCAGAAGTGTGAAATAGCAATATTTTCCATACTACTTCAGAGTAAAATAAGAGAGGGAGGAAGCGATAGGAAGTGATGGGAAAGTCATTTCCATTTGGAATTAGAAGGTTAGAAGGGCATATAGGCTATGAGAAAAATGTGGGCTTTATCTTAGGTGACAAAGAGCCAGTGAATGATTTAAAAGAGGGTAAAAATATGATCAACTTTGCATTTTACCTATATCACTCTAGTAATACTTGGAATGTTGTTAAAGCCAATAAGTTACTAAAATTAAGAGAGTGTGGGGGAGGATCATTCTTTTACCCTGTACTGCTGTGTCAGTCCAAAAAGCAGAAATTCCTAACTCAGGTGTGTTGCTCATTTCTCCCACAAAAGGAATAGTGAGTTACATAATTTCTTAATTTGGAGACTCAGTCGTCACAAATTTATGACTTGGGTTCTTTTGGCACTATTTGTTTGTTTGTTTGTTTGTTTGTTTTGATGTTTTCTCAAAGCAAGCTTTCCAACCATAAGACTGAAGTTTTGATCTCTATTTGATTCCTGTGTCTACTTACCAATTGGTTCCAAATTCCAAAGGGAGAGGGACTATCTTAGTGCCTCTATAATCCAAATTGATTCTAATACTCAGAGGAGAGGCCAGGGATTTGGTTAGAGAACCAGGAAGAATAGATTCTAACCACAACAAAGTTCTGAAGAGTAAATACAATTGCTTAGTAGAGTGTGCTGTATTAAAACAAACAAACATAAACAAAGAGACAAAAACAGAGCCTGAGGAACTCCAACTTTAAGAGTTAGATGGAAGAAGTTTAATAATGGAGATGGTCTTTTTTTTTTTTTTTAAGATTTTATTTATTTATTTGACAGAGAGGAGAGAGATCACAAGTGGGCAGAAAGGTAGGCAGAGAGAGGGGGAAGCAGGCTCCCCGCTGAGCAGAGAGCCCGATGTGGGGCTCGATCCCAGGACCCTGAGATCATGACCTGAGCTGAAGGCAGAGGCTTTAACCCACTGAGCCACCCAGGCGCCCTTGGAGATGGTCTTTATCTGAAATTCTTACGAACCAAATTCCAAAGTTTTCAGATTTTACAAGGTACTGATTGCATATACTCTCTATTACCTAACATCCCAGGAGTGTGGAGAAAACACATCTGCAGTGAAATGTGTCAGTAATCATACTAAGAAGGATGAAGTGCTCCTTAAGTTTTGCTGATAGTTTACAGTTGGAAAGCATTTTGTATACTTTCTGTTACATATTTTAATTTCTATAGTGGGGTCATACCAATCTTTGTCAATAACACAGAACAGGACAATTGCGTGCCATAAAAAAAGAGGAAATCTGAAGCAGTACAGGAATGAGAGTATGTATGCAGGTACAAACCTAAGCAGCAGAGTGTGAAATAAGCAGTTAGAGATGGGTGAAGCAAAATCTTCACCAAAGTCAACCAAGGTTGAGGAACTTCTGGAGATAGGGGTCAAGACTAAGGAGATATTAATGAATCTATCATCTCAAGAAACTGCCCGTGACTCTGCTTTGGGGCCATTTTACCTTAATGCATGAAATCTTAGAGTGGTTGGGAATGGTTAAGAAGATATTGGAATTAAAAAAAAAAAAAGAAGATATTGGAATTAACAAAATCCCTTTGTAAACCCCTACACCTTAATAACTCAGCTAACAGTCAAGATAATTATTTGCTAAAGCACTAAAATTATAAATGAAGCATTTATAAATTATAAATGAAGAGAAAAAATGATTAACTTTTTTTCCAAAATTATCTTCCTTGGAATGAGGAGATTATATAGATTACAGTATAGGATAAGTTACTTTCATTTAGATAAGGCAAGAGCCTGAAAAGAGACAATTTCAACAATTTATTTCTACAGCTTTCTTCCATGAATTTATTTACTGTTTATTTGTTCAAACGGCCTCTATAATTTGTGCTTTGTTCTAGCATCTAGGATTTGGAGAATGAAAAAGGATAGGGAAAACTAGTCCCTGTCTTTACATTTTTTAGGGGTTGAGGGGCAGAGGGAGAAGGAGAGGATCTTGAGGCAACTCCACACCTAGCATGGAGCCAGACTCAGGGCTCAATCTCACAACACTAAGATTAGGGCCTGAACTGAATGAAATCAAGAGTTGGGTGCTTAACCAACAGAGCCACCCAGGCATGCCCTGCTCTGTTTTTAAATTTTAATTAAGGAGATAAGACAGAAATAATAAAATAAAGAACAATTATAAACAAGTAAAAATTCTATGGCTAAAATAAGCATAAAAGCTGGCTCTCTCTAATGCTATTTTTTTAATTTCTTTTTTTTTTAAAGATTTTAATTCATTTATTTATTTGAGAGAGAGAGAGAACATGAGCGGGGGAGCTGCAGGTGGAGGGAGAGGGAGAAGCAGGTTCCCTGCTGAGCAGGGAGCCCAATGCAGGGCTCTATCCCAGGACTCTGGGATCATGACCTAAGCGGAAGGCAGATGATTAACTGTCTGAGCCACCCAGGTACCTCTCTAATGCTATTTTTTAAAATTGAAGCACAATGTTGTATTAGTTTCAGCTGTATAACATAGTACGTAGGGATTGGATGATTCTGTGCATTATCTCTAATGCTATTCTTAAAAAAGATAAAGTGGGGGCACCCGGGTGGCTCAGTTGGTTAAATGTCTCTCGATCATGGCTCAGGTCTTGATGTCAGGATCACGAATTCAGACCCTGCATTGGGCTACACAGTGGGCATGGAGCCTACTTAAAAATAAATAAATAAATAAATAAATAAATAAATAAATAAATAAATAAATAAAGTAGAGCATAGTTACTGATGGAAGGCCAATTAGAGCAGATGACTTTAGGAATTTATAATGAAGGGAAAGGACTTGCAAATGATTTCCCCATATAAGAGAGGTTCTTAAAAGATGACAATTTTTTTTAAAGATTTTATTTGTTAGAGAGAGAGTACAAGCAAGCAGAGTGGCAAGCAGAGGGAGAAGCAGGCTCCCTGCTGAGCAGGCAACCCAATGCGGGGCTTGATCCCAGGACCCTGGGATCATGACCTGAGCCAAAGGCAGACACTTAATCTACTGAGCCAGCCAGGCATGCCTAGCAGATCATAATTACTTAATTTGGATGCTCTAAAGTAAGAGAAAGCTCTCTGCAACCACCCCCTTATCCATAACCTGTCTTACATGTTAATCAACATATTTTTTTTATATTTATTCCTGGAAAACTAGAACAGAAAGATGATAAACTGAGGAGGAAGAAAAATAGGCAAGTTTCCCCCATTTTTTTAGCCCCTCAAATTTGGAGAAAACCATGGATTTGAGGCTTACCTTGTTATGTGTATGCTCACTGAAATGAGATAATTCTTATAGAACCCAAGAGACCATTTGGAGTGCAGACAAGAGCTATTTCATAGCTTGTGATGTTCTTGGTGCTGATATGTAATTCAGAATGTGATATTTGGCCTAATGACCTGACGACCTAGAATTTTGATATCCAATATCTAACAGCAAATCCGAAGTTTTTGTGGCAACTTATAAAATGGTTCCCAATGATCAATATATGTGTTATTCACACGGGAGTTATCTACTCAAGTCCCTGGGCATATTAACTGCATTATTTTCATGATTTATGCCAGTATTTCCATTTATAAAAAGGTCTAATTAAACTTTATTTTTAAACTATAACTTTGAGAGTCAATTCCTTTTATAAAAAGCATTTGAACTTGACTGTTTCAGATATTTAATTTATACCACATATGTGTAGATCCATTCTAAGATAAATCCAGGACATGTATTCATATTGGACAAGTCCAAACTGTATTTGCTTCAGTTATTATGTCTGATCACTTAGAAATAATACAGAAATGGAGGCTCACCTGAATCAGAACTCAGAAATGTGATAAGATATTGGATGCCTTTATGGTCTCTCACTGCTCTTTGATTTTGTTCATTTCCCATACATAATACCCGTATACAGTTCATTACATTTATTAGCACATTTTCTATGTCTAACTTCAAAAGACTTATCAGAGCTGGGATTCCATTCTAAAAATAAAGAAACAAAAATCAACTGATGGGCATGTGATGTGATAAGCTCTGGATGGTATATACAATTAATGAATTGTTGCACACTAAATCTGAAACTAAGAGTGTACTACATATTGGCTGATTGAATTTAAATTAAAAAACAATTGAATTATATAAGGCTTGTTCAATCTTTATTTAAAAACAAGAGTCTATAATCTTTCTTGCTATAAATATCTGCTTATGTAGGAGAGAATGCTCACAAACAAATGTGCCTACTGGCATGTCACATTAAAGGACAGTTAATATAAATTTGAGCATAAAATAGCCTCCTCTACACCAAAATAAATTAAGGCTACAAGTTCACTGTAACATTTAATAAATCTCTAAAAAATAAAGCAACTAATTAAGATTAATTGAATACACTGCCAATTTGGAAATATTCGCCATTGCAGGCATTGTACTGGCAATTGGTGCTTAAATTTGTGCAACACAAAATATTTTCGAATGTGAATACAAATTAAATTAAAATAAGTAAATTAAATTAATTGTATTTTAATTTACTTACCAATTAAAATACATTTTAAATGGAATAAAAATGGCATTTCCCTCTATTAACAGAAATAAGGCAAAAGTATTAAGAAAGATAAACAGAAATGTAACCTCATTTTCAATAAAAGTAGGAGACCTCTATAATGTTGAGTCACAAAAAGTATGTGTAAGTTACCAGAAGAGATGAGAGAGATATTCCATGGCCACTGTTCACAGGAAATGTTACCAGAGCACAGTTTTCCTAAATGAGTTGCCTCTACCTTGAGGGGCAGAAAAAGAAATACACAGTTCTCTGTCTGAAACAATAGGAATGGCAGCAGGATGCCAGGGTGGCAGCAGGCTCTTTCCTGGGTCTGTTTAGCAAAAAGTTTCAAAACTTAAGGAAAGCAAAGATTAGTAACAAGTCATACTGACAAGATATGTTTGGAAGAAGTAATCTATTGGTGAGGCACAAAGGAAGAGACGGACTCTGCACTGTGGAGGAAACAGAATCTACATTGTGAGGTACTATGCACCAGTCTCTATTGGCTTAAGGAAAAGTAAAGCTGAAAGGATACATGCATACAACTTCATGGCATAATTCATAACCTTGCTAGCCCAGAACTGTGTTCTTTCCCACATATACTTCCTGTAAATAGCCAGACGAGAAAGAACTTACCTAATTCAAAGATGAGTAATGATCCTAAAGGAACTAGAACAGCATCTGTCCAAATATATTTAAGAAAAAAATAGAAAAACTTATGACAGATGAAGAATGCTTATCAAAAAAATATTGTCACAAAACAGATGAAATTGTGACAAAAAGTGGTATATTATTATTGTCAATGAAAAATTAATGAGGCAATCACTTCTATAAAACAAGAACGTACAGGAGAGACATCAGAACTCAGGGAAGATATTTTTTGAGACGGGAGAAGAAATGAGAGCTGAAAAAGCTCAGGGAAGATGTGGAGACATATTACAAAAACCACATTGTAATCAACACAAAAGTAAGTCAATGCTAAAAAACATAGCAAGTGACATGATAGGATTGAGAAAAAAGAAAAATGAAATAAAATGAAACAATGAGTGGACAAGGACTAGAGAAAAAATGATAGCTATAAGACAGGAAAGCTATAAGACAGCAAAAGGTGACACAATACACAAATAATTAGTGTTCCCACAGACAGGTGGTCATTTAATTCAGACCAATAAATTTAGTGGTCAGTATTTGACTTTCACCTTACAATAGCTTTGACACTATTGATCATTTTTTTCCTCTTCGAAACACTTTGTTCACTTGGCTGATAGGACAACAGATTCTTCAGGTTTCCTCCTACCTTGCTGGCCATTCCTTTTTAGTCTCTTTTGAGGTCCCTCCAGATCTTTCAACTTTTCCACACATCCTAGACTCAATTTTTAAAATATAATACAGACTGTGATCACTTCTCACCATTTCCATTATTATCATTCTGGTCCAGGGCATCATTATATGTCATCTGGATTACTATTATAGTTTTTAAATCAGTCTTGCAACACCCACCCTTGCCCACCTATTTCAAAACAGAAGGTAAAGTGATATAAATCTCTCCATGGAACTTCCCAGAACAAAATCTTTCAATGACTTAACATACTGAGCATAAAAGCTAAAGTGTCTAACAGTTGCCCACATGGCCTTACATGATGTGGTCCACCATCACCCACCAAGCATCTCCTTTTTCTCTTCCATCAGCTATTTTTGCTTTCCTGCTGTTCCTTGAACATTCCAGGCACATTTCAACTTCCATTAACTTTGCACTTGTCTCCTCTGCCTAGAGTACTCTTCCCAACAAAAAAACATGACATATTTTCTCACCTACTTGAGGTCTATACTCAAACGCCAACTGCCCCCTTCCCTTTCCCTGCTTTACTTTCCTCCTGACCACTTCTTCTCACCTAACATACTATATATTTGGTTGGTTTGCTTTGTTTATTGTCTGGCTACTCCTAACTACAAGTTCCATGACACTGGGGTTTTGTCTGTTTCAGTCGCTGCTATCATCTACCATCTAGAATAGAATCTGCCATAAGAAACTCACAAAAAGTACTTGTATGAATGGACTAAAAGACTACTACAGGGAAAAAAATACGTAAGCATATGAATTCAGTAAAACATTCCAAAAATAAAATGAATATGTATGTTGAAAAGTTATACCAGATCCCAGGAAAAACAGGTAACTAATGTTATTGTGTCAGTCCTGGACTTTAAAGATAAAAAGAGAAAGGAAACCCTTAACATATAGTAGAAGATTAAAAAATAATAATAACAAACTATGACAGAACAAAGATTAATGTCATGTTAATAGAATGTAAATGAGCCATACTCAATAAAAGTGAATGACAAAGCAAAACCCAACTATACTGTATTCAAGGGACACACTTATCCTAACTCAGGTTAATTGTTAGATTAACTGGAGATTTATAAGTTCTAAATAAATAAAGACTAACTGTAGAGGTGGGCCTAGGGTGTCTGTATTTCTAATAGATTTTCCAAATAATAACAAACCAACCAACAGGAAATGACTCAAAGAAGTTAAAAAGGATGGGCAAAGCCGCATTACACATGAGAATACAAAGGAAACAGTTCACAAATATGATTCTGGACAAGATAGAATTCAGGGCAAAAGTATTATACTTGACAAAAAAGAGTACATTTTATAATGCTAAATGACTCAATCCATGGTGAAGAAGCATCATCTGAAGAAAACTACAAAAGATCTTAAATAAAAAATTAGTAGACACAATAAGGTGCGTTTTATTTGAGGAAATACAAATGGCAAAGACTGTCCAGACAGAACAACATGGCAAACATTTTCCAGCCAGAACAGAAATAGCCAAAGTGGCAGTGTTTCCTATAGTATCTTCTCATAAACAAGAAGCAACCACACCCTAGAGCTAAGTAGGTACTTGGCCTGCCTTCCATGTTATTCCAGGTGATAGTTTGACCAGATATTTTTGTTGAGAAACAGTCCTCCCTGGCCCTCTTGCATGCCTACCTGTATTGAAGATGGTGAGAGCTCTTTCACCTGAGCTGTTCCCCAGGATTCTTAGGTAGCTAGTAATCTTGAAAGGTGCAGTAACATCTCCCCTCAAAGAATATGCTGGCTTGCTGACTGCTACCAAAGTGATGAGTTTCTTAAACTCAAGGTTGGGGCAATGCAAACACACTGTGCTGCCTTGGGAGAAAGGGACAGTGGAACCGGACAATTCTGCCAGAACTCATGCCCTTTGCTCTACTTGCTCTGGTACTATCTTCCTCCTGCTTACTTTTGGCACACATGGAAGGACTGTGGCAGGTTTGTTCCTTGCCATCTTCCTCGAGACTGGAGTTCCTCCCTGGGAGTTCCGCCACGGCACAATAACATGGGCGTGTACCTTTCTAGCTTCTACATAAGGGAATTGTCAGGCAAAATGGTATTCTAAGAAAAAACTTACACATTTGGCAATAACGTCCTTGTTTTCAAGTTGAGCAATATCATACAAAATGACAGCACAGCGAGAATGTAGTTCAGGTTCATCAGAAGCCAGTAGGTTGATCAGAGCTGGGATGCCTCCTGCCTCTACTATAGCATGCACTATGCTTGCATGGATTGAGATATTACTCAATAACCCAACTGTTTTGCACTGTAATTTTATTTTGGGACCTTTTAATAGATTGATTAAGGCAGGAATGGTACCTATAATGAAGAAATCAAGAAAAAAACATGACTTATTTGTTACCATTTATAATTAACATATAATAAGATTTAAATAGTGATTACGGTCACTGCCATTTAAATAACTAGCAAATAATTCTTTGAATTATTTATAAAATTATTTTAAACTATATGAATGTACTTTTCTGTCTTCTCTACAATTCAAGCAACTCTCACTGCTCACACATTTGATATTCACATAGCACACAAGCCTATATTTCATACTGGCAACTCAAAGCCATCTTGGAACCATGGACTTTTGGCTGAAGATGATGGATGAATAAATTCTTTGAGCTACCATATGACAGAGTTCAGTTTTGCTATTTCATCCAAATTTTGTGGCAGTATTTGCGCAATTATTGGAACATTTTATTATATTTTACCTTTTTTTTTTTTTTGCAAGCAACTGAAAACAAGTGTTGAATCTAGTAAAAAAAACAACTTTAGCTTCATGAATAACAATTGGTTCAAGGATGGAGATCACCAGATATTGTGAAAAATAGAAAATCTGGCTTCAGCTAGATGCTTATATATCAGATGAATGTGAAAGATATAAAAGAACACCCTCTAGAGCACACAAGAAATGCTAGAAAATATAACGAGTATAATTAGGATTTTATTTATTTATCCAGCTGAAATGAAACCTCCATCATAATTTATCTCTGGTTCACTTTTTGGACACAGAGCTTTTTTACATGTTTTTAGGAACACTAAAGGTTAGTTTTAGGGTACTACCTATATTTTTTATTCATTCACTTATTCTTTCAACAAATATTTAGGGAGCACTTCATCTATGTCCAATATCCACATTAGAGCTGTGGATACTATACTGGACAGTGCAAAGAGAACATTTCCACCATTTCAGAAAGTTATATTGGATAATGGTGTTCTCAAAACAATCCAGTGAGGTAGGGATCATTTGATTAACAAGGAAATTAGGGTTAGAGAGGGCAAGCAATTAGCCGAAGTTCTAAATGCAGAGCTAGTTACAAACCCAGGGCTGACACAAGAACAACTATCTTTTAAGTTTTTGTTTGAATTTCAGTTAGTTAACATACAGTGTAATATTAGTTTCAGGTATACAGTACAGTGAGTGACTCAACACTTCCATACAATATACAATGCTCATCACAAAAAAACCCTGCTATTTTTTTTTTTTTTTTAAGATTTTATTTGTTTGACAGAGAGAAACACAGCGAGAGAGGGAACAGGAGCAGAGGGAATGGTAGCAGGAGAAGTAGGCTTCCGGCCACGCAAGGAGCCGGATGCGGGGCTTGATCCCACGACCCTGGAATCATGACCTGAGCTGAAGGCAGACGCTTAATGACTGAGCCACCCAGGCGCCCCCCTGCTATTTTTAATTTCAAAAATAAATTGTGTAGGGGCGCCTGGGTGGCTCAGTGGGTTAGAACCTCTGCCTTCGGCTCAGGTCATGATCCCAGGGTCCTGGGATCGAGCCCCGCATCGGGCTCTCTGCTCAGCGGGGAGCCTGCTTCCCCCTCTCTCTGCCTGCCTCTCTGTCTGCATGTGATCTCTCCCTGTCAAATAAATAAATGAAATATTAAAAAAAAGAAAACAAGAAACTCTTAATGATAAAGAATAAACTGAGGTTTGATGGAGGGAAGTAGGTCGCGGATGGGCTAGACGGGTGATGGGTATTAAGGAGGGCACTTGCTACAATGAGCACTGGGTGTTGCATGTACGTGATGTATCCCTGAATTCTACTCCTGAAACCAATGCTGCACTGTATGTTAACTAGAATTTAAATAAAACTTTGAAAGAAAAATAGCACTGCATGGGGACAGATGGTAGCTACACTTATGGTGAGCAGAGCATAATATACAGAGTTGTTGGATCACTATATTGTACACCTGAAACTAATATAACATTGTGTGTCAACTATACTCAAATTTTTAAAAATATATAAATATATAATGCTTATAAATTAATAAATATAAATATTTATATCTATCTATATTTGTCAGGTAAAGGAAGTGATCTTAGAAAAAAGAAAAATGGAAACTTAAAATCAAGTAAAAAGTTGATTGTAGTTCCTCTACAATTAAGAATAGATTTTAAGGGGCACCTGGGTGGCTCAGTCAGTTAAGCATCTGCCTTCAGCTCAGGTCACAATCCCAGGACTCCAGCATTGCGCTTCCTGGGGGGAGGGGGGGGCTCTGCAGCTCCCCCTGCTTGTGTTCCCTCTCTCTCTCTCTCTCTCTCAAATAAAGAAATAAAAACTTAAAAAAATAGATCTTAAAGTGGACATAATTATAGCCCTACATAAAATAGTGTAAGCAGAAGACAGTTAATAGGTTTTATATCACCTGCATCCAAAAT
Source organism: Procyon lotor (assembly GCA_028646535.1). Taxonomy (NCBI): domain Eukaryota; kingdom Metazoa; phylum Chordata; class Mammalia; order Carnivora; family Procyonidae; genus Procyon; species Procyon lotor. The sequence goes on from CM053605.1 coordinate 37,489,577, forward strand.
ATATTTCCAGTATCCATCATTTGCTAAGCAAATCACTTCCAAAGACATCACAGACATCATCCTTCGTTTATAGCTTTCACACTGCAACATTTCTGGTAAGTGTTCAACAGAGAAACACATGTTATAATTTTACAAGTAGGAACGACTGATCTGCTTCTGTACAGGCCAAGAGAAGCTGTGAGTTAGATCCCCGCTATCACCACCAAATGCTATTCATTAAATTCCCTCTGTGCATGGCCTTCAGTGAGGTGCCGAACAGATTGCAAATGCCCATCATCTCTGAGGTTTTATAATCTATAGAGCTAGTATAAAAAATTCTGAAAATTTTCATCTTTGGTCTGAATGGCTTAGATTGACTGCTCATATGGTTCAAATACACTGAGAAAACAGTATGCATTTCTCTTGCCTGAAATCAGTTGCTGAACAAAATCTGAGTGTGGGGGCACCTGGGTGGCTCAGTCCCTTAAGTGTCTGACTCTTGGTTTTGGCTCAGGTCATGATCTCATGGGCTGTGAGATTGAGCCCGGCATTGCTCCATGCTCAGCAGGGGGGTCTGCTTGGGATTCTCTTCCTCAGCCCCTCCCCCCATTACATGTGCTCTCTTTCTCTAAAACAAATAAATCCTTAGAAAAAAACTTGAGTGTGAGTTTCAAGGAAGACAAAGTAAGCCACATTATTGTCAATAAAAATTTAATATCCATTAAATCAAATATGAAGTTTTATACATTTCCTAAGGATGAAGAAGACATTTCAAAAAGTCTTAAATAACTTATACTCCAGACAGGAGATAATGCAAATAAATATATATGGTTCCAGGCCGTGTCTGTGGTACAAGAAAAAAAAAACCACATACAAGTACCCTTTCCTGGTCTCTCTTTACCCAATCCCTTGCAATTGCAGATCTGGTCCTAAGCCTACCTTGGCTAGATCACTCCATGGAGCTCTCGTAAAATTCAGCTTCTACTCCAAGAGCTAAACCTGGAGTAGTCTAATAAACTTTGACTAATGCTTCCTTTGCTCATAGTGGAAATGGGCAGTGTGAGGAAGGAGAGCTACTTCAGGGCTCAAAGAAGCAATGGCCAGATGCTCACTGGTTATTGTTGTGTTCAAGTCATTATCAGTACTTCCCAACAATGGCTGCAGGAAGGAGTGGCTGTCAGGAATTTTTTGTGCCATTAGGCTATTCCTGTCAGGGGCTGGTTTTTCCAACTATTGAGGTATTTCAAATGCGTTATTCTCTTAAAGGTAACAGGATGGCCTTCTGAGTTCTTCCTAAAAAGCCTGGGATATAATGATATATATATATATATGCATAATAAACGTTGGAAACACTCTCCAGTATCTCTTGGGTCTGATGCAATTGGAACGTGTTCCCAGTACCCAGTAAATTCCAAAATCAGGTATTGAGCCCTTTTGAAACGAATTATTCAGACTTCTTGAGTCAGTAGAATGGAGTTGAAAATCTTAAATATATCTTTTTATTTTTTTTTAAAGATTTTTTATTTATTTGACAGAGAGAAACACAGCAAGAGAGGGAACACAAGCAGAGGGAATGGAAGCAGGAGAAGCAGGCTTCCCGCGGAGCAGGGAGCCCAATGCAGGGCTCCATCCCAGGACCCCGGGATCACGACCTGAGCCGAAGGCAGACTCTTAACGACTGAGCCACCCAGGCGCCCCTTAAATATATCTTATATCATCCTAAAATGAGTTGTTGGGAAAGTCATCAGTTTACATTCCCCAGTTGGCTTCATTTTTGCTTTAGTTTTACTTTAGTAAAGTAATACCTGCTCATGATTCAGAGTTAAATATTACTAAAGGGCCTAGAACAAAACACAGTGGTTCCTTGACTCACTCTCTCCACTTTTCTGAGTTCATCTCTCCGGATATAACCACTTTGGACTCTTTCTCTAGACCTTCTGTGATTTATACATCTCCATGTTTCTAAATACTTATATCTACTTTCCCTGTATCATTTTTATTTTATTTTTATTTTTTAAAGATTTTATTTCTTTATTTGTGTGTGTGAGAGAGAATGAGCAGGGGAAGTGGCAGGCAGAGGGAGAAGCAGGCTCCCTGCTGAGCAAGGAGTCCGATGCAGGATTTGATCCCGGGACCCTGAGCCAAAGGCAGACACTTAACAGACTGAGCCGCCCAGGTGTCCCAGCACCCTATCAATCTGAGACACATCAACTGACTTCATGTTATGGTAAATGAGAAGCTAGCTCTTTCAAAACTGCACTGCCATTTCCTCTCTCCCCTCCTCCATGTTTATAGTATTCAGTTAAATTAATATTCCATACTTACCTTATAATGCCTATATAGATATTATTCACAAGTAAGCATTGTAGTGTACTACTGTTTTGGCTCCTTTCTTACTTCTGTCTTTCCTGGTGGTAATAATTTCCTTATTTTATTTTGTCTCCTCGGGGTGCTTTGTACCTTTTGGGAATGCTTCCCACATTTTCCCTTTGGCCTGGATATAGTTTCCATTCTGGGACTTCCCTTTGCTGTCATCTTTGAAATCCTCTTTGCTTTTCTCTTGGATCAGACTCCCAATTTCCTATTTGTTGAGAACTCCCACCTCAGTATCTCTAGGTCTTTTCTGGCTAGCCTCAGCAGAGAACATTCCTGACCGGCACTGTGGGTCCTAGAGCCTCCTGGAGATTCATGGTGGAAGTCTGAGAAGTCCTCAGCTTCCCCACTGTTAGTTTGGAATGACTTCTCCAGCCTGCTAAGTCCTAGTCTTGCCTGCTTCCAGTATTTTGTTGCTATGGTATCCTTTCCTGTTTTCTCTTGAATATTTGTTTCCTGCTGTTGCTGATGTTCTTCTTTAAGCTCTGTGCAATTTTAGTGGGGTCTTGGGAGAGAGTAAAATTAGCTGTATGCATTCAATTGCCCTAGCAGCCCTTACCTTTATATTATTTCTGGCTAGACTGAACCCAGATTTGGAAAACAACTCCAGCAAAATTTTTCATAAAATATCTATCAATATATGAAGAAAAATGTTGCTGAATCTGTCTTTTAAATTAAGAAGGAATAAACTGGAGGGAATCTTTTTCACTTGAACTTTAATTTCCTTCTTTCCTTGTTTGCTGTTTTGTTTTTTTTAAATTAGCTTTTCAGATGGAGAAGAGGATAAATGGACTTTTGGAGAAAGTTGGAAAATAAAAATAAATATAATTATATAAGATATAGTCTGGGTTATTATTCTTTGATTTTAATTTGGAAGTAAAACTTTTGTACACACAAAATATAGTTCAGTATTATTTTTATTTCTGATTTTTACTAAAAATGTTTATTTTATGATTTTTTAACTGTTTAAAATATGATGCATATATTATTTCATTTGCTTTATTTCAGAGTAAGCATCAATGATTAAGCTGAATAATATGGTTTCACTTATGTATGGAGCATAAGGAAAAACATGGAGGACACTGGGAGAAGGAAAAGAAGGGTGAATTGGGGGAAATCGGAGGGGGAGATGAATCGTGAGAGACTGTGGACTCTGAGCAACCAAACTGAGGGTTTTGGAGGGTAGAAGGGTGGGGGGTTGGGTGAGCCTGGTGGTGGGTATTGAGGAGGGCACATATTGCATGGAGCACTGGGTGTGGTACATGAACGATGAATCTTGGAGCACTGAAAAAATAAAATTAATTGGGAAAAAAGCTGAATAATAATCAGAACAATTATTTATAAAGAGATTATGGGGCACCTGGGTGGCTCAATGGGTTAAAGCCTCTTCCTTCAGCTCAGGTCAAGATCTCATGGTTCTGGGATTGAGCCCCACAGTGGGCTCTCTGCTCAATGGGGAGCCTGCTTCCCCCCACCCCCTCTGCCTGCCTCTCTGCCTATTTGTGATCTCTCTCTGTGTCAAATCAATCAATCAATCAATCAATCAATCAATCTTCTTAAAAAAGAGATTATGTGTTGTATACTCACCTACCAAAGTTTTCCAAACTGGGAGTTCAGGAATATTTAACTCTATTATATGCTTGAGAACCTCTGTGTGAAAAGTTAGCACTGATAAGTGAATTATATTATTTCCTTTAATATCTGTCTTTCTCCAGTTAGCACCCAGAGAAAACAGGTACTGAATAGTGTCCAGTGCTCCCGAGGTGGCAGCGAGGAGTAGGGGAGTACACTGATTCCTAAAAATCAAGAACATAATTATGGTAAGTAAGCATAAGTATTATTATCAGCACACTTTACCAACAAGGAAACTGAGGCTCTGGTAGTGTTCCCACCCATTTTGTCCAGTTCCCAAATCCCAGTCCTTATTGCGGCAAAAACTAATAGAGTTTTTCAAAATCTCACTATCTACTTTTTAGATAGTGAAGCTCTTTTGGTTAGGCACATGGCTCTCCAGCCAAATATTACACTTCCCAGCTTCTTTACAGAGAGCTGTGACCACAGGCCTAAGTTTGGCCAATGAGACAGTAGTAGAAGTTATGTGGGCAACTCCCTAAAGAGAAAAGGAATGTGCCATTACCTTTCATTTCTTTTTCTCTTCATGGCTAAAATATAGGCATAACAATGAAAGCAAGAATTGCCACTTTGTACCAGGACATGGAAACCACATGTGAAGAAGCAACAAGTTCACCTTAGCTGAACAACAGTATTTTGGCATACGTTTATCAGCGCACTTCAACCGTATCTTAACCGAAAGATCTACTGACTAGCAATGTGACCTGAAGCAAATTGGATTACATTTTTCATCTGTCAAAGAATGAGGGTAACAACATTCAGCTCACAGTGTTAGTGTCAGGGATGAATAAGGTGCTTAGTCTTGATACATATTCCCCTTCCCCTCTCATTCTCTTCACCATGTCACATGCCCCAAATGTTATTTTCTTTACCGTTATACCTGGCTTTCCTCTCTTCACGAAAACCCCCTTCTCTTGCTACCTGTCCTTGAACTTTCACCTCTGTCCAGCTAGCCCCAGACCTCTCTCTCTCTCTCAGTCTCTCTCTCTCTCTCTTGCCTCTATTCCCTTTTTCCTGGGCCTTGGGGAACCTCTTGTCTTTTTTGAGTAAACATCTCTTTACTTTCTCCCTTTTGTACTTTAACAAGACTGTTCTCTTGCTTTCTTTATCCTACTCAATGGTAGGAATAAAACAACTTCCACTTAACACCATCACTCTGATTTTCCTCATATGAAAAAACACACCATCACATAAATTATATTTCTCTTTTCAGTTCCATATTGCCATTCCCCCTGCCCTGCAGGATCCTCTTCCAGGATCTTGGTGCACGAATTGCCTCACCAACATGACCATCTAATGGTCATGCTAATGGCCATGCTAATGACCATCTGTGTGCTGATCTCTCAGTTCCTTGTCCTACCTTCATTTGTGTTTCACGGTCACACACCCCTGCATTGTCACACTCTTCATTAGCTCCACATAGATCCCAACCTCAGTAACTGTCCTCTCTATGAATCCTTTCCTTTTCCTTATGTTCATAGATAGCTTCTTACTTCTACCTCTGATATCCAACTGTTTGACCTTTTGCAATCCACCAGTCTTTATCTCCCCCCATGCCCACATCTGCTCAAAGACACATTGTCACAATATGACAGAACCAGAGCTAATTCGAGTCTCTAAATTCCATGGCTCTTTCCAGAATCTATTAGTTAGAGAATCTATTAGCAAGAGACCCTTGGTGTCCTGAAAGCTTTCTCTATATACATCTCTGCCCCAACCTAGAGGGAGAGTTAATTTCCTCACTGAATAATAAAGTCCAGGTTATTTGAAAACCCAGAAATATCTAAATGAAACTATGACTAAATTATGTTCAGATTCAAAATGATAGGCTGTCTTTCAACTACTATCAAGAATGTACCTTCCGGAGAAGTTATACCTCCATCCTAAAGGTTGGTCCTCTGCTAAATTCTGAAATAGAATTGTGAAATAGAAATTGTGAAATAGAAGCTAAATTGTGAAATTGTGTTTAGGATGTTTCCCTATTTCAAAGTTACTTTCCTCTTTTTTAAAAAACTTGCTTTTAGAAGATTTTATCTTTGAGTAATCTCTACACCCCGCCTGGAGCTCAAACTTACAGCCCTGAGATCAAGAGCTACATGTTCCACCAACTGAGACAGCCAGTTGCTCCCAAAGTTATTTTCTTTTCAATGTGTTTCTCTTTTGAACACCATTAGATGTTTCTCCTGTTATCTGAGGCCTATCCACATTGGTCTGGAGTACTTGAGCTGCCTCCTGGTTGGTTAGGTTCCAGTTTAGGGCACATTTCTCCTCCCTAGTCTCGGGCTTCTCCCCGACTGTTAAGTAGTTAACTTGATAAACTAGTCTGTAGAGTCACACCATTGAGATAGCATGGGGATAGGCTAGTAGAAGTCCTGTCTTTATACATTCTAAAGATAAGTGGTAGGTGAAGAAGATAGTGACCAGAACAGAGTAAGTTTTACACCTTTGACATCAGGTTGGTTACAACCAACCATTCCTTTACTGTCAGTGTTTGGGCCAAGTCACAAAAGCAGAAATTTATATTTTTACAAATGCTTAATAACTTACTCAGCTGTTGCCTCTGCTTCCAGCAAACTGGGATCCTTCCTATAGAGAACAATGATGATGCCAATATTGTCATAGAAAGCAGCAAAGTGAATTGGCATCCAGCCTCTTTTTTCAGAAAGCATGTAATCAGCTTTGAAACAGAGTAGACAGATGGTTGTTTCCAATGAGCAAGCCTGTGCAGCCAGGTGTAGGGGTGTTGGACCTAAAATGGATAGGTAATAACTTAAGTGATCAATATCTAACATGTCTATCCAAAAAAATATGTCTTTTTGGGATGCCTGGGTGGCTCAGTGGGTGAAGCGTCTGCCTTCAACTCAGGTCATGATCTTAGCATCCTGGGATAAAGCCCTGCATCAGGCTCCTTGCTCAGCAGAGAGTCTGCTTCTCCCTCTCCCTACTCTTGTTCTCTCTCTCTCCCTCTCTGAAATAAATTCTTTAAAGATAAATAAATGATTTAATTAATTAATTAGAAATATGTCTTTTTGATAGCCATTCACAGAATTTAGTACTGTGATATAAAAGTTCCAAGATAAGAACTAAAATTATTAATTTAGGCAATTCTATATTTAACTCAGAATGTCTGACCATTAAAAATCAATCCTTCTTTATAATTTAAGAATAAATAATATTGAAAATATTAAATATTTGAAAAATTAAGTCAATGTATAAAATAATCTTGTGATCAAATAAGTTGTTTCTTGTTTAAACAATTTTCCATTTCATTTCAATGTTTTGCAGTAGGAAGTAAGATCCTTTGAAATTGAAGGAAAAATATGCTCACAAAAACACTCTATGTCACGAAATCCAATGGGTGCTTTTCAATTCTTATCTTACCTCTCAACAGTAAGATTCTTCCTCTTTAAAGTAGTTTTTTTCCCTTGACTTTTGTGATATCATAACCTTCTATTTCTCTCCTAGCCCTCTGGTTACTTGTTCATAGTCTCCTTTGGGACATTCTCATTGTCCTGATGCCTACAGGAGCCTTAAGGCTCTGTCTTGGGCCTTTTTATCTTCGTAGTGACTTCATTTACCACCTGTTTTTTTTCCCCCACCAAGCTCTACATCTTTATCTCCAACATCTCACTCAGGTGTCTCCACACATCACCTCAAACTTAACATGCTCCGAATTGAATTATTTTTCCCTCCAAACCTGATCCTCTTTCACTGCTGCCTAAATCAGTGAAGGATATCACCATCTAGCCATTTCCACAAACCAGTAACCTGAAAGACTCCTTAGTATCTCTTTCCCATCTCATCTCCATAACCAGTCTGTCACCAAGTCTGAGTATCTCTACAATCTATCTTTACTGCTACCACCTCCCCACTGTAAGCCTTCCACCTCGTTCTTGCCCTTCACCCACCCATTATTTCAAAATATAAATCTGATCTTCTTTTCAGTGGCTTCTCTAGGCCATCTGATTATGAATAGAAGAAAAGGATCCACTTGCTCCAATTTAACATGAACTGCAAGCTATTACTCTCCCGCCAAAAAACCCATGACATACACAAGCTGTTCCCTTCATTTGGGCCTTCTTGCAGCTCCTCAAATGCAGCGTAACCAGCCACGTGACCCAGCTGGCCCAGGAAAGTGCTCCTCTATGCCTGTTGCCCCTGATTAATAGTGCCTCTTCCATTTTTAAGTCTCCCTGATTTGGATGATGAATTATCTGGTCACCTTGAGCTATTCCTGCTGTCTGAGAGCTTCCGTCTCCCAAACAACGCTTTCCTGGCCAGGGTCTAGCTAACTCCTACTTCTCAGTCTGAATGGTAATTCCTCAGTGAAGCACTGGTTTTCTTCCAACTCAGACACTTCCAATGGCCTCCGGTCTGCCTTAACTTGTCTAAGCTTTATATCATAGCCTTTGATCATCTGTAACATCTGACCTGATTTATCTATCTAAAATCATTGCTTAGTCTTCCAGTCTGGTCAAGCATGGAAGACGCTTCAGTCACCACTCTGTCCTAAGAGCCAGCAGAAAACTAAACAAACTGAGAAATCAACAACTCTTCTCGGATATGATCGAGAAGTGAGATCTCAGCAAAAGCGCTGCCCCCCAAAATTGCAGATATAGACAGGCTGATACAGAAAAGCATAACTGACTGAGAACAGACCTCCACAGGATCCAGGGCTAGAGCAGTAAAGCTGCCTCAGCCCCTCCAGCTATCCTAGTAGTCTTTAAGTTTTAGCAATCACCCTTTGTCCATGTGATTGATTAACCTTTCTTTGTATACCTGCAGATCACATATTCTTTCCCAGAAAGAACAGAAGGCTTCTGCACAACACAAAACAGAAACCGGACCCTCATGCACAACCCCTTGGCACTAAGGAATCAGCCCCCCCTTGCACAACCCCATTGCACAACCTTCAAGCACTATGATAAACGTCTATAACTGACACCATTGAGTCTGCCTGTGATTAAGGAACTGTTATAGACCACCAGCTGATTTATGGTTAAATGCCTTAAACTCCCTCAAAAATCCTTCTTGGGCCAAGCAGAAACCTTGAAGTTGGTTTGGACAAGAGTCTGCCTTCTCTCCAGGTGGCCAGCCTCCCGAATAAAGCTCATATATTCCTTTCCAATCAAAACTCATCTCTCGAGAGTTGGCTTTTTGAATAGCAGGCAGCTGAGCCTGGGTTTTGGTAACAGTAGGAAAAATCTGAACTGTAATTGACAAATTGCTGGTGACTCATTGCAGATAAGTTGGGGAGTTAAAAACTCCAGAG